>JBAIZL010000001.1:340035282-340485282 GCA_036971475.1 Prosapia bicincta | reverse complement strand
TATATATATATATATATGAAGTTAATATATTACTATTTTTGAGTAATTTTATCCACCAAGCTTGATGGATAAAATTACTCAAAAATAGTAATATATTAACTTCATAAAGTCAGTGCAACGGAAAAACAATGGATAATATTAAATATCAAGAATATATATATATATATATATATATTGTCATCGAAGAGAAATATGAGAGACAAAGACCACTGTGTGGTTGAAATATATCATTGTTTAAGTGCTTTTATGTGTTTCTATTTCAAGACTACAGTGTGGACTCTTACCAAGGTAAGTCTGTCAGTCTCCTAGTCCAAAAAATCTAAATAATCTTTACCAACCAAAACTAACCTAAATATATATATATATATATACACACACAGTGGAGCGTTGGTAACCCGGACGTCTCATATATATATATATATATATATATATATATATATATATATATATATATATATATATATATATATATATATATATATATATACACACAGTGGAGCGTTGGTAACCCGGACGTCAAAAATCCAGATCGTGATTCCAGCGTGTGCGGCGTCCGGTGCCACTATAATACATATCTAAAATAAGTGTTTTCGTTAATTATAAATGCAAAGAAGACAAACCAATTTTGGAAAATGCCCCAAAATAGAATTTTAAACGCAACGTACAGTATATTTAATCATGATTTAAATTTGTAAGAATAGTATGTTCTACTTGTTATTCAATGTGTATTGTAACCAATCAGCAAAACTTAATCTTTAACCATTTGTCATGTAATATGCCTTTTTTTAAAAAAAGAATTAATGAATTTTTCCCTCAACAAGTTTGTACCGGCTTTCTATGCTATACAATTTTTTTTTTTTATTTTCTATACTATCTATTAGGACATTATATGTCTAGTCATTAAATTACTTTGTATTTTTACGCCCTGTGAAGTCTATTTTGTAGTAATTCCCTGTTTAATTCAAACCTAAACGATACTCCAAGCATTAAAATAGTCTATGTTAATGAGATATCAATAATATGCGGAAAATCAGAGATCGTTTAAAAATCCGGATAAATTAGTAGTCCGGATGAGTCTCAGTCCTAATTTATCTGGATTGCCGATGCTCTACTGTATATATATGTATATATATATATATATATATATATATATATATATATATATATATATATATATATATATATATATATATATATTATGATAAGAAACATATTTTCATACTTAGATATGATAGGGAAACAAAAACTAAGTACATATTATTCTAAAATAGACCTCAAATATTGTGGCAATTTCCGGGAAACGCCGATATTGTGGCCATGTTGGAGACCCCTCGTCAGACCTATCCTCGGTGCCATTTTTGTTGTCAGAGTAGACATTCTCCAATAATTCAAGCTCATTATCCATATTCATTGTACAAAATATATTAAACACAACTATAACACACTTCATGTAACACTGATACGATAACACAGTCTACAATCCGACAGCAATGGTGGAGCAAAAAAAGAAGCTCACCGAAATGTTCACAAAGACTGGCACAATAACCGATAAGCGATACAATGTTTCCCAGCAATGGCTAATCTCACACTGAACCAATGAATTGAGAGTGGACGTGGGGCGAACATGAACACCTATCGCCACAGGCGCCAGTAGGGCAAGGGCGTTCATACACGCCCACCGCACTTAATGTGTTAAAAATGTTTCTCATAACTAATCTAAACCTAATTGTTTGAATATCAATTGCAGGTAAAAACTGTGAAGTAGATATAAATGAATGTGAAAGCAACCCTTGTAAGTTAGGAGGTGCATGCTTAGAACGTTCTAACCAGTCCTACTACAATAGCAATGATTCGTCAGATGTTTTGCCTGACATATTTAGACAGCCTTTTAGTTATGAGGAAGCTAGTGGGTAAGTAAAGATTTTCATAATTTTAAATTGCAATTTTCATTTAATACATACAAAAACAAATATCAATACATTGTTCAGCCAAATACATAAGATGTATTTGAGTTTACACTCTCAAGGTATTATACAATAAATTTTTTTTTAATTTTTAATTTAAAAATTTTTACAAAAAGCCGGGGGATGTGTGAATTAAGTCATTTATTAAATAACTGGCATTATTTTTATGGCTAGTTTGCCATCTTTATCAGGCCTAATTATACCACTTATAAGATTTGCGAATGAGATTAAAATGATATTTTTTGCCTTCACTCAAGCAAAGGTTTTTATGTAATTTTTTTAACACTTATATACGCCTTTTCAAAAAATTGTCTACACCCCTCGGGGTTAGAACCCTGGAGTAAAGAGTCAGCCTAGACACATATTCAAAAATAATTAATTGTGTAATTATGCTCAAAACCTTTTAATATAAAACTATTCTAATTATTAAAACATTAATGTATATTTTGCTGATGCAGTTATATTCCTCAGTCAGATGCATGTGTACTGAAATAAGATAACTCTTCACTTTATTTTTAGTTTTATACATACTACATTCTGAGGATGAAACTGCTTCAGCAAAATGTACATCAAGGTTTAAGAGAATTGAAAGTTGCTTTGTAAAAAAATGTATTTCAGCGAACATTGAATAGATATTGGCAAAGAAAACAGGAAGTATCAAGAACACTGAAATGCTTACTAAACTGATAAATTTCTATGGAAGGTTGAATTAATACAATATCGCAATAGGTTCTTACAAATGCATCAATATATTCAAAGCAAACTGATTGTAAGATTCTGAAAACTGTAATTTCTGACTTTCAGAAATGAATGAGAAAATATGAGTGATGATCTGTGAGCATGATTTTTAGAAGATTGTTTCTGCTACTGCAAAGTAACTACAAAATGTATTATTTAAATATAAATAAATCTGTTTTGATGTTATACAGGACATTCTAGAGTTCATTAACAATCCTTATTTCCAAGATTTTTTTATGTTCAAGGAGAAAACCACAGAAAGGCTTTTCTCATCCATTTGTGCTATAATAGTTTGATAGATGATTAAATTTACGCAGACACATGAATCTTCACTGTAAACGGGGATCATCATTTTGTATATCCATAGGTTTTCTTTTAAATAGTAAATAAAGTTTTTACTAAATAGTTTGCTAAAAACTATTTGTTGTATTTAATCAAATCATAAAACATTTGGACAATAAGTTCGTTTTTATATGACAGTGGCACTCAACTTCTGAAACAGCTATCCTCATTAAAGAAAAAAGTGCTACTATAGGCGAGTGTCACATTAAATTATATTCAAGTATTTTGAGTGTAAACTAGTAGCTCAAGTCAGAGATTGAAGTAAATAAAATTAAAAACTCCTGAATACCTTGGTCATGCTTAGAACCTATTGCTTGTTAATTTAACGTGTTTCAGTTTATTTCTATTTCGCAGATTGAAGGTTTATTCAGTCTTTTTTAAAACATTTTTTCCTTAATGAATTTTTCTGATTTTTAACACTTTCAAGCCTATGTCCGCGTATACATTATACAATTTAGTTAACGCTAAATGTCTTAATTAATCCTACAGATATTTGAAAGATGTTCGTTTGGTCAGATAATGAGTGTTGTATTAATGAATGTTGTTTACATTTCAAGTTTGCTGTTTATTCTAAATCTTAAATATCCATAATTTCGTTTATTCAATTTGTAGTTTGTGTAATTTTTGTTTAGGTTTCCGAGTGTGTTGTTTTTCGTAGTAGATTTATCTTTCGGTTATTTAGTATATTTAATTTTTATTGTTAGAGATATTATGTTATAGAAATAATGGCTAAAGCCACTTTTAGGAAGTGATTCAATACAAGATATGTTGATTTTAGATAGTAACAGTGACAGTAAAACCAATCTTGACTGAGGTACAATCGACATATCTTACATTGATTAATTGAATGGAAATGTAAATGTATAATAATTTGTAGTAAATATGATATTAATTATATATCCCAAGTGTTTTATATTTTACTTAAAAACCTTAAGTAGATAGAGTGTTAACAATACATTTTATTAGTAATCATGATTTTATACTTGCAGGTATGAGTGTATTTGTGTGCCAGGTATCACTGGCCCAAATTGTGAAATCAATATCAATGAGTGTGAAAGTTCACCTTGTAGATCAGGCCAATGTAAAGATGGAGTAGGCATGTATACATGTGAATGTGACCCTGGGTTTGAAGGCATTTATTGTGAAATTGATATTAATGAATGTCTTCGATACACGTAAGTTCAAACTTTAATTAACTACAATTACCTGTTATATAATAATTTAAACATTGTTATAAAATTCTGTTTAAATTCTAAAACTTAAAAAGATAATTCTAAAATGTTTCATTTCTAAAATTTTTTTTAAAAACTGATTGAACTCAAATGGTTTAGGTTGTGATGAAACCAAACTTTTTTTTCTAAATTTCTGATTATTATTGACTATAATAATAATCAATACAAAAATTGCCCTACACTGCGCCATTTTTGTATACATTATTTTAAAAAATATCTTCATGATAAAAAAATATATTAAATATAAAGTAAAAAATACTTTTAAAAATTAATTTTATTAAAAGGCTAGGAAATTTGATTTTTCCATTGTGTATCATATATGATATACAGTGGATTAACGTACATCCTTCTTTATAGGTTATATTGTTTTATCCTTCTTAAACAAATCGTTATAAACAGAAATGGTTTTTTAAAAATTTACATATGCAAATGAAAGTTAATAAATATAACTTACTTAAATGAATAGTTATACTTACTTACTATAGTTATAGTCCAAAGAGAACCATCTACTTTATTTCATCAATTAAGATTTTCTATTATGAAAATTTTTTTTCACATTTATTTTAAAAACACTAGAACTTAGTAGCATACAGTGCTTTTATATATTTACATGGCATCTTTAAAACATCTAAACAGAAGTGTGAAATTCTTTAAAACAGTTAGTCTCTTTATTTAAACATACGAGGTGTGGCTAGAAAAAAACTGAACTAGCACAGGTGAAACAATAAAACGAATGCAATAAGGCTGAAAGTCGCCTGGCCTGTCACGTGACTCTTGCTCCGCCTACTGCTCGAGTTTCATCTGCCTCCTGCACTCAGTCTGCCCGTGGCGTCTGTTCTAAGTAGTTGACGTTTTGTCTGTGCGTCGGAAAAATGTTGAGTGTACAGAAAGAACAGCGTGTTAACATCAAATTTCTTTTCAAACTTGGAAAATCTGCAAGTGAAACGTTTGTAATGTTGCAACAAGTGTACGGCAATGATTGTTTATCGCGAACACAAGTGTATGAGTGGTTTAAACGATTTAAAGATGGCCGCGAAGACACAAGTGATGACGCTCGCACTGGCAGACCATTGTCAGCAAAAACTGATGCAAACATTGAAAAAATCGGTAAACTTGTTCGAGAAGATCGCCGTTTAACAATCAGAGCAATGTCTGAGTTGACAGGAATTGACAAGGAAAGTGTTAGGCAGATTCTTCATGAAAGTTTAAACATGAACAAAGTGTGTGCAAAAATGGTTCCAAAGTGTCTCACAATTGAACAGAAGGAACGCCGAAGAATGATTTGTTCTGACATCCTACAAAACATTGAAAGTGATCCCACCTTGTTACAAAATGTTATTACTTGTGATGAATCGTGGTTTTTTACTTACAATCCCGAAACCAAACTCCAATCGATGCATTGGAAATCTCCTGATTCTCCACGACAAAAAAAAAGCACGAATGTCAAAATCGAAATTCAAGGCAATGATGATTGTTTTTTTTTATGTCAAAGGGATTGTACACATTGATTGGGTACCAGAGGGACAAACAGTGAATCAGCATTACTACATTAGCGTCCTGACTACCCTAAGTGAGCGAGTACGGAGAAAACGGAACGATTTGTGGAAAAAAAAGACATGGATCCTGCACCAAGACAATGCCCCAGCTCACAATGCGTTGTCAGTGAAGACGTTTTTAGCCAATCACAACATCCCCATCTTAGACCATCCACCCTACTCACCTGATTTGGCCCCCTGTGATTTTTTTTCTTTTCCCTAAAGTTAAGTCAGCTTTGAAAGGAACTAGATAGAACTGCTTCCCACAGTTCTAAAGGAACTGCTTTGAGAGTGTTGAAGCAGTAAAAGAAAAAGCGACGGAAGTAATGTATGGACTTACCGAAAATGATCTGCAGCATTGCTATGAACAGTGGAAAATTCCTATGGAGCGGTGTATAGACCGAGGAGGAGAGTACATTGAAGGAGATAACATCAAATTGTAAATAATGGAAAATAAAATTTTTTTATAGCATCAGTTCGGTTTTTTTCTAGCCACACCTCGTAAATAAAGTCCACTCATCTCACATAGGTCAGCTTATTACAACTTCGATTTTTGCATCTGGTTCTTGTCAAATACTCAAGCCAGTGGTTCACTCTATCAGTATGTACATCTACTGGAGGGGAAACATATGATGTTGGTCCTTAAAGTTTTTTCTTAGCCAATTTATTTTCTATGGTTCAAGTGAATGGTCTTCCTTTTTTTTTGTGTGGTTGGTTGAAACCGAATTTACATTAACATTCAGCAATCTCCAGTCAAAAGTCCAGTAGTGCTAAGTACTTTTAATTGTTATCTTTCTTACACTTTCTATACAAAACCCTTACATTCACCATCAACAAGTCAAGCGAATGGTAAAATATGGGTAAATACCCTGTGCGAATTTTTATTTTATAACAACCAATGAGGCTATCTAGGAAATCAACCCCGGCCATATGCTTGTTGTACTCCTTAACAACATTAAGGCAAAGTACTGTTACAACAGTTTTTGTTTTTGTCATACCGTTAAGCATCTTACAATGGGACATTAGGCTATTGGCTACTCCTAGAGCTGGACGCATATACGAAGAAGTAAGAAGTATCATCAAAAAATTATTTTAAGAATTGAAATTTCGTGCTTAATTCATTAACTGCTGTTGGTAAATTGTTATTAGCCTTCAATTCCAGCACATCATCATTTAGGCACAAATATTTCTTCTTCCATATAATACTTTTATATTGGTTCTTAAAACATGAAATATCACTTACTTGTAGCTCCACAATATTACAGTCGTCATCATCCTCATCTACGGCCTCAATTTTATTATTATCTTTTCTTGTTTCATTATTTTCATTAGTAGACCTAATGTCATCTGGAGATTCTAATGATAAATCCTGATCATCACATTCAAAAAAGCTACATTCTTTAGAAAAACTGATAAGTAGTTATTTTAGAATGTGAATAATGTAAATTAATTTCATGTTATATTCAAAATTTAATTTGTAATTAACAACTACTACTACTGATTAGAAGGATTATTAAAATTTAAAAAGTTTTAAAAAATAAGAATTTTCATAAATGTTGTTTTGCTTTGTGATAAAATATATCCCATACAACAAACAGACCTTGATTTTGGAGCCTTTAACCAATTAAATTAAGTCCTTAACTCCAAGATAATTACAAAACTCTACTCCACTGAAATGGTTGGCTATTTTATACTAAACAATGTTTTTTATTGTTATTAAATTGGTTTATCGGAACAAAAGGTTTTTTAAACTTCTGTTTAGCTTATGATAAGGCTAACTTGGTGCATTGAATCCAGATAAGGTTAATTTTGAAGTATTGGAATTTGTTTATTTTTATAAGAACTGATAAATAATCTAATATTTTTTATTACACTTTACTTGCAAAAAAATTGAATATAGTTTCACCCAATTTAGAAAGTTTTTACATCATTTGTTATGACAAATTATCTATATCTGTTATTTATATATGTATAATATTTTCAGCCCGTGTGTACATGGAAAATGCAGAGATCAAAGAGGTCCTGGTTATATCTGTGATTGTCCTCCTCTTTTTGGAGGTATGAATTGTTCTGTCGAGTTGACAGGTTGCAAAGAGAATAAGTGTTTAAATGGTGGAACCTGTAAGGCTTACTTAGAAAATGAAACTATTCACAGATATAACTGCACTTGTCCTAATGGATTTTATGGAGCGTCATGTGAACAGGTAATGTTAATGCCTATTGTTATGGATACTCTATTTAGCATAATGTTTTTAATCAAATATTCTCAATGGGAAAATTAAACTTATGCAACAAAATATAAATAATCTGAAATGGAGTTTTTATTTAAAATTGAATTTATCTTTATTGCCAACAGTTAACAACTATGTCTTTGAGTGGTGACTCTTTTGTTATCACAAACACAAGCCGAGAAGAAGGTTATGACATCCACTTCAGTTTCAAAACCACTCTTCCAAATGGTTTGCTGGCAATTGGCAAAGGATCTACATTTTACATCCTAGAGCTAGTTAGTGGAAGATTAAATTTACATTCTAGTCTTCTTAACAAGTGGGAAGGTGTTTTTATTGGCTCAAAACTTAATGATAGCAATTGGCAAAAGGTAATTACTGTTAATAATTTTAAAACTGTTTTTACGATTAGTATATTTCCCACAAGCATGTTATCAAAAAATATTTGTCTACTTAAACTATTTTTAACTTTTATCATGACTATCTAATGTGCTGCATTTACCTGTCGTCAGACATTTATAAATAATGATTGTTTGCTTTCACCTTGAACTTGAGTTACTAGTATACACTCATACAATCTAACATATTTAAATGGATAAAAACTTCCCTATAGTAGTATATAATTTTAATGTTATATAATGGCAGCAGAGACTCACACTGATTTTCTCTAGACACTGATGTTCTCATTTAACATCAAAACTAAATGATACTCTATGAAGTGTCTTCATATTTATATAAGTTAATCTATAAGTCTACAAAACATTCAGCCAGTGTAGAAAGTTTAATCCATTGATTAGGAGCTATGGATATCTCAGTTATTCTTTTGTTCTTAATTATTATTTCTAAATCAGAGAAATTTATATGTACAGTGAAACCTGTTTAAGCCGGAATCCATTGGGACCGGCATTTTTTTCCGTCTAAGACAGGTTTCCCGCTTATACAGTAGTAGTATACTCTATGATGGTAATAGCATCACGAAACGTTTGCCGAGTCTATTTTTAGCGTGTGGGTGAGGGTAGGCCGTGGGGATTCTTAGCTATAGACTTATTTCTATTGATCAGCTGTATGGTGCTGTAGCAACACCACATAGATAACGGACAATTAATTGTCATCGTGTCTACATTTGTTCTAATACAGTATTTAATTTAATTATTTATTTCCGATTAAGTACTGACTGTTTATTTCCTACAGAGATAACACTTCAACTTATAAAGCAAATGTATTTAAATCACAAAAAAACTATCACATTTTAACGTCTAAATAAACGTCATTCAACAGTAATATCGGTTATCTTGATTGCCTAATAACAGCCCGTAGCCTGTGCTCTGTGACGTCACAACTCGCAAACCTTATTTTCTAGGTGGTGTTGGCTATGCACACTACAGAAAATGTGAAAATCTACATTACATAATAAAAATCTTACCTTTAATGCAGAATCCTTTTATCCTTCTCCACAAAACATTTTTAATAGAAAACTATAAAACTAAATCACTTATACACTTGTCAACAAAATTTATGAATTAATGATACAATTTATTAAAAAACTATATTTTTCCTCTTACTTTATTTAGGCTAAATATTGTACATAGTAGGCTTACGTAAAAATAAAAGAAAATCAATTAGGCTTGAAAAATTCTAGCATTGGCTTTTGTTTTACTTGCTTGTGTTTCAGTTATTGTTTTTAGTTGTAACAAATGGTGACGCATATCCGGGCTGTTAATACGTACCGCGAAATCTTCTAAATCAATCATTAACGTTATAACAGAGTTGTCAGAAATAAATACGATCCATTACAATTAAGCAGACCTATCTGTGAATTTTGTTATAGTAAAAAAATATACTATAAACCGTATTTTATCTAAACGGAAGTCATTGTAACTTTATATTTTACAGCATGTATATGATCAGATTTTCCGGCTTATGCAGAACTAAGAAGTAGTAAATACGTATCACTCATCCTTTTGCTTATTCCGCTTCCGCGTTAGTCAGTTTCCGGCTTATGAAGGTTATTAACCAAGTAAATTAAATAGGCGACAGTCAGAACTTTTAAAGTTTTCCGCGATAGACAGGATTCCGCATAACACAGGGTCCGTCTAAGACAGGTTTCACTGTAATATGTTTTCTTTAATTCAGTTGTGTAGTTAAACATTTATTTCTTATAAATATATTTTGAATCTTATGAAAAAATGAAAGTAATTTTTTGATTGAAGTATAGTAGAGTCTCAAAAATCCAAGTCCCGATTTTCCGAGCTTTCGTTAAATTTGAGCTTTTTTCTATTTGTACTATTTTATCTATTTGAAAGAAAATGAGTTGGGCATCTAAAAAATGTATATAACCATAAAGAAATTAAATCGTTCAAGAAATATTTTTATCAATATGTCATGCGAAGGAAATGAGTAAGGCTTCCAAGAAATGTTTATATCAATACGGTATTTTCTCCATCCCCATTCTGATGTGTTATTCAGTTCACTAGTGTTTTACAGACTGGTGTATTACCCAACTTCATCAGTTATGTTTTAATGTCCTTATCAGTTATGTTTAAATGTCTGACAGAAAGTCAATGAGCCATAAATATCTGCCTTTATTTACGCTGTAAGTCTTGACCGACAAACATCCCTCAGAAAGCACAAATGTCAAGTCTTGTGCTTGACATATCAGAAAATAAACTCTCTTGAAGCAAACAAATCAGTCAAACAATGGCAACATTCATAGTTAGCTGGTCTGGTTTTTATTCTCCCTATTAATAAATCCGGATCGGGATGTCACCAAATTGATATGGTTATGAGGGGTTTACTGCATTAGGGTTCATTAGAAGTCATATTTTTTCTTATGCACAGGAACCTATTTCCGTGTAATTCCAGTTTTTGGTAATCCAAGGGGGTCTCAGTCCAATTCACCTCAAATTATTGAGAACCCCACTGTATATTGAACAAAAAAAAATTATAAATATTGGATTTGACTAGAAAAAACTAGTATAAATATATGAAGAAAAATCTGAATAAGGTATTTATTTATCGAACCAGTTTTATTATGAATGTTGTACTTTTTGTATTCTAAAAATTATAATGTTATTAGTGGCATAAACAGTTATAATATTTGAACAAATTAACTCATTTTTCAGGTATTTGTTGCAATCAACGCTTCTCATTTGGTTTTGGCTTCAAATGAGGAGCAGACTATTTATCCAATTAACTTAAATGAAGGTGCATCTGCTTCTCATACTAGTTTCCCAACAACCTATCTTGGTGGTACTATTCCATATTTAAGAAGGTTAACACATGGCCCTCCTTCTTTCATAGGTTGTGTGCAGGATGTCTATATCAATGGACAGTGGGTAAGTGATGACTGTAAATCCAGTTCTCATATTTATATTCAGTTAAGTTTTCAGAATTCATCATAAAAAATTAGATCAAAATTATACAAAATTGAGGATCTAATTTTGATGGAGAAAATTCTTTAATTAGTTTCAACCTTTTTTAATAAAATATTATTTTTTAATGTTGTACAATTATGTACTATTTGTAGTATGAATGAGCATCTAATTAGTTGTTTAATCATTTTATAGGTACTGCCACAAAATTCGGAAGGAGCTCGAGTCAGTCTTGTAAATGTTGAAGTTGGTTGCCCAAGAGAACCCAAATGTGATCCAAATCCTTGCCACAGTGGAGGACATTGTACAGATTTATGGCGTGACTTCAGATGTACTTGTGAACGTCCTTTCTTGGGACATACTTGTCAATATAGTGAGTTCCTAAACATTGATATTTCAGAAAAACTTAGGTAGTATAAGAATAATGTATTGATTAACAATTTAAATAGTTACTAATACCATAAAAAATTTATAGGGAAGTAAAAAATAAAATTTTAATTCTTTTGTTTCCTTTAATCATTAGTAAAACACAATTGTGTATAATTAAGATTATTAGTAAAATAGTTAAACTTTATTTAATGTATGTTAATAATTATTTAATGTGTTTAAGGTTAATGACAGATCGCAGACCAATTCATGCTAATAAAAATACACTCTATATTTCGATTTTCTATCTGAAAGTCTTTACAAGGGCTAAAAATTTGTTAATCTAATATTAAGGCATAATTTATAGTTTTAACATCATTAAAATCAAATATTTCATTATTCTTAACATTTACAAGTCAAATTGCACTACTAGACAAGTCAAATTTTCCAATCAAAAAAATGTTGCAAGTAAAATTTGACTTCTCTAGTAGTACAATTTGACATGTAAATGTTAATATTTATTAAGAATAATGAAATATTTGATTTTAATTATGTTAAAATTATTGTTTATGTATGTAAAAACTATAAATTATGGCTTAATATTAGATTAACAAATTATTAGCTCTTGAAAAGGATTTTCAGATAGAAAATCGAAACGTAGAGTGTATTTTTATTATCATGAATTGGTCTGTGATATGTCATTAAGCCATTCACTACCAAAGACGTAATTTGCTCGTCATCATTGTTTGAGCGCCGTAAATACCAAGGACATGCAGTGCCTGTCCTGTAGTTTTAAGAAGGTTTTCTTGTATTATAAAAGTTAGCGTTGGTGTCTAGTTATGCATAGCTGTTTTCTATACTCTTTGTTTGGTGTTCCCGTAAATATAACCTCTATTTTAGTTCTGTTTACGTTCTTATTTAGAAGTCTTTTCACACCCATTCTTAGGTTATGTTCGTTATTCAGTTTACATTTTATAATGTCTAACCGTGAACAGGTATTTCCTAATAGCCCCTGGCGTTCGAGAACAGTCAACTATACAGATCTGCACTGAGACATTGGTTCACCATCCAAATAATGTTTGTGATAATAATACTAGCTTTGAGGCCAATAATATATGTAGACAAAATCATTGTTTTGAAAATCACAGTACATTTCTGTCTTCATTTTTTTCTGAAAATCGTAAGAGATTCAGATAATCATCTGGAGTTCTACTAATTACCAATTACTAATTACCGGATTTAATTTATGTTACCTGATTGACAGGTTAAATACCTCATCCTAATTTGAATCCAAGTAACTCATAGGTCACAAGAGTTCGATATTTTAAATACCCGGTTCTGATCTCCAACAACAAACTAACATAAACATGAAACTTCATTAATTGTGAACCAACTGGCACACTACTAACTCCTTTAGTCCCCCACAACAAAATTAACCCTGTTCAGAACAATACACCAATAATGTTTGTGTTTCTATTATAATATCAATCTTCCCCATAGTAGTTATACTAGGCTGGAAAAGATCTATTGGGGCAAAAGGTTGTGATTCACTAAAATTAGTTGATATGCCAACTCCTAGCATTATCATTCTTTAAGAATGTTTTTAAAACTAAATAGATTTTTTAAGTATGGTTTCTAGTTTATGTTCAGCATATTTTTTTTAAATATCTACTATACGATAGGAGCAACTTGTTGGTAGAATCTTCATTCTGAGTAAATTACCATGAGTCCCATATTCACCAACTTCAGGGCTTCAGTTTAAGTAAACCTTATTCAGCAATGGAAAATGTTTGTTGCCAATAAATGATATGATTGGTTTTTGTTTAAAAATAAACCTGCCATTGTTTCTAACAAACTTTAAATTTTATAGTATTATATAAATAAGTCCGAGAGATACCTTTTTAAAGAAACAAATCTTTATACATTCTAAACTTCTAGTTATAGTAAGTAGGTGAAGCATCAGCAGTAAAATTCTGTATGTTTGTGTGTGTGTGTGTGATATCATCAAAAATTATTTATCAGTTATGATGAATATTTCTCATTAATTTTTGTATCATTATAGTCTTGAGAAAGTCCATTACAAATCAATGAGTAAAAGATTTTAATATGTTTAGTATCAGATACACTTTAGCAGCAAGTGCTCCAAGTTATATTTTTAGCATTAATAACAACAATCTTTGTCAAAATGTACATTTTTTCTAGTAATTAATTTTGTAGTTTTTTTAAAATTTGTTGTATGAGTGACATATATAATCGATGGAATTTAATTTTTCTGTATTAAATTATTAATTTTTACTATATGTTTTACTAAAGTAATAAATACTTATTTTAAACATTGTTTCTACCCTTCTATAATTTTTATTCTAGATTTAACTGCTGCGACATTTGGCTATGAAAATATCAACTTAAGCTTAGTAACAGTAAAAGTAACACCTCAAGCACGCAGAGCTGTACGTAATATTGTAGATATTTCAATGTTTATTCGCACAAGGAAAAGTTCTGGAGGAATTTTTTACCTAGGTTCTGTTCCCGGATCTGTGTCATATTCAGATGAAACATACATAGCAGCTCAGTTGTCTGGAGGTGAATTACAGGTCCGGATTCAGTTTAATGGTACACCTGAATCCTATACTGTTGGAGGAGTGAAATTAGATGATGGTTGCAATCATTTAATTCAGGTAATAACAAAAGGTTTAGAGAGTTATAACCTAATAATAAAAGTTTTAGAAAATTATAACCTAATACCAGAGGTTGTAGAACAGGCTTGCTTAAACTTTTAAAGCAGGTCATACTTTGAGGGAATTTTTGCAAAGATTGCCTGCAAGGTCTTAAAGCCATAATAGAACCCCAATATTCTTCCATTAGTTCACATGATTTTTTTGGAGTCATGTTGTTCCAACAAATTAATAATTTTAAAATGACATTTTTAAAAATATTTGAAAATTTATTTAATTTTAACAATAAGAATTCAATTATAACAACAATTTAACATCAAATAATAATGGTTTGTCATCAGTTAATACCTCAAAACATTAAAGCTTTGAGAATAGTTTTCTATACCAGACAGAGTGCCAAGTCAGAGTAAAAACCATTGGAACTACATTATTGAGTGTTTATAGTTAGTTTATATTTTATTAGTTGTCATGAGGCTGCCATTTTTTATATTTGGTGCATTTATGTTGATCCAATATTGATTAAGTTGCCATAAAAATAAAAGAAATAAACTAATCAGGTATAATTTCGATGAAGTAAACTCTTTCACTAAACTGTTCCCCAATTCTACAAAGTTGAAGACTATAAATTAGTAAACTTTGTGGTGATTTAATGAATTCTGCAAAATTTAATTCCCAGGAAGAGACTGTTTTTGCTTTTTTTCTTTTGAAAAAAAAAGACCTCGAATGATCAACCATTAAGATTCTTGATAGAACATCAATATTCTCCATTAGCCCATTGATGTAGACTTACGAGTCTGGGTCTATGCATCCTTTCTAGACTGAATGCCAAGACATAAGTATGACTTGTGTCCAAAGTATAACAGGTATTTGATAATGAAATTTTAGATTTTGTGGGCATCCTCCTTACAAGTTTTAAGTTAAATAGTATATTTTATTTTGCTTATATGGCTAACACATTACTGGTATACTTTTATAATATCGTATGCTAGTGTACATCTGATCAGTACTAGATCACCCATCTGATCTTGTTTTTCTTATTTGTGTACATAGGTAGATAAAATTTTATTTTGGTGTAAGGTTTTTGTTGTACTTCTGTAAAATATATAGTGTGGGATGTTTATTGTATGAAATTTATACAAATTCAATTTACTTTGAAAATGAAACTAAAAACGCCAGTTATTTACATGAAAAGAATAATAATAATTAAATGTTCATAAATGTGTGTAAACTATTACAATAAAAATATTGAAAAGAACCCCAATACCACAAAAATAATCAAAAATAACAAATAAAACAAGTTACTTAAGATTAAACCCTTATGTACATTTCGATGACCATGTCATCATCATCTGAGGGTCTTGTTACAAAATACAATCTAGCACACAAGAAGTTACAAACTAGAATGATCATTCTAGTTTGTAACTTCTTGTATGCTAGATTGTATTTTGTAACAAGACCCTCTGATGATGATGACATGGTCATCGAACTGTACATAAGGGTTTAATCTTAAGTAACTTGTTTTATTTGTTATTTTTGATTATTTTTGTGGTATTGGGGTTCTTTTCAATATTTTTATTGTACCACTGTGCTCTTGATATTGTGTGTCTAAACTATGTTTAAACAACAATAATATACAAAATAAATAGAAAATTATAAATTTATTTACAAATTCCTCAAAATAATTTGCTTTCAACAGTCCTGCGCATTGCTTAACCCATTGTGTTTTATGGACAAAATATTGTCCTCACTACACAATAATAGTAGAGATGATACTGGTGTCTTCTCTTGTCATGAATGTAATCATTGTTTGTTTGCTTCAATTTGTTGATATGTCATGTACAAGATTAGAAGTCTATGCTTTTTAAGAGATATTTATCACCTTTCAAAACTTGCAGCATAGATAAGGATATTTATAGCCCACAAGTTCTCCTTCTGTCAGACATTCTAAACATGATAGAAGTGTTATTAGTTTTTATGTCAAAGAGACTTTCTTGCTCAGTATAATTGTTACTGGGTATTAATCATTAACTGAAGTTTGTTGTGTGCTGTACTGTGAGCATCATCTGCAGAATTTAGTGAAATTATAATTTTAAAAACTACTTGGTGTAAATATATGTAAATATTTTTTATAACTTGTTTGTTTTTGTGTACATCTAAAGTGAACAATAATAGTTGGAGCCTAGTATCTAACGCAAACATGAAACCATAAATAACTTTTAACTCCTTTTAGTAATTATGATTATAGGTAATAATCACTTAACAAATAATAAACCAACTAAGACACAAAATAATAAATAAAAAATTGCACCCATATAAAATATATAATATTTAGTGCTTTGTAAGAGAGAATATTTTTGTAGCAAAATACAACTCAATGGATGCTAGGAATTATTTCATACTCCCTAGGTCCCTCATAAGAAGAGTGATTAAATCTGGAGATAACTCTTAATGTTCTATAAAAAAGTTTTTATGTCAATAAAGTACACAAATTTAAGATTGCTATATGTCATACATGGTTCTATTTTGTGATTATGTTGAACAACAGCCTGAATCATTCAAAACAAAGTTTTTCTGGATGTATAAATAAATTAACTCTGTTTTGGGGTCAAATAATATCTATTCATGTGGGACAAATTTAAAAGAGTTCATACTAAAGTCAATAATTTTGTCTTGAATCTTTTAGTATTTCTATATGATAATTAGCTATCTAATTTTCTAAAATAAAGTAAAAAAATTTATTTTGCAGGTGGTGAGAAATGTAACTTTGGTACAAGTAAAAATAAATGGTACTGAATATTTCCGCAAGACTATTAGTGCAAGTGGACAACTTGATTTTCAAGTACTTTACCTAGGAGGGATGCCTGATGTAGCTAACAGATATAGGAGACAAGTTACGCGGACTTCAGAATTTGCTTCTAGTCCAGTTACAAGCTTTAAAGGAGTGATACAAGACGTACAAGTAAGCTTTGAGTGTTTTTTTAATAATAATAATCTCTATAAACAAATAGATATTTATAAATTTTATACTAACCCTTCAATCCAGTCAAACATTTCCCTTGGACAGAAGAATCCCAGAGTCTTCATTTACCACATAATTTTATCCTTAGATTGTTTAGAATCTGAAATAAAAGTAATTATAATATTTAATTGCCCTCAGAATTTGAGGACAAGATACGAGGGCTATTCAGAAAGTAAGGAACGTTTCTGTCTGACGCCGATCATGTACATTTTGGTGTGTGCGCACTCGGCAACTCAGTCGGCGTCCAGCAGTGTCAACGGGAACATTTCTGCGTTGCCTGTTTTTTCGCAATTTAACTGAAGATATGCGCTGCCATTGAAAATCCCGCCAGTTGTGAGGTGCAGTCAGTAATACGGTTTTTGTTGGCAAAAAACCTAAAACCGATAGACATTTATCGCCAAGACTGTGAAGTTTACGGAAACAACGTAATGAATGAAAGTTCTATGAGAAAATGGTGCATTCAGTTTAAAAATGGCCTAACTGACGTTCATGACGAAGCGAAGAGCGGACGCCCAAGCATTGTGACTGATGAATTGGTCGCTAAAGTTGATGAAAAGGTTTGCAAAAACTACCGATTCACGATAACGGAGCTTTCGCTTTGTTTCCCACAAGTTTCACAAGCTTTGTTGTTTGAAATTGTCACACAACGGTTAGGCCACCACAAATTTTGTGCAAGATGAGTGCCGAAAATGCTCAATGACCGCCATAAAAGTCAGCGAATGGAGGCAAGTTTGACATTTCTGGATGCCTACTGGTGATTCACTTCTGGATCACATCGTAACTGGTGATGAGATATGGGTAAAACACATTAATTGCGAAACGAAATTACAGTCCATGGAGTGGGGGCACACAAGCTCCCCCAAAAAACCAAGAAAATGTTTGCAAACATTTTCAGCAAGGAAGATTATGGCGACAGTTTTTTGGGACAGGCAAGGTGTGCTTCTTATTGACTTTCTTGAATGTGGTGCAACAATAAACTCTGAGTGGTATTGTGAAACTTTGCGCAACCTTAGGAGAGCAGTTCAAAACAAACACCGAGGGAAATTGACGTCAAAAATTTTGTTTGTGCATGACAATGCCCGACCTCACACAGCAAACCGCACCAAAGAACTCCTTGAGTCATTCAAATGGGAGGCTTTTCCTCATCCGCCCTATAGTCCTGACCTTGCACCAAGCAATTTTCACTTGTTTCCAAGAATGAAGACCTGGCTAGCAACACAGCGCTTTAACGACGACGCGGAGTTCAAGGCGCGCATCACTGAGTGGCTGACATCGCAGGCGGCAGATTTCTATGATGAAGGCATTTCAAAGCTTGTCCACCTCTATGATAAATGTCTCAATTTGTTTGGCGACTACATAGAAAAGTAGTATTTTAGTTGCTCTTTCAGATGTATATAATAAAAAATTTTTATTGTACTTATTATTTTTTTTATTCAAAAATGTTCCTTACTTTCTGAATAGCCCTCGTATAATTTAAACTTTATGTTTAAAGAGTTAAAGCTGGTTAACCACTGTTTGTGTAAGTTGGAAGTGTATGTGTTCCTACGAATCTTTCTACCCTTACCTTCAGCCACCTTGCCTGCCTACCTTCCACTCTTTGATGTTTTAATTTAAATAATTTCTTCTCAGATTCTGAGATTAATTGATTATTGTAATTAGTTTTAGTTCTAATTAATTTTTGTATTTGTTTCTGCTTCTAGGTGCCATGTAGTATTTTTAACTGGTTTTGGTCTTAAAAGTAAATAATTCTAAACATTTTTTGGGTTTTATTCTTAAAAAACATCCTAAGGATAAAATTATAATGTGAATGAAGACTTAGGGATTATCCTGTTCAATGGAGATGTATGACAGGATTGATGTGTAAATATAAAATTTATAAATATATATTCACAAAAATATATAAAATTGTTGAAATTTTTGATAAATCAAATTGATGAAATGCTTTATTTTAATTTTTTAATGTTTAATTTAGATAAGTAATGGATCACAAACAATGATAGTGCAGTTTTTCCCCTTAGAAGTGAAAGACTTGCAACTTCCTCCTTCTGTAGGTGATGTAAGTTTTGATTCTAATGCTGTGCTGGAAGGAATTGTATCTGATGATACTTGTAAAAGCAACCCTTGTAACAATGGTGGAACCTGTGAAGTCACATGGAATGATTTTACGTGAGTAATAGCTTAGTACATTAGGATTCTATTTATTTTATTTTTTAATTAGTTTACAAAAAATCTTGTCTTTTGAAAAATTCTTCAATAAAAAAAAAAAACTGCTAGATTTGTTGAAATGTTTTGAACTCCTAATAACGTCTACTCCTGATAAAGATAAAATCTACAAGTAATATTTTAAAAAATGTTGTCAATTCCTACTTTGATAGACAAGAAAATGTTATTTTAGTTGTATTTTATTAAATAATTACAATTAATATAAGTATGTAAATACTTATGACAGGATCATAATATCAAGTGGCAAAATAGAAAGCGAAATTATTTATTATTAATTTAATTTAATTAATATTTTGAAAAACTTTATTTCAAAATTGTATATATATATGAAGTTAATATATTAATATTGTAAATATTTATATATATTTACAATAGTAATATATTAACTTCATAGAGTCAGTACAATGGAAAAATAATGGACAACGTAAAATATCAAGATATATATATATATATATATATATATATATATATATAGAGAGAGAGAGAGAGAGAGAGAGAGAGAGAGTGAGAGAGAGAGGGGGGGGGGAAAGTGGGAACTAATAGTAGGACTTGAATAATGGGGTAGTTATTTAAGCTGTTAAATGTATTAATCAGGTGATTATGAAACCCCAATCAGCTAATTACAAAACAACATTAACGATAAGTTAATTAGTGCACTAAGTAAGGGAGACAGTTCAGATGGACTCTTTATTACTCTGTTATTAATTATGGAAGAGCAATAAACTTGTCAACATTTGCTATTTTGTACTACTCTTATAAATTTTGTGTAAAATATTCCTTGTTTTAGTTACTAAACATTGTAATTTTTGAAACTCGAAGTGATGCTTTTCCAAAACATCTTTAAAAACAGATTTTAGTTGGACTAATATTTTGAAAGTTTGAATTTAATAAATTTAGTCCCTTCGAAAACTTTTTACAAAATATTAAATAAATTTTAAACAGACATTTGTAAAAACCAAGCAAAATAGGTATCATCAGAATTACTATTGCAATTTTTAACACTCGAGTGTTGTATTTAGTAAAATGTTTCATCAAATAAAGAATAGAAATTTTGTTTTTCCAGATGTCAATGTCCTCGTGGCTATAAAGGCAAACAATGTGATGACATGGAGTTCTGCCAGATACAAAAGTGCCCACAAGGTAGTGAATGTCGAAATCTCAACCATGGCTATGAATGTGTTACAAATATTACACTACCTGGGACTTCGGAACCACTAAATTACAGATACATTAAAGGAGAACAGTCATCAGCATTAGATGTCATTTCTGTAACCTATCGTAGTAAAACTGGTGGGTCGCTATTATACATTTCTGGGGAGAATGAAAGTGTGGAGAATTATTTCTCAATTTCTGCATATAAGGACCAGGTAATGTCAGTAATAATAGAAAATACTTAAATGAGTGATTCGATTGTATATTTACAAAATAAAGTACATTTTAAAATTAACTAAAGACACTTGTAAATATGTTACACTTGTCTATAGTAGCACTTACTTTTATAATTGTTGAGGACGGCCGTTTCGGAAGATATGTCCTATTGACAATGGGACACATCTCCCGAAACAACCGTTCTTAACAATTATAAAAGTGAGTGCTACTACAGGCAAGTGTAACATATTTTTAAATGTTTTTAGTTGAAAACTAGTAGTTCTCAGAAGATTTTAAAATTATTATATTTTTTCGCATTTTAAAGGTCACTGTGTCATGGAAACTAACACCAGAATCCTCAGAAGTTTTGAGGCTACAGAAAGAATTTCCTGGTGGAGAGTGGACTACAATATCTCTGAAAATAGTTGATAATGTTATCTCTGGTCAACTGTCTAGTAGTTCTGCTGAGGAATCCACACAGATGTTCATGCCAGCTAATTTTTCATTACCTGATTTCCAAAAACTTCTTTCATCTTCAACAATAACAGTTGGTAAAGATCTTATCACTTGGACAATTACTAATTATATAATGATAAAAAGTAGCATTTTAAAGTATTTTTTGTTATTAAGTTTTGTCTAAATTTTTGAAATGTCAATTATTTTTAAATCTAATTCTGTGAATTGGTATAGAAACGTAATATATTTACTATATATTTCATTTGTTTCTGTTCCAAAACTTTCATTGAAATTGTTCTACCTGTAAAACTCTTCAAAAACTTTAATCCATACAGAAGTTAATATTATTTGTCATAACTAATTATTTTCTTATAGTTTAGGTTGTTAATTGGTAATTTCTTATACTTCAACAAAACATGAACTACCTACTATTTTCAACTTCTACTCAATGTATGGGAAAGAAGTGTTATATATATATATATATATATATATATATATATATATATATATATATATATATATATATATTTATGTAGTGATATTTCACGTTGTCCATTATTTTTCCATTGCGATGACTTTATATAATTATTATTGTTAATTATTAAAAATTGTGTAAATAATTGTTTACAATTAACAATAATAACTTTATATATATATATATATATATATATATATATATATATATCCTTGATATTTAACGTTATCCATTGTTTTTCCGTTGCACTGACTTTATGAAGTTAATATATTACTATTGTAAGTAATTTTATCCACCATTAAGTGGTAAAATTATTGCACTTAATGGTGGATAAAATTACTTACAATAGTAATATATATATATATATATATATATATATATATATATATATATATATATGTATAGATAGATAGATTTTTTGGACTAGGAGACTGACAGACTTACCTTGGTAAGAGTCCACTCTATAATCTTGAAATAGAAACACATAAAAGCACTTAAACAATGATATATTTCAACCACACAGTGGTCTTTGTCAATCAAAGAAAAAACACAAAAAGAAGTATGAGAGAATGAAATAAAATAATTATAAATTGTAATCACAGATTGTGTAGAGTAGAAATCAGATGTCACAGATGCACAGATTAAAGATATATATATATATATATATATATATATATATATATATATATATATATATATATATATATATATATTGTTTCCATGAGCATATGAGTGATTATAGTTTTTTATAAGTCTGTCAGGGGAAAAGAGATTGGAGACGTCTGAGGCTATTAGGAGAAAAAAAAAAATATGGATTTATCTGATGTTGAGGCTAGGGGATTCTCTGAACTTGGTATACCACTAGTATGATAGTTCCCATCTTCTCAGTTCTGAGGGATTGCAATCAAGGGGGAGTGATTTAATTATTTTTGTGGTATAGCAGTCATCAAAAGTTGTGATGTTGTGACTCGCAGCATGTTGAGCTGTTGGCCTATCCATATTCATAATTTTAACATCATGTCTGTGGCCATTCATTCTGATATTCAGACCATCCGTGGTCAGGCCTATGTACTGTGCTGAGCAAAGTTTACATTGTAGCTGGTATATGACATTTTTCGATGTACAATTATCATGGCCCTGTATATTGAAGACCATTTTTGTTGTTTGGCTGTTAAAACTATTTGCTGAGGGGTGTATTGGACACGTCTTGCATCTAGGTCTATTGCATGGGAAGGAGCCATGAGGAAGTTTGTGTGGTTTCTCTGCATCAGGGTCTGGTAGTTTAGGATGTACTAGGATGTTTTTCAAGTTGGGAGGTTGCTTGTACCAAATTTGTTAAAATTGTTAAAATTATGAATATGGATAGGCCAACAGCTCAACATGCTGTAAGTCACAACTTCACAACTTTTGATGACTGCTATACCACAAAAATAATTAAATCACTCCCTCCTGATTGGAATCCCTCAGAACTGAGAAGATGGGAACTATCATACCAGTGGTATACCAAGTCCAGAGAATCCCCTAACCTCAATTATCTGAGAGTATAGTATACTCCTCAGTATAGCCTTGAGTAAAAATTGTTTCTTTGAGTATTCCAAAATTTGTTATAAATGTTTTAACCACCGATAATTTAAAATCTCTGAGATTTGAACTCATTTAAAGGTATGGTGTGAGGATGCTACACTGTTTCATTGTGTGAATGTATCAGACAATTTAATAATGGATAAGAACTGTAGAAAAGGTAAAATTATAGACATCCATAGACTCACATGTGCAACATCCATGCCATTGGAGGAAAGCTTATCAAAGATATTCACTATTTCATTGTTGAAAAAATCATATCAGTAGTATCAGCTATAGAAGTATTGAAGCCTTTATAACTGATCATCTTGGCATTTCTACAATTTGGTTGATGGATTCCTGTTTTTTATAAAAAATGAAAATTCATTGAAGGTCTGTGAGAGACTTTTTAATTCATTTTAGTAAGATGAGAAGGATTGTTGCACACCGGATACAACACTGAAAATTAATGAGTAGTGAAAGAATGGTGAAATTTGCCCAGCAAATTTAAAATGTGAAAATGTCTTTCAATTGTTTGTTTCTTCCAAACGGAGTTTTATTTATTGATTGTCTTTACCCACGATCAATGTTCAGTAAATACAGTCTACTATACTCACATGATTGCAGTCTTTCTCGCTTCCACTGAAAATCTATTATATGGAAATTCTAGATAAATGGGGTGTATACCATATTATGCCCTTCATTTTCAGCTCATCATTATTGTTGTTTTTTTTTTGCACTTCAACAAACATATCAATCAACAAACCTACAACTTTTGTATAACTAAAAAAAAAACCGATTCTACAACTCTTCTACTAGTTAAACAAGGTATCTGTAGTGATAGATTTATGTCTTTTCTATGTATCAACTCTATTTTATACGTGTCTGTAACAGAACCCTGTATCAGTTCTGCTATCTTTGAATTTTCTACAAACACACAACACCATCGTGCATAAAGTTTTCTCTATTTACTCCACTCATTCATTGAGGAATTTCTGTTGAACTGTAAAACTATTACCTTCTGCAGGAAACAAATGACACTTTGTAATTCACACTTACCAGAAGAATCTATTGACGTGGCAATATTCATGTGACTATAGCTCAACACAAACTAATATCTTAAAACTCAGCAAACCATGACAGAGCATGTAGAAGAGAAATATATAGTCACATACTATAATGGTTTTATACTTGCTGGTTAAATGGTATTTATGCTTTGTGCTTAGAGGTTGAAAAGAAACATTAAATATCAGTAGGTACTTTTTTGTGTCAGGTTTTATTTAAGTATAGTATCAGGTTTTCTTCCAGCTAATCCCTAGTTTTGATAGTATACATAATATCTCCATCTTTTTTTTCACTATTTGTTATCTTCTACTGTTGTCAATTGTATTCTTCCTCTCCTGTGCTTTTTATGTTTTCCAACTTGTACTCTCAACTACTTTGTCAACTTCCACATTTATGTTCGTATGTTGTAACTGACACATAGTAAAATTTATAACAAAAATTTTATACTGATTATGTAGTCTAAAGGAAATTCGGTTTTTTTAAATATGTAAAAGAAAATTACAGTATTTCATATTAATATCTCTAATTTCAAAAAGTTTTTACAATTATATAAAATCAAGCTGTAGCAAAAAATATTGTTTTTTATATTACTTACTACATACATCTTCTATAGAATTACCTTTCTATTTTTGTTGTTTTTAGGAGGAAGTGAAGGTTTGTCTGTTAAACACAGCTATGTGACTGATGGAAGTGATGACAATGATGTTGGGTTAACAACACAGGATTTGAATGTTCCAAGCAGCCAAAGTGTCGTTCCTTATAAAGTGAGTAGTGGTTTTCATTATACATATATATATATATATATATATATATATATATATATATATATATATATATATATATATATATATATATATATATATATAGGAATTTTTGGACTTGATAGGAGACTGACAGACTTACCTAAAGGCAATAGTCCAAAACTGCAATCTCTTGGAAATAAGCACATATAAAACAGCTCCCTATATAAGCACATATACAGCTCCCAGAGAACAAATTTCGGAAGGATCCATAAAATTACTGTGCAATGGAAGCCCCTCTACTTCTCAATTCTATATACTACCGAAAATCCATAAAAATATCGTACCTCCACCTGGTAGGCCAATAATCGCTGGTTGTAATTCGGTCACGGAAAGAATCTCAGCTTTTCTGGATTCGTATATTCAACCTTTGGTAAAAAACCTTCCATCTTACATTCAGGATACGAATCATTTCATAGACCGGCTGTCTCAAATACCCACACTTCTACCTCCTGAAACAATTTTGGTCACAATAGATGTTACCTCTCTTTACACAAACATCCCGCATGCACACGGTCTATCAGCTCTCGAAACTTTCCTCAACAAACGTTTAGACAACCCTTGCCCTACTACACCTTTCCTAGTTCACCTCGCCAAATTCATTCTTGAAAAGAATAATTTTCAATTTGAGGGAAAGAACTATTTGCAAATAAAAGGAACAGCAATGGGTACTAGGATGGCCCCGTCGTACGCAAACCTGTACATGGGTAATATCGAAACTGATTTCCTAAAAACTCAAACACACCAACCATTATGTTGGTACAGATATATAGACGATATATTTGTAATTTGGACACAGGGAATCTCAACACTGGAAAGTTTTTTGAAGGGCTTATCACTATGCTCCACACTTCAATTCACCTGGGAGAAGTCTGCAGCAACAATCACCTTCTTGGATGTAGATGTAACAATCAGAGATGGGAATATCTATACAGGTGTCCACATCAAACCGACGAACCATCTACAATACCTACATTTCAATAGCAACCACCCCATGAATATAAAAAGGTCCATACCATACAGTCAGGCAATCAGGGGCAAGAGAATTTGTTCCAACGATATAGCATTGGAAGATTTTAATAGAAAGACCTTACTAGCTTTCCAAAAAAGAGGATACCCTAAACAACTCGTTGAGGATCAAATCCGCTTGGCTCAGTCATCTGATGTACCCAGACCACCTATGGAGGACAAACTGTCTTTAGTTACAGATTACCATCCAGGCCTAACGAAGCTGAACAAAATATTAAAGGATGGCTTCAAGATTCTTCAAGCTTCCGCCCACACCAAAGATCTTTTCTCAAATCCACCACATATTTGGTTCAGACAACCGTTCAATTTAAAAAGTATTTTAGTACATCCAAAATTACCAGATCCAAGTACTGAAAAACCGCCCAAACTTCCTCACGGCTCCTTTCCGTGCAATAGACCAAGATGCAAGACATGTCCAATACACATCCCAACAAATAGTTTCCATAGCCTAGCAACCAATGTGGACTTCAAGATTCAGGGTCATCATACTTGTACATCCAGTAATGTAATATACCAGTTACAATGTAAATTTTGCCCGGCACAGTACATAGGCCTTACCACAGATAGTCTGAGCATCAGAATGAATGGCCACAGACATGACGTTGGAACCATGAACATAGACAGGCCAACTGCTCAACACGCTGCTAGTCACAACATCATCTCTTTCAATGATTGCTATACCACCAAAATAATTAAAGCCCTCCCCCCTGATTGCAACTCTTCAGAATTAAGAAGATGGGAGTTATCATACCAGTGGTATACCAAATCTAGAGAGCCTCCTAACCTAAACATCAGATAAAACTCCTTTTAACTTCCCCCTACTTCTACCATTTTTAACAGCTCCATTACCTTCCTTCTGACAGACTTTTAATATCTAGTTTCAAGTAACCAATCTTTACACGATTCACATATAGCAATTTCTACACATATCACATATAGCACTATATCATAAACTATAAATCTGTGAATCTGTGACATTGGATGTTTATACACATCTGAAGTTCACTTCAATCTTTTGTTTTGTTTTTTCTCTCTTTTTTTCTCTTTCTTGACTGAAGAAGATCATGTTGATCGAAATACTTCAAATAAAAGTGTATTAAGTGTTTTATATGTGCTTATTTCCAAGAGATTGCAGTTTTGGACTATTGCCTTTAGGTAAGTCTGTCAGTCTCCTATCAAGTCCAAAAATTCCTAAATAAGCTTTAAGCTCTACTTGAACTAACCTAAATATATATATATATATAGATTTTTTGGACTAGGAGACTGACAGACTTACCTTGGTAAGAGTCCACTCTGTAGTCTTGAAATAGAAACACATAAAAGCACTTAAACAATGATATATTTCAACCACACAGTGGTCTTTGTCAATCAAAGAGAAAACACAAAAAGAAATATGAGAGAATGAAATGAAATAATTTATTTTATTTCATTCTCTCATATTTCTTTTTGTGTTTTCTCTTTGATTGACAAAGACCACAGTGTGGTTTAAATATATCATTGTTTAAGTGCTTTTATGTGTTTCTATTTCAAGACTACAGAGTGGACTCTTACCAAGGTAAGTCTGTCAGTCTCCTAGTCCAAAAAGTCTAAATAATCTTTACCAACCAAAACTAACCTATATATATAGAAATTTTTTGGACTTGATAGGAGACTGACAGACTTACCTAAAGGCAATAGTCCAAAACTGCAATCTCTTGGAAATAAGCACATATAAAACACTTAATACACTTTTATTTGAAATATTTCGATCAACATGATCTTCTTCAGTCAAGAAAGAGAAAAACAAAACAAAAGATAAGTATTTTGTCCTTCAGTCTTTTCTCTTTCTTGACTGAAGAAGATCATGTTGATCGAAATATTTCAAATAAAAGTGTACCAAGTGTTTTATATGTTCTTATTTCCAAGAGATTGCCGTTTTGGACTATTGCCTTTAGGTAAGTCTGTCAGTCTCCTATCAAGTCCAAAAATTCCTAAATAAGCTTTAAGCTCTACTAGAACTAACCTAAAAATATATATATATATATATATATATATATATATATATATATATATAATATGTTTTCTTGTTTAGTAATTTAATACAACATAGGCTATTCAAATATAAGAATATATGAATATATATCAAATACAGGATATATATATATATATATATATATATATATATATATATATATATATATATATATATAGGAATTTTTGGGCTAGATAGGAGACTGACAGACCTACCTAATGGCAATAGTCCAAAACTGCAATCTCTTGGAAATAAACACATATAAAACTTAACACACTATTGAAATATTTTGATCAAAAATGGTCTTTTTTTCTCTTTCTTGACTGATGAAGATCATTTTTGATTGAAATATTTCAGTAGTGTGTTAAGTTTTTATATGTGTTTATTTCCAAGAGATTGCAGTTTTGGACTATTGCCATTAGGTAAGTCTGTCAGTCTCCTATCTAGTAAAAAATTCCTAAATAAGCTTTAAGTTCTACTACAACTAACCTAAATATATATATATTTATTTTGTAAATTTATTGTTTTAATAAGATATTATGAATGAAGTTTTTAAAATGTAATTTTTAAATATAATATTTCAATCAAGGTAGGTTTGTTACTTTTCTAATTTATTTTAAGATAAATAAATTTTCTAGAGCTTTCCTTTTTTTATAACAAGTTTAATGTATCATAAAAAAACACTTTCTTAACAATTATAAGTTTATTAATAAATTACCAATTTTCTCCTTTTTTTAAAAGTTTTACAAATTTACAACAGTTTCCTCTTTTATTACAAATCTTATTATTCTAAGTGGTATTTCTCTTTTGGGCAGCAACAGTTTTTATTTAATTTAGCCTAAATTGATTATAATTTTGATTTAGCACAAGCTCTCTTAATCTCGGGTTATCTTGTGGGTTTTAAATTTTGAATACTGAAATCTTATTTGGCACTTTAAAGTACAAGAACAAAAAAAAAATCTAATGTAAAAAATGTTATACACTATGTTACAAATCAATCTATTTCTAAGTAAAATTGTTCCTTAATATTTTCTCTAAATGTTTTCTTTTATAGTTTAATTTTTTATAATAAATTCACATTTTTGTTTTCTTTTATAAATGTCTGATTACAAAATTTCAAAATGTAATAATGGATCTAGTCTAGATACTTAAGTGTCTTGAGATTGCAGAATCAACTTTTCAGCCTTTTATCAAATATTTAATAATATCCTTTTTTTATAAATAGTTTTAATTTATTCTCTTGTAAGTATTCCGTAGTGTTAATTCAATTCCAGACCAATACTCCCGCACTAAGTTAAAAAAATTTTGTTGGCGAACTCTGAAACACGTCCATCTAGCTTGAATATGTGTGTAGGACTGAAAAAACGACGCTAAGCCACGCTTTTAAAATGGCTAGAACAAACTATTTCCTTTTTTTTCGTTGTTACCGGCTTCATGGATGCTGTATTGACTGCCTTTTGTACATTTCATGTTCTTAATAACTAGATTTTAATTTCTTCGAAGGTGACGGCATTTAAATATAATATCTTCTGACTACGTTTAAATCATCAGCTGTTCTGTTCGCAATGCGCTAGTCTACCAGTTTTGGTCAACTTCCGTGAATCTTAACATGGTTTCACTTTTCTTAACACTTAAAGGCTTTTATTTTTATTTACATTGTTTTAATGTTCTTTTTAAACTGTTACACATTAAATTGTTTCTATTATATTGTTTGTTTTACAGTGGTTATTGTTCTAAACTTGATTAAATATTACGATTTTGCCAATTTAGGTTATGTTTACATTTTTCTTTTTTTTCAAAATTGGTTATTTTATGGTTTGAATTTACTTACATATTTATCTTATATTACATATAGTGCCTTTCTTACTTGTTATTTTCAAAATGTTACAATATATATATATATATATATATATATATATATATATATATATATATATATATATATAGTTTTGGTTGGTAAAGATTATTTAGATTTTTGGACTAGGAGACTGACAGACTTACCTTGGTAAGAGTCCACTCTGTAGTCTTGAAATAGAAACACATAAAAGCACTTAAACAATGATATATTTCAACCACACAGTGGTCTTTGTCAATCGATACAGAGTGGACTCTTACCAAGGTAAGTCTGTCAGTCTCCTAGTCCAAAAAATTCTCTCTCTCTCTCTCTCTCTCTATATATATATATATATATATATATATATATATATATATATATATATATATATATATATATATATATATATATATAATATGTATTTGTTTGATTTGCTTTATTTCTTTATTGTTGCAATATATTTTTGTTATAGGGATGTATAGGTGAAGTTCGTATTGGTAACATTTTGTTGCCATATTTCACACCGGAACAGTTGGAGATTAGAGATAACAATAGTGCAAGGGATTATTTCGAATTAATGGCTGAGCTTGGACCTGATGTTGAGTTGTATTGTATACTATGTTTTGAAGATGAATGCAAACATGGTGGCAGGTAATATCATTTTGATAAATTTTCTTTTCATTAAAAATAAGAATATATTTTTAAAATTATTCTCCCATTTTATAGTACTTATGGAGTAATCTAATTATTTTATAGAGAATTTTAAAACTAAATACAAATTTCTACTCAATGTAATTTCCTTGACTCTGCTTCTGAGTGTTGAGGTTGTTCCGGTAGTTGCTACACACATACACCATTTCCTTTATTATTTCACTCACCCTGGAAATGCCTTGGTTTTAGCTGTCATTGTTCTTTCTCCTTGATCCTAGTCAATCTATAATCCTTAATAATTTAGTATACTCCTATCACAATTTTCTTATCAATTATAATGAAACAAATTTTTAAAACAAAATATAATTTACTCGCTTGCCCCTTATTACTATCTTCTGACAATTTATTACTTAATATATGGAACAACTATTTACATGCTGCAAATTTTATATTGATTTTCAAAAATTGCTTCCCCAAACATTCCTTCTGTTCTATTTTAAATTTCCAACCAATGAACCACAACTTTGCATTTCTCTGACCAATGAGATATCTTTCTACAGGGCTCCTTATTACATTACCCACAGTTCTATGTTTAAACTGTAAGGAATTCTTGGCACACCTTAAATTGTATTCTGGTAGGGAAAATGTAAATTAGAATAACATATAAGCAGTATAATTTTTAATATGTATGTATACTTTTTAATTTTAAAAACTTTGATTTCTAGTCTTAAAAAGTTTAAAATATTCTAAATATTGAATTGTATATTTTATCCTAAATTTTAGTTGGAGAAAATTTGTGTATGGAATTTTTTCTAGATGTAAAAAAAATGTAGGCTGACAGTTTACATAAAAATTATGTTCAAAGAGAATTTAAACTAAATAAATATGAGAATTATTTCATAGGTTTTGACAAGGGACTTCATAATTCTCTGTCCTCCTCAATGTTTTTGCATGACATTTTCCACGATGACAAAAAATCCTTTAAAGATATACAGTAGCTACCGCTTATTGTAATCATATTTGTTAGAAGCATATTGGATAACAATAACTGACCACATAATCATGATGTACAAAAGTACTGCATTGAACTCACAGTATTACTATCTCAAGTGTTTACTGAACGTTATGTAGGCCTAGCATTACAGTAAGTTATTTTAGTTCTATCACTACAACTACAATGTAATTCAGGCATATGGAAATCATGAGGGATTACTTAACAAATTTTACAACTCCAGACAGTTTTATGCACTGTAAATTTAGAAACATAGAACAATAAAATTTTGCAAATAAGTCTTATACTTGTTATATTTTGCGGGCATACTTCACATCAGTTATTTTATTCTATTGTAGATTTATTAAAACACTAAATGAGTGATTTTTTAAAAATTGATTGAACTTCATAAGAAACTTCAAAAAAACACACACATAAAGCTTCATTATTAAACACTTCCATCTTATTTAAACCATCAAATTTATTTACTTTTTCACAAAGAATCCCTCAATATGAGTTTGTTTGTAATCGTCCCAAATACTGTTGATAAATTGTTCATATCCGTAATGTTTATTCAAACTTTCTGCTTGTTGTTCAACAAAGAGCAGCAGTATCTCAAGAGCTTGGGAACTTCCTGATTAGATCTTTGCTGTAAACATTTGTCATTTACATCATCATCAGTATCTTCTTCTTCAGTGACTTTTGATATTGAAGCAACTGCCTTACAAATGTCGTCTTCAGTCATTCCATCTACTACTGCCAACTTCCATCCCCTTAGTGTATTTTTTTAAAGACAAAACAAAAGGCTTCAAGTTCTATTTCTCAGCTGTACCTACTCTTGATTTTTTTAAAATAAAAACCCACATTTTCTAAATCAATTTTTCAAAGTTTTTTTCAGAAACTTGATTCCATGATTTTGCTACAAGATGAATAGCATCGAATATAGAAATTGTTAGCCATTTTTCTTGTAATAAGGGTTTGAAATTCATCCTGTTTTTCATTATTCTAGCCTGCATCGCTCGTCAATAAAAAGCTTTCAAATTTTCAATTATGCTTTCGTCATATGGCTGAATAAGTGATATAGTATTGGCCGAAATGTAAATCACTTTGGTAGGCTTCAGAGTAGTGCTTCTTTTTCTTTTAAACAATATTTTCTCTTATTCCATCAACTAACCGTTCATCTGTGGCTTTAAAATCCTACTTTCCTTTTTTTGCAAGATCCTTGACTTTTAGGTTATTCATGGGCCATCAACTCAACCATCTTTTTTGCTACATTTTTAAACCATAGTTTCAAAGCTGATTCCACTTCTGGATCCTTCCCGGAATGATTTCTTTTGCTCTCAACATTTTCATTACACTTCCATAATGACAAGATGGAGTCTTTGTTATTCAAAATTTTACTTAAGAGAGGTTGCAAAATGTCAAGTTGAGAAGCACCATTTCTTTGACTCATTTTTGGTAATTTACTATATTGATCTAGAATGTTGAGTTTTTCTTTAAGACTTATTCTTCAATTATGTCGATTCTTTTGAGATTCGGACATATTGATTTTTTTTTAAACTTCAAGTGACACCAAACTTCCACAAAACAAATGAAAAAAGATCTTCCAAAACTAAATTATGTAAAATCACTCTGAAATCATAAACGTATATGAAAATAAAGAAATAAACGGCGCAGTACTGTGTAGTAGTCACATGAACAAATGACATGCAAACAGCTAGATGGATGAGTAACTGTACATTTTATTAAACCTATAAGACGTATTTAAATAAAGTCAAACAGGCTATGAATGACATATCGATAATGAATCATGTTAATAACTGGCTCGATGGACAGAATGTGAGTTACCATATCACTTAATTGATTTCTCTGAATGTACAATACTAGTAAACATTTTTGCTTGGTCTTTGCTAGTGAATGCATATTTTATGTCTTGACAAATTGGATGATTATAAAAAACAAAGAGTTGATTACAATAAGTGACTCAATTACACTGTATTTATATGATTTCGTGTCTGTCTTAAAGTGAAACCATAATAATAACCAAATGATAACATTAGGTGTGATCACATTATGCATCAGCCTAATGATACAAAATTTAAAGTTTTAAATCTTACCTCCTTATTAACATGTGTTTTTTGCATTTAGCATATGATTATGTATCATATTTTACATCTACACATGTTATGTCAAGAAACGATAAAATACATTCTCTCCATGGATATTTCTATAAAGTATCAGATAGAGGGTTAAATCTGACCTTAAGCCCTACCCATTCAAGTTGTCCTTTGTATGTACAAAATTCACCTTTTCATTTTCAGGTGTGAAAATGTTACTATGTCTTACAAGTGTGAGTGTGTACCAGGATATGCAGGAGACGATTGCTCAGAAAACATTGATGAATGTATTAACAATGAATGCAAACATAATGCAACTTGTATAGATGGTCTAGCTAACTACACATGCAGTTGTCTACCAGGGTGGGAAGGCTGGTTGTAAGTACTTTGTATAATTTCTGTTAGCTTTTAAGGTATAAATTTCCAGTCCAGTTATTGGTCTTCTATTTTCTTATGTTGTATAAGTATAAATAAATTAGATAGAAAATACCAAGATACTCGCAAACAATACACACACATAAAAAATTCAAGAGTTTCTATTAAGTTAACTATTAGAAATCCTAAATTTGTTGCATAAAACCTAATTTCTCAACCCTTTTAACAGCCATTTGTAAAATTATCACTTTTAATAGTATAATACACTTTGAATATCACTTTTAATGGCACTTTTAAATACTTTTTTTTACTTGTATATTCCAGAACATACAAACACAGAACAGATGATTCTGAACAGTTGGGAAATTTACTAATTACAAACATTCTAATAATAAATACAGTTGTGAAAGATCTACAACAGTTTTTTTTATTTTTTGCAATCGTTGACTGATCATGGGGTATAATGGCAACAAGGAAATTTTTGGAATTCTATAATTAATATAAAAACTTATTTTGTTAATGGCAGTTAGCCTACTGAATCTTATTTTGTAATTAACAACTCATAATTTTAAAACATTTTCATGGACCACAGAAAAGATTTGTTACATGGATAATTTTTCTATTTACAAGTTCTCTACACAAACCTTTGACTATGTACAATTATCTTCCCCAAAGTCACAATTAAAAGTTGTAAATAAGAATGCAAGTATAAAGATTAAGGTTTGTTGTTTATAAATATTATTTTATTTTCTTAGAAACTCGTATAAAATTTTCAGTTACCCTTGATTGTTTAAATGTGGAAACGATATTATATTTTGTGACTAAATCTTAGTCATGTATGATTGAGCAAAAACTAAGTGACGTTAATATTCTTTTAATAGATTACAAATTATAAGTACTTGTCTAATTTAGGCATAACAGTAATATCAGGGCAAGTTCTAACAAACTGATATCACTACATTAAAGTATAATTTTTTAACTGATTTAAATGTTTTAATTTTTCAATAAAAATGTGCTATTTGTGATTTTAATTAAGAAATAAGCAAACAAGATAAGTTATAAAATAGTTGAATAGAAAATTAAAAACAGCTTTTTATGAAGAGCAAATAAGTCAACATTGTATAAATCATTAAAAGATTGAATAGCCAAGGCAATCAATGAACCATTGGGCAAGCATATTTTATACGGCTTCCAGAGATATAGATGCTGTTTAATAAAAGTGTTCCATCTTAAACATACCTCTTTCTGCATAGTTTTAATATTCAGTATATAATATTGAAAAAATTAATTAACAGATATCATTAACACATTGATTGTGGATAACAACAGCGAATCGTTGTGGCAAGTCGTTTTGCATAGCAAGTGACAATTTTTGTAATAACTACTAAGTCTAAAATAAAACACCTGTAGTTGACTGTCTAATACATTAAGTAACACCTCACGATTTTCCTCTATACTTTATTACCATTCAATTCTTTTAATTTTTTGTTGATGTTGATTCTCTTGATACTTTAACTGCCAAACCCATATATATGGTTATAAAGTGAAGGCCAAATCAGTAAGTTAGTATGTTTAAATATGTTCCCTTTAGTGTTGCAAACTCAGCTTTGTAGTTAAGTTGTTTAAAACTTCTTTACAAGATGAAATTAAGTAAAGTGTGAAGAAATATCAAATCCACTTAGCAGCAGCTATATTCAAAACCTCTCTTTTGCAGTTATACTAGTTTAGTAGATAAAGAGTGTATAATGGATCACAATCATCCTAGTTGTAATAAACAGTTTAGTGAAATTCAAATTTATAATTTTCCAATATCTTCTGACAGTTGAATAGACATTCTTGGAACTGAATTTTGCTTCACTGATAGTAGTAGATAAAATTGTAGTTATATGAATTCAAATTCAAAGAATATCTACCATTCAAAACACAACTTTTCACAACTGATTAGTTTTTAGATCTATAATCAAGTAAAATAATTTATAATTTCTTTTTTTATATATATAATAGGTAAGCAATTATAAATTGTTTTACCGAGTGATTTAGTATTAAAAACTAATCCGTTTACTTGTAAAAAATTGTGGTCTGAATATATAGTAAAACCTCTCATATCTGGATCTCTTATGTGTGACAGCCATCTGCAATATGAAAATCATCTTTATTCCGTAAGTTCTCTAGTGCTAGCATTTGGCTCTTTGTTCTTTCACAACTCAGCCAGTTGTGTTTGAGTCTCCATATCGTTCAGTTCACTAGTGCCCTACAGATTGATGTATTGCCCTACTTAATCAGTTGTGTTTGAGTGCCTATATCGTTCAGTTAACATATGTTCTACAGGGTTTTGTGTAATTAGGAAAATTTGTTAGTTAATCTACAATATATAGTATGGCAGAAAAGCAGAAAAAAACTGAGTTTTTTATTCAAGATAAGATTCATGCAATAAAACTATTAGATGTGGGAGAGACATTAAACAAAGTTTCAAGTCAGATGTATGTGGGAACTAACTAGTATGGTTTGTGACTGAAAGAAAGCTCATGAAAAATTAGAAAAATTGTATTCTAACTATGCTTCATGTTCAAACAACAAAAAGTGCTAACTAATTAAAACACCGGTTAATGATAAAATGAACAAAGCACTCTACTTGTGGTTCATCCAGTATAGATCAAAAGGACTGACCATAACTGGATTCATATTAAAAGAAAAAGCACTTGAATTGCAAAAGGAAAAGGGAATTGAAAGTGATTTTGATACTAGTGAAGGCTGGTTGGTGAGTTGGAAAAATCGACATGGTGTTAGAAAACTGTGAAACAAATTAAATCAGTGCGAAAGAGTTTAAAATTTTTCTACAGAAGATGCATGATGAGGAAAGAATTACTGGCAATCAACTTAATAACTTATCAAAGTGGACTAAATTTCAAAATGCTTCCCAGCTGCACTTTAGCCTGAAAAGAAGTAATTAGGGTTTCAAGGTATTAAAAGAAAAATGAAAGAATTACTTTATTAGCCTTCAATAATGTTGCAGGAAATAATAAATTAAATCTTGTCCTGATTGGAAAATCACAAAACCAAGAGCTTTTAAAAAAATTTTAAAACACATATTCCACTTTACCTGTATGGTACAGTGAGTAAAAAAGCTCAGGGATGAACGCAGCAATCTTTCACGATTGGTTCAAGAATCAGTTTGTTCTACCTGTGTAAAGATACACAAAGGAAAACAACTTACCGAGGACGGCCATTATATTACTCGATAATGCCTCCCCCACCCATCACCAGATAAATTGAAAAGTTCAGACATAAAGCGTGTTTTTATGCCACCAAACATAGCATCTTTGTTCTAACCAATGGATCAAAGCCTCCTAGAAAATCTCAAATGGTTATATCACCGTAAGTTACTAACAGTTATAATCACAGGGAAGTATGCAGGAAGAAGTGCTTCCAAGTGGCTAAAAACCATAGAATTGCTAGACGTCGCTTTAGGATTGCTACACCATAGGATATAATCAGGCCGTTAACGCTAGTTAAATCATGGCAAAAACTATTGGATCATAAAAAAACCCATGAGAGGATTGAAAACATATAAAAAATGGAAAACCTTGTTAGAGAAACAAATGAACGAATTGTTGAATTTCTCTGAATATTCCTGGTCGTAAGGACATGAACAGTGTTGAGGGTAAACAAGTAGATGAAAGAAGATGAAGCTCATGAAGTTACTACTAGTACTTAGTGAGCAGACAGCCAGGACCTGCTGAAGATGATGAAAAAAAACAAAACCATGACACATATCAAAGCTTTCCAGGCAAATGACCAGCTAATCAAGTATGTCTAACAATAAAAAGCAACAGCAGCTGATCATCTGTTTTTTCGAAGGTGGAGGGATGTTTTAACAAAGAAATGTGTTTAAAGAAACAAACTACAATAATAATGATATTTTTTGTATCAAAACTGATTACTAATGTACCTATTACAGTACAATATTAAAGAACTGTATATACAGGGATGTAACTGAATTGTATGTACAGTTCTATATTGCTCAATAAGTGTAACTTATTTACTTGAAATAAACATCTACTTCAATTAGAATAATGCATCTACTTCCAATTGAAATGGTTGTGATTATGTAGTACAAACATATATCATTACATAACCCCTCCTATATCCGGATTTTTTGTTATCGATGTAGGGCTGTCGCTACTTTGATTCTAGGTATGAGAGGTTTTACTGCGTATATATATATATGAGGTATATAATATATGATTTCAATACGGATTGATATTTATAAACTCTGAACATATGCTCATAATTAATAATCCAAAATATTTTCTTATTATTAGAAGAATTATTCTTTAAAATATTTTCTATTCATTTCTTCTAACATATATGTAACATTTTCCTGTCTGATTAACATTGATCTTGTATTATGTTCTTACTCAAAAATAAAAAGTGTACTTATTTCAAAATTTTATTTTAACAGATGTGAAACAGAAACTGATGAATGTTTATCAAATCCGTGTCAAAACAATGGATCTTGTATTGATCACCTTGGATATTTTGAGTGTAAATGTACTGAAGATTATATTGGAGATTATTGTGAACAATTAAGACAAGTCACTTGTGAAAACAAACCATGCAAGAATAATGCTGTGTGTAATGACGTTAAAAGTAAGTCTTCCATAATTTAAACATTTCTCTTTCAATTCTACTTAATAGAAATTTATTACAATAGAGCCATTGTAAATAGTGTTTAAAAGTGCCTTAAGGGAAGTTGGGTGTCTAAAATCGAAAAAAAGTCATTTTTCAGTTTATTTCTTTTATAATTCCTCAAGGATTCCTGTTCATTTTAGTGGAAATTGTATGTATTTAAAACTATTTTTTAAGTTATGATTTTTTAAAGTTGCGCTTGTATAGACTGTTTCACTTGTTAGTGACTTCCCCTCAGCTGTCTCACTGGCTGTAGTACAATCATATACAGAATTACTGATTTTTCGCTTAGTTGTCTTTGCTTCAGCTGTCAGTAACTTACACTGGACGGCTTAGAAATGTAGATATAAATGAAAATTGGACCTACTACGGAACAACAATTAGAAGAAATGTTTGAACTTCATTAGAATAAATGAAGTCTGCATTACGGGCAGAATAATTTCGTTTATCGCTCTCAAATAAATCGCCAATTTATGAATCGTGCAAAAGGCCGTGAAAGTTGGTGTAAGTACCAAACTACCATTGAAAATGGAGAAACTTATGAAGCAAATATTTTGAGGCCTGGAACAGTCTGACTTTCTTAGAAGGTACTTACATGGTGGTACACAAACACTAGCAAATCGCTAAACAGCATGATTTGATAAGCAGTTTACTTTTGTTATAAGAGAAACACTAGAATTAGGTGTTTATGAAGCTGCAGCTAGCTACAATAAGGAAAGTGTTGCAAAATGTTGTATTCTAGAAAGGTTAGGCATCCTTCCTGGTAATAGATGCATCAAGCAGTTAGAATTGGTCGACCGGCTAAGGATTAAAAAAGCCGACAAAGTTATCGACAAATTGAAAAAAGCGCAGACAGAAGACGACATTGGCTAGAAAAGGCTGGAGGACAGATATGAGGGAGAGGAAAACCCATACAACCCCTCTTATGTGGTAAGGTAAGCTATTGTGTAAAAGTTGTATCCCAAATTAAAATCTCGATTACCGAAATTAAACTTTTTTAATTTTTAACTTTTTAAATGGGTCAGCAAGTAAGTCATTACGTATTCACTTAGGTAAGTACCTTTAAATTATAGCCTTATTTTTTATCTAATAGAAGAAGGTTATTTCAAGAGACACTATGGGACACATCACCTGAAACTGCCATTCTCATTTAGATAAGAAGTAACTGATACTATAGGCAAATGTTTGCATATTAATGTTAAAGTATACAAGTTTTTGCTTTTTCCCTTTATTATGAGATTTTAAGAAGTTAGATTAAAAAATATGAATTTAAGTAACATACACGATTCCATTTATTCTGCTGGAAAAAAATTGTTTTTCTAATAATTTTTCTATTGACTTGAAATACATAATCCCTGTTAGTTGAAAACTGTTTGATTGCAAATAAAGACAGCAGGACAAGATTCAAGTTGATTTATTTTATTGATAGACTGGTTGTTGCACACATTTCCTTCACACAGACTCTTTTACATAGAGTCCCCAATTCCATATTCATCTCTTTATGCTAATCAGTTTTAGATTTTATAAACAAATTAGAATTTAACCCAAAGTTTGTGAGTGTAACAATTTTGGTGAAGAAAATTTATATGTGACAATGCAAAAGACATTATCCCAGAAAAAATTTTAATCATTTTATTGCACATATAGAAAAGGAATAAAAAAAACTGGCAGTATAGCAGATACAGCTTGTTACACCTGGGAAGAAATGAAACAGTCTTCCCCTGAAATGAAGTAAAAGTTATTCCATCTACTGCAGAAGCTTAAGTTATTAGATCAGTTATGTTGATTCAAGTGGGGAACATTATGAACATGCACCAGATTTGATATTATACCATTTGCCTACTTTGACAATTCCTTCTCACCACTTTAACTGTGTATTGTGAAATACTTTGATGAGACTACCTCACTACTAAGGAGCTTACAGTTTTTCTGTTTGTTATTACCACAATCTAGTAATAGTGGTTTTCCTGAACTATTTTAAATACTAAAACATTTGAACATATGCAACAGGTTTAGTTTTCCACTAAACTAGCCTATATATCTTACTCTATTTCTACATAAGAATAAAAGTAGAGGGTTAGCTTCGTAAAAGGAACGAACGTTTTGAAACGCATCAGCAAGTAAGCAATTACGTATTCACTTAGTTAAGTAGTTTAAATTTAGTTTAGTAAGAATAAAACTTTGTTTTATCTCAGTAACGTTAAAATGTCATAGTAATTACAATTTTAGATACTAACCAAAAGTTAATATTTAACAATTTTCCTTAGATATAGAAACTGGTGACAACTTCACATGTACATGTACTGAAGGATATGTTGGAGTACTATGTAATATGGCATATTGCAATGTAAAACCTTGTTTGAACAATGGGAGATGTGGGCATAATTTGAATGTAAGTATAATCAGAGATAAAATTTTTATTTAAAATGATATATTTTAATTTTGGAATTAAAACTATTACTAATTTTTTAATTATCTGTTTTTTATATTTTTCAGTTTTTTCTTACTTACATTTCAGAGTACAATTCCATTTTAAAGTAACTTATGACCAATGTTTTACTACAGAAAACTACGAGTAATTAATTATATATTTTACGACAAATTTTTTTTTTATACTATTTGTACCATTATTTGTTGTTACGGAATTGAGAGTATAAACACATTTTTTCATTAATTTCCATTTTTTTTAATTTTTACTAAAACATCTAACTATAAGACAAGAACTTAAAGCAACTGTGGCGTAAATGTTTATATTAATTAAAACAACCTCTCACCACAAATTCAACAAATTTTATTTTAACCTTATGTACATTTCGACTACAAAGTAATCATCTTCAGAGGTATTTTTACAAATAACTCAGTTGTAAAAATACCTCTGAAGATGATTACTTTGTAGTCGAAATGTACATAAGGTTAAAATAAAAATTGTTGAATTTGTGGTGAGAGGTTGTTTTAATTAATATCTAACTATAAGGTATAAAACTTACAAATAAAAGGTCACCCTTTTCAAATTAACAAATCAGTAACAGCATTTATTATATATCTTCTCTATTCAACTATTTCCTTAAATAAACCACCTAAGATGCAGAATATGTCAAAATATTGTCAAAATATATAATGTGTGTGTGTGTGTGTGTGTGTGTGTGTGTTTGTGTGTGTGTGTGTGTGTGAGTGTGTGAGTGAGTGTGAGTGTGTGAGTGTGAGTGTGTGTGTGTGGGTGTGTGTGTGTGTGTGTGTGTGTGTGTGTGTGTGTGTGTGTGTGGGTGGGTGGGGCATGGTCTGAGTTGTTAAACTGATTCAACCAAAGTTCTATAAGAGGAGGAACCCAGATAACCAGACAGAATCATAAATCATTCATAGTATGGGCTTATCCAACCAAATAGGTGTTCAGTAACTCCATGTAAATCATCATGCCAAGCCGTTTCCTTTAAGAAGGTTGTAGTGAACCGCTGTAACAGTTTTAGTGTAATAAGTCTAATAATATCATTAAATAGGTTCAGTAAGTAGTAATAAGTTTTATTGTTGCAGTAACAAAAGGTTTTAATGTGTTTCTTGTGTTTATTAGCAAGATATTTAAATTCAATTGTAATTTCATCAGTATTAAAAAAATGTCTAATTTTTCTGTTTATAAAATCTTTTAAAAAATAGGGGTTTGCTAGTTACTTGGACTATACAAGGTCTCATGATTATTTTCTACTAAATTACTTAATTTACAGGTTTTGTAAATAATTGAATTTGTGTTTTAGCCACCACAGTGTTTGTGTTTGGCTGGGTACCGAGGAAATCACTGTGAAGAGAACATCAATGAGTGTGAAAGTCAGCCTTGTAAAAATAATGGTATATGTATCGATGGCGTAGACAACTTTACATGCAATTGCACTGGAACAGGTATGTGTGCCTCATACATTTCTTGCAACAAAATTTCCTACAATTTTTACAATAGTAAATTAATTTCAACCCTAAGAGGAATGCTTGCTCCTCAAACAAGTTTTTTCCATTTTCCATGGGGTATCCATTTTATTTAAATAACAGTATTAAATCCTAATTTTCTATGTTAATTTCTATACAATTTAAAGTAATTTTTAAAACATAATGATAATATACATCTTCATTTATAAGTGTATCAACAAATGAATAAAACTCTGATTTCATCAGTTCCATAACTTTGCTTTCCTGCTTTTTAAACAACCAATTAAATTTATGATCTACTGTTGGTCTTCATTTTACGTTATCCTGAATTTACATCATGGATTTACTATTTCTCTTAATTTTGTATAGTCAGAATGAGAAACACAAAACTATTTTGAAAACTCTAAGCCTTTTTAAAGAATTTCCAGTTGCTTATTATTTAGTTGAATTGGCTTCTCCTAAAGTAGCTGTACTAAAATAGACCAAATATAAAAATGTCATTAAAAACTCCTTAAAAATTTGTAAAATCCTCTCCTACTCATAAAATGAAAAAAGTCAGTTTTACCAATAAAACAATACCTATATTTAGAAAAATATTTTCTTAAAACATAAATAAACACAACCAAAACAGACTACTTCGAAAATTTATTTATGTATTACTCTAATCTTTTACTGTCTAAGCATCTTTGAATATTTTGCTATTACCTCCTGTAAAGGAGCTATTTAGGCAATGAAATATTGGACAGTAAATTAATTAAAATAAAATATTTAATATGCCTGCTACAAATAAACTAACATTTTTGAATAAATTCACCAATATTTAATTTCATTGGTGGAAAAAAAAATTGATAAAGCTAGAAATTTTGTTGTTATTTGATTGAGTTAGCTAATTAAAAAAAGGTCAAGTAAAACATATTCTAAATTAAATTCCAATCTTAACCTTAAATTTTGACACTAATTCCCTTGCTATGTGTTAGGTTAGTAATACTCAAGCTCATGATTATTTGAGACATTTGTTACCTTTACATTTGCTTGATTTATAGAAAGTAAAGTTTTATTGCTTTTTTACAACCATGTTTACCTTTTTAGCAATATTTCTTCCCTTTTAACCAAGTAATTTTTGTTATGTGTTTGTACTAGCATTACATTTAAAACTGATTAGTTAACCAGTTTTTTTCTACTTGTATTTATGTTAAATCAGATAATTAAATTTAATAATGAAGTTCATTTAATAATGAAAATGTATAAATCAGTTCAAGGGTTTGTCCATGTGAAACATTCTTCTTGTGGCAATGAAGAATATGAAAAAATAGAACTATTGTAAAACTCCGTGGTCTGGAATTTAAAGAATGATTACATTGTAAGGGCAGGGTTGCTTATTTGAAGAAGTGAGAGATGTCTATATACTATCTGTGGTTGTTAACATTAAAATCCTTTAAATTCAGACTAAAGAGAATAGGAACTGATTGGGGTTAATACTTCACTGTCATTCATTGTTAACGCACTGATACCTTTATTATGAAAATATTGATTTTCTCTAATGATCTACCTGATGTTTTCAGTGTATTTATCTGTTTTTGCCACTTGAAGATGCTTCATATATCTTTGACACTTCTTTATCATCTTTGAATTGTATATTCACTCAAAAATCTAGAGTTTGTTATAGGCAGCTACCACCATACACTTCCAAAAATTCTTGTTCAAGAAATTTCACATGAACTTTTTGCTTAACATTTATCGTACTAAGAACTTTTCAAAACAATAAATTTATGATCAGATTTTTTAACAAACCCATCTAATAATTACATGATGAAATGACAGAATAGGATTAAAATCTTCCAAGATCACTAACACCAATAATAACAAGAGGAAAAATCAGTCTGTTATATTGTTCTAGACAATTTATAATTTTAAAATATTTTTAATTAAATTTATGTAATTTCATTGACAAAAAGAGTGGTACTTTGTATTTTATTCAGTTAAGCATATACATAAAATTATAAAGATTCAGAAGTTTTTATATTTCAAGTCGTGGTATAAATTTGTGTTTTGAATCAGATATTTAGACTAAGATACAATGAATAATAAATGCATTCTAAAAGTAAAATTCTTAATGTGATATTAAGTTTATGACCAACAGAACTATCAAGAATGTTATGTAACAGAACTTAAATATAATATCTTCTTTATTATATAATTAACAAGTACTAATTATTTCTGTGACTAATCATTGACTATCCAGTACTAACAGAAGTTACATTCTTTACAAATTCAAAGTGCGTACTAGCAGTAATTGATTGAAAATATTTTTAATTCAATAGATATCATTAATACACAATATCAAAAGCACAGTGGTACAATATATTACAATAAAAATATTGAAAAGAACCCCAATACCACAAAAATAATCATAAATAACAAATAAGACAAGTTACTTAAGATTAAACCCTTATGTACATTTCGATGACCATGTCATCATCATCAGAGGGTCTTGTTACAAAACACAATCTAGCACACAAGAAGTTACAAACTAGAATGATCATTAAAAGGATGTATTAAAACTAGTGAACTGAACAATCTAGTAGTAGGCAAGATAAAGATATCTTGAGCAAGCACTTTCAGAATAGGTTGAGCCAGATTTCAAATGAATTTGATGTACAGTAAACTTTTAAAAAGTAATGTGATGTGCCAATCTTTGATAAAAAAATAAGTTTTTAATAATGCCTCAACAATCACTGTGTGTTATGCACCACATGGTAAGCAGTGGAAGCTGTGAAACATTTGTTTTGCTGGCTTTTATTTAAAAAATTATCTTTATTAAAGAAAAAATACCATGAACTTTACGTAATGTGTAAAAGAAGCCTAGATATTATCTAGAAGTTTATGCAAAGTCATTTTTAGTTTTACTCTTTTTATTTGTTTTAAATATATTCTGAAAGTGTTATTTCTATAAGATTTTAGAATTTTATAAGATAGACATGACTTAGCTTCTTTGATGGTTTAAGGAAAATTATTATAATTTCTTTTCCTTCAGTACATAAAATGTCAGTAGGTAACCTTCAAGACTGAATAAACACAAATTATTGTGAAAGCTCATTAATCTTAGTATCAAAAATTATGTGAAGAATTAAATTTATTTTTAAGAGTTAATCAACATATTTAATGCCTATTATTTTCTCTAAAATAGTTTAGAGTAATTAAGTGTGTTTTTTTTTTTTTTGAGTGACTCACAATAAAACACCTTTTTTATTACTAGACTGAACATTTATTTAGCAATTGTTGATTGTAATTCCATTATCATTTAAGGTAAGATATGATAAAACCAAGTGACAGTATCTAATCTGATAGGTCGACAGCATTCCTCGCCAAGTAAGCAATGAATGATTTACTAAATAGTGTTAGTATTTAAAGTGGTTTTATCAAAATGTTTTACAACGTCATAGATAAACTAATGAAGGCCATTGTTGGTATTGATGCACAAGTACAGTAGTGAGTGAATAAGTTTATAATAAATTTATTTTAAATGTCCAAATTAATCATGTTTCTGAAAATACTCATGTTGGATATAATTATGCTCAGTAAGTTACAACAGTGTTTGTGTTTGTGGTTTTAGCTTTCTAGTATTAAGTTAATTAATATAAAGTTATTACATAGATTCAATACTATGTTTCATTTTTAAAAAAACACACGTATTAATCTTAAAAATGTAAGTTTTGTTACAGTTTTGTTTTGTAATAAAATAAGTAGTTTGAGTTGACATCTCAGTATATATGAACAAATGAACAAAAACAATAACTACTTGTGTTGAACAATTAGATAAAATCAATTTGTATTTCTTTTAGTAATATTGTGCATTGTGGTAGGAAAATTTAAATAAAATGTAATAGCTCAATTTATTGCTGTTCTCAGAAGAAGGAAACTAATTTTTCTCTTTCTTTAGACAAAATGTTAATATACAGATATCAGGCCAAATTTATCTTAGTAACAAGACCTATTAATGATACTTAAATTATGTTAGGCTCTGTAAATATTTGTTTTGTTATTAAATAGATAATTAATTGTTATAGCAAAAAATGTTATTTATTGTTGCTTGTGGCTAGCTAAAAATGTGCACCACCAGCTTTATGGGATCTAAGTTTATGAATTTTATTTTTAGAAGTTTTGTTTGGATTAAGCTTTTAGTAGGTGATCCTTAATCATGCTTAAAATTTTATTTCATGACAGATTATAAATTTTTCAAAAATTAAGTTAATATTATTTTACTTGAATGGCTAGACAGTCATGTATAGAATTTTTTAATTAATCTTTGCAGAGTGGTTTTGGAACAATTTTTAAAGTTTAGCAAAAATAAAAGGTTGACCTTTTTAATCAGGTAAAACAAGGATTATTTATAATTTTCATAACACATACAACTATTGTAGTATAATTACCAGAGTTGTAGTTTTATTTACAGTAAGGCAGGATTACCGGTAACTATATTAGTGCTTCAGCGCATATTAATAACACAATTTTCTAAAATATGTTTGGTATGGTTTAACATGTTGATTGTGGAAGATTTAGCTCATTGCGGTTTACTGACTAGGTCAGCTAGTAGCGAGTATAAAGACAACCCCGGCTAGTCATGAATATCGTCCTTGTTTGATTGATTTGTTTCCTTCAAGAGAGTTTATTTTCTAATATGTTACGCTCATGACTAGATGTAACATATTTGTCTTGTGATTTTTAAGGGCTATTTATCGACTCTCGAAACCTACAGCATAAATAATGAAAGATATTTATAGCCCACTGACCTTCTGTCAGATATCTATCATAATAGAACACTTCAGCAGTGTTTATGTCAACCGGAGTGAGAAGCTATATGTTGTTTTACTTGGTGTCTGTCAGCAGCTAATGTTTGTTGTGTTTTTATAATTAGTGTATTCTTGTGTGCATACAAAATGAACAATAATAGTGGGAGCCTAGAATCTAAAACAAACTTCAAACCATATGTAACTTTTAATTTATTTCGACTAATTGTGATTACACATAATAATAAACTAACTAAGGTACAAAATAAATAAAAATATTACACACATATAAAAAATATATATTTAGTGCTTTATAAGTGAGAATATTTCTGTAGCAAAATATAACTCAGTTGACATGAGAAATTAATTTGTATCTGCTAGTACCTGTGGTCTGCGTGTAATTAGGTCGGCAATGGGTTAAATGACCCAATAGTTAAATCAAACCCTTTTAACCAAGATCTAAAACTCTGTTTTGCCTGATACTTGTGCTGATACTGTTATAAATAATCTGGAAGGACTCATTTTTTTCAGTTTGATTAGGTTCACAGAGTGAAATCTGTTTCTAAGCATTGCTGTTATAAGCCACTTAAGTAAGACAACCCACACTGGTTTTTGTCTAAAAGTTCAATTTGTTTTTCTGAATATAATTTTGCACTAAAATTAAACATAAACACAATATAGTATGTAACTTGACTAATTATAATAATATATTTTTTTAACTGAACCAACTTCAAAAAATACCCGAAATATAATTTTTACTTACTAAATAGTAAAAAATAATTTTCTGATAACGAAAACATAATTTATCATAAGCTTATAACCCACAAAATTTGAAGTAGATTAACCAGTTATGATACACACACAGGCTATTCAATCATTTCTTCCAAACACTTATTTTATAGATACAGTATAAGAAATTTATTAAATTTATGATACAAAAGGATTAAGCAGATATGATCTCTTACTTCTATAAGCATTTACAGTAATCACATTCCGTGTAAATCATTGAAAGAAGGTTGAATTGTCTGCAATCTGTGTATCTGAACAAAATATATGCAATCACATATTGTATGATCTTTGCCGAGAACAAAGATCAATTATCATCCCACATATCATCATGATATCGAGTACATGAAATTTTGCGTTTCATGAGAAGACTATAATTCACCATAATTAGTCATGGGAAATCAAGCATTCAAAAAGTTGATTGTTTCGGAGATGTTTGGAACAGATTTCATGGATTAGCAAATAGCAGGCATGATTGCAGCGCCAATTTCAAAATTTTGTGGGTAATTATGTTTTCGTTTTCAGGAAATTATTTTTTACTTCCTAGTACGTAAAAATTATATTTCTAATTATTTTTTTGAAGTCGGTTCTGTTTTTTTTTAAAATTGCATTTCTTCATTTTTAGAAATATTATTATTATCATTTCTATTTACATTATAATCGAATTTTGTTTCATGGGGTTGATTATGTTGGCAAAATTGCAACTATTTATCCACACAAATTTCCGATGTGTATAACCATCTAATTTTATTGCTTGATCATTGTTTAAATAATTGGCTCGCCCTTGAATAATAGGATAAACATATCAGTTTGTCAGACAAATACAAAGAGTAATTTATGTTGGAAATTCTCATGACGAATTTTCCTAAAATCCTACATATTATTTCTTATATTCAATAAAGCTGTCTCTAATAATTATTAGGAAAAACATGTTGTACTCATAAAATTTTAATAAAAAAATAAAGTGAAATTTGATAGTAAAGTTATATTTAATGAATTTATCTCTTGATATTTAGTGAAGTAATGAGGTTTTCACCTAAGGATTATTGAATATCTTGATTAAGGTAAATGAACTAAATCAGATTTTTAGTAGTATTTATTTTGGCTTATCTCATTCGAGTTATATCAAGTTATATATCAATATGCGTAGACCATCGAAGAAGACACTCTTTAATGATGAAATTTATTCATTAGTATCAGATGATGCTCGTTCTAAGCAACTTTATCAAACAACAAATTTTTAAAAACTTATTCGTTATATACTTATGTTTTCTCTGTTATTTTTATGTGTTGTAGAATACTACATAAAAATAAATGCTTCAATTGTTTATTTTACTTATTAATTATCTTATAATTCATATGCCTTATTAAAATTTTTTTTAATTTTCCCTCCACAAATTTTTAAAAATTTAAAATAGCGTATTATTGTTTCTAAATCAGACAGATTGGGATGTAATTATAATGGAACCACCGGGAAGGTTTGCTCTTCATTTGCAAGCAAAATCACTTTGATCGGGTAAATACTTCCAAAGTTATCGTGGAACAAACAGAAACAAAACATACAAATCGAATACAGAACCTCGTCTTTTTTCAAGTTGGTTTTAATTGTTTATTTTGCTTATTCATTATAATTATCTTATAATTCATAATCCTTATATAAAAAAATTTAATTTTCCCAAAAATTATTTTTCCAAATGTAAAAAAAATGGAGGTCATTATTGTCTCCAAATCAGACTGATTGGGATGTAACTATAATGGGGCCACTGGGAAGGTTTCCTCTTTCATTTACAAAAAAATCACTTTGATAAGTTAAATACTTTCAAAGTTATGGTGGAACAAACAGGAAAAAACATAGGGATTGAATACAGAATCTCCTCCTTTTTTGAAGTCGGTTAAAAATCATTGACAGTATGTTTTTTTATGCAGGTCAGTAGCTAGAAGTACCAAACTGGCATGTCTTTTTTCTGATGCCTAAAGGGCAATAAACACGTGAGTTCTCTAGTTTTTTTTTCCAACTCCTGCAATACTTTGATAAAAATCACCAGTGGCCTTGAACACTTGTAGAAGTACTACAATGCATCAACACTAAGCAGGGAAGAGTTATACACAGTAATACCAATTTGAGTCATTTCCCTAAATTCTTACCCATTTTGAATATGTTTTAGGTACTTTATTTTCGAAATACTTTTTTTTCTAAGTAAAAGGAATTTTTTTAATAATAGATTTTGATAATTTACACTTTTAAAAAATGTTTTAACTTGCCTATAGTAGCACTTACTTTGCTTGTTGAGGACGGCCGTTTCGGGAGATGTGTCCCTTTGTCAACTCAGACCGTAACTGATCTCAAGGTTTATGTAGGTTAGGGTGGGGGTGGGGTATTTTGGTGGTGTGGGTGTATTTTGTGTGTATTAGGAGTTATGATGTCAAAAAGTGTGTGTAAGTTGTAATGTAATTGTGTATTGAGTATGTGTGTAGAGTGTAGTTTGAAGTGCCTATATATTTTGTATTGTTCGGTTGTGTAGCATTGGTTATTTCTGTGTTGTTTATGAAGAATTTGCAGGTTAGATGTTATGTCTATGTAGTCGTGTTTTGTTGAGTTGAGATGATCGGCGAAGTTTGATTGGTAGTTATTGTTTTTTAGTGCTTTTATATGTTCTTGGTAACGTGTGTAGAGTGACCTCCCTGTCTGGCCTATGTAAAAACTCTCCCGAAATGGCCGTCCTCAACAAGCAAAGTAAGTGCTACTATAGGCAAGTTAAAACGTTTTTTAAAAGTGTAAGTGATTACTAGTAGCTCACGCGAAGATGGAATCAACAAATGTTTAGATTTTGATAGTTTAAAATGTTTTATGATCATTACAATTTTAAAGAAAATAGCAAGTATAAAAACATTTATAATTTGTGTGCAACTTTCATTTAAGAAAATCAACAACAAAAATGTAGAATTAAATAGGAAAACTGTTGGCATAACTTCATGAGATTGACACAAGTTAGCTGTCAAAGGTTCATGATAGAGTTGATAGGTAGGAATTATAAAGAAAAAAAGATTAATGACAACCAGCAAACACCCATCTAAGGTTTTCACAATAATGACACTCTGTTGTCACTTGTAGTCAATGTATTAATACATTCAAAACACTGAATGTGATTTTAAATATTAACATTAAAATTTGTTTTAACAATCAGTAGGAGTGGATAACAACAGATTAGTAAATTCCTTCTCTGAAACTATCACTTTCATCTAAGGAGTTATCAGTGTATTCTCTCGCTGCTAACCCATGACTATTTCTTGAGTTTCTGAAAGAAATTGTTGTGTGAGGCCTATGAAGGATCAGTTCTCTAATACATTTTATGTCCACATTTGTTGATTCTATCTTCACGTGAGCTACTAGTAATCACTACACTTTTTTTTAGAGAAAGAGACATTTTATGTATATAAGAGGTTATTATTGTTCGGCTACTGTTTTGTGATATCAAGTTGTCTAACTAAATAATAAACCAAACTCTCAAACTATTTGTATACACAAATATTACTTATATAGTAATAAGATATGAGTTGTGAAACTAATTTTTTCATAAATATTAAATTATATTTCTGTAATATTTTTGTTTAGGTTTTTCTGGAGTTACTTGTGAAAAGGATATTGATGAATGTGATGAGCAGGCAGATATTTGTGGTCCTAGAGCAAAATGTATCAACAAAATCGGAAGCTATATATGCGAGTGTGAAGCAAACATGTGTGGAGTGAATTGTACATTGTTTGATCCCTGCAAGGTTTGTTTGGATATTTTGTTACATGAAACAAAAGACTCAATTAGGTTTTCTTTTTTTTAATCAGTTTTGGCCTGCTACATAATTTTCTTTCAATTTGTCTTTGCCTCTATGACCAGTTAATTCCTTCTGGATTAGTTTTTGCTTAGTACTGTTTGTTAATGGTCAAAAACTAATCTGTTTTATTCAAATTACATTGTTTTATATTTTTATTATCAAATTTGTAATTTCACCTGTTATTTTGGTCAAGAAAAAAGAGATTAAAAATTATTTATAGTTATAAATTATTTTTTATAACGAGACAAGCAAACATCACATGATGTGTACACTGAATAAAATACTGTTACAGAAACTCCATTGATGTGCGTACTGAAAACAGCACCAAGGCACCTGCACATCATATGATGTGTAAACTGAACAAAAGGTTAAGGAGTACTGTAATTAAGTATGAAATAGACACTTATTTTTCAAATTAATTCGGACATAAAACCACTACTTACTTATATTTCTCATCAAATGTGTTTCACTCTTGTTCAGTTAATTCTTCAGTGATGTGAGTCATACACCATGAAATAGAGTTCAGGGTAACAACAGGTGGTCTATAATGTCGCTAGCGCCATAGAATATTATATTTAAAGGTTAATTTATATTGTCTTTATTAGGAAATGGAAGTCAGTTCTGTTGAAATTCATAAAATTTATTAACATTATATTCCTTTTTTTTAAGACGCTTCCTATTATTATGAACCACCTTTAGACATACCTTATATAGTAATCTTATCGAACTATATTATGTAAAAAAGTGTATATTTTCAAGAGATTTTTTAAATATTCTTATACTGTAACCCCTTTCATCCTTCCCCTTTACCCAGATTGTTTTTTGTTTTACTTTGACTCATATAAGTCAAGGTATTTGACCAGGCACATTGATGATTGTTATAGATACTGTATTGCAACATTTGTTCCTATTTATTTTATCTGGACGCATCCTGCATTTTCTCTTCTTTTAACACTACTGTTGACTGCATTGGAGAGAAACTAGTTCTACTCAACACCGCTGATAAACCTTTTACATCCAAATAAAATAATTGAGCCATTGATATAGAAATACCAGGTCAAATCTTAACTTTACAGTTTCGCCTGAGATCTGGTCCTTTCTTTCTGCCTAAAAAAACTAAAAGCTTAATAAAACCTTTTTAAAGTTTATTGTGAATTACCTTGTTAATGTAACTCAATTGAAGAAACTTTTTATTTTTCAAACACTTAACTAAGAATATGGTAAAACTAGACATACAACTCAAAAAAAATAGAAGCAAATGAGGTGTTTATTGTTTTTATATAAAGTTCTGTAGAACCACTGTCACAAATTCAAGGTTTGGTTTTGAAGCATTGTAAACAAATTAAAAACCATTCCATGAGAATTTTTCATTTAAACTATGGCCATATTTCTGGGGCCTAGTGTGTAATTTTATAAGAAATAGTGTTGTATGATTTGATTTAATTCAGTATTTTAAGAGTGAAAATTAGCACTTCAAGAAATATACACCTGATGAGGGAGATATAATTCAACAAAACTAGTCTACTTAAATGAAATTTTGTTTCCTATCCAAGCCCTGCTGCATAGATCGGAAAATAATATATTTTCAACTAAAAAGAACTTGCAGTTTTTGTGTTGTACATCTTGAGGTTTTTATAGAAATTACACTTGTTTGTATTATCTTGGCAAAATAATTACTGCGTTTTTCAATGCTGTGAATTACTGACAAGACTGTTGCTCAGGTGTGTTGTGTTGGTGTGACTCTGTGGTGTATTTTTGTTCTGTGGTGTGTTATTGTTCATAGAGTAGTTGTTTGTTAATTATGTGCTCAAATATAGTGTTTGATTGGGCACAAAAATATAACACTTACATATCACGACAACACATCACAAAAAATAGCTTCCACGTTCTGCAAACTTAAATAGAAAGTAGCATTCACAACATCTAACACAATTATAAAAACACCTACACAGTTCAAAAACACACCAGGTTAAACACGACAAGGCAGGCATATACAAGATTACATGCAACAACTGTCCCAGCTTTTACATAGGACAAACAGGGAGAACATTTACCACAAGATACGAAGTAAACGTAAAACAGATAAGAAAGACAACCTTCATAAAACTTCGCCTTACACATACAAAACACTCTACTCTGGCAGACTGACATAGACACTAATCTAAAAAATTTACATTACATCAATTAAAGCAAAAAACTTAACACAGTAGAAAACTATGATATATATAAACACCATAAATACTATCCACAACACATGCTAAATGACAAAACTCACTCCCAATCAAACACTGTATTTGAGCACATAGTTAACAACTACTCTATGAACAATAACACACCACAGAACAGAAATACACCACAGACTCACACCAACACAACACACCTGAGAAGCAGTCTTGTCAGTAATTCACAGCATTGAAAAATGTGCTGACCTAGCGTGAAACGCGTCTGCTGAATAAATCTGTAAGTAGTGGTTTTTTGCCAAGATGATACAAACAAGTGTAAAAAGAACTGTATATTATTTAAAAATCTTCGTTGCTGGTGTGATCTGTAGAAAATTTTCTATTCCATTTATCATATGTTGCTCTGATTTTTATTGTTTATAACAATTTTACTTTTATGCACATGTTATAATAATTTCAGAATGCTACACCTTGTGAGAATGGAGGTATTTGTGAAGCAGACTGCAAGAGCACAGCTGATTATATTTGTCAATGCCAACCTGGCTTCACTGGGAAAAATTGTACCGAAGTAAGTTGAATAACATTTATTTTTTTAATTGACACTTTTTTATATTTAAATAATGGTTCTTTTTTTATAAAACCTGTATTTAAAAAATTAAAAAATAAAAACCAGTTAATTTGGTGTTACAGTATGTCTGAACATATTCAAACTGTTTTGTAGAAATCAAAAATCATTAGAAATAGAATTGACAAATCGCTAAACATATATTACAATAAAAGTATTGGAAAACCCCCAATACCACAAAAAATAACTAATAATAGAAGTAGTTAACTAATGACTTGTATTATTAATTTTTTTTTTTATTATTTTTGTGGTATTGGGGGTATTTTCCAATATTTTTATTGTAAAATTGTGTACCACTGTTCTGATATTGTATACTAAAAATATTAACACGTCTGTGAATAGTGATAGATCATTTTGTACTAGTAAGCTGTAATTAGAACCCTAGAATCCAGCAACTAATAATAACTCCTAAAAGATTGTTGAGTGATAGCATTGCTGCAGATAGCTATGTAATTGACTTTCATGAAATTTATATCAAATAAAAACATTAATTACCACAAGTGTATAATGAGAACTACACTGGTTTGAACGTTGAACTAGACTAGCCAGAATCCATCTGATAAGAAATGTTTTCCTAATTCCTCCTGCCGCATACAAGAAGCCCCTCCCCCCTTACTTCAACTTTTATCAATTGCATTATGAGATCGTAAATACCCTTATGTTCATGTGTTAATTTGGGTATGCTTTATTGAACTTATGACTGAAGATCACCAGTGTTGTAACTCTGTTTTTGTCCCAAATCCACATCAAATGAAGCCGTCTCAGCTTGGTGGGTTCTGGCTGAGGTTATCAAATAACCTCTACTTATGATTTGTCAAATAGTGCAGCTCAATCACATACAATAGTGATCACATAAAAAAAACTTTGTTTACGGTGAATATTTAATTAATATTGTAAAATAATCTGAATGGGGTCAAAGTGGATATATTTGTTTTTGTTAGTAAACAATGTAATTGGGAACAGGTAATGTTCCACATGTGACTGTGGTTGTTGTTATCTAGTATGGGAAACATTCCCCTCACTTGCAGCAGATGGACGGTTGCTGGTACACAGCTGACGTTTAAAAAGGTTTTACCTCATGGCTACATGTCAGGTACTGACACGAAATATAGATAAAAACAATCTTTAAAGAGGGTTGTATGTCATGTCAAAATTTTACCCAAATACTCCAGAACGTTTTTAGTTTTAGAAGAACAGACAAACCAATATAACATTTTTATAAATAAATATCAGTATAGGTAAAAGTTAAAGTAGTGTACTCAAATCTCACAAAAATTAGTCTTTAATAAGAACACAAAACAAACTAGTTTCAGCGACGAAGTCGCCTTCCTCAGTGCTTGGCTACTACTAACATATTGTCAAGCTAGTGTATTAATTAGATTTTAGGGTATTATGTTTAGCTGGTATTTTATATAATTTATGATTGTTTTTTTTTTTATTTTTTTTTAACTGTTTAGGCTGTATTTTGGATTTGTCTATTCATGATAGTGTGACATAAGGGGGTTGAGTAGAACCAAAAAATTTTTTAATAATAGCAATTGTGTAAAATTTTAAATGAAATAAATAAATAAATAATATATATATATATCTAGTGAGTAAATGGAGTTGTAATAGATTAGTTTTATTGCTTGACTGTATTTTTATCTTGTTTGTTTTAGTTCATTTGTACACTAGCTTGACAATATGTTAGTAGTAGCCAAGCACTGATGAAGGCGACTTTGTTGCTGAAACTAGTTTGTTTTGTGTTCTTAAAGACTAATTTTTGTGAGATTTGAGTACACTACTTTAACTTTTACCTATGTGAATAGTTCTCACTAGCTAAGCTCTAAATAACTAAATATTATGGCATTTGAGTCTAAAGAGCTTAATCCGCTACATAAGTTGAAATGTAAAGTCCGGCTTTTATCCGATGATATCTGGTTTCTGGGAAGATACCAAAGAGGTGGTGTTTACCCTAAGTTTATGAAGATAAGATTGTCCACGCAAGGAATTACAAGTAAGCAAATAACAGATAAGATAGGGAGTTATTGGCTCAAGTTGGAAATCAAACGTCTGTATTCTAAACAGGCTGATTTGGAACTACAAGCATTTGAACTCCATTTAAAGATTACTAAACATTTGGATTCTCGCTCTTTTAATGATTTTAACCTAAAGTTTTCTAAGATGCTTGAAGTGATAAATTATAAACATGTACAAAAAATTTTGAAATTAAAGAAGAAATTGTATTTTCTGTGTAATGGAAAAGTTAATAGTAGTTCTAAAAACTATAAAGAATTTTTGGAGAATAATAAACAGATATATGATGCTTTTAACGATAATTTAATACATAATTGGAGCGATTATACCTTAAGCAAAAATGAAATAGAATTATTAAATAATGGTCTTAAATATAATTTTGATAATAAATTAAAAGATAAGGAAAATTTAGTAATTGATATCGAAACAGGAATAAAAGCTTTAAAAGGTGACGTGAAAACTTGCATTAGATCGGAAGTTGCATGGAAGTTGGATAAAAGCAAAGCTTTAACCTACAAGAGACCTTTCTGGTTAAACAATAAATATTTTGACACGGTAAAGGATTTGAGAAGTAGAGATCTGTTCTTTTTAAAAGCAGACAAAAGTAATTCGATTGTCATTTTAAATAAGGTTGATTATTTTAATAAAGTTGAAAACCTAATAAAAGCTGGTCCGTATATTGCCGTAAAGAAAAACCCGATAAAGAAATTTGTGACTGAGGCCAATGATGCATTAATATGCTGTAAGAATTTGATCGATTATAGTCTCAAAAAGAAGCTAACTGTTAGTAATGCATTTTTGCCAAGACTATATTATTTACCTAAAGTTCATAAGATTGACAAAAGTATGAGGCCCATTGTTTCTGGTATAAGCTCACCTACTTATCGGATTGCTAAATGGTTGGTAGCAAGTTTGAATAAATTAAAACCTACTGCGACTTTTTCAGTAAACTACAGTTTTGATTTCATCAAAATTCTGGAAAATGTTGACTTGGTTGATTCTGAGTATATGGTGTCCCTTGATGTTGTCTCTTTATACCCCAGTGTTCCAATTAAGGAAACTATGCGTATGATTGAAGAGTGGCTCAAAGATAATAACCTTGAGGTATCTATTATTAAAGAATATATCCTCCTTTTAAACCTTTGTATGAGTCAGACAAGTTTCCAGTTCAACAACAAGTTTTACAAGCAGGAAAGCGGTACCGCAATGGGAAACCCTCTGTCTAGTTTCTTGGCAAATTTCTTCATGAGCAGGTTTGAGACTGTAGCTAAGGAGACTATGAAATTTTTTCCACGTGTCTGGATCCGGTATGTGGATGATGTGTTTGCTATTTTTGATGTTAATGAAAACCTTGATGACTTTTGTCGAGAACTGAATGGTTTTTATCCTTCGGTAGAGTTCACCACTGAGGTAGAAGAGAAAAGTAGCATTTCTTTTCTTGATTTAAAGGTGACGAGAGCAAACTGTAGGCTTTCTTTTGATGTTTATAGGAAGCCTACGCAATGTTTTAGGTACATCCCATATAATTCACACCACCCTATAGAGCACAAATTGGCGGCATTTCGTAGTTTGGCACACCGTTTAGTTCATTTCCCATTATCAAGGGAAAGCTAGTTTAAAGAACTAAACATGATATATGGAATAGCTAAATTTAACGGCTACGGGTTTGATCTGGTTCAGAATATCATAAAAAAAGCCGAATTAATGAAAAACAGATGTTCTAGAACAACCTTACCTAGGGACAAACCTGAGAACAACTGGGTTAGGTTGGCTTACAACCCTCCGCTATATAGTGTTGCCAAGAAGTGCCTCATGAAGTATGGCAGACTTCGTGTCTCGGCGGCTTCAGGACGGAGTTTGGGAGGTATGCTTGGATCTCCGAAGGACTTCATAGATAACTGTGAGAAATCCGGGATTTACAGCATTGGGTGTGGGATGTGCGATGCAGTGTATATTGGCCAAACCCATAGGAGTATTAAGATGTGATGTAGGGAGCACTTTGCTCATTTTAAAAACAACAAGCCGGAATACTCAGCTATGGCCAAGCATTGCCTTGATAACCATCATTATTTTACATCTGATCATCCTAGGTTGTTGAAGGAAGTCACGAGGCACAATACTTTGGACGCTTGAGAGACTTGGTTTATTAATAAATTTCAAGATGTCTCAGTTAATAATGAGTCGGGCCCAGTCCAGGGTTCCTCGCTTCTATTTCCGAATTCTGTGTTGTTCCAATAGGCATGTGATTAAACTGTTATTGTATTGTTATTGTTATTATTTTTAAAATTAATGTACGTGTTATAGTAATCGTTAATTTTTTGCTACTGTCACTTTGTTTAATTATGTAGTAGTGTTGATGTTTTGTTTATTTGTCTTGTCTTTGTTTTCAATTATGTATTAATTAGATTTTAGGGTATTATGTTTAGCTGGTATTTTATATAATTTATGATTGTTTTTTATTTTTTTTTTTAACTGTTTAGGCTGTATTTTGGATTTGTCTATTCATGATAGTGTGACATAAGGGGGGTTGAGTAGAACCAAAAAAATTTTTAATAATAGCAATTATGTAAAATTTTAAATGAAATAAATAAATAAATAATATATATATATCTAGTGAGTAAATGGAGTTGTAATAGATTAGTTTTATTGCTTGACTGTATTTTTATCTTGTTTGTTTTAGTTGATTTGTACACTAGCTTGACAATATGTTAGTAGTAGCCAAGCACTGAGGAAGGTGACTTCGTCGCTGAAACTAGTTTGTTTTGTGTTTTTATTAAAGACTAATTTTTGTGAGATTTGAGTACACTACTTTAACTTTTACCTATGTGAATAGTTCTCACTAGCTAAGCTCTAAATAACTAAAGATCAGTATATTCTAATGGAACTAATTTCATTTGGTCCTGTTATTAACAACCATTCCCATGCAACAGATGTATTTGTTTGATGACTGTCTAAAGCTGGATCAAATCATGCTAGTGGAGTAATAAATAATATGACAATTAGCTAAATTTTGTATCACTTGAAGTTCCACAGTGTGGAGGAGAATTTTTATTGACATTTATGCATTATGTTCATGTCATCAGACTTATCAATTCATGTCATTAGAAGGTAAGAGTCCCGTTATCTGACACTTGTATTGAAATACTGGGATTTTGTAACGTTATTGTTAATAGTTCAAAAACAACTTCACATTTTTATTTACCAGTTATTTTCTTTTGTTTAGATTTGCTTCATTTTTAATTTGTTAAAACTTTTAGCTTTAACTACTGTTATTATTTTTTATAATTTCTAATGTGTGTTCCCAAAACATTTAGCCGGAAGTTTTATTAGTTTTTCATTTTTAATTTGTATAGTCAACTCCTGACAATTTGCAACAATCCAAACAAGAACATCCACGAATATCTACAAAAATTGTTTAATTAATTTAAACCTCCTGAAAGAGTCAATAGTATGTGTTTTATAGAATATCCGTAATACATAACTAATTTACAATAGAAAATGCAAATGAATTATAAAATATTTGTAAATTTAAAAAAACAAATCCTTTAGGATTTGTATTAATCCTTTAGGTTATTTTACAAACAAACAAATTTGACTTAACAACATCCATTAAATATTAAATCCATCATTTTTTTATCTTTCTGTGCTAATTTATCATTTGTTTAAAATAGATTGTAATTGTCTTAACTGCATTTTGTCAGTAAATGAAAATGCATCTCGATTTTCAAGATATGGCAAAAGTTTGGTAACAACGTTGATACCTATAGTGTTGACAACACTGTTCATATCTCTTTTTGCTACTTTAGGTGTGGAACAAATGAGCATTGCAGCCAAAATTATCAGTTTCCTAGAAGAACACAGTAAGCTATTGAGCAATGTGTTCAGGGCGGAGAGATTGTTACTTTCCATCCTTATTGAATAATGCCAAAACTTATGCTGGATTGTGCATATTGATTAAGTATATTGCTGAGAGTTGAGTGATGCACGCCTGAATCAGCGTACTATCATTTTCCAGTCAGTCTTCATTATTTGTTCAACCAAAATCATAAATTATTATGACTCTTTTATAACTACAGTCAACTCCCAATTATCCGTGGGTGGGTTATCCGCATTGCTACTGTTAGGTAATTTTAAAAAAATTCAGTGTGTGAATTAAATATGATAAACGATGTGTGACTTCATCATGATTAAACAATCAGTCTCGAAATATTATGCTGGGAATATTACACAGTTTAACACGGTTAATTTATGTCGTTTAATACATCATGCTGTAATATATTTAAGAGGTGTACAATACTGTACATATGAAAAATAAGTGAATTTTGTAGATTTACGATAAGGAATTAAGATAGATATAGTCTCTAATATATGGCAAAAGGTAAAATCATGACATGGAACAGATATATGTCCCTGAAACATACTTACTCTATACTTGAGTAACAATGGCATAAAAGTAGTTATTTTCCATTATACTGTTCTTCAATAAAATATTTCATTTTATTCAATAAATATTTTATTTAATAAAATAGGGCTTTTAACAAGTACAGATTTTGTTGCAGGTGTCAATGGTAGGAGCTAGTAATGTTGCCAACATTGCACTAATTGTTGGACCTGTCATAGCTATTCTGTTAATAGCTGGAGGAGCCAGTTTGGCTGTGTTCCTGATGATGGCACGTAAGAAAAGAGCAACAAGAGGAACTTACAGTCCAAGCTCACAAGAATATTGTAATCCGAGAGTAGAGTTAGACAATGTAATGAAGCCACCACCTGAAGAAAGGCTGATATAATCTAAGCAACTATTAGGATCTGTTCAACAACTTTTACTTTTATTGATATTTTAACTTGTTTACTGTATTTTCTATATTACAAGGTTTTAAATTTTTGTTACTTGAAAGATCCAATATGGATTTCTTTATTAATAATATTACAATGTTGAAATCTCTGAACTTCTGTATACTTCTTAGGATTGATATTTTAAACTGTTTTCCCTATGAATTTTTGTAAACAAAAATTTATGTTTGTTAATTATAATAGTTTGTAATCCTTTTGTTAATTGTAATATATACAAAATGTATTGTGAAAAAACAACCTGTTAACCGTTTTCATTTATATAAAGTATTATTAATTTATACTGCTTGTATTATATTTTGTTACATTATTTTGCATGTATTTTGCATTTTATATCTATTGTAAATTATATTAGTACTTTATTCAATTATTTTAAAAATTTTACTTACGACTATTTTTATAAATTTTACTACTGTGATATTTCAAGTATTAGTTTTTCTCTTGAACAGATCCTAAAGGTTTTGTATTTATTTAAGTAATTGTGTATATGTAGATTTGTGTAATTGTAAATGTGAGTGTGTGAATATTTTTGGTGTTGTAATTTTATCGAGCATTTTGAACTACGGGTAAAACATTATAGAACTGTATCGAAGTTCTGTTACAACTTAGTTCTTTGGAGACGTGATCTCTACCAGATTAAACTGTAATCAAACTTAACAGTGTCAAGGTAACTTTTTATGTTGATATTAGGTTTAGATGTAAGATGCATGGAAAATCACAATATTTGTGGTATATTTGTAAAAATATTTTTTTTACCTGAACTTGTGTGATAAAAAGCTACATTTTTAAACTCATTGTTTTTACCAATAAACGTTTTTTTTAAATAGTAATAAAAATATACATTAACATGTGTAAGAAATTTTTATCCATATTTTTATTAGGCACTATTTCTATAGCTCATATTTCAGATGTATTGTATATAGTTAATATAATAGATAAACATTTTCCTGCAAGTATGAGTTTATTGCACTTTGACTTTATTGGAAACTTTAAGCTTTCTGACTCTCAATTTAGACAAAACTACATAAGACCTCTCATTATTTTAAGATAGATGGAACTAGTAATTTAACTTGTTTTTGTTAATATATACAGTTTTAAATTTGTACTGTAAACCTATTGAATTCCAGAGGTGATCAAACAAGATTTTAATTAAACATTATTTCATTTTACAATTGATTTTTGTAACATAAAATAGTTAACGTAATTTACATTTATAAGTTAATATTTGAAAATTCTGGCAGAAACATAGGTTTGAATAATTGTTTAGATAGTGCCAAGAATTTTAAATGTAATTATTTTAATAAATCAAGGTGTGTGATTAATTGTGACATTTGTAGACAACTCTGAAATGTCTAAATTATAATCTTAATTCAATACAAAATTTAAGTTATTATTTTTTTTAATAAACATTCAAGATATAAATATAGTTTATCTTAAATATAAAAAATGAATTTCATATTTTAGGCACACTAATACATTCTTTTATTGTGTGTGTGTGTATTTATAAAGATACTTTTATAGTCAATGTTTTAATCACAAGTGTCCTGAGATCTCTTAAATACACAATATATTCGCACGTTTAATTGAAGTAAATAATATATAGCGTAGAACCTCTTTATAACAGAATGGTTGGGGCTGGAGTTCCCCACTTTATTAAAAGTCCATTAAGAAGCAAAAACTTTTCATGAAGTGGTTAAAATACAAATAAAAAGGTAAAATGTTGTTAAGGAATTAACTCATTTAAAACATGTGTTTTATTATCAGTGATTAAAAAATTCAGTAAACACATTTTATGAGGTTAACATAAATTCATTGACAGTATTGAATTCACTTTGAAAACATTTTTGAGTTTGTTTTAATAAACCGTCACGTTCCACCTCATTGGCCCTTAAGGCTAGTATTTGTTTACAAAACATTTGTTAATACTTCATAGAATAGTAATTTTCACACATTGATTGCGATAGCTGTGCATGAACACCTTTGCCCTACTGGTGCCCCTGGCGATAAACGTTCATGTTCGCCCTACGCCCACTCTCAATTCATTGGTTCAGTGTGAGGTTAGCCATTGCCAGAAAATATTGCTTATCAGTTATTATGCCAGTCTTTGTGAACATTTCAGTGTGTTTTGTTTTTTGTTCCACCATTGCTGTTGGATTGGGGACTGTGTTATCATATTAGTGTTACTTGAAGTGTGTTATAGTTGTGTTTAATATATTTTGTACAATGAATATGGATAATGAGCTTGAATTATTGGAGAATGTCTACTCTGACAACAAAAATGGCTCCAAGGATAGCTCTGAGAGCTCCGACGATGACAACGAAGTGTCCCCAACATGGTGGCTGACACTTGGTGCTACTGGCATGATAGACGTACCTTTCACAGGAGATTCTGGACTTAGAGTGCCAATTCCCAATAACAATACTCCAACTGATTGGTTTAATTTATTGATAGGCATTATTTTCTTAGAGACAATTATTGCTGAGACAAACAGATATGCCTTGGAATTTTTTTGTGGTCCTCAAAACACTGCCAAGTCACGAATGACAAATTGGAAAGACGTGACTTTGGCCTAAATAAGAAATTTTTAGGAATATTGCTTCCTATAATAAACTGAGCCTGTATAATTTCCGTCTCAAAGTCATTAAATGACTTCTACCCCCTAAACAGGCTCCCATTATGGTGACTCCTACTTGAAACACCATATACAAGCTCTGAAAGAATAACAAAAAAAAACAAATGGACACCGAATTGAAAGATAATGCTGAGTTTGTGCAAAAGAAGCAAAAAGAAATTAACCACCAACATTTTTGCAGTGTGCCCGGATGAACTAAGACTGTGTGAACTGCGATGTTTTGACTAGTTTCACTAAGCCATGGATGACTAAGGCTGAGTATTAAAATGGCGGGAATGAAGTTGTTTGCAGTATTTATTTTGGTATTTCTTACAAATTACTATAAACACATTGTTAGAACTAGATATGAAATACTTATTGACATTGTGTGTAAACTTATTTTTATCATTAAAAAACATTGTAAATGGTGACAGAAAGGGTTGTAGGTAATTAAATTTTTTGTGGTACTTTTTTTATAACTATAGCTAAGTGTTGTAACTGGAAAAAAGGTTTGTCAGTATCCAGCAACATTTGGGAGAGAAACCCAACAGTTAGACAACAACTATCACCTGAGATACGAGAATCGGCACCACCTGCGAAGTACGTACATGAACATACTGGAAATGATGTCACCAAAACTGTTGAAAATGAATGCCTAGACAACTTCAGATGACATATTGGATCCATCAACAACATTTTCAATGCAAGTAATCAATAACATTTTGTCAGCAATTTTGATGAGCAACTATATAACATTGCCGCACTCAAAGTGTTAATAGCAATATCATGTCTATACTGTTTACAGTTCCCTTGCATCATTTGAGGTAGTTTTAACAAACAGATTTGAACTTTTATCTACTATAACCTGAGGCATGGGTTAAGTCAAGTTTTTGTGCTCAAAACATTTATTAAACTGTAAATAAATTATTATAATAATTATTAGTATTATTTCTACATTATATGTAGGCCTAAACCGTTTACTTATGTAATAACAATTCTATTGTACTATTTTTAGTTGCAATCCCACTTGAAAAAGGTATAACCGAGAGTATCAGCAGCCGTTTAAGCATTGCACCAACTCTGGCTGTGCAGTAAGCATATGCCATGATCTATGTTCAAAACACAGTCCATTATAAGCAACGTCCTGTTTAATAGGGTCTGTTATAATAAGGTTCTACTGTGTATGTATGTGTGTGTATACCTATACACATGCACATATATAAATATACACGTGTATCTGTGTGTGTATCTTTCCAAGCCTGCTTTCAGAAAAGTTTTATTTCTTTATTTCTCATACGAATTTGTAGAATTCTTGTAGAGGTAATGTGTTTGAGAAATTGCAATGATAATGTTCATTTTTTCAATTTCACTAACTTATAACACTGACTTATAAAATTTTCATATGTAAATCAGAAACCATTCCTAGACTGACATTCTTAGGAGTTTTTGTACTTTTATTATTAATTTTATGTGTTTTTATTATGGCTTACTAGGCAAACTTAACCCTTAGCACGCGGGGCATATAAAGAGCAAGTAACAGATTACGTGCGATTAGGTAAAAAAAACATTTTTGCAAAATGTTCAAAGTTCTATTTAATTCCGAGTTCCTAAAGATGTATTTGAATCAAAAAAAATTATAAACTAGTTATTTTTATAACTTTTTATATTTTTACACTAGGTAATTCAAGATATCTATAAATCCATTTAAAATAAAATTAAAGTAACTAAAATTATTATTCACCAAATCATAAGCAATAAATTATTCTTACAGTACAAACAAAGGTCACTTACGTAAACAGTAAACAACTATAGCAATCACAATACCAACACAAAATAAACCTAATGGTCCCTGGTGGCTAAAACAACAGAATGTGGATCGTAGCCCGTGGCCAAAAACAATAAACGTAGCAGAGGAGTTTATTTACACCAAACAAACATTTTTACACATTGTAATGGACTTAAACAAACATCTAGGACTTCCATAAACAAAATTTTGTAAATACGTGATTTCTCATAATACGCGCTAGCAGAGATTTCAGCCTTACGAGAAATCACGTTATACGCGTGCAAAGGGTTAAGACTAACAACAGACAGGTATAGTTTGAAATGAAAATCGAACATGCCCATTAAAACATGTGAATAGACTTTCTCACGCTCTACCTCTTCAAAAATTGTATAGTTCCATGCCGAAAAATGCAAAGACATCCTAAAAGGCATGTCACACACAAAAATAAAGTAAATTAATAAACATAAAAATACTATCTAAATATTTCTTGCAAAGTATATGAAAATAACTGTTAATTTAGTTACAAAATATAAATATGTGTTTCACTTGGACCTATTTTAATGTATATATAGTAAAAATCCTACTTGTTTTTTGGCAAGTCGTTGTTAGTGGTTACTCCGTTTTCAAGCTTACTGAAGCTGTTGTCTTGTTGAAAATATTAGGATTATATAACTTATTGCAGTGCTTTTTACTAATAAATGTTTTTTCTTGGTATCACTGATTTTTGAAGACACCTACAAAAATTTATTGGATGGACATAAACTTACAATTTTGTGACAGTATAATTTCAGTTAAGTTACGCTGTGAGTCATCACAAAGTGAATTAAATGATAACATATGACTTCATATATTAGCTGATTTTGTGTTATAGGTTTTGTTGTAGAGCAGCTGTTTGGCACATAGGAACAGTTAAGGAAAAAAGTTATTATTAAAATAGTTTTGATCAGTTAATAAATGTATTATTTATTTAAATTTTGATAAATCTCACAAATAGTTAAATATAATGATAATAATACTTTATGTATTTTTAATCGAATTTTTGAAATGAAAACATTTCTTAAGTGTCTAATATATTTTAAGAACTGATTTCAAATTAATTTCTTAAAAAATTTATATTTACTAAACATTTAATAAATGTTAGTTTTTATTAAATACATTCCTGAAATAAAAATATAAATATTGATTGAAAAGTATATAAATTCATATTTTTGGTGATTTCATTAAAAATTTTGTAAAACTGTTAGCTCTAATTCATTTGTAGCACAAATTTTGATGTTAAGTGTAAAAAATCTGTATTATTGTTTATTTTAAAATTAATGTTTATAATTCTCTATTTACATTCTTTTATTTTCATTGATTTCATTGATAATTTTGCAAAACTATTAGCTCTAATTTGTTATTTTTAGTTCAAATTTTGGTGTTAAATGTAAACATTCTGTATTATTTCTATAAAAAATGTTTAGGTAATTTCTTCATAAGCAATTAATTTAAATTCACAATTAAAGGACTGCTTTCACAAACGTGTGATTTAATACTAAAATCATAAACAAATTTTAAAACATTATTAATATAACAAAAACATCAGAAACAATTTTGTATATATTAATTAATAAAGTATGTAAGCTATTTAATGGCTAGATGTATAAATTAAAGCTGATGTATACAAATCAAACTTACCGCACATGCAATTAATTATAAATCACATATTTTCTGACACAAAATATAAAATTAATAAAAATTGAATTAACCTAAGAACCCTTCCAAACACAATCAACTATGTAATTTAATAAATTCATTCCTAACAAATAAAAGCAGTGAAACCAAAAACAGAACAATTATCATTAATAAATTCTACAATAGACTCTCTTGATAAGTGTACATTTACAAGTGCTGAAAGCAAATAATAGTGTGTGTGTGTGTGTGTGTGTGTGTGTGTGTGTATGTGTGTGTGTGTGTGTGTGTGTGTGTGTGTGTGTGTGTGTGTGTGTGTGTGTGTGTGTGTGTGTGTGTGTTATAAAGCTAGCTTATAAAAATAAAACTTTAAACTTTTATTTTTTTAACCTTGTATACCATGTCTACATAAACTTGAAAAGACAAGCCTGTATACATTTATTAGTTTTAAGATCAAATACTCAAGTGACTTTTCTTTGTAATATATTCCTTTTGTGAAATATTTGCCTTAGAGATCCGTCCAGTTTATTGTCAAAGTTGCCTTTCATCACTTTCAATAAATATTTTTAAGTTTGTAAAACTTTTAATTAATTTATTTTAACGTAATTCATGTTGAATATCATTTACTTTGTTTCAATTCATGAAAATGTTTGCTAAAAAGTGTTTTTTTAATATAAAACTAATAGTCATTGAATTACAGAACAATTTCATTTTCTTCAAGTAAATCCAACCTCTGAGTTTATTAAATCAAATATTTTGTCAACATATATAAAAGATTTTAAACTTAATATTTGTTTTGTGTTAATTATTTGAAAGAAATTGATATATTAGAAATGTTCTAAAAATACCTGCTTGTAAGACAACCTAAAGTACAGTGATCCCTCGCTATTCGCAGGGGTTAGGTTAAATGATCCTACCACGAATAGTGAAACCAAGAATACTAAAACCAACTGTATGTAGAAAGGGAAGGGTCAGATCAAAAATGTCAACATTAATTACAGCTATACTGTATCTTATAATACAGTATGGTATATTTACTTACTAGATAATTACATACATATTTTTATTGTTTATTTACGTTTTCCTTCAATCCGAACTATCACTTCCACAAGCACTGCGACATTTCCAAAACTATCAGACACTACAATAGAATGCGACATCTGTTTAATAACTGATGGGGAAATCAAAATCCGAGTTAGTTACGGCTGCCGGACACGATTATCGATGTTTGGATTTCGAAAACTATTACATTAACAGTAAGTAAATAGAAGTTATGGTAAACTTATGTATAGAGTTAGATGCGGGCGCCGGATTGACTTCATTGTTTGTCAGTGATGATAACGCCACTTGTTATAAATAAGGAATGCTTATTTTTTGAGTAGTACAGGCCTAGTGTACAGTATAATGGATGTTTGAAGAATAATCAGATTTCTTTGTGATAAGTAACTACAGTACTGTACAAAATAAATAAGATGAGAACACATCCTGCAACATGCATAGTAACTACACTATATTCTTGTCCTTTTTTTTAAAATACGATTCATTATAGCAGGATGACTTCTAATTTTACCAACCTCAAATAAACAAAACCGCGACTACCGAAACCCGCGAACAGCAAGGGACTACTGTATTTAGAAGTATGTAATTCTATTTTTTTTAATGTTTTAAACATTTTAATCTTTATAAAAGTATTTCTCCATTTGGTTTCCAGATTATTTAACCAAATGTTGGAGACAGAATTGAATTATAAATATAAACATATGGAAAAAAAATCCTACAACAAATGTTTCATTGTTTTTTTTAATCTTTTTAAATCTAGTACTAATGTAGTAATATATATAAATAATCGTAATCATTCTTGTGTTGCATTTATTTTTATACTTCGTTTTCAAAACTTTTTGAAATCTCTTGTTTAAACAAAATTTTATTTTGTTAAGAAATATATTAAAAGGATTCTTGATTCTTATAAAATCATAATTTCTAATTATAACCAAAATTATTTTCTTTTTAATGTTATTTTAATGTTTTAAAACAAAACAAAATAATTGTTTCAATGTTTCATTTCTTCATCTTGAAAATTTTAGTAAAAACATGCTTAAAACAATACATGACTATTAAAAGTAAAACAATTATTTTTTATATTCATTACTTAAATATTTTATTATTTTCAATTAATAGATAAAATTGTTCAAGTTTATTTAAATAATTATACTCTTTTAATAATTATGTACTAATTAGTTTCAAAAATATATTTAATATATAATATTTAATCTTGTAATACAGTAGTTATTGTATTATAATTTAATTAAGAAACATTGTAAAGACATTTCTTATTAATAGCTTAGTTTAGTTATTTTGACCAAAGTCATAGACTGTTTAGACACTTTTGTACAAATTTGTACTTAATACTTGTAAGTAAAATTGAGCTTATAATGTGACATCTTTTATAGAATTTGTGAGCAAAAGTCATACATTGATCCTACATTTAGGACAAAAATGTTGATAAATATATGCATTTAATTCATAAATGTGAATTTAGATTATTAAATGACCACAACATACAAAATAAAAGTTGAATAATATATCTTGAATGTAGGTGTCCAGGTAAAAAAATTTTAAACATACAAATAATTAAACAAAGAACATTGCTCATGTGGATGAGTTGTGTTTATAAAGGATTTGGATTTAATCCTTCTAATCTCATCAAAACTATCTTACTATAATCCTTAATTCCAAATATATTGTTCAAGATTCAAATGTTGATAAGCGGCATTTAAACACATTTCTCCTCGGAGAACATCAATTATCCGAACTCCGACTATTTGAATCACTGATTATCCAAATAATTTTCAGAGAAAAAATGTAAACAGAGAAGTACTACTATTTTCAGAATAATGTTTCTTTCTACATGTGGTATTAGCCTTTTTTCGAAGAGAGTGTAGGCGCAGAGCTAACATTATTTGGATGCTGAGTTACCGTCACAGTGCAGTTCTGTGTAGGTGGCTGTCATCTGTTTGCCAGGGAGCCGGCCTGGTCCAACTATCAATATTTGTTTTGATTAGTCAGTCGATGTGACTTTGATTGGCATCCGTCCGTTGTTTTGTTTATGAATGATTCTGTCGATCACCAAGGCTTCTAAAAGAAAACTTATCTTATTGGTAGCAGATAAACTAGAAATTATAGAACAATCGGAGAAAGGTGTTAGAGGTAAACAATTACTTGAAATATATGGGGTTGGAGAATTAATGATTTCATATATTATAAAGAACAAACCTACACTTTTAGACTTTGTGTTGGTGCGTGAAAATGAAGATGAAAGTTCTTTAAAAAAATCAATGAAGGCAGCAAGAAACAGAATTAGAAGATGCAGTTTCCAAGTGATTTTTTTTAAATATGTTATGATACCCGATTTCAGATCTTTGTAACACAGCTAAGAAAAATTGGTTCTTTCTCCTATTTGCTAACATATAGCGATTGGCTAAAGTTTTAGAACACTATATATAAAAAGTAGTTACTTACTGTCACCTGCAGTTTTGTCGTTCTATTACAATACATGATCTTATCTATACTGCTTCTCATACTTGGATTTTTCAGAGAAGCAAAGTGACCATTAATATAGTAGCCCAGATATTTAGCAATTACCACTTTTTACTTCCTGAGGGTTTTTTCAGCAGTCAGTTGTTGAACACTGACCAATAAGTAAAGACAATGCTTGACAATTGATTGTTATCATAGCTCATTTCTAACATATTATTATTACAAAAATCTTTTTGTAACATTTATTCAATAAAATGTAAAATTTTGCACATGGGTAAAAATGCCAAGGATGGTATGTTTACTATAATAGCTGTAACTAGGGTTGAATGTGACATAATGGTGAAAAAAAAAAAATAGTCGCCGAAACTAGTCTGTGTTATGAACTAGTGTGTCAGTTTTATTAAAAACTATTTTTTGGTGAGATTTTGAGTTGACTATTTTGTTTTTTACTGTTGTGAATAGTTCTCACTAGCTAAGCTCTAATTAACTAAATTGTTCATTTTGTTGTAATTATTTTAAAAGAAAAACAAATTGCACTAAACGCCATATTTTAAGCAAAAAGTTTATTTATAAAAGTAGCTAAAAAAATATAAAGGCCTAAATGTGAATTATTTGAGAATTGTCATACAGGCATATTCAAAATGGTTTTATTTGATTAGGGTTGAGTTACTTACACATACGACTTTAATTGGCCATTTTATAAGTTATTGTTTGTAGTATTTGACAGTGTGAAACTTGTCAAAGTAAATTTTGGAATATAATTCCAGGTTATTATTAAAATTGTCTTTCCTAGCCATTTTCTGTTACACCATATTACATAATCTTTGTTCTTTTCCCATCATGGGCTGTAGTTGGATGGTATAATCTATTCATTCTTATTGGATAACAAAATTTATTATTATAATAAAAATTAAACAAACCAAATTGATAGTTTACTATTATAAGTAAAGTAATTTCAGTCTGATTATTCAAAGCATCATTACTGCTCAAAACTAATTAAAATTTACCATTCAAGTATATTATTTCTGTAAGGAAAAGTCTGTATTTAACTGAAATTAAAATGATGACTTGATATAAATAAAATTATGTTTTCGATATAATAGTAAACTGTCAAAATATTAAAACTCCGAACTTGGAATGTTTTAAAAATATTTTCTGAAATCCCAAATTGATAAGAATTATATTTGAGAAAATAATTTACAGGTGATATCAGTGAAATTGTTGTTTCAAGCATTGTATGAACAATTTGTGCCAAATTTGATTAAAATCCACTAGTAAATATTGGAGCAAAAATAAAAAATTACCCCACCCACGAATAATATATTCAAAAATTATTTGTGGACAAAACCTTATAAATTATGGTGCGGCAGATGTAACAGTACATTGTTACAAAAAGAGGAGATATCTAAATGCTATTAAGAGAAAATCACATTGCTATAGTATACTTAAGTTGTTCATCGAAAGCAGTAAAAGAATGATAGTAGAATTATTTAATCCTATTAGTGACAAAATCATTACACACTCAGATTGGTTAACCCTCAAGTGCCACACTCATGTATGTGAGCAGCGCCAGGCATGCTCCTGACCTACACTTCTATATATACATAAGCACAGTAGCAATGTTTAAATTGGGCACCTAATGTTCATAGATAAAACAAGAAACAAAATTGTTATTATCTAAGTGTGGTGATCTTGCTTTTCGGAGGTGTATTTTATTTTGTTCTTGTTAAATGTAATTACTGCAGAACCCATAATAAACCAGCAGACAGTCCCAAAGCAGTTTTATTTTGTTAACATGAAATTTCCTTTTTGTCTGCAACAATATTAGTGGGTGTATAAATTGTTACAAATTTATTGATTTAAACGAATTCATTTCTAGAGAATATTATGAAAGTTGTTTGGTTCGAGTATCGGATAAAGTTGTAATAAGTACAATCAATAAGGGTAAACGGGTTAAAATCAATATTTTTCATAATTTCCAAAATGCTTAACACAAAGAAATTAACAAACCTACATTTTACTTCATTATCCATACATTGAATGAAGATGAATTTATGGATCGTTCTTGAAAGAATACAAGATGTTTGAAACAAAATTCCCTTAGTTTTATGTATCAGTACATACAATGAAAGGTACAATCTTCCAATATTAGTAAGCCTAAATGTGTGATCCATTTGTTGCTCTAAACATGTCGAGCAGTATTCCAATTCTTGCCAGGTATTCACCAAGTTAGCAGGTGTAACTTTTCATAAATATATAGAAAACGTAAAAATTATGGGCATTGAATTTGTGTAAGAAATGATTAAGTGGAAATGTACAAGTAATTATGAAAGACATGGTTGATGGAATCATGATAACAAATATAGTTTTTAGTGAACAATAAAAATTTTTCAAACTGTTCTAAATAAAGTACAAATGGCCATAAGTATGATAGATACAGTAAGTAAAGAAGAAGAATCTTAACTGGATCCTTTATTCTTAAAGAACTTTTATTGTTGTACTTTTTATAATGTGTTAATTTGTTCATGTGTGTATGTTTCAAATGAGTCTAGAAATTATATTTTTAATCAATGCCCACCATTATTTCAAATTAGATCATAAAATTAGGGATGGGCCGATTCCTAAAATTTTCGATTCCGATTCTAAAATTTTCCGTTCGATTCTCGATTCTTTAGTCGATTCTTGATTCTTTCAAGTTATATTAGTTTACATGTTAGTTCTCTAATAATTAATTTAGTTAACATTTTGGTCATATGGCAAAACCTTTTAAGAGTTCTGTTTTATGTAATAGGCTAAACAAAACCTTCAACCTTGATTTATCAATAGGAATTTTTAAAAGCATAAAAACATATCAGATAAAAGTAATGACTTATTTTAAAATTAAAAATGTGAACTTTACTTATTTTATGATGTTTGAAAAAATACCTAAGCGTATTTACATTGTCTCTCAAAACAAAACAAAAATTGATCATGATTGCTGTTGCTTCATAAACAATATTTTCGTTATATTTTCGTTTACTTTTATCATTTAATTCATTCAAATCAACTATTACATAAATAAGATATAGTTAATTAATTATTTTTCCAACAAATTACTCCACACACATATTTTAATAGTTAACAAAATAGGAATTGGAATCGACACTTTTATGATGAAGAATCGAGTATCGACGATTCCTCGATACCACCTAGAATCGCCGATTCCTCGATACCACCTAGAATCGACGATTCCTGGAATCGAGAATCGGAATCGGCCCATCCCTACATAAAATGATTACTACACAGTTTAAATACGATCATCAAGTCACCCTTTCAGATTCAAATTCATTAGTTGTTTTATTATTATAAAAAAAATATATTTACATGTCATAATGGTGTTTTGTTTTATAAAAGAATTGTTCCAGTTATGTAAAATATATTTATTATGTACAATTTCATTTTATCCAATTTTGATTAATAAATAGGTCCATCATCTAGATTGTCTTCGTCGTCCTCGAGATAACCTTCTCCGTTGTCAAAATAATTCTGATTATAATCAGTTCCATCATCCATTTCTTCATCCACATCTTCATCTTCAACTTCTTCTTCATCTTCATGTTCCTCATCATCTTTTTTCTTCTCTCCATCTTCATTTTCTACTTCCACACCATCATCATTTTGTTCTTTCTTCTCTAACTCTTCCAGCCTGTAAACATTATATCAGCAAAATCAAATGTAAGTAATTTTCTAACAGCTATTGAACAAATTTTTGGATTCTTTATGATAAAATCATCTTTGCCTGTTAAATTCTTTGTTTGGAAACTTCGGTTCTAAATACGAAAACCAAAAGTAAACCTGACATGATCTTGTACTTTCCTTTATTTTTACTGAGTGTTAGAGTATATATTATAATGTGAATATATTTACTAAGTATTAAAACCTGCAATTGTTGAGTTCTTTATTTTGAGATTTATTAATAACCGTTATTTATCAACTGACTTGGCAAAAAACTACTATTTTCTCAACAAAAAATTTCACAATTGGTCGGTGTATTGCTCAATGCTGCAAGTCAGAGAAGAAAACACATTAATTACAAAAACATTTAAATTTGTCTTTGTTATACAAAAATAATATCACAAAATTTTTATTGCTGTTTTGGTGTATTTTTAACTCATTCCTTACCTATCTTGTCCCTACAAAATATTAGATGAATATGAGGGCCCCCTTGACATTAATTTTTTTTGTCTTTGCTTCAAGGAATGTTTTTTTAATGTTTAGACTGCTTGACCCTTGTTAATGAAAAGTGTTTTATCGTTTCCATATCCTTGCTTCAGATAAGCACTCAACATTTCTCATGTCTAAGCAATTGTAATGGCAGGACTTATAAAGTAGGGATTTTATTGCCTTCCTAACATTCATAACTAACTTGTCATCTGGATATTTAAATCAACCTGTCTTAACGTCTAGTCATTTATCATTTTATCATTCAATTGTGCATTAAAGACTTCAGCGAGTAGGTGAGCCCAGTCACACTACATAGATATTGTTCTTCATAATAATAAAAAAATATGTGAATTTTTTTTCAAATTATTTTAGTTATAAAATTCGTTTACAAATGTGACAAATAATTAGATGTGTAAGTTTTAGGGGAACCGATTACACTTTAAACTGTAAGTAGCATATTATTTATTTTATTTAGATATTTATTATTTTAATTCATAATTATTCTTTTTTAATAATAATGATTACATACAATCAATTAAAAAATAATAATTCAGCGCAAAACAATTCAGCTACCATGTCTACTGAATTCAAAATTAATTCTATTGTGCTAGGCAGTGCAGAACACTAATGATTTAATCTGCCATGGGTTAAAGCCCAGATATTTAGCAATTACCACTTTGAGGCTTTTTCAGCGGCAAATTGTTCAGCACTGACAAATAAGTAAAGACAATCTTTGACAAATTATTGTTATTATAGATCATTTTTAACATATAAACTAGTTAATAGCCAATGTTTGAACAAAAAAACTTATAACAATATATCTAACAGCTTTGTTTTTATTGAAAAATGAACCTTTAAAAAACGTGAACTGTTCTAATTTAGTTTTTTTTATTTCATAAGGTTTTTGTAGTTCATTTTCTACGAATATTTTTGTCTAATTTTAACCAAAATAAAGGGGATAATTCTGTATTTTAATGTTTCTTTATATAGAAGTTCACTTTATAATGTTAAAAATCTCTAGACTTTACATGAAAATTGATTCTGTTGAAAATTTAATGAAAAAGTTAAAATTATAACTCAGTGTAAAAGTATAATGGGAAGATATTTTAATATATATTTTGGAATACCCTGGAGTTAAGATAATTCATTTTGCAAGTTTAAAGGACCTCACTGTTAAAGAATAAAATTAATTAAAACAAGTATTTTTACACCTTGACAGATAGTAAGTACATTTGGTTTTCAGCATTTGGTAAAACTTATGATGCATTTGATCATATATTCATTGGGGAGCCAATCAATCGAAATAAAAACTTTGTTATTAACACATACAATGCCGGACGACATTTACAAAGGTACCCATCACAGAAATTGTTTTTCTTGAATTGACAAGTTGATAACATTTAGGTTTAAATTAATATAAGAGGATGTAAGGTTTTTCACTATAAAGTAAATTTTTGGAATGTACCTCGACAATTAATTCAAACGTTTATAGCAAAAGTCTGGATATGCAACCTACAAATTAACTCTTTGTGTTATGTTGTTGAGGTATGACATTACTTTTGAGTTATATTTAGATTAACTCTTTACTCTTTTTTTAGAAATTTATGTGAAATAATTGTAGAAAAATGTTTTAATTTTTACAAAATTTTAGTTTGAAGATCAAACAAATATCTATGATCTAAAACCTGCCGTAAACTGTTACATCAACGATGACCAAAATAAATTTAGAATGCTAAATAAAATTAGTGTAGAAAATTTCATTAATCTTGAAGAATATATTACCAACACATTTTTTCAATATTAAAATTGATTAAATTAAAAACAACAGCTTAATACAAAAATTATGCAATTATTAATCAATTTAAGAACGCTTACAAAAGATGTAGTTAGAATATTTAAACGTTAAAAAAGTAGCAAATATTTTTAATCGTTTGTTGAACGAGTATGACTCACGGCCCTCTTGAAGGCGCTCCAGTATATGAAATACGAAATGCTGTTATAGATGTATGTCTATATCTGAGGAAATGTTCGCAGAAAGGTCTTTGCCTAATATCTACCTCCTCCCTCCTATAGTGATGTGCCAAGCCGAAGTGCCAGCTTATGTGTAAATACCTATACGTAGTTATAAAGCATTTATGAATATGTTTGAAAACTTTAGTCACTTATGTTAAAAAGTTTAGTACAAATGTACTCTACTTAATTTTCAATTATTTTAAATAACTTTTACGTTATTACTGGTATCAATTTCTTAACAATTATGATAAACTTACCAAGTTTTTAAATTCCCAATAGATTTTTTTGGTATCTTATTGACAGTAGATTTATTGCTTATAAGTTTTCTCTTTCTCTTCACATTTGGTTTGAGTTCTGATGGAAAGTGACTCCAATCTAGATCAAGACGTTTTTCTACTTCAATAACAACTTCAACATTAAACTGATCGTCATCTGTTTTTGTCTGATTGCTTGCGATAAAAAAATTTGACTTATTAAAATAATCAACAATTTCTGACTTGAAAACACGTTGATGTTCATAAATTTCATCATTTTCTAATGGAGCAGGTCGAAACTCCATTGGTGGATAAAGAGGAGGAGGTTGCAGTACAGGGCCTGGCAATACCTCTCCTGGAGCAAAGCCTAACTGTTCCATGTTGAAAGACATACTGCCCTTGCCTCTACCACGACCTGCACCCCCACCACTTCTACCTCTTCCAGCCATTTTTATGCTATTTCAACTTTAGGCTCTGTTTTGTTTTTCACTTTCTGTTCTTCTTCTGCTTCACTCTGAAATTTGTCCTGAAAAAATTATAAAATTATTTTTTTAACAAATTTATAAACTTATGAAAAAGACAAATTGACTGATAGTATATTGTATGTGTTTAACTTTAAGCCAATGCCTTCATTTGATCCCTAAATAAAACACAATCATAATTCATTTAATAAGTTTTACATTTACAGTTAACAAATGTGTTAAGCAATTATATATAGCTCATTATATATATATTTTGTTTTCTTTTTCATGAAATAAAGTTTGATTTATTTAAATTAACGTTTGTCGTTTAAATTATTTGTTGAACACATAATTCTTATTTTCAATTAAACATTTGACATTGCAGGTCAACTATTTAATTATTAACTAAACCTCTGCAATATTAAACATCATCATTAATTCCTTAAGGATTAATGTTACAAAAATATTAATGTTACACTAGTGTTTTTGGAGCCAATTTATTGCTACTGTATGATTTACCTGGTCATAAATAACCTTGACAATCAGAGAGCAACTTGGGCATGTTGCTATTTCTTCTCCATTGCAAAGCTCTTCCTTAAACAAATAAAATACTATTTCAATACTATTATAAATAAAACCAAATGGTACAATAAACCAGTTATTGCATTATAAAACCCAAATATTAAAAATAAATTTTTTTCCAATATTATCTACAGGCTTTTACCAAATACAGAAATAAAACTAATATTAATTTCTACCTAAATTAATTAAAAAAGAGAATTTATGCGCCCTTTTTTAATTGTTCTTATCTATTAATTTGGGTGGGGTATGTTTAGTATTTTTCGTGCATAAATATCTTTTATTAACGTACATTATGAACAAAAAAGAAAATTATAAATGTCTAGAAACAATGGAAACATTTTGAAAAGTACAAAGATAACCTCAATTTATAAACACAACTTACATCAAATTATCGTGAAGTAAGTGTAGATAGTTTTAATCACAAATAGCTATATTACAAATATAGCAAAAAATGCAGTAAGAAGAGGTTTTCTTAAAAGAAAAAAATTTTTTTAATTCTAACGCATGCCACCTGGTTGCTAAAGTGAAGGATTGGTCTTAATTTTCCTGGCCTTGGAAAAAAAATATATTAAACTTCCATTAGAAAAAAATTGTTGCTAACCAACCTTATCTAATCGGATAGATAATATTGCTATATTATAAAACAGCTATACATTTATTTAATTAGTATAAAATAGTGTTGTGTTTTATAAAGAAACACTGAATTTATAAAGTTACGTTTGTTTGTATATTCAAGTTATGTTTATGATTGTTCAAATTTTAACCACTATGTCTGCTATGCGATATTCATATTAACGTTTTTTTTTTTTAATAGATTTAATTCAAGTAATATATGTAAACACAAAAAACCTTAGTTGACGCAGTCTTTCTTAACCGTTACCCAAGTCTTACAGATTGACATTTAATCGGCCGTTTCTTGACGGATACATAGATAACGGAACTGTTTTACAAAGCACGAAAAGTCGTGACCAAACAGAGACTACAATTTTCAAACAGTTTATTGAATTGTTGCCTTCTTATATTATCAGCAGGTCATCGAAAATCAATAACTTGAAGTCATAAACCAGTATTTTGCATCTCGACGTTCCGCAGTGTTTCTTGTTTTTTTTTTCCTTGCATTATCATAGGCAAACTTTAGCTTGTGCTTGATTACCTGAAGTTTCGGAAAGTTTTCATTGTTGAAAACAGACCTAAAGATACGACAATGAATTTTCCAATACACGACTCTTTGAAAGGTAAAAGTATGCTTCACACAGTGAATGAGAGATATGTAGATTTAATGTTACCATGCAGAAGGCATAAAAATTAATATATTTTTGCAACATTACAATCTACGTTACTTCGACTTGTGTCAACATACATCTACTCTTCTTTCAAGTTTTGGTTTTGGGGTTCACTCCTCATTATGATTTACAAAGTTTACCACCAGTTGGGAGCAGTTACCCTACCCTGGAAACTAAAATTGTTTCCAATTTCGAGTGCCAAGAGATTATTATGCCTATCTAATTCCAACAATACTTGTTCATACAAGGGAGGGTAACAAAGGCCATGGGGATGAGCTGATTGGTCCTCGTCCTACCCTTGGATAGCTGTTAACATTGAACTGAACGTCAGCATTAGCTTTCCGAAACGAAACTCTAATGAGTCAACATGAGTCTGAATCAAACAGCCCTTTTCAGGATTTTTAACGTGTCTCTATTCGGACACAAGAAATCCCTAACCGATTGAAAGTCTTATCTGGAAAGCTCAAGGACACAGTATCCAGTCGATACGCATACCGAGAGAAACACTCCCTCTTATATTGTCAAAAAACCGCAAGACGATTTTTTAGGAAAAAGTGGGCTGAGGAGTCGTCACGATCCTGTGTCATGACCGAAATGTTCATAAGGTGATGAGTAATTAAAGATTTATTTGGGGTTTAAATATTTTATTTATTCAAATTACGCCCTAAATGGATACCTAATAGCTACATGCTACTTTTACAATATTGTACAGTATAACTGCAATATTTTTCAAAGATATTTTTAGTAATAGTTAAGAATAATTGCATCCAATTTGATTTTTCATTCTTAAACACATGTTACTCTAAAACTATACAACAAGAAAGTGGTTTTTAATTTCAAAAACCATCAATACAAAAAAAAATTTGTAAAAATAAACATATCCTAATTCACACACACACTTCAACAAATATAAACCCTGAATATTTCTTTATAAAACAGACTACTATTTTATACCTATTTTACAATCTATCTATAATGTAATAGATTAAAGATATGGTTTTAAAAAAATAGTAGCTTTGTTCATGCTAACTTCAAATTTAGGTTATGTTATGACATTTATTATTACTTTTAATCAAACATATTCTAGCTGGATACATTTATGCTATTGATAATAAATTTAGATATTTTTAAAAAAATTCTCAATAACAACACACAATAAAAACAAAAATATTGCATAACCTTCTTTGCCATAACCTAATTTCATCTGACATTCAAATGGACACAATCTTCTTCAACTCAGCAATCTCTTACTTTAAGTAATAGTAATCATTCCTTATTCAATTTGAATAAGCAACCAATTACTTTACATTAGGAAACTTAACTTTGTGTTTTCTTAATTCTGAAAATACTTTAACCAGATTCACTTATCTTAACTACAGCTTTGTTTTGTAATATATCTGTATTGTAATAAGGAGAATTATAGTGAAGCTCCTAAAATATTACTTGATAAAGAAGTATGTTTCTCAGTATAATTATGTTTGCATGGAAAAAATATATAAGTTTTATCACTTTTTATAGTTTGACATTTCAAACACTTTTTTTCTTTAAGAGATATTTTGTAGAACAACAATGGAACGAATCAAAGTTATTATAAAACCTTCATTTTTTGTTTGTGTAATATAAAGAGAGGTTGAATACATAAATTTCTACAAGTTAATTAGTAAAACAGCTACATATTAGTATGGAATGTTCCAAACATGTCTAAGGATATATTGATATGGATAGTATGGTTTTCTTTGTATTTTGTCCAAGGTACAAATTCATTAAAATTAAGCCAAAACAAATGCTACACAGTATGTAAGTGTAGAGGTGTTATGTGACGAGACACTACATTTGTGACAATTTGTGTATCACTCCGCAAGGCAGGCAGCCTATTCTCACCTGCTACTTCCACACTGAATTTTTTAAACAACTTCAAATTGATAAAAAATCATGATGTAACAAAAAACCAAAAAATATCATTGGAAATAGCCTTTTGATGTGTTTTTGAATGTTCCATGCAAACATCTAGCCTGTTCAGAAATATAAATTTTAACCTTATATTTTAATCTCAGGTACCCCATATGCATTTTAACCAAATATTTGAATGACAGAATAATATACAAAAATATATACTTATATTCCTAACTGAAGTGAAGAAAAGTATATTTAAGAATTTCATATATAAACTTATAGTTTATACCTTTAGAGCTGTAAATAAAAAACTAAAATATAAAACGTCATACCTATATTTTTGAATAAATAACTGAAATCTATTGTAAAGGAATGGTAGTAATAACGCAATTATCAGGATTTAAAAATAGAAACTATGTCAATTAAAATTAAAAACCAACCTGTTATATTAAAACTTTTACAACATAATAATGAACACTTATTACAAATCCCAGGCAAAAATAATAAATTGCAAAAGCTGAAAAAACTGAAAATTTTTTTATAATTTTCATACCTAAATGACTGAAATCAAATTTGACCGGTAGTGTTACTCTTAAGAGTGAATAGTGGATGACATATTAAGAAAGAGTTAACGTACTCATTAGAAACTTTTAAAAAATCTGTAAAATTAGTTATAATGTACAAAATAATACACGAAATTATTACATAAATCTTACTCTTGTTATTTGAAACCTATCTCCACAAGGGCATGGGTAATAATAAGTTTCTTCTTCCTCGTCGTATTCAAAATCTTCAATTTCTATTTCGTCGTGATACACAGACATCTAAGCCTTAAAATATTATGGAAATAGGTTGTTTTTATAAAATAACAGTAAGAAAACTTATAAATATAGTATCTATAACTACTAACATCTAATAAAATAAGGTTATGTTTACATTTAGTAATTCCCAAATGGGGTTAGTCATAGATTTCTAAACATATGTTTAAAAATCACGAGAAGAACTCTGAAGTTAAAGGAAAACCATTGAACCTATTTTACAATAGCGCTAAGTATATAGCAATTGTTAAAACTATATAAATATATTCATAAAGTTTCAAATTAATTTATCTTTAGTTAGGAGTATAGGATCAATTTATTACAATCCTAATGTGGGTTGTTACACTTGAAACCAGAAAGAGGGAATCAATAATAATCAAAATATGATTCTACAGTTTGAAATTATTGCACCACACTACTTTAAATGCAACGTAGACAAAATTAAAACTAATAACTATGAATTTTGTAGTCAATTACGTTCGGTTATTAATTACTTAAACAATAGTTTATGACTATCCGAACTTTATATTTAGTATAAATAAATTTACTACGTAATGGACTACAAAATTCAAGAAATAACTATGAGTTGTAAAATGAAGAAATAAACTATATAAGTACCATTTACTTTTTAATATTTATGACGCCCGTCTTGCAAATTTATTGATAATGGGATACATCTCTTGAAACGGCGGTCCTTAGTAATCAAAAAAGTGAGTGGTACTGTTGTCAAGTTTATCATACAAAGGCATAGCCAGGGAAGGCACATACCCCACCCAAACCATTTTATTCTGCAGAAAAATATTAACTTATAAAACAGAGCTAGGTTTTATAAGTATAAAACATCTTCCCGACGATTCAACAATTGTGAAATTTAAGTGCTTATATAGGATTAAATATGATTTCTAGAGATACAATTCAAAAATTACCCCAGGAAGGTTCTATCCCTGACTCCTACAAAAATCTTAGAATCAGTTACGGTCTGAGTCGACAATGGGACACATCTCCCGAAACGGACGTCCTCAACAAATACTGTATAAGTAAGTGCTACTATAGGAAAGTTTGTAAATATTTACAAGTGTTTAGTGAAAATTAATAGCTCACATGAAGATGGAATCAACAAATATAAAATTTTTATTCAGAAAAAATTAGACATCTGTCAAAACAATAGCCTTTTTAGAGCAGTAATGTTTTAAATGTATTTTTAATGAATTGTTTTAATGTATATAGCTATTCTATTTTTCAGTGACTTAGTAGATGTCAAACAAGTTAACGTATTTTTACGACAGCGCAAAGTTGGAAAGCATTTTTGTCATTTGTTTTTCATTACAAACATTTTGTGAGGAAAATTAATTAAGATATTATCTTGGTACAGATTCAGTAGACTAAACAAATAACAACATGATTAAAAGCACAGAGTATAATTATTCATTTGCGTTAGCAAGTCACACTCTCGGACAATAACACCTAATATTTGCACTCAAATACACCAACGCCAAAATGAAACCGGTGGCCGTAGCAAAATATTTTTTTAAAAGGAATAAAATTTGGATTCATGCCTACAACTTTGACGCTGCCATTATTTACTTGACCGAAAATTGTAATTCTATTTAGAAAGGTTTCAATTCAATGTCGTTTTACTATTTTTTACTTCTTTGCACAGGCACCCAGCTTCAAGAGTAGCCGATAGCCAGATGTCCAAGGTATATTATCCTTTCCAGCCCCCAATGCTTCTTGTTTATGAGAATATCTTGCCATGTTGCCACTTCGGCTCTCAGGAAGTCCCTCATTGGTATGGGGTACGTGCAGTCGAACAAAATGTGTTTCACGCTTCATCTTCTCCCTCAAAAAGTGCACAGATTGGAGAATGCAAAAGACTTAATCTAAATAAATATTCCTTCGTCACTAAATGGCCGGATCGTGCTCGAGCTGCAATCGGACATAAAACTTCCTTAAATTTGTCCTCACTCAACGGTTCAGGCTGAAATTGAAAAAGGTGACGAAAAGGGGCCTCATCTTTCCAAGATTCAGTCTAACATTCATGAAAGTATTTTTTTGCCAAGCTTTTACAATACATGAGTGGATACTTGGCTTTAAATGTTGGGTACATATGGGATGCCGCTTTAGCTGTTTCATTGGCCCTCACGTTTCATGGTATTCTACAATGCGCGGGTACCCATTGAAGAGTTATGTCCTTCAGGTTGTTGGCAAATTTTCTTATTTCAGCAATGCGGAAATAGTCCCTTGTGGATGAATTTAAGAGAGCCTGGAGGGCAGATCTGGAGTCAGTGAATATGCATATTTTCTCCTTCTTTGTTTCGAAGCAACTTGCCAACGCAGCATTTAGCGTCAAAAGCTCTGTGTTCATACTAGAGTGCGAGTTTGCAGGGACGTAAAAGCAGATATCAGTAGATTCGTTGAAAAAACCTGCTCCGGATGTCCTCTTTTGTTGGTCAAGTGGGCCATCAGTGTAAATTCTAACATGATCATTATAGCTGGTATGTATCCTTTCCAATGTTTCAGTTTTCAGAACTACTGGGTGGTCCTGCTTGGCAGGTTCAAAATAATTTTTATTCCTGACCAGTTAGTGGCTGACTCGCAACAAAAATCAGAGTCAGTTATATCTCCTTTATAGTTTACATCCAGAATAAAAGCATATTTTTGTTATTCCCCCCTTTTCATTTGAATAGAATGTCATATTGTATAGTATCACCCAATTTAAAAACCTTGCATAGCGTTTTCACATAAATAATTTCTTAAACCATTTACTTGGCAGTGGACAGTCAGATTAATTTAAACTAGGTCATATAATAGTAAAGTTACATAAGATGTCCAACTGATTCATGATGTTTTGCATTAGTTATTTGTTGTATTAAAGAGTATTTCGGTAGGAAGGTATTGATCTGGATTAAAATTTTTGATACATCATTGCAGCAAGAAAAGTAGAATAGTGTTTAATGAAGTTTGAATAAACATTCGGAGTTTTGCAAAAAGTGTAAAAATAAACAATTATTAACAAAGAGTTGCCTTTTGATTTACCTCCTTGTTAAAGATCAGTAAAATAGATCTGATATGGGAATTTCGTCTAGAGCATATGAAAGCTCTACTCCCATGAATCTGCCTGAGTGACTAGCATCAGGCCAGGCAGGGGATTTGGTGTCACAACCTGTGGTACAGTATGTGAGATTAAGGCCTGGACCTGTGACAAACTCTAAGGCTGCCGACATACAGAAGGATACTGGTGACGGCAGCGCAAACGTGAGTTCCTTTTTCACAGCATATATAGTTTAAAGCACATATTCATTGTAAGTGGAATTCAGAAGAAACTAAGTTGCTCCGGTCACGACATGCTGTAAACTCGTTGCCACCAATATTTGTTGTGTTGTTTTTTGCGTTTTTCAAGAATGCTCAGGTATTACAATAATTATTACTGTATTTTTTGTGTTTCTGTTTTTTGAATAGCGTTTTACAGGGTGCAGTAGAAAAGTAATGAGACTGGCCGCCGCGCTGCGCCCCAGTCGCTCGCAGTGCGGTCTCCACCGGCAGACATGATGGCGGGGGATCTGAGCTAACAATAGAACCAGTTCGCAGTCGCGTCGCTGGCACAGTGAGTCAACCTTTGCGTGCCCGTGACACTTGTGAAAACGCTGAAGATGGAACGCTCCATAGAACAGCGGTGTGTAATCAAATTTTGCTTTCGCTTGGGCAAAACTGCTTTGGAAACGTTTCCTATGATTACGGAAGCCTATAAAGAGGATGACCTATCAAGAGCTCAAGTGTTCCGGTGGTTTAATGAATTTAAAAACGGGAGGGAATCCGTTGAAGACCTGGACGCCCTTCAACGAGTCGTGTGGATGAAACGGTGGCCAAAGTTAATAAAGTCCTGGACTCCGACCATCGTTTAAGTCTCAAAATGATCGCCGATTAGGTCTCCGTGAATAAATTTACGGTCCACCAAATTGTTACACAAGATTTGATGAGGAAAGTATCATCGTTTTGACGATATTCTGGACATCCAACGTGCTGTCACGAAGGCACTAACAGGGATAACTCCAGCGGAGCCTATGAAGCTTAAAAAACGCACTTGCAACGATGTGTCGACCCCCAAGGCGATTACTTCGAAGAATATTAACGTTTTGTAGAAATCGGATCAATAAATTAATTTTTCTAGATTGAGTCTCGTTACTTATCTACCGCACCCTGTATTATACTGCTAAAGTGTGTCGGAAAAACAATATATTGCCGGTTCTAGTCATGATTTGCGTATCCAAAAATTTCAAGACTATACAAATGATTAGCAACAATTGTTTCAAAATATATAAAATCAAGGTAAAAATATAGACCTAATGACATTTTTCAATTACTCGTTTCAATATGTAGAACACGAATATAAACTTTTTTCCATGGAAATTATGGAGTTACTTTTTTACTCATTTTAAATGTTAGTCTGTAATGACATATATGCCTATAGAGTGAACCAAGTGTGTAGTAGCTACAGCGCCTAGATTTGTTTGTAATTTTATACAAGATTACTATATTAAAATATAACTACAAAGTATCTAGTCAGGATAGATCTGGTTATAATTCTATTTAATGTTATACACTGAATAGTCTTTATTTTGTAGCCCTCTCTTAAAATATAGACAAGGGCGGCATCCTCCTCTGGTGATGATTTCTGACAACTAAACTAGCAACTCCAAGATGGATCAGACGAATACAGTGGTCGGAGAGCTGTGTATGAGTGCTTCTGATTACAGAATGCAGTTTTTTCCTTGGGATGAGTACTTTGGTCAATTAATAATTGGTATTCTTAGTGACTGTGCTGTCATGGTAGAGAGCTACCAATTGAAATATCAATCTCAGAAATCCGGATACTCTTGATGGGATTGAAATTGAGTATGCAAGCTCGAGTATTGCTCTTAGCAATTGTAGATATTTGGCTGCCAGAATTGATAATGGACCGACATGGAACGGTTGAGGAATTTACTGGTGTGGTATGGCTCTTAGCAATTGTAGATATTTGGCTGCCAGAATTGATAATGGACCGACATGGAACGGTTGAGGAATTTACTGGTGTGGTAGCCATCTTTGCACATTGAGTGTTCAGATTCCAAGAGGAATGTAACGTAGACCCGCTGAGCTCACACGGTGTAGCAGTTGTAGAACTAATTGTAGTTAAGCTGCCTTATCATGAAGACGAGTATGTTGATATACATACATCAGATGTATATTCTCTCAGACCATGGATCTTTTAATTCATGAATAACATACAATTTAATTGGGCAAATGGTCCAAATGCTTTAAATGCTATTATAATGTAAAAGGTCTAGTTTCTGATTTAATAACGACTTGGAAGCATGTGAGAAAACTATATTTGAATTTAGTAAGAACCAATTTCTTTCACACAAACTTTAATTATGATATTCCAAGATCCTGTAAACAAGTTTCCTTAAATGTTGTGCTAATTGTACTTTTTAGTTACATTTCAGTTTTTAAACACATTTTCATCCACGAACTGAAGGAGAGACGATATTGTGGATGTAGCAAAAATTATATTAATACTGCCATAAATTTTCTTTTGTAAAGAATAAGCTGGGCGCCTCTTATTTACTTAGAAAAAAAATAAGTTTACATTGAGAATTTTTAATCACTAATTAGATTTTGGTTACCATTAAATGTTAACTGATATAATTTATATAAGGGTTGATAAAACCACTGAAGGATTATTTAAAATAAAATCAAATGGAAAAAACAAATGCTTGTAAAAGTGGATTTAGATAATGGATGTTTATAATTTTCTAAAGGGAAAGTAAGGATAATAATGAAGTTGAAAAGTACAATGATTTTGTATTTTAAAAATTAAGTGAACTCATCTATTACATGATAAAATTAGTTACATTACATACTTTTAGATCCAAAATACATTTGAAACTACTTATTTATGCACTAATATAAATAGTTGCATTAAAATAAACAGCAAAATCTAAAGAAATTCCACTTGAAATATTTTTAATCTTAACAAAAATAACTTTAATCAAATATTGTGATAAATTTAATAAACATAATGTTAAACAATATAGAGATAACAAAAGGCAAGAACAATTACTTGGATTTAATTCTTAGTATACTACAAGAAAATTATAATTGTAAATGAGACAATTTATAAAATACATTGCTTATTCATTGTCAAAATTTGTATTAGGCAAATCAACAAAATGCTGAGCTTTGGAAAATAAAAGCGAATCAGACTGATTATTAGAGGACAAGTTTAAAGCTGTCACTAAAATATTTGAAGTAAAAAATTATAATATTCTGATGTAACAGAACAGTACTCTCAAGTCTACTTGTATTCAGGTAGATAAAAATAGAACACATACTTCTTTTGTTCCATTTAATTAAACACTTTAAAAAAGGAATTGTGACAATCAATTGAAACACATTGTACAATGGAGTCAGGTAATGGACCCAATCAACCAGCCTGATCTCAACCAACTGAAAAATTGGCAAAACAAAGCTAGTTTTTTTCAGACTATACTAAAAAATTTATAAAGTAAGTAAAATATGATTATACAAATAATCCTAATCATCTTTGTTATTTTCAGGTGACTGATCATCTCCATTCTTTTCTATGGAACGACTTCGAGACTTGGATTTTGCTTCTTTACTTGGAGATCGAGACATTTCCCTAAAACAAAAACAAACCTTATTATTTTTTAAATTTTTTAATAGCACTTTAAAAAAATGTAAATAAATACTAAATTCTGTTTGTTATTCTTACATACGATCTTAAATCTTCAGAGAATGGAAAACACACACACTACGAAACATGAGAATGAAAGAAGTTTTATTTAATCAAAAAGGTTTCCATTAAATTTATATCAATTGTTAGAAATGCACACCATCTTTTAGAACACACGCTTTAATCCTTTTTGCAGTGTCTGCAATTTTTTTTAGAAGTTTGTGTTTGGATATTGTAAACTTGTTCAATATTGCCCTCAAGAGTGCAATAAATAAATAAAATATTCAACACATCATTCTGCATTAACGATGTATCAAGTCAGCAACGCTGATGTTTACCACTTCTGTTTGCTCATCACACACCCAACTTCTCCAGGTACAATTATTTTTCATGAAACGGAATTTTCCACTGTTTTAGAATAGATAGAAAAACAACCAATCTGTAACACCAATTCCTTCATGGACGAACTGGCTAAACCATTGTAATATTGCACCAGCAAGTTAATTCACAGTTGATTTAGACAAATAAATTTCAACTGACAAACATATCAAAGATTTTTTCATAAGGCAAGCAATAAGTATTTGATGCCAGGGAATGCATCTGTATTTAACACCGCCGCAGACCTTTTGCGTTCCCTGTTATTAACAGTGCTGTCTATACATTTCCCCGCTAACCTTAATACTGATATCATCCTAGGAGCGGGTTTATCTGGGTACTTATGCCGAAACAAATCGTGCAATTCAACCCCTGATTTCATACTAAAGTATGATTCAACAATGAAAACAAGTTTATCTAGCGGGAACACCATCTTCTCCATAGTAATACAATGAAGGTTATTAGTAGATTGCTTTTACTATAGCTAGTGTTCTGTATTGGCAAAATGTTTAGATGTTCAACAAGTTAACGAAAAAGAGAATAAGTTTGCTTTTTGAAATTTGATAGATGATTACTTGATGGGTTGTTTTATACGGAAGACTGTGTATTTTAAAAATATACTTTTAATTACGCCAGTTAAAATAAGTTCTTTCAGTAAAAATATACTGAAATTGCCATTCATGCAAATTCTGAAGATAAGTGAATTGCCTGAGAATGCATAAGTCTTAAAACTTTAGATATTTACCTTATTACAACATTCAAAATACCTTACATTTTACAAATTCTGGAGAAAGTTACTTGTTAATTAGAGCATCTGCTGTAGAAACATAAATAAGATAATAATTGTATAGAAATGCAACTTTAAATTTGATTGGGAAATGAGATTCAAAGGGAACTGTATTACAAACATAAAAACAAGAATAAACAAATATCAGTAGGATTATGAATATCAATAGGATGTCAAATGAGACATTACAGAGTAAAACACTCTACAGCTTTCTTCATAAATGAAAATAATTGACCGATTTTAAAAAATCTTCAGATACTTAAAATATTTTGTGAGGACATTACAAATATTTGTTCTAGAAAAGCATACCACCACAAACCTATCAATAATAACTTTGTTGTCCCTCTTATTTATATGTTTATTACTCCTTATAAATAATAACATTATATTCAAACACTTTCCACATTACTAGTGTTAAGCCTACAGAAATTACCTACAACAAAAACCTATTATTGACATTTCTGACAAAAATACTTACTTTGGTTTTCCTTTTGAAATAGATTGAGATCTAGATTTGGATCTGGATTTCTTAGTCTCTGACCTAGATCGAGACCTGGACTTCGATCGTTCATTTGACCTAAAAATGATAGGAAAACATTAGTTTTAAACCTGAAAGAATTTATTGTTTTAATGCGAATACTGAATACACAATTTTTAAAAACTTATTCGGGTTGAAATTGGCATCAATGTTTACCAGCCACAAAATTGTAAAATTGTCACTTTAGGCAATTACACCAGAATTTAAATTACATGCAAAATAATAAATTTTATTGGCAGTAAAAGTAACAATATGTTACCATAATTTATTAATGCTAATAACTGCTGTAAAATTGAACAGAAAATTAGTGGACAGATAAGGTAACAAAGGATTGAATGCAATGATAATCTATATTTTCAAGTTTTAAAAAAATTATCTACTTTGTGAAAATCAAAAGATTGTTTTTACATACAACCCAACCAAACATGACACAAATATTTGAACAAATAAAAGTTTTGAGATGAACAATCAGTATGATTATTGCTCATGAAAGATAAGAGGATGAACAAGAGGTTTACAAAAAAATTACTTGGTACAATTTAATTTGTGTGGGGCAATTTACTAAAGCTATTTAAATACCCTTTATCAAGACCATAAGTTCAATATTTCTGCTTTATTCCTCTTGTAACAGGAAAAAGTAGGGTAGATGGGGAGTATTAAGGAACATTCAAAAAGATAAATACATACAGAAAATAAGGCCTATGGCAAAATTTCTTATTCTAGGAAGGCAACCTATTTCATTTTTTGTCTCTAAATCAATTACATCCATATAATTGACTGTTAAATCAATTAATAGAGAAGTAGGTTAATATTCACGATATTTGAAGAAATTGGAGTTATAACAAAATTTCCCAACAGGCTTTCTTAAATAAGGGCAGAATTTTATAATCCAAGCGCCAATTGTTCTAAATGTATGAGTTAATAAAATTATTTTCAGAAAAATCACCTCTTATGGTCTTGAGTTCTTCATAACATCTGTTATTTGGGAAAGAAATAATAATTACAATAAAACCTGACTATTCGAAACTGGCTTATCAATAATGGATCCATCCATACAACAATTCTATTGAAACATGTACCACCCATCAAGGTACAAAACAGAGTTTCAAGAAATTGAGAATACATCATATTATTTAAATATTCTTGAAATTCACTTACTGATGTGTATAAATTTATAGTTTAAAAATAATCTTAGTTCAAGATAGAAAAAATAAAATAATGTTCCATAGAGCTGAAAGTATGCCAATAGTACAAACGTCTCTGCAATCTTGTGCGAATAAAGCATGTCCAGTATTCTGCCACTGGAATGGCAACAGTGGGTCAGCAAGTCAAAGCTTTGATTTCACATCATTGCATATGTGTATGACTATATTATAATCCACTCACAGGAAACACTGATTGCAAGTTTTTGCCACATCATTCACTTGCGTCAAGGAAATCCTTACACTTAAGTATTAGATATCGAAATCTTGTTGCTGTTCATGATGAGCTGGTTGTAAATTCTTATTACACTTTTGCTATTACTTGTGACCAGACATTTTGTTAACTAACACTTGGAGGAAACGTTTTCGTTTCTCGACTTCATCAGCCTCGTATTTCTGCCGCTAGAAATGCTGCAGTTGTGCTTCCTCGGTACTATTATTTTGAAAGTTAGAAGTGATGTGATCGAAGAGTATGTGTGATCTGTGCAGAGTTTGTTCATTAAGGATGCCATTTTTATGTGTGTTGCTATGTCTATATATTTCATACTGTTTAATTTATGGCCTTTGTTGCATGTGTGGATGCACATGCTATTTTCCATACTTTAGCATGAATGTATAGTGTCCATGAGGTAATTTGAGAAGGTGGATTCAATAGTAGTGTGCAGTGCGCTTTTGTGTTCTTTATCAAATCACCTCATGGACACTAAACACTCATGCAAAAGTATAGAAAATAACATGAGCATCCTCCACACATGCAACAAAGGCCACAAATTAAACACACTAAAGCAGTATGAAATATATATAGATATAGTTACACACATAAAAATGACATCTTAAATGAACAAACACGGCACAGATCACACATACTCTTCGATCACATCAGTTCTAACTTTCAAAATAATGGTACCGCGGAAGTACAACTGCAGCATTCCTAGCGGCAGAAATACGAGGCTGAAGAAGTTGTAAGATGAAAATGTTTCCTCCAAGTGTAAGTTACAAATTTAACAACCTTTAGTTAACAAAAAGTAGTAGTCGCAAGTAATAGCAAAAGTGTAATAAAAGTATTTAAGTACTTAAAAGTGCTAAGGCATTCTTTTAATGGCAAAAAGTAGAAAACCATTACACAATTCTTTTCTGCCATCAATAAATAAAATCTGTGCATTTTTTTTTGTATTTAAATAGTGTAGGTGGTGTACCTTCCCACCGTCCATTTCAAAGTACTGGATCCGACAAACCTGAATATTTTCAACCAAGCAATAAGAATACATCGTATATTTTATTATAAGTTTAATCATTTCAAAACTATAATGTAGTATAATGAACAATGTTATTACAACTATACTTGGAAAGGTTTTAATTGAATTTTAACGTTCACTCGTACGTTTTTAACCCTTACATCCAGTAATCCGGGGACTTCGGCTATCTGACACTACCTATCTTAATATAGTACCAGATTAATGAGATCATAGGTATAGTTTTTGGTCACAAGTAATGTGCGGATTACAGACAGATTAATGGCTCACAACAAAATGTAAAATAAAATGTACTTCTCTACATTAAATGTTATAAATGCTAAATTTAAAAGGCGTTCTTTATTACCTATACAACTAGATTTATCCTGAGAAGCCTAATAAAATAAAACCAAAATCTGTTGTAATTTGATTTAAATAATGGATATTGGCTTAGGATGTGAATAAAAATTTAATCACAAAAAATTGACACATTTCAGAAAAGATTTTGCCACAGTGAAGAAGTTTTAATTCGTAAAAAGCCATTCAATCAACAAGAGGTACCTAACAGCTGATAAGAAAATTATATACAGTCAAGAAAACATTGAAAATTTAGTAACAAAGTATAACTTTCCTTTCCAAGCAGTAAATTAATTGAAATGATTTGTCAAAAGTGATATAAAACTTAATTACATTTGCAAATTTAAAAAAAAAGTCATTTCAGTCGGTTCAGCAAACCAAATTCAATGAATTTTCCTTCTTTTTCAACTTCCTTCATTATCATTTTATTATTTGAAATGAGTTTAAATGCAATTTATCTTGCATTACATATTTTTTTTTTTTTTTTTTTTTTTTTTTAATGTGCCCGAACCAAATGAATGTGTGTGGAAAAAATTGTTGATGAATAAATAAATTTGCATAGAATAAGCTTGTTTTGCAACATAACAAAAAAAAATTAATAGAACAGTAAACAAATTACTTAAAACAAGTTTCTTTAATTTCATGTAATGACATCAAATTTAAAGATCTATAATTCCTAGTGTTGTACTCTATCTAAGTGGTTTTTTGAAGTGCTCAGATGAAAATTGACATCAGTAATTTTCAGCCCCGAAAGATGGTAAAAGCATCATTGCAACTTGCAAAAACTATTACACAAAAAAATTTAATTAGCATGTACAAAAATATCCCTGTATTAAATGTAGCATAACATCATATATTTCTTGTAATGAATTTTTAAATGTCCGCAATTCCTAGTGTTGTACTTTATTTAACAAGTGGTTTTTGTAAAGTCGCTCAGATGTAAATTGGCATCAGTAAATTTCAGCCCCGAAAGATGGTAAAAGCATCATTGCAACTTGCAAAAACTGGTACACAAAAAAATTTAATTAGCATGTACAAAAACATCCCTGTATTATAAATTTAGCGCAACATCATATTTCATGTAATGAATTTTTAAATGTCCACAATTCCTAGTGTTGTACTTTATCTAACAAGTGGTTTTTTGAAGTTGCTCAGATGAAAATTGGCATCAGTAAATTTCAGCCCCGAAAGATGGTAAAAGCATCATCGCAACTTGCAAAAACTGTTACATAAAAATATATATTTAGCATGCACACAAAAAAATATCCCTGTATTATAAATTTAGCATAACATCATATTTCATGTAATGAATTTTTAAATGTCCACAATTCCTAGTGTTGTACTTTATCTAACAAGTGGTTTTTTGAAGTTGCTCAGACGAAAATTGGCATCAGTAAATTTCAGCCCCGAAAGATGGTAAAAGCATCATTGCAACTTGCAAAAACGGTTACACAAAAAATTTTAATTAGCATGTACAAAAATATCCCTGTATTATAAATTTACCATAACATCACGTATTTCATGTAATGAATTTATAAATGTCCACAATTCCTAGTATCGTACTTTATCTAACAAGTGGATTTTTGAAGTTGCTCAGATGAAAATTGGCATCAGTAAATCTCAGCCCCGAAAGATGGTAAAAGCATCATTGCAACTTGCAAAAACTGTTATACAAAAATATTTAATTAACATGTACATGGCTCCCCAAATAACCAGGATTGATTTTGAAGTACAATAAAAAAATAAAATAAATAAAAAATAACAAAAATCAGAAAAGAACAGTATATAAATTAAAAGATCTACATATAAACAAAATAATGTTTTGTACTGCTTATGCTGAAAAGACTGATCACATAGCACGAAAGCAACTCACAAAATTCAAACATTAAAAATTCAGCATAAAAATAAATTGCAATGGAGTTTACCTGTATATACAACATGTACATTCATATCCTGTACATAATACTCTTTGTATGATTAACACATTCAGCACAGCGGCAATATTTGGAGATTTCATCAAAGTTACTGTCGGTTTTTTCCTTTAACTTCCACATATGACGGCAGTGGAATTATTAAAATTCTATGCGGGTTGCATCGTAGTTTTTATACATATGTATTATTATAGTGTACTTTTTGACATAGCCTATTTGGTTCACGATGGTCGATAGTTATTTATTGGTTGAGGGCGATGAGGGGGTGGAGCTTACCTCGATTATAATTTTGTAATAAGACTCTCTGGTGATGATGATATTGTCATCGAAATGTATAAAAGGTTTTTCTTAAGTAACTTGTTTTATTTGTTATTTTTGTGGTATTGGGGTTCTTTCCAATATTTTCATTGTAATATTCCCAAGTATGGTTAGGTTATTTTCATAACTTGTTATTTTATCCAAGAAAAAAATAAATAGCGACCCAGAAATAGGAAAAAGAGGAAGATGCTAGAAATGTAAAACAACAAAACGAAATATTACTCTCATAGCTGCAAAGTATGGCTGTGCCTGTCCACACAAGCAAATGTTATGTGATGATTGTAGCAAGAATTGAAATGTTTAAAGATTGACATTTTGAACAATCTATGTTGTTCTGCTTTTTAGTGTAAATAAAAGAGTTTATTTCTGTATCATTATTCTTGGATTTATGGGTCGAAAAAAGATTAGTTTAGAACATTCACTGTCTATCATATGTTTATTGAAACCCTTTGAAAATGCAATAATAATTGACTATTAAAAAATATAAAGATTTTTAAAAATGAATTACAGTAATAATAATAAGTCATTTTCTGAAAATGTTAATATTATTTTTCCATAAATAATACTTCCAAAAACCTACGTTTAACTATCTTTATTCAAAAAACTTAATTAAAAATAATTTAGTAATTTGTCTTTTGGGTCCCACAGACCCAGGCCGACCATTCTAAGGGTTAAAGACGATCTAAAAATTGATGCAGATTGGCATTTTTAAACTGCCTCCAGTGATGCTGTTGTATATTCAAGAAATTAAGCACCATAGCCAGCTGACAAAGGAGCCATAAAAATCAGATCCAAACCCCATTCTAGCTGTGCAAATGGTCAATGACAAACATTTTTGTGCCAAATTTTGTTTATGTTACTTACACATTGTAGAATAGCATCCAGTAGGTATATAACATCGCCTATGGCAACAATTGAAGCCTATGTGCTTCATAAAGAAGTCAATGAAGTAAAAGTTTCATTTTTTAAACATAGCCAGTCCATCACTTAGCTTTTCTTTCATAGAAGACAAGATTGCCTTTGGTTTTCTGAGACACATGTCCACCAGTAACTCTAAATGGGCTAACTTATAAATTGTCACATGAAGAACGACGACTTTAGTAAATCTTTCTGCAAATCTACTATTATGGGTTTTTCTCTATAAACTAATAACTTTCACTTAATTTTTTTCTGTAATAGTATTTTCAGTAATACTTGTAACACATTTAAACTTATTTGCCATACTTTATGTGTATATTATCTAAACCTTCACATAGCTTAAATGTTAAATATCAACAAGGGTCCTCTCTTTTATTTATGATATCCATGAAGCATTTAAAAATTAAGATTACTATGACCAAGTTTATAGATATTTATATCGTTAAATCTATTGACAACAATTACACATAAGACCATCCTACCCTGAATTTACCAATGGCACAAAAGGTTCAAAGGAACTGAAAGAGGTTTACTAACTATTAATAAAAATTATAAGACATGTGAATTCAAGATGACGTTTCATTTGCTAGTGTAACAGGAATTTACAATTTGACAACATCTGAAGAGAATTATAAATCTGTTAAGTCCACTCTAACTAAATGCCATTAATCGATCATGAGCAAACTTGCTAATGCAAATATCTGGACAAGTGATAAAAGAAAGCTGTCTGGATTCTAGTGGGGAAACTAGAATATGACATTACTAAGAATAAGCAATTGTACAAGTATATTGCATGCTGAAATGCTCGATTTCCACGTTATAACAAAATTGAGAGCCTATTTTTATAATTAAAATAAACAGGTTGTATGGCTTCTAAACAAAAATTTGTTTACTGGTTTATGTATTTACAATAATTTACTGAAATACTCTACAATTTATAAAATTCATTTCTCTTACTTTGAACGAGATTTTGATCTTGAAGCAGATTTGGAGTGACCCCTTGATTTTGAACGACTGCTGCGACGGCTGTGGCTTCGAGAGCTACGCCTGGACCTATGTGAAAATAATTAAATGAATATTCGTATCTAAACTGCAGAAAGCAACATACGAATATTCGTATCTAAACTGCAGAAAGCAACATACAGAGGTACAAGGCCTTTGGTTAGTAATTTAGCTTATATAAACATAATTTTCCCCTAATTAAATCTCTAAATGATAATCCTCAAATATAAAAAATTAGTTCTTTATAAACAGAACATTTGTAACATAGCATTTGTTACAAAATTACTTGTAAAATGTATTGCAAATAAAAAAATCTTATAAAATAATTGTTTTATTTTGTACAAATATTCCGAATGTAAATCTTCAGACACCTTTTTTTTAGAACATATAGGAAATACATTTGGTTAAATTTAGAAAAAAATAAAATTCACTAATAAAACTGTCTAGAAAAATAAGACAGGATAAAAAATACAGTAATAAATAAATCACAAAGTAGCCTTTCAGTGGTATATAAAACCTCATCCTAATATATGAAAAATTAAACAGAAAGAAATTTTCTTTCTTTCTAGATAAAATGTCAAAATATTGTCTGAAGAAATTGACACACTTGATTAAAAAAATTTTAAGTATTTTATAAACATATGAGCTCAACAAGTACTCAAACATCGTTTAATCAAAATCAATGGAAAAATAAGATGAAAATATCTGGTTCATGAAACAAAATTATATACTTGTATGGCATAAAATCATTGTGATGAGAAAAATTCATGTGTTATGCACCACTGAATTATTCCCTTTTTTTTAATTAGACAGAATAACTTTGAAGTGATGTATGTGTTTAGGACCTGTAACATATTTTTTCAAGTATCAAGCTGTATTTGAATGTACAATTAAATCGGGTAAAATTTCTACATTCGACCTTTATTGAATTAAACAAGTTGAGATAATAAGTTAAAAATAAGCAAATGATTGGAGTTTTTTTTAGTCTCTGTCTCGTATAGATATAGGGGAAACTATATTTGTTAACTCGAAACAATTACAAAATAAATTACAAACAAAAAAAATACACTGGATCCCAAGATTTCTTCACTATAATTAATATTATGACGTCTCACCAGTATTTGTTATTTAGAAGTGTCGAACCCTTACAATTAATTGTAACTACATTGCTAACACAATAATGATTTGGTTTACTAATACCACATCATTAGAACACATTTTTACTACCATTAAATTTTGTTTAAGCAATGACCTTGAGCGTGTATGAGAACGACGCCTTGATCTTGACCTAGATCGGGATCGAGAACTTGAAGAGCGTGATCTACGAGAATGGCGTCTATCTTCTACTAAGCGAACTCTACGACCATTTAGTTCTGTATCATCAAGTTTATCCAAAGCATTTTTCATATCGGACAGTGTAGCAAACTCAACCACTCTGTAATAAGACAAAATTCAGTTGTTATGTTGTTACAATTAAATAGTAAAAATATTGTTTATTTCTTGAAACAAAGAACATACCCTTCATTCCTACGATCCTTATGGGCATCAGCATATGTAACTTCACCAGCTTGTCGCATGTAATCTTTCAAATCCTATTGAAAAAATTATAACAAGGTTAGGTTTAATTTCATATATCCAAAGAAGGCGGTTATATAAATATAGGTAGTTACGCAATTCTTAAATAACTAAAACCCTGCATTTGAAAATATAACAATAAAAATATTGGAACAGAAGTTGTACTCCAATATAATCAAACTACTGTCTCCCAAAGGAACAGTAAATGATTTATTATCAGATGAGTGGCTATGAATACACGAGATTGGTACAGAGAGAAAACATTTTTGTACATCCTTACTAAAAGTATCGTATACCAACAACCTTTACTGGAATGTCCATTCGTCTTGTTTTATATGTATCTATATATTCTGAACAATTCTAAAATTATCCATGTGAAGAAAATTCAACGTTTATAGTTTCCACTATGTCCAAATAGTAGTCATCTTGCAAAGATTGTTCGAAATATTGTCCTTCAATATTCTTTCCAGCATATTTTACAATTCCTGTAGATACTAAGACCTCATATCCATGATGTTTATTGTTATCTAGTATCAGCTTTAATAAATAATTTGTTATAGAAAGTAATTGGCTAATTCAATGCTCCGGTAACCAATCGATTTGACCTTCCAAGTGCACTCTTGCTGACATCCAAGTGTTAGTTGTAATCCATCTATCCAAATTCCATACAATAATCCATGACCTTATTCCATGTAAACATTTTTAACACACAGCATTTGGAGTTTTCTTTAGCCTTCAATGGACCATAAAAAACTATCCTCATATTCAGCATGAAAAGATGATTAAATCTGTAATGGTTTAACGTATCAGTAAAACCAGGGTTTTATTAGAAAAATGACTATCCCATATTTTGCAAAAAAATTGTTATTTTGATGATAGAAAAACAACAACAGAAAATATTACTACATCTATATGAACTTAAAAACACAACCATGGTTATACTGATAGGTTCAACTTGTCATACAATTTCAATTCCAATACTTCTGAATGTACAGTCAACAAATGAAAGGGCTGGTTGTAACTCAATTATAATATTTATTTTCTTTAAAATACTGTAATTCAAATGAGGGTTTTTTTTACTTTGGTAACTGACAAAGTAATTATTTTTTATAAATGTTTACTAAACAAAAGTCAAATTATTTAAATAATTAACAATAAAACAAAATGATAAAATTGGAGCATAAAATTAAGAGGAAATATCGAAGAAAACATTGTTAGAAGTGTGAGTTCAAAGTCTTTGAATTTACAACCTTAAAAAAATTATACAGTAATTATTACATATAATAAGTTATGCTTACTTTTCAGTCCAGCCAAGCGACATCATTTAAGGACCGCGTAAACCTTATCAAACCTCTCTTTCCAAAGTCAAACAAATAATGAGTGTGAATGAGGGAGCGGACGTTTTTACCTTTGGCCTCAGATATTGGACACAAGACAATAGGGGAGCGAGGGGGTGTCCAGTGGAATGTAGGTGGTTTGTCCATTGTTGGGGTCCCTAGCCTGACATCAGAGTTAAAGCTCTTTGGTACCATCACACAGGACACCAACCCAAGGCGAAGAGGACTACACTCTTCCGGAAAAAAACAGTAGCATCTTTATTCAAGCAAATTATTTATTAGCAATAGTAACAATTTCAAAAAGTAGAAGCACTATTTAAAATGCTATTTTATGTACAATGAATGTATTTTATCTATGCATTTCTATTTGTGCTTAAATGTTCCACAATGCTAGTCTTTTTCAAGTTCATATTTTGTTATGAGAGAGACACATCGAAAATTTATTTCTTTGAAAATTTTTGTGAAGTTTTGAATACATTATAAACCTGTATACAAAAACATATTTTACTAAAGCAAGTCGTTATAAGCACAAGGGAATATTTTTTCTTTATGTTGTGACAACCATATTGTTTTACGTTATTGCAAAGAATAACTATAAAGGCGATCCTTATTGATTGTTGAAATTGTGCCTACGAAACAAGTGAAAAGTATGAGAACCTATTCAAATAAATTGTAAAATAATTATAAAAGTTTAATGTTTAGTAAAGTAGTTTTGTGAATATTATTAGTTTTCTTTGAAACTATATGATGAATGCTTAGTATTTACTACCATTATAAAAAAGTGAAACTTCAAACTAGTAGACTAATAACATTGCATTAATTGAAATCTTATTTACAAAATCAAGTACTTTCATAATACAAAAAAATTCAATCCGAAAAATCAATCAACTATGTTTGGGTGCCTATACACTGAATATACCAAACGCCTTCATATAAGCAATTAACATTTGTTTTTTTGGTGTTTGAAAACAAAATTGTTAATTTGAATTTCCTGAAGTTAATGGATAGTTAAAAAATAAGTAATAAGTTTAAAATGCTCCTGTTCTCATACTTTCTACAATTAATTTGTTGAATTTTTCATGACATCATAGTGGAACACTTTAAGCAGGTTTTGAAAGTCTAACTAGACTCAAAGATTCACACCTGGCAGCCAGTTCTGCATTAACGAAACCATCCATTGGGGTTTTCTTTACAGGTGACAAGACAACAGCAGTGGAATCCAGTAAAGTGTCCCCTTTCATGATCAGAAAATACTCCTTTCTTCCTCAGATTTGGTCTGTAGCTTTTCCTAGGAAATCTGCTCACTCATCATAATCCCATAATTCCAAAACATGTCTCTTTAAGCTTCAAATATTATCAGATGAAGTCCTTCATGTATCAGTATTGGTCTGTGAAGATTTATAGATGGTTTTAGTAATGCCTTTCATTATTGTAAGCTGTGTCTATAGTAGGTTTCCATTGCAACAACTAGCAAACCAGGTGTGAACATAGACAAATGTAACTATCGTTGAATGTTTGAGAATTGTAAAAACTTACTAGAGATTTATTACTATTGGTATTTTACTGTACTCTATATTTTATCAGTAGTTCTTTTATCTTTAGATATTTCAAACACACAAATACATAAATTTCTGTATTTATAATTTCATACCTGCCAACTGACACGACTAGATAAGTTTTCAACAATTAATCTGTACTCTGTCCGTGTTGGTGGTCCATATCTGAAAGACAAAATTATTTTAGAATGATTTTATAGATAGAATTATTTTAGAAAATCTATAACCTAATACAATAAAAAATGCATGCAATTTATATAATTTCTGCTCAGTACACGTTGGGATATTTTTTTTTGTCATCAACAAAATCAGTCCCGAAAGATGTGTCATCATAGCAAAATTGTAACTTTGAATTTAAAACTGATGTTAGAATATTTAATTTAATGAGGTCTATATTTATGAAGCATATATTTAAAATGGTTTTTAAATTTTAAAAACATTATTGATGAGGTAACAAATGTATAATTATTATTTTAACAAAGTCATGTGTATTGTACAAAAAAAAGAAATCACTTATATTCTCATGCTACATACCTTCTAGAGGTTTAAGAGTAAAAAAAGGTATTTTACTAAAAAGGCTCCTAATTTAAATATAGGAACATACCATGACAATATTTAAAGAAAAGGTTTTTTAATAAAAAATGCTAACATACTTCTTAATCGAATAAAAAGTATTAAAAAAAAACATATATTACTAATCTCCTTGTATATAGTTATTGCAAAGTCATTACTAAGTAATAAGTATCTTTAGACATATACAAACAATTTAAAAAACACTAGAGTTGAGTGAAAATATATTGATATAATCAAATAAATAGATGAAATTAGTTATGAAACAAAATCTGTTAACACTACACCACTAATAAACATAAAATGATTGCATACAAAATGCTATAGCGAAAGATATGAGCCCCCATAATTAAATCGAATTTCAACACTGAAACATGTAATCACAGATTGATGGCAACTAAAGCATGTGGTCCCAATGCAATGAAGTGACAGCAAATAGTGCAGGAGAGTAAGAGGTTTCAAGGACAGACAAGAAAAAGTCCATAATGAACCGACCGACAATAAGTTATTAGAAATTATTTGATTAATATTAACAAAAAGATTACTTAAATTTAGCAATTCACAATTTAAACTTGAGCTTTAGAGAATTTTCGAATGCAACCCATAATAATTTGTAATTTTGCCAATTTGGTTCATATCGGATGTTCCCAGGCAGCTTACTGAGGACCACCAAATAAAAAGGATGGCTTGAAGAATTTTGATTATTTTGGATCATGTAAAAACAGGGTAAAAGATACGGGGTTATCACTTGATCCCAGAGTCAAAACCTTAGTCACATCAATCAAAATATAGTCCAAACGGAGTTTAATGTCCCAAGAAATAAACAACAATATAAATGCAGCCCAATACTTCCAAATAAATATATTACAGAATATACTGAAGCCATGAATGTTGCTGGCATGACAATGCCAGAGCCATTCTACCAAATCAAACCTAAAATCTTATTACACCGTTTGGACAGAAGTAGATTAACCACCTAATATAAAGCACACTAGGAGTTCAGCAATTTTATGTTTTACCTTATCTATGACTTTAAAAATCAATAGGTATATTTTTTCTTCAGATTTTATATTCCTTATAGAAAAGAAATAATTACACATACATCACCTCAATATATTATTATTTTTTAATATGTCTTATTCTTTATTTAAGCAAATAGGATATATATAATTAAAAGCAACTTTTATTAATAAGCATGTATTTTGTAACTAACTGGTAGATGAAAATATATATTTAACATGAGTTACTATTGCAATGAATAAATTACTGTAGTTATATTAAAAACAGTATAGTTTTGTAAAAAATATTAGTTTTTTGTTTATAAATTATTGTGATATTTATATATCTTTTTTAACTCAATAATTCTTAGAGTTTGTAATATATTTCCGTTTTCCACAAATGAAATAATCAATTGTACAAAACTACCCAACATCTCTAACATGAACTTAAAAGTTTTTCTTTCTAACGCATCCAAAAGAAACCTACCTATCTTGCATTCGATGATCTGGTTCTCTGGAAAAAAAAGAAAAAAATATATAATTATAAAGTAGCAGACAGAACTTTTTGAGGGAACCTCATGACACAGATTAACAATTTATGAGCAATTTTATATTTTTTTTTTCATAAGTTGTTGAATATTAAATTTTATAACTGTGTAAAAAGTAATCTTCAATTATTTAAGAAAAATCAACAACAAAGTTCATATGTAAAATATCCTTTTTTGGAAGTGTAATCAATGCATCTTTTAGTATTATACACGGTAAATGACTGAAAAATCATAAGATAATTAAAATAAAATACGATGTGAGGAAAGTGGCAAAATTGCAATAAAACTCTTAGAGGGTTATTACAATAAAAATACAAACTAGACAGCTTAACCTAACCCATTGCGAATTAAATGATCCATAACCCACCGGGCGTGAATTTACATCAATTGAGATTTCACGACAGATATATTCTTACCTATCAAGCATTAAATATTATCTATTTTATATTAGTGCAGTGTTTTATCTATTATTATTATTATTATTATTATTATGAGTATTATTTGTAATTATAATTAGTAAAAACAAATTAAAAATTACTTACGGTTTGAAGTTTGATTCTAGGTGCCCACTATTATTGTTCATATCAGATTTACACAAAATTACACTAATACACCTTTTGTATGTGGACAATAATACACTTATTTTCCAGTTGACACAGTATGATAAACTTCAGCTACTGATCGACACAAAGTAAAACTTACACTCATAAAAACGGATTCCTCATAAAAATTGACAATGGGTCAAATACAATAAAAATATTTTGTTTGCAATTTCATTGTAATAAGCTGCCTAAATTGTATTTTTATTCACATGATAGATCAAAATGTAAATAAGAGTTTAATCTCTAATAATTTAATTAATTAGTTATTTTTTAATTATGTAGTACTTGAGTTATTGCCAACGGTTTTACAATAAATAAATGCTTTTGAAAATTCCCACTCAAAACCTGGAAAAACAACTTAATAATAAAACTGAAAAGCAACTGATTTACAAAAGTAAAATAAATAGCCTTTGCACTAAATAGCTAAAAATGAAGGTATACCTAATCAGTTACTATATAACAATATCAATTTTAAATTAGACAAATAAAATTCAATTAGTAAATAGATATGTTCTCAATGTGTGACCATTTTATTCAAATATTATTTTATTATTGAACAATATAACCAAAAGGTTAATAAAATAATACAGATATGTAAAATTTGTCTTTTGTGATTTATATGAAGATTTTAATTCTAATATTAAATAAGCTGAATTTCCATTATCTTTCCAACCTCGAAAAAATGATATTTTTCATAAAGTAGTTTTATAATTTTGAATTTAAATACATAAAACATCTCAAACACAAATGAGTGTTTTTAAAAATTTAAATTATTATGTACATTTCCAATTTCAAAGCAATCATAATAATGATTTGATTATAATTATTGTAATAATTTTATTTGAAAATGGTGGGTTTACTATGGTAATGCACACAAGGATTTAAATAAAGAGTTTATTTGTACTAAGAGGTTTGATTTACTTAAATTGAAAATTATGCTACAGTTGCTTTAAGTTATTTTTTTCATAATTATGAACCATCAATGAAGTTGTGCGTCACGTGGCAATTCAAACTTTTGCCACCAAGCTAAAAAGTTATATTTTTTTTGCTACTCAGAACAATAAAATATACATTATTTACTGCCATACATGAGATTACATAATTTGTTGAAAATCATAAATTACTCGCTAAACTTGCTTTGTTTTAAATACTTCATAAAGTATAAAATATTGTTGTTTTTAACAAATTTTTTTTAAACAAAAACAACCAGAAAATATGTTTTTTGAGTATTAGAAAAAAATAGGCGTTTTTAATGAACCCTAATACAGTACTATAATTAAGAATGTACAAAATCAATTTATAGACTTTATATGGACATTTATTGAAAGCACGACTCATTTCCTTTGCATACCGTATTGATATAAATCTATATTCGATTCTAGACTAATTTCCTTTGCATACTGTACTGATATGAACATTTTTTGGAGACTCTTACCAAGGTAAGTCTGTCAGTCTCCTAGTTCAAAAAATCTAAATAATCTTTACCAACCAAAACTAACCTATAAATATAAATATATATATATATATATATATAGGTTAGTTTTGGTTGGTAAAGATTATTTAGATTTTTTGGACTAGGAGACTGACAGACTTTCCTTGGTAAGAGTCCGCTCTGTAGTCTTGAAATAGAAACACATAAAAGCACTTGAACAATGATACATTTCAACCACACAGTGGTCTTTGTCAATCGAAGAGAAAACACAAAAAGAAATATGAGAATGAAATAAAATAATTATATATCATTGTTCAAGTGCTTTTATGTGTTTCTATTTCAAGACTAGAGAGTGGACTCTTACCAAGGTAAGTCTGTCAGTCTCCTAGTCCAAAAAATCTATATATATATATATATATATATATATATATATATATATATATATATATATATATATATATAATTGTTCTAAATATATATATATATATATATATATATATATATATATATATATATATAAATAAAGGAGATAATTAGGAGCAAATAATTAAAAAATGTTTTACTATAAATTTTTTTTTCTAATTGTTTTTAGAAGTAACTAAACTCTTACTTCTAAACTTTAACTAAATTCTACATTAAATTTCTATATTTATGAAGTTTTCTATGTTTATACCATAACAACATTACATTTTATCCTACTATAATCTATTAAAAGCTTAAATATTATAATTTTTTTTAGTGAGAATGTAACAAAATCAACGTTTTATAAAAAACAAAACATTTATAAAACAAACTAAAACAAATATTTTACTACTGTTTTACTACAAAAATTTGTAGTTCTGTTTTTATTTGCAATACACTTTACAGGTTTACTTACAGAAAATTATATATATTAGTTGCTTATCCAAATTTTTTCATTTCAAAAGAAATAATTTACAATTGGCTTGCTACTTACGAGTTATATGATAAAGTAACCCTTCAGCAGCACGAGTTATTAAAAACCAAAATGATATCCTACTGAAGTTTCATGATAAAATAGCCCAAAACACTAGCGTTAAAAAAGTATGAGTTAATAAAACTTTTTTCTTGTTTATTAATAACAATACAAAATTTACACGAAATTCAACTTTGGATGTCTTTAAAACATTGGTATGCGAAATGTATATTATTATGAAAATCAATTTGGATAGATAAACATTTTTAGAATTTCAACTTGAACATCATTGTTTGTCTTATTTAATTAAAAAAATATATAATTACAAACAAATCAAAAAATTATTCGATGAATAAATGATTTTAAGCGAAGAAATAAATAATCTTTATACAAATATACAAGATAATTGTTTCAAAACTCATTATACATTATTATCTTTAAGAAACAGTAACATAAGCACACAATAATATAGTTCAATATAAAAAGATTTAATTTCAAAGAAGTGAAAAAAATTACCTCATTTTCCCAGACTTGAAGTCATTTCTCTTCATCCCCCTGAAAAATGAAAAATAAAAATTTCACTATGTTTAAATGTTGATGTAAGCTGTGAGCAGAAGCCAACCACTGCAATGTCTAAACATACTGACTACAAACACACAAATTTATAGTTAAAGAAATTAAATTATAATAAGTTGATAATTAATTATAATATATTTTTAATCAAAGTTATTTAAAATAAAGTTTTCTTTTGTAACAATACAAATATTCCTCAGGCGTTTTATTATTTTTGTTCTTTGTTAAAATAATGTTTACAATATTAACCCATTTTAATGCATTTATATTACATTATATTGTTATTCATTATATTTTTTTAGCTAAGCATTCTTCTAACTTTAATAGTTTTAAATATCAAATTGAAACTAATTTTTTGGGCAGCAGTTTGTACTAGTGAGGAATTGCACAAACATGACTAGGTTCCGAGTCGTGTGTGTAGCTGCGTCTTTATACTATCATAATGTAATGTAATAGTGATGGTGTTCATAAAAACTCAATGTTACTTTTTTTTTTTTTTTTTTTTTTTTTTTTTTAATAATATACTTTTTTATAACAGAATATACATAACACTACCCCCCCCCAGTATTTTAACATTCTGCTGCCTTGCAATTTAGCGTTTATTCAGTTTTTTGCTTCAAATCATTCTTATTGAAAGTCACGAAGAAGGAAAGAGTTTGACAAAATCTATTTGAAGAAACTGCCCAAGCTGTATGTGTTGTTTATCAAGGAAAAAAGATAATTAATGATTGGAAATAAAAGAGAAATTATTCTGATACTGATATACTTCCACCATCAATAATTTTGACTCAGCAGTAGGAAAAAATGTGTCTTAAAATGCTTGAGCCTAAATGCCCAATCAAATGACACATTTTCATAAGAATTCTATTGTTTTCCCAACATTTAAATGTACAATCTGTCTGCTGAAAAAGTATACTAAAAAAATTGGTGAAGCTTACATACAAGAAAATTTTCATATTAAACTGAATTTATAAAAAATTAATACGGTACATATATTTCACTTACACTTTCCAGGGAAAAGTTGGTTAGCTCTTTGTATACCCATAATCATATATTTAATGAGTATACCCATCAGCATATATTCACGCTTGTCATGGTCAAACATGAGCAACCTGTTTGAATAAGGTGCTTGTTTTTCACATCAAGGTTTGTCTTGTACAGAGTGCGGCAGTGAAACGGAAAGATTTAAATAACTTGCAAAAAAATAAGTTATGGGTATTCATTTCATTTATTAACCGAAATTCATAGCACACTAGTGGAAATTAGTGTTACAATTAAAAAAATTTCACTTACGTATTATTTTTTGAAAATGGTGCTAGCAAGATGTCTCCCTCGGTTTCCTATGCATTCTCGAAGTCTGGCGCAAAAGCTGGCCATAACTGTGCGTAGCATATCCAACGGAATTCTGTCTATCTCTTGCAGAATGCGCTCCTTCAACTCGTTCTTAGTACTCGGTTGGTTACCCAAATGGACTTTCGATTTCAAGTACCCCCCCAAAAAAAAGTCAGATGTTGTTAAGTCTGGTGAACGAGCATTCCAAGGGATATCACCATTTCTGCTAATCACACGGCCGGGAAATGCAAGCCTCAACAAATCTAAAGTGATTTTAGCGGTATGACTAGTAGCACCGTTTTGCTGAAACAAAGTGTCTTCATCCACGTATTCATGAAGCGCGGGTAGTGCAAAAGTTACTAACATGTCCGCATAACGTTGAGAGTTTACTGTCACGCTGTTACCGTTTTCACTTTCGAAAAAGAAAGGTCCAATTATTCCTCGAGATGACATAGCGCACCACACAGTAACTTTTTCTGAGTGGAGAGGTTGTTCATGAAGATTGTGTGGGTTATCTGCGCACCAATACCGGAAATTTTGTTTATTAACGAATCCACTAAGGTGGAAGTGCGCCTCGTCACTCATCCACATGTTATGAACTCGCTCTTCATCTTGCTCGATAACATTCAACATTTGTTGACAAAAGCGTAGCCGGCTGTTGAAATCTTGAGGTTTGAGCGCTTGGACTACCTGCATTTTGTACGGATGGTAATGAAGTTCGTTTTTCAAAATTCTTCTTACTGATCGATCACTAAGCACAAGTTCTAAGCTGTGTCGTCTTGCCGATTTTCGCGGGCTTCTCACTAACGCTTCCCGCACACGATCAACGTTCTCAGGGGTTATGACCGTTTTAACACTGCCACCTCGTTTTCCTGTAGCACTAGCTGTCGCTTCAAAATTTCTAACCCAAAGACTGATAGCATTTGCGGAAGGTACGGGATCGCGTGGAGACAGATGAAATTCCCAACGGAAAGCCAGTTGCGCACCAACAGCACTATCATTGTTTTTATAAAACGCCTTTACAGTGAAAGCACGTTGTTTGTTCGTCCAACAATACATGGTTACTAAAATTTCCAACTGTCTAGACGGCCAAGGTCGCATCTCTCCCTCTCTAAACTCCCTACCAGGCCTGCCAACCATTTTTCAAATCTTCCCGTTTCACTGCCGCACCCTGTATTTAATTCTGTTCTTGAATAAATGATATCACTGCAATTTTATTTTGTAAACACGAGATGACAGAAAATTAACTTCTTGCTTATAACAATATTTGCCAGTATTAAAATCATTAAAAGAGCCAATTCATTGAAGCAAGTTCAAGTAAAAATGATGAAGATGATTTGGTTCGATTAGCGTGTTCAATAAAAGTGTATTAGGTTCAAGTTATAAGAATTGAGTGTTAATGAAATTACCTATTTGAAAGTTTAATCTTAATTATGTACTAATTTTTTTTTTAATAAATTGTGTAGATAGTATTATAAAACTAATATGCCAGTAAAATTAGCTTAAAATATCTTAAGGTGGGGATATACATTCAGTTAAACCAAAATAGATGCCTAGAAAATGAAGTTTTTCTAAATAAAACAAACCCAGAATGAAAAAAAAAAACTTTTTGTAATCAAGATGCTAAATGATTTCGATTTAGCACAAATATTCCATCTATTTTTGTAGTTTTCTTCCAGGATTGTATCGCAAGTTGAAAACCAATATTACGACTTCGTAAGGATATAATTCATAAAAATGCCTCTTTCCTTTACACTGTTGTTCTTATTGTACTATATTAACTAATTAATCCTGGAATAATTCCTCCTCTCTTTCTAATAGGTATAAATGCAGAAAAATTAAATATAAGTTTTCCTTCACAAAGATAAAATTTCAGATATGATGGACATTTGCTGAAAGTTGCTAATAAAGTTGTAATGATTACTATTTATCATGTACAAAACTTTATCAAAACAAAATTTATCATGTAATGTACAAAACACTTCTTTTAAAAGTAGAACCTAGTTTTTACCAACTGTGTCACTTATAAGCATCATAAACTTCAATCAATTTTTTTTTGCAAATACAGAATAAATATAAATGCAAAACTTACTTTGAAAAAAAATATACATTGTCTGATGAATATATACCAAACTTTTTGCAAACGGAGCCGAAATTCTACTATACTCGCACAATTGTGGAATACATGGATGAAAAAACCGACTGAAAAAATAGTTGTTAATTCAACAGAGTAATATGATTAGCCTTCAAACTTGAAATATTTTTTTCTATCTTCTTAATTCATTTATTTATTTTAGAAATTATTACACTAATATTTAATTTGCATGTAAGTTGTAACTGTTAATGACTACAAACAATAAATTATGAAATACATATTTTTTTAAAACATTACTGAAAAAAAGTTTATACATATTACTGAATAATTAATAAACTAATATTAAAATTTGTGTATACATTAATATTTGGTAGTTAATAAATGTATATGAATTCAACTGTAAATCAAGGTATTTTAAAAATAGCCTTGAATGTAAAAGTTTTTAGAAAAATGGAGATGAAAAAGCTAATTGATATTATTTGCACAATGCACAAATTCCTGGCTTTACCTTAATCTAGCAACAAAATTAATTATTAAAAATAATATTAAAGAAAAGAAAAACTATAATGAAACTTAAAAAAATGAAGATTATTATGAAATTGTAATATATTTGTTTGTAATATATAGAAGAAATTAGTTTTCTGCCTTTCCTACCTATGGCAATTCCTACAGTAATGTTATTTCAGATTTTCATCTGCTCAAACTATCTGACAGTTCTGATAGATTAATGTCATTAAAAAACACATATAGCAATATGACACTGCTAGGTAAGGCAGAATATTATTCTACTTAATGTATACATTTTTATATAAATAATTCATGTAATCAATAGATTTTCTTTTCTTTCTATTAATACTAAGCTATGTTGTTCCAAATGTTACCTGTCAGGCGCGCGAGTGTGCCTGCGCGGGAGAGGCGCTATTCTGCGGCTGTGGCCCGAGCCCCGCCAGACATCGCTCCCACGCGGCGTACCTCGCGCTTTCTCTACAGATACTCTGCAACAACAAGCAAGGTTGTTGGTTCACTTACTTGCCATACCATGATCGGCGTCTGCTTGATCCACCAAACCCCCGGTCACCCCGTCGAGCTGTTCCCCGAGCGTGCTCCACTATTATCCTAGAACCAACATTAGACTGAAAATAGTCTGTCTCTTTTGCAGGTTCTCTTCACAACTCGGGAACAACGCCATTCACCATTTTAATTTATTTTAACAATACTTAATGAAATATAAAATAAAAGTAATTCAAATAAATCAACCAAACCCACAATTAAAGATTTTTAAATTAAAATGACAAACAGACGCCACTTAATATATAATATTTTTATAAAGAGTAAATCTAAATTAGTTTTATAATCTTATAAAAGTAAGTGTGTGATTAATATAGAATTTGTATAATAGGCTTTCCTTAATTGGCAGTTAATTCTTCTTCAAAAACCGAGCAAATAATGCAAGTTCAAACTAATAAAAATAAACTGGATTCAAAGAGTAAAATAATTTTGGCCTTAATGGGTTAAGATTATAATCAAACATGCTCAGTTCCGTGTGGGTGTAAACTCTGTATAACTGCACCAGATATATGAGAAGGGGAGATAGCCTTGAAACCATTCTTAGTATATATTTTTCATATAATATTTAGTCAGTGAAACTAGGCCAAGTGTTTAAAATTGTGTTTCTTTTATTTCGCTTAGCCAAATTGTTTTAATTAGTTTGTTATTTCTAATTATTCTCAGTAATAACAGGTAAAAGGAAAAAATATTGGCGTGGGCTGTTTTTAGTGTCACTGTTATATAATTAATGAATTTTATATAGTTTGTTTAGATTTTATACAAAAAAACTAGTCGTATAATTTAAAAAGTAAATGGTTATATGTAAATAAATTAAGCATAAAATGATTCGCTTTTTAAAAATGCACACACTATTCAGAAAAATGTTTGAAACTAACACCATATAAAATAATTGAGTTGTTAAACATATCACATACAACAGAAACATGAATTTTATACAACTTATCAAAATGACTTTCAGTATATATTTTTTTAATATCTTCAGTTAGTTATCAGTTTCATTTCAGGAGGATCCTAGCAGAAATTCTAGAGTAATTTCTTACGCACACAACTAACATTGGCAGTTAGGGTTAAAATTATTATATTCAATTTTCTAATTAATTATAATCTAAATATGAGTGGAAATGGTTTGAAAAGTGAACGGACTTTTATTGAATTAGATTTTCAAGAAGTTTTCTAAAACTCAAATGAAAGAGAACAGGGAAGCCATCACTATCTTATATAATAACTTGAAAACTTGTTAATTTGAATAAGGAAGTGAACTTTGTAATAGTTTACAAAACTATTTTAGCAAAATGTTTTTCTTTATACCCTTTAAAATTTTTAATGGTCAAATTGAAGCTGTATAACAAGCTAGGTATAACCACATTTTAATAATTTACAAATATGTAAATGAACTAATACAAAAAAAAAATTCTGTAAGAAAAACCTAGTGTACCTTGAAGGTAGAACATCAAATCTATTATTTCAAGGAAACAACCTTGCTTTTTTTATATACAATGCTATTATCAAGAAAAATTTTAATCTACAATTTTTGCATTTCACTACCATATCAATCTGATATACCGTCTGTATGGGATTTTGTTTTAAATAACAAACCTGAAAATATTAATCAATAATTCTAATTATAGACCATAATAGCAAATAATTTCGAAAAACAAGACCGCAATAGCATAGTTATAATTAATAAATAATTACAAACCTTCACAACAAAACGGTTACACAACCTTCATGTACATCTCACTAGCAGCTATTTTGTACCAAAGGTTTATAATTTTTTATTAATAACTTTAAAATTGTATTAAAAATTACAATTTAATTGGAAGAGATTGTAAAATGTTTTTTATTGCACAACTTCCTCAAAAACAAAGGAATAAATTTTGTAGTGTTGTCTATTGATAATGGAAAATACACCAATTAAAATTTAGACATTAATATTTGAAAATTTCCTTTTTTCCTACAGAAATTTGAATGACAAATTTAACCATTCATGTTTCTATTGACTTTATACAAGTCTGACTTTAAATTTAAAGTTTTTATTACTCTTCAGTGAAGCCATACATTAATTACGGGTTTAGAAAATACATTACAACTAAACCCCCTAAATACTCACCTTTCTCCCATTAGTTCCTTCCCGTTTAATTCATAAACTGCATCATCAGCATCTCTATGATCGTCAAATTCCTGTGAAGCAATATTGGCAGAAGTTTTAGTTACAAAATATTTTTAAATCTCATTTTGTAATACATTTACTTCCGTACATTAATTTTTTTTCAAAAAGACCTTCCTTTTCCTTTAAAACTATTAAATGCACTAGACAAAAATAATTATATTGTTACGATCTAACACCTTATTTTTTGCCTAGAAAGTTTTTAAGTGTCTGTTTTTTTGTGCATTAAAATCAGCTAGGCCGACAGCCTTACCAATTTGTTTTTACAAAAAATGTCCGTCACAACTAATTATATAAGGTCTGGCCAGTAGCAATTAGATTGCTTGGTTATTGTATATCATGTTTTTGTTTGTAAACTTCTTCTGACCTGTTTACTTATATAACAAAATGTACAAAGAATCATTTGGACCTGTAAGTACCATCGAATTAATCCAAGGTACTGTTTGGTTACTCAGGAGATTTGTGGGGCAAAGAACTACTCTCCTTAAGTAGACATCAACTCAGAGTTACTGTAGAGCTGGTCACAGGCCATGGGAATCTGAGGGGGGTTCCAATACAAAATTGGAAAATCTAGGTCCCCTGTAAGCAAAATATGTGACGAGGACCAAGAGGAAAGCCCTATAAGAAACATGAATTACAATTTTCATAATTCTGTTTTCAATGACAAGTACAAAAATAATTTTATAATCAGTCTATTTCTCAAAGGTTTTTTTTAAATATTCCCACAAATTTCATATCTATTAGGAATAAATACATTTCTGGTAACTTTATTTGTAGAATTTTTTGTATGAAATCTTCTCAAAAATAATTAAAACAGGATGGTTTTTACCTCATTAAACAATATTTGTGCGACAAATCTGTAGTTTAAAATTGAAACTATAACAAACTCATTAGGTGTTTCAACCCCCTATATTGTGGTAATGCAAAAAAAAGATCATCTTGGCAATAGATTGAAGATGATGAACTGCAAAGCAGAAACTAAAATGTAATTGATGAACAAATTATGTCCGTGTTTGATAAAAATTAATCATCATGACAATAAAAAATGAAGATAAAGAAAATAATGTTTCAGCTTCTGATCACAGGCAATTATGTTGAGACGAATGTCAAATGCAAACCCTTTCATACCTATTGTTCATGAACAATACAATTTTTTATGATGTAACCTATTAACTTTCAATATTTCCAAAACCAGTGTTGTTGGTGGACTACAAGATTGTACATCCTCAAAACACTACTAAGAGTTTACACTAACCATTGTGGTATTTAGTATTCCCTTGTAAACAAATAGTTGTTGAGCTTATGGTAGAAGTGTGTGGCATAATATATGCCTTTATTCAAGCACATTGACCTTAAAGGTCAATTGATTTGTGCTGCAGTGACCATTTCCTATGGAGATATTTAAAGAACGTATTTGGGTTAAAAAAACCCATACTTTTTTTGTCGCTGAAGTCATACCATTGCAAGTTAATTCTTTAAAAATAATCTGCCTTATTTCACATGCTTTGGTAGCACTTCGTTTATTTTATCAAGAGATTGTGGCTTGAAATTCAAAGAAGAATAAATTCAATAGCATTTCAAAATAGAGATGTCATTTTGTTATTAAATGCAAATGTGAAAGTCTTGTTTCGAAGCTTCTTTTTCATCTTGGTTCCAAGAGAGTAAGTCAGTGTTGATTACTAAATGAAAAAATACTTTTGAAAATAAAATACACGACATTTGAATAATGCCATATATTAGTCCATGTCATAAAAAATTAAGTTTTAGAAATAATAGAAATGACCAATTTCTTTGTGGCTAGATTTAATGTGATTTGCACATTCTAATTTTAATCATAATTCTCAAACTACATAGAATATTATAATAGATCTACATAAGAGAAATAGACATCAACAGGGCAATGCAAAATAAAAGTAAATAAGAGTTAAGATATTTAATTTACAAACATCGAGAAGATACTATGATTCTGTTAATTCATATTGTGACAAATTTATCTGTGGTTTGATATTAAAGACGATGTTTATATAACACTGTTCAACTCGAATCAACAGTGGGTAGAATATGTTTTATGATTACTTTGTCAAATCGGGCAGTTTTATCTGCAAGTGTTGAATATCCCCTGAATCGTCTTCATTATTTTTGGTGCACTTTCACCAGGGAAACTAATTATCTTCATTTACTTAACATTTATTTAAAATGTCTCATGGTAAATCATGTTTTATTAGGAGTCACATAATTTTTAAAATCATTTTTACATTAGTTTATGACCATCCGAACTTTAATTTTGTAAAAACTACACACCACCCATTTGTTGTAGATTTCTTATGTCTTACATTTTTGTGAAGGACAATTGAAACTATTTCACGATTTTCAAATAAGATGTTTGGACTGTCAGTTATCTGGGCAGTTTGCTAACAATACTGTAAATCTTATTAAAGATGTATGTTCGATCACACTAAAATTTAATAAAAGAATAGCTTTGTGGTGAAAGGTAATTGAGTCCTTATATACAGACTAACATATCAATTTTGTAGTAGGTTTATCTATAAAAATAAGATGCAGTAACAAACTGATATATTTTCACAAGAATAAAAAGCATATTGCATATTTAGTCAAACGGCTATTGCATAATGTTGGCTAATGTTTCGGAGTGGTGCAAACATAATAAATAAGATGTAGGTAAATACTGAAAAACAGTGTTTCAATTGTTCACTGTCCACTAGACAATACAATCTGAAACTTAATTACAATGGAATAAAGCTGAAAAAAGAAATGTTGCCAAGTACTTGGGTGTTAACTTTGACAACAGACTTAGTTGGTCCTAGCAAATACAAACCGCAACTGAAAAAGCTCAAAAGTGAAATAACCTCCTTAAGAGACTGGCAACTACGAAGTGGGGTGCAAGGCAAGATGTGATGACGACACCCTATAAAACCTATATAAGCCCAGTTATGGAATATGCTTCTGAAGTCATCGCTCTCTCTTCTGATGTTAACTTGAGGAAATTAGAGGTTGTCCAGAACAACCGACTGCGAAACGTAACTGGTGGAGCAACATCAACACCAATATCTGCAAAGCAATTGCAAGTGGAGGTGGAGCCACTAGAAAGCCACAGAGAGAAATCAGTACTCAAGTCCTGGGAGAGGGCAAAGAGAATCGACTACAGACACTGGGAGATATAAGCCTGCGACTCAAGACACAAATATCACCCCACTAATTTATACAGAGCAACTTGGAATTAAATACAACCTGAAACTGGGGCAAGCATCTAAATTCCCAACCTGTCATATGGTTTTTACTTCATTACCAGAGAGAAGACTGTCGCTTCTGAATCACTAAGACTTCAAGGCTATTAGGGATCCTCACATCTTGAAGACCGCTGCTTTGGAAACGATTGTGGATCTATACAGTAAATATAACTGGATCCATGTATAGACCGATGGGTCAGCGGTAAAGCATGTCTCTGGTGCTGGCTTTTACAGAGACCACTTTGAGGGCTGCGGCCCAGTTGGAATTAATGCCAACTACTTTGACGGTAAGATTGCAGCTATAGTACAAGCTGCTAAAAAACATTGTTCAATCTCCGGAAAGTGGGCAAGAGTTGTATTCTTTGTGGATTCAGACTGCTATAATTGCACTAACTAGTAATACCTCCACCGACTATGTGCAAACAATGAATGGACGAAAGGCCTTAACAGAGATGATTGAAGAAGGGTAGTACATTGTGCTGCAATGGCTCCCTAGCCATGTCGGTATTGAAGGAAATGAAAGCAAGACCAGCTAGTGAAGAAAGGTAACACCTTGCCACAGCCTGACAATCCTATATCTCTATTGACAGCATGAAGCCTGACTGAATCTACAATCAATGAAAAAACAAAGGAAACCCAAAATGAAATGAGTACTGGAAAGATATGGATTGGCCTGGCGCACACAGTGCTAATACCACATAGTCAAGCCTACCTAGAGTAGAAGCTGTTGCCAGATTCAGAATGCTTACGGGCCATGATTATCTGCAAGCCCACCTATATAAAATAGGATTAGCAGCCTCAGATATTTGCTCTCTGTGCAACTGCCAAAAGATGGATGCCCCACATCTTCGGAATTGCAGTGTTGCAAGATGAGGTAGACCGAAGCCAGCATTGTCTGTACTGGGAGACTAGGAGGAGAATGGCAGAAATGCCAAGAATGGCATTGGCTTAAGTAAAGTATATTTAGTCAAACAAAACTACTTAGCCAAATAATATGTTTGTAAATTATTTTTTGTACGTAAATACTGTTGTACAAATATATGGTTAGCATAGATTTAAATCACACTGGTACTTGTCATACAGCCCTCATATTTGCTTTTTATATAATGTGAAATTTTTCATGTCATCTACAGTGTGTGAGGTTTAACCGTGTCTCTGACCTTGAGATCGCAAGGCTGGACTGGGCTGCAGTGCGGGGTAAAAACCCAACACTTCAGAAAACATCAGTGTCGTATTTAAAGTGTAGACAGCTCTAATTAACTAAATGATAATACTGTAATAGTTTGATGTAGACGTTATCTTTAAATGTGTTGCTCTGCTTCTGCAAACAAATAGAAGATTTATGTATTGCATAATGTTTTTATTTAGGCTAGTAGTTAAATGCTAGAGTAGGATGAAGGGCACCGTTAAACCTCATGTACCGTACATTAAATTTTGTTGTGGAGTTTTCCAGCTTTGCAATAATTTTCGAAGTACATTTCCTTCAAATGTCTACAGACAAAAATATTTCTTAGATTGGGTATAACATAAGAATGTTAAGAAATCTCCCATTAACAATATTTTGAATTGCTTCCATGTGGATGAAAGGAGTAGTTTCACAGTTACATAGTCTGTTCTATTGTTAAGGATTATTCTTTCAACTAAACGTTGATTTAAAAAATGAGACAAGATGATGATGAGAGGAGGAAGAAAGATAATTATGTTAATTGTGACTCATGTTTTATAATAAAATTATGACATTAGTAACATTTAATACTTTAAAAACAATAATTGATTTTTAAAAAATTGTCTATTTCTAAATATGCAACACATCACAGTAAGTGTTGGAGATGTACTTAGCTCCCATTCGGCTCTATACACCAATAGCGCTATTAGAGTGGAATAATTATATCTTATCAACCATGTGGAAGTGTGTTAGGTAGTATTGTAATATGTATCTAAATTGTTTTAATTTTGTAATTTCACATCTAAACAGATAATCTATCCCGGAATCACTACGAAACTTTTGGACATTTAATAAATGTCAAAGGAACTTAAGACAGTCTTCTTAAAGTTGCTTGCTCAATAATACTGAGAATAAATGACTTGCCAACATGATTATAAATTAATATACCAACAAACGCAATAGAGTATGTAGCCTACATAATTGTTTTTATGATAAAAATAATAGGATGTGTATCTATGAAGGACAGTAACTGAGAAAGTAGCAAAATCTTGAGCGTCATATTCTGGTTACTTAGAACGCAATAAACATGTCTGATATCCAGTTTTTGCCGTTATTACAAATCGGAACTAAACAGAAAAGTGTTGAACTGTAATTAAAAAGATCAATTCTAAAATATAATGGTTTTTAACAACAATAGAAAAAACAATAGTATAATTAAAAATGTTCTAAAACTAAATACAACACACTCTCTTCTCAATCTTAAAAAGTTGATAGCCTTAAATAAATTTTATCAAACAACACACAGAATTTGAGGACAGCTCCCGTTTAAGGCGTTAAGATGGAGTTTTCACCACAAAAAAGAATTAACTGAACTTTAAAATTATTTAAAATAATTTTCAAAGGCCTTGGAACAAAAAAAGTATGAATATTCAAAGTGCCTATAACTTTACAAACATAATTTTAAAAAAAGCTGTAGAAGTTATATTAAAAGAAAAAAATTTAGGCATGAAAAAATCATACTGTAAGTAAGTAACATTTGTTAACTTAATGTGTTTTTTTTTAATCGGAATTAATTTTAACTACTTTAAGAACCACAAAAAACCCTGTTGTGGCAATTCCAGAATTGTTTACTCATATATTTAAAATATTATTAATAAATTATTTTGAAAAATGTTTATTTAAAACAGTGAAAACATATCTGAGCATTTAAACTTCAATGTTTTCAATACTTGCTCCTCAATATGAGGAAAGCATTTATTATTATTTTCAAAATGAACTGCCCTAAAACTCAAATCAAAATATTTTTTCCACAAGAAAATTACTACATGAACAAGAGGATGAAAATGCAATAAATCCGAATCAATTTTGTTTTAAAAACAATGTTAAACTCCCATAACTAAAATTTAATATACTTTTAAAAATATTAGCAAATGTTAGTACTTACAATAAAACCATAACCATTCTTGAGAAGAATATCGCGTGTGCGGCCAAAGCCTTTGAAAAATCGCTCAAGGTCTCTCTCCCGAACGCCAAATGGAAGGCCTCCGACATACACTCTTGACCCTACCATGCTGCAATGAACAAAAGGGTGAATTTAGTAATTAAATCCACTTACCACAAAGGCAAATCCATTCTTCATAGCCACCTCCTTGACTCTACCAAATTTGCGGAAGAATCTCTCAAGGTCGCGTTCTCGCACACGATAAGTTAGGCCACCAACAAAAACTCGGGTGCCCATTCTTAAATGAAATAAAAGAAGCTGTCAGCAATTATGCAACTTCTTAGGAAATTTAAAAAAAGGTTTTTCCTTTAAGACTCAAATTTTTATTTTGAATGAAATTTAGATAGACCCTATTATATATGATTTTAATATATTGAAATATAGGTTTGGCTTCATAAACATTAGCTAAATATTTGTAATACTAACGATTGAATGAAACCTTCTAGTAACAATAGAAAAATCATAAAAATTTTAAAAATGAGATTATAAAATGAGTTATAATTAAACAAGGAGTCTGCTGGCAAAATAAATAGTTTTGGATTAAGAGGGGGATGGGAAATACTTAAATTTAATTGTTGAAAATACTATAGACTTGCACATAATTTGTGTTCACTTATAAAACTGCTACATTAAAAAAAAACATAAGATTAGTTCTTATATTAGTAAAACCTGAAAACAATACAATTATTGTATTGTTTTAGCAGCCAAAACCAAACCATGATTTAATTTAAATACCATTTTTTTATGTATGTTTCAAGCAAAGTGAACATAAATATTGTTGTAAGGCCTTATCTTTATTATGTTTATGTATTGGGTTTAATTATATATATATATAGGCTTCATTTTCTACTGAAAAAAAGTTAGTATTGCTTTAAACATACTGCAAGAAAAATGTTTGTTGACTAGAGAATTTGCCTCCAAACTTTGTGTTTTTATATTACAAGCACACCTTAGTATGTTATTACCTTCCATTATCAAGAAAAGACAAAACCTAACTTGAATGGATACTTCTAACAGTACTGGAATGCTATACACACATTGGTTCATTTCTTTAACCTTAGATCTGCAATCATGTTAAATTATTATTCAGCAACTTATTTATTCATAATTTTTAAGCATATACAAATTACTAAATATGCACAAAATGTATATTGTAGCATATTGGGTTTTTTCTGTGAATGTATAGTATTATGTTTTGTGTTCAATTAATACAATATGCAGTAAAAACGCAACAAAATTCAATATTGAATTGTAAAAAGAGTATACTATTTGAAAAATGTTCTTTTTTGTATTGTGAAAAACTCTGAGGGTGTATATAACAGTTTGTATCCAATTAATGGTCTAAGTGTAGCTATTTTACAGCCTCCAGCCATTTACAGAGCCAACTTTCTGTTTTGAATTTGAATGCATTTTGTAACATAATTATAAAATATATTAAAATGTACAGAAACTTTTGTATAGAATGGTTTCTGTTTTGAATTTGAATACATTTTGTAACATAATTCTAAGATATATTAAAATGTACAGAAACTTTTATATAGAATGGTACAAATTTTATCACATTACTTAGATAATATACAAATGTTTTATCGATTTCAAGTTTAATACATGCAACTTGTGTTATTTGTGAAAGCACTCAATTTACTTAACCCTTTTTAATATCATTAGTTGCAGATCTAGGGTTAAAAAAAGTAGGCTCACTGCAGACAGGGCTTGGTTACTTTAATTGGTTTCCTTATTTACAAATTTTATATCTACTTTAACTGAACACTACATTGATAAATTGTAAAATATGTATAGCATTATTAAATTTAATAAAAAAACCGTTAAGTAATATTTTACCAAAATGATATTTAACTTACTTTTCCTTGATATTTTTCATATACAGAGATATTACTATAACATACACTTTAACCAAGTGAGTTTAGGTATCCCAACAAATATACTGCCTAAAATTTGCAAAATGTAAAAATTAACCTAAAATTACACTACAATATACTTAGAAGTATCTAGTTAGAATGAATTTATAAAAAAGTAATGCAACTCAGAGATAAAACTGAAATTGGGAAAAGATACAATAAGCATATTTACATATAATATGCAGAGAAACAGTACTATCTTGACTGAACCTTTGATTAAAGTGAAAGTTTATTCACATAGCCTGGCAATTAAAGCCATTCATAAATACCTACTCAAAATTTTTAATGACCAAATCTACCCTAACCTTCAATTTTGTAACTATATTTCAATACAGGGGACATATTCCATTATATTTAACAAAATTGACAGGACCGTAAATAGTTTTGTTTAACTGAAATTTCGTTTTAACAAGATGTTAAGCTAATTGTTGCAATCCAGTACTATGATACAATTAACAATATCATTCTTTACCTTTTAAAATTTATAGATTCAATATTGTTGCAGGAGAATGGATGAAAATAAACTAAATAGTAATACCCCATACTTACACGATATGTGGGACCGAGCGATAACCGTGTAAGTCGGGGTATAATTTTAGATACAATCGCATAGGAATCATGTTTAATTGGGACCAAAGACTAAAAAACTACGAATTTAAAAGAAAAACGTGCATTTATTAAAATCATAAATACATAATACAACAAAAAGTTATATTATATGTATACATATTGCAAAGTAAGTAAACAGAAGTTATTTTGACATAGAAGCCTTCTTCATAAAATATAGTAAATTCATTTGAAAAACGGAACATTTTTCCTTCTCACACAGAATTTCCTCGTAACTCGCTATTTCGTTTTATGTTTTGGGGCAGAAATACGCTGATCGTTGGAGTCTATGATTTCCAAACTTTGTAAGCCTTGCTCAATTAAACTAATAACTTTTGTCAAGTTTTTAACCGTCTTCATCTTCTACATAAATTGAGTCTAAAGAATCTGCCTTTTCAAGGTCTTACTCTTGCTCACGCATTTCTATGAGCTAATCAATTAATTGTCAACTCCTGGTTGTGTAAATCCAGCAGTTCTTGAACGTCATCATTATCCACTTCTAAATTTAGTTGCAAAACAGTCATCATTATCCACTTCTAAATTTAGTTGCAAAACAGACAACTTATTCAAACCCATCAGCAATTTCATCAGATTTTGGCACAGATTTCACTTGAATTTCAGTGGCGAATAAAATACACACACCTTTTTCTAAACGCCGTTCAATGGTTTTTGTGAAATTTCATTCCATCCAATGATTGATTCTTAGAGCATCTAAAACATTGAATTGTTTCCCAAAATCTTAAAACAGAGAGCTCGTGTTCTGTCTCATAGCTCCATGCAGATGCAAAAATGATCTTCTTGTGTAATAAGCTTTAAATGTTTTGATGACTTCCTAAGCCATCGGTTGAAGCATATTATTTGTACTTGTGGCAAAAATATCACTTTCACCCTTGTGTCAAAATTAGTTTAAGTAGTAGGAGGATGGCCAAGTGCATTGTCAATTAATAGGAATTACTTTAAAAGGAATTTGTTTAGACCAACAATAACGTTAGTTTTGAGGTATAAAATGATGACCAAACCAGTCTCCAAAAAAGCTGTTATCAAAGCCTTACGATTCGACTTCCAAATCACGGGCAAGCAGGTTTAAAAATATTTTTTAATGTCCTTGGATTTTCTGAGCAGTAAACTATGAGAGATTGCAACTTACAATCAACAAATGTATTTGTACCAAATATCACTGTCAAATCGGTCTTTGGTGGCCTTAAAACCTGAAAATATTTTATCTTTATGAGCTATAAAAGTTCTTATAACCATTTTCTACAGGAACAAGCCAGTTTCTGCATAACTCAGACAGCATGATACGGGTTATTCCTGATATCATTAATGCGTTCCCTCACGAAGTTTTGGCAAAACTATATTTTTTTAACAGGATTTTCTCTCATTTCCTTTTTTTGTTATTATAGATAACAAAATTATTTACTACAGCTACATCTAATAGCCAGAAAAACATTGTCCTCAACCATTTACTTGTTCGTCTCGTAAAACTGCACGGTTCATTATCTTGAACAGCTAAATCTATACCACCCATAAACTGGTTATACAGTCGGCGCCGCTTATTGTGATCGCGGTTAATGTTATCATTCGGTTATTGTTATAGTTTCATTGAAAAACAAACACGGACGTATATTAATACATTCTAATTAAGCCGCTTATTGTAATCATCTGTTCGCTTATTATTATCATTTAATTTGCCATGCAAAATCATATGCGTCAACGTATACTAGCATAGACCAAGTAAAAATGTCTTCAAAGTAGTGTAAACAGCACGTGCAACACACAATGACACCCAATTCATAGAATGTTTATTTTTAGAATGACAGAAATACTTTATAAGGGTTTCAGCACTTAGCACAGTTCTCAGAATGTCTCCCTTACTCTTTGTTTACGCAAACACCCTAGCCTCGCTGACCCGACTTTTTGTTTGTTAACATTATTTGATGTTACTACTGAACCATTTACAGTACAGTCCTACTGAATTTTTTAACAGTGAATTTTTATAAACGTTTATTATAGTATTTTAGTGTGATTTTACATAATTTAATTTTTAAAGATCTTTTTTTTTGTTTTGTAGAGTTTAGTGTCACTAGAAGTTTCAAAGGACAGTATAGAAAGATGTCCGAATCTCAAAAGAAACGACGCGATTCAAGTCATAAACAAAAACTTGATATTCTAGATAGGTACAGTAAATTACCAAAAATGAGTCGAAGAAACGCTGCTTCTCAACTTGGCGTTTCTCAACCTCTCTAATGAACAACAAAGAAAAAATCTTGTCATTATCAAAGGGTAATGCAAATGTTGACAACAAAAGACATCGTTCTGGGAAGGAATCAGCTTTGAAATTGTGGTTTAAAAATGTTTGCGAAAAAGATGCTCGAGTTGACGGCCCACTGATGCGTCTAAAAGCTGAGGATCTTGCCAAAAAAATAGGAAAACAGGATTTTAAAGTCACAGATGGATGGTTCAATCGATGAAAGAAAAGGGAAAACAATGTTTACAAGAAAACGTGTGGTAAAAAAAGAAATGCCGATTTTGTTGGAGCTGAGGACCGGTTACAATACGAATAGTCGAAGATTTTGGCTGAGTATTTTCCTAGCTGCATATACAATGCAGATGAAACAGGACTTAATTATTGTGCTTTACCTGAACATACTTACTTATTTAAAAATGAAAGTTCTAACGGCTGTAAAATATGTAAACAAAGAATAACTGTTTCGTGTTGTGTTAACATGGTTGGTCATAAAGAAAAAGTCTTAATTATAGGTAAATCTAAAAATCCACGGTGTTCTCAAGGTATCAAAAAGCTACCGGTTGAATATCATTCAAACTCCAATGCTTGGATGACATCTAAAATTTTTACTGAATGGCTGACTAAATGGGATACCAGCCTCAAACGCAACATTGTCCTTCTACTAGACAACTGCACCGCACATAATGACATAAGCACTACGCTAAAACACATCAAAGTGATTTACCTTCCGGCCAATACTACAGCAATTATTCAGCTATGTGACCAAGGCATAATTAAAAACCTCAAAGTTATTATCAACGAGAGATGCGTGCTAGAATTATAGAAAATATGGATGAATTTCAAACCTTTACCTCAAATGAATTGGCTAAAAAACTTCTTTGCTCGATGCTATTCATCTGATAGCAAAATCTTGGAATGAAGTTTCTGAAAAAAAAACTGTGAAAATTGCTTTAGAAAAGATGGGTTTTTTGTTGAAGAAAATCAAGAGCAAGCTACATCTGAGGAAGACTCTGAAGAGAATTTGAAGCCTTTCAATTTGTCCTTAAAAGAATATACTGAGTGAATGGAAGTTGACGATAGTATTGAAACAGCAGCGGAAATAACTGAAGACGATATTTGTGAGGTAGTTGCTTCAACATCAAAAGTTACTGAAGAAGAAGGCACCGATGATGACGAAAATGATAAATGTGTACCGCAAAGTTTTAAGCAGGAAGTTCACCAAGCTCTTGAGATTCTAAGGAAGTTTGTTCAACAAAAAGCAGAAAACTTCAACAAACATTATGAATATGAACAATTTATAAACAATATTTTACAAGAAGACTACAGACAGTCATATAGAGGAATTCTACGAGAAAAAGTAAACGTAAATTTGAAGTGTAAATAAGATTGAAGTGTTTTATAATGAAGTTTTATGTGTTAAAATGTTTTGATCAAGTGTTTTACGTAGTTCTATATATATTTTTTTCAATTATGCTAGATTCAGTGTTTTAAAAAAATCTACAGTGGAATAAAATAAACTGACATGAAATATGCCCATTAAGTTTTACAAGTAGAAAACTAAGTTACAAAAATTCTACTACTGTACATAAAACTCTCTGAAATAGCATCAAAATTTGGTAAGTACAGATTAATTATAGTGTTACAGAATTAGAATTACTTAATGTAATGATAGGCTTACATATCCTTCAGAACAAACAGTTGTGGCAATAATACAGTGAGTTCAATGCAGTACGGCCGTAGACTACATCGTGATTAGAGCGTTCGGTTATTGTTATCAAATATGCTTCTGACAAATATGATCACAATAAGCTGCGCCGACTGTATTTACAAATACATGTCGGTTTAGTTAAATTGTAATTTTGTACATTACTATATATCTATATTAAAATATACCCATAGTATCCAGTCAGGATAGATTTGATTGCAATTTTATACATTACCTAATTAGACGTCTACTTCGGCGGAGCAATATTTATATTGCCACATGATCTCTATTCTAGCCTTAACGTGTTCATTTGGTTAAACGTATAAAATTACAACCAAATCTATCCTAACCGGATACTTCACAGGTATATACAATTAACCTTCCGTGGCAATAACAAACAATAATTACAAATATTGCTTCAGGACATGTGTTTGATTCGGTTTATAAGCATTGTAATGAGGGTGGGCAATGTGCATTTGTACCAACACTATTAGTACCACGTATGGGGGAATTAACAATTTTCCAAAGATGTTAATTTTTGGGGCTTAAACGAGAGTTGTAATAAGTTTTTCGTATCACTGATCACTTCTGCATCGGCTGCTATAATGTTTTTAGCTAAAGAAAGTCATCAGGAATACAAAAAAAATTATAAAAACTCACTATCGCTATAAAAATTAAGAATTTTGAAAAATAAATCCCCCTTCCAAGCACATGTGACACGTTACAAATTAAAAAAAAAAAATGGCAATAATTTCTTATTCCTATGTGTTCAATTTTAGCAAAAATATAGGTTGAAATACAGTAGCTCGGCACCATACGATATTTTGGGAAATTTTTCAAAACCACCAAATTGGACGATATCCACAAGAATATTTTTTTTATTGAAGTAGGAAAGTTACTTTTTTCAATTTAAAGTAGGGTAATAAATTCAGCGCAGATGTAGAAGTTGTGAATAGGCGCAGAGTGATACTTACGTCATAGTGCTGCGCATAAGGTTGTACGCATTGCCCGCGGTACGTCACACAACCTTAAGTGTGTAGATATTTAAGAAACAACTTCTCCAGTTAGGATAGATTTGGTTTTAAATTTATACAATACTGTATACCTATATACAAATTTACCAAAAACTTGTCAAGTCAGGTTAGATTTGGTTTTAATTTTATACATTGAAATTCAGTTGTAAAATCACGAAGCATTTGTATAACTCTACGCCTATTCACAACTTCGCCTAATTTTTATACATATATTTAAATATACTTATAAAGTCTCCAGTTAGGATAGATTTGGTTTTAAATTTATACAATACTGTATACCTATATTAAAATTTACCGAAAAAGTGTCAAGTCAGGTTAGATTTGGTTTTAATTTTATACATTGAAATACAGTTGTAACATCACGAAGCATTTGTATCACTCTGCGCCAATTCACAACTTCTACATCCCGCTGATTTATTTACGCGACTTTAAATTGAAAAAAAAGTGACTTTCCGAGGTCAATTTTAAAAAAATTCTTGTTGATATCGTCCTATTTGGTGGTGTTAAACCATTTCCCAAAATATCGTACGGCGCCGAGCTTCTGCATTTTTACCAAAAAATAAAACCGGGCAACTCAGAAATCAGTGATAAGTGATACAAAAAAATTATAAAAACTCGCTAACACCTCAAACCTTTGGGAAATAGACATTTGTAATTTTTTGAATGTCGCCAGCAAATTTAATTACATTTTAAGAGTTATATCGAAAAAATTAATCTTGAATTTGTAACATTTTAGCTATGTGTTGGAGGAGGAAAGAAATCCATTATGCAAAATTTTTAATTTTATGGCTAATGACATTTGAGCGCACATAAATTTTTTTACTAAAATTGAACACATGGGAACGGGAAATAAATACCAAAACTCTTTCTTAAAGACGAATAACTTTCGTCAGCATTTAGCTCGGGGCTGAACTGTCTATGAATTTTGTCGCAAACTGTGTGAACAGCACAGACTATAGTAGGGAGTGCATATCAGTTAGTTTCGATAACTTGTATAATAAATTTTATAGGAACTTTTGGAAACAGTATGGGTTCTAAATGCATTGGAGTAATGACTTTAAGTTACATTTTGTTTATTTAAGGTTTTGTAGTGGTATTATAATAATAATTGCAGATAAGGTGTATTAAATGCACGTAATTTTGCAGAATAAAGAAAACATTAACTGATTTTCAGAAGGCAATTTTTGCTTCTGAAATTGAGTGCAGGAATTCAATATCGAAATTAATTCTTTTTAAAAGTTGGCAATACGACACCACATTGACAATGTAATTCATATTGTTTTTAGGCCAAATTTAGAAAGGAAGGTTGTGTGTAAATTTCAATGCAAATTTTTTGTGAAATATAAAACAAGTGTTTGTTTTGTCCTTTTGAATCATTTTGTGATTTACAATAAATAAAGAGAATTTTTGCAATAAATAATGATAATTTTGCGAGTTTTATAAGTATAAGTTATGAAAGATGGTGAATGTAAATGGTGCATGGTGTTTGTGAATGGTGATATTTTTTTTTTTAAATTGTAATTTTTGTTGCGTGACCAGTAGGTTTAAATAGTTTTTGAGGGATTTGGATAGTTTCAAGGTAAAACATGGGTTTTGGAAGTTTCTAAGTGATGGGGAGGGGGTTGAAATAATTTTTTTCAAATATTGTAATTATTTTGGGCGTCAGCAAAAGTGTATATTTTTTAAAATATTTGTTGAAAGTCTATGCCTTGGTCATTAAGGTTTTTGTCGGAAATTGTTTATGTGGGTAAATGGTACAACTACTTTTGATTTTTCCATTTTCATGTGTTGCTCAAAAGTATGTTTTTAAACAGCAAACATGATTATATAGTGTTATAAAAACAAATAGCAAATAAAAAAATACTGTTGCTTTAATACTACTATGGAAATAATTTCTTTATGATTTATAATAAACAATTTTTTTGCTAAAATTGAACACATATGAATGAGAAATTATTGCCATTTTTTTTTTATTTTAGGATTTAATAGCAAATTGAATTACATTTTTAGGTACATTGCGGGTTATTACGTCAAAGCAAAATAAAGCAAACACGTTAAATTAGTAACGTGTCACATGTGCTTGGAGGGGGGGGGGATTTATTTTTCAAAATTCTTAATTTTTATAGCGAAAGTGAGTTTTTATAATTTTTTTTGTATTCCTGATCACTTTTTTTAGCTAAAAACATTATAGCAGCCGATGCAGAAGTCATCAGTGATACGAAAAAATTATTACAACTCTCGTTTAAGCCCCAAAAATTAACAACTTTGGAAAATTTGGTAATAATTCTGACGTGCGACTACCGCTATTTTCGTAAATGTTTTTTACTTTTCTTATGTATTTTTACGTCCTAGACACGAATCCAACATTAATAATTGTCGCTGACGCCGTTTATTTAAAATATACTTAAAAAACATAACCTTTATTGACTTAAGTTCAGATGTGCTACTACCGCTATTCCGACGTGCGACTACCACTATTTTCGTGTTTTTTTAAAAATTTTCTTATGTATTTTTACGTTCTAGACACGAATCCAACATTAATAATTGTTGCTGAAGCCGTTTTTTTTCAAATATACTTAAAAAACATAACCTTTATTGAGGTAAGTTCAGACGTGCTACTACCGCTATTCCAACGTGCGACTACCGCTATTTCCGTGAATTACCTACGAAGTATCCAGTCAGGATAGATTTGGTTATAATTATATTCAATTTTACTATATACCTATATTGAAATATACATACAAAGTAATCAGTCAGGATAGATTTGGTTATAGTTTTATACAACATTACTACATACCTACATTAAAATATACCTATGAAGTATCAAGTCAGGATCGATTTGGTTATAATTTAATAAAAATAGATAGTAATTCTGAATAAAATTATTACCAAATCTAACCTGACTGGATACTTTGTAGGTATATTTTAATGTAGGTATATAGTAATGTATAAAATTACAGATCTAGACGCAGTGCAGTGCGCTGTAGCAAACTGCGCGCTCGGTTCACGCTATAGGCCTACATGTCATTACAATCTAACATTTAAAATGTGAAAATACATAAGAAAAGTAAAAACAAATTCACGAAAATAGCGTTAGTCGTACGTTATTAAAGGTTAGTTTAGGTTATGGTTTTTAAGTATATTTTTAAAAAACGGCGTTAGCGACAAAAAATAATGTTGGATTCGTGTCTAGGACGTAAAAATACATAAGAAAAGTAAAAGAAATTCACAAAAATAGCGGTAGTCGCACGTCGGAATAATTACCTTTTTTTTGTACTCCTGATGACTTTCTTTAGCTAAAAACATTATAGCAGCCGATGCAGAAGTCATCAGTGATACGAAAAAATTATTACAACTCTCGTTTAAGCCCAAAAAATTAACAACTTTGGAAAATTGTTAATTCCCCCATACCTGGTACTAATAGTGTTGGTGGTACAAATGCACATTGCCCACCCTCATTACAATGCTTATAAACCGAATCAAACACATGTCCTGAAGCTATATTGGTAATTATTATTTGTTATTGCCACGGAAGGTTAATTGTATATACCTATGAAGTATCCAGTTAGGATAGATTTGGTTGTAATTTTATACGTTTAACCAAATGAACACGTTAAGGCTAGAATAGAGATCATGTGGCAATATATATTCCTCCACTGAAGTAGACGTCTAATTAGGTAATGTATAAAATTGCAATCAAATCTATCCGACTGGACACCCTATGGGTATATTTTAATATAGATATATAGTGATGTACAAAATTACAATTATCTGAACTGGAGACTTTATAGGTACATTTAAATATATGTATTTATAGCAGTTGATACACGGCTATAAAAATTAAGCCAAAATGTTGTTTCTCAAATATCTAAGGTTGCGTGACGTACCGTGGCCGATGCATACAACCTTATGCGCAGCACTGTGGTATCACGAAACATTTATATTACTCTGCACCCATTCATAACTTATGCCTCCGCTAAGAATTTTTTACCCTACTTTTAATTAAAAATAAAGTAACTTTCCTCAGCGAAATAAAATAAATTACTTGTGGATATCGTCCTTTTTCGTGGTTCTGAACAATTATCCAAAATATCGTAGGTGTCTGCGCCTATAAACATTTACCGATATGTGTGCGCGAGTTCATAATTTTAAAAGGTATGTAAAGTGCTTAGTTGGGTACAAGTTAATTAGTAAAAAAAGCTACATATTAGTATGGAATGTTCCTGAACATGTCTTAAGGCTCTATTGATTTTGTTAGTATGGTTTTCTTTCTATTTTGTTATATTCATTACAACGTAATGCTACAAAAAATCCAAGTGTAGGTGTAAAGGTGTTATGTGACATCAGTGAATCCCTCCACAAGGCAGGCAACGTATTCACAACTGCTACTTCTGCATGAAAATTTTACCCAACTTTAAATTAAGAAAAAATGTTTCTGAGTAAAAAAAACAAGACTACAGTAGGAAGTTTATATAGATTAATTTCAATTGCTTTTTTTTTGGAAGGGGGAAAAAGAATAGGATGTACAAAGTTACAATTTACTAGTTAATAATAATAACCCAAATTCATAAAGGAAAACTCCCGCTCAAGAACCAAGTATTAAAAATGTTGGATAATTGCAACTCCCACCTCCATAGCACATGTGAAGCCTTACTAATTCGACGTTTAGGCACTAATTATTTTAGTAGCTTTTAAAATGCCACGAAATGTAATTAAACTTGCTGTTGACTCAAAATCAATTTAATTTCACACTGCTTTGCAGGATAAGTTCTAGAGCTTTTAGAACAAAGTTAGAAATAAACGGTGTAAATGTCCAATGCAATATTTTGTTTTGTAGGTGGAATAGTGTCTATTTGTCCTTTTGAATAATATTGCAACTTATTTATAAATACAAAATTTTTACGTGCATTATGCATTTTCCAACTTGGCAAGGCTCAACTTATCAAGTCATTCACTAGGATAGAAATCACTTCTTCAGTTAAAACAAATTTCCTAATAGGATCGCTGTAAAAACAATGTCGGACATCATAGGCCGAATAAATTTAAATTGTTTTTTAGAGTTTGAAATGTTCACATTTGTAGCTAACTTGATTTTTGCAATATAAACGTATAAAATAGCTAAACATTATAGATATAAACATGGCAGTACTGTATACTACTATCTGCAGTTAATATATAAAATTAAACATTTATTCATATACACATTGTCTATGTTAGAGCTTAGAAATGTGAAGACTACTTCTTAAACATAAAATATGATAGAACAACGAAATAAATCATACCTGTATTGAAATTATTGATCCAGAATTAAAGTACAGCAGCTTTAATGAAATTTTAATAACACGTTACACGAAAAACGTTAGGATATTATGAAATCACAATTTTCGTATCTAAGCATTTACCTTAAAATGGCTGCCAACGCGAGACAAGAACCATAAAACAGAATGCAACGCAGTAAGAAAGGTAACGCCGATGAAAACAACTTCCGGCAACTTGCAACTTTTTCTTCTCCGGGGTCTACACCCATAAAACAAAGGAACTTGATAATAAGAACTCTTCCGTTTGTAAATTATATAATGAGTATAATGTCTAGAAAAACAATTAGGTTTGAGAAGTAATTTATGAATTAGAATATAAAATTAACGAATTTAAAATACAAAATATTTTAAATCAAAATTACTGCATTTTGTCAATTAATAGAATCCTTGTTGTCGAGATCACTAAAAATCTTCAAAAACATTGTCATAATTTTTTTTCAGGTGCAAAATTTTGTATTTGAAACTATAAAAGCACAGTTAAACACAGTACATTTATACTACCACATTGAATGAAAAGTTCATATTTTGAGAAGTAAACAAAATAATATTATTTAATTCCATCTTCAACTTGGACTAATTGTTTACACTTTTACACACACACACACACACACACACACACACACACACACACACACACACACACACACACACACACACACACACACATATATATATATATATATATATATATATATATATATATATATATATATTAATATATTAAATATATTAAATATGGTGATATGTTTTCTTGTAATATAGTTAATAAATTAAAAACATTTCAAAAACAAGAATAATATGCATTAAAAGTATTCTTGTTTTTAATTTTTTATTATATATATATATATATATATATATATATATATATAAATATTGCTTAAAATAGCAAATACTTTTATCCTCATTACATAAAAAGTGCTGCCGTTATACTTATAATACTATATATTACTATACTCTAAAGTGCTGCTTCATATACTAATATAGTATTTTGAAGTGTATTAGTCAAACTTAGTATTATGCAGCAAATAATACAAAAATAAAATAATAACAATTGGAGTATAGAGCTTATAATATTTCTTTCAACATACAGTATATAATTTAAAAAGTAAAATTCGCTTTTTTTCTATAAATTTTCAATATACAAAATTAAAGTACTATTAAAATGAAAACATCTGAAGTGTTTAAAAGTATTGATATTTTACACGCCATGAGAGTAAAATTTTAACATACTAATATTTGGGAAAATATATTTTTATGTAGTAAATAATTGATATCAGATTTAGAAATTTTATTGGCTTTTATAACGGTCGAAGTTTAGTGTATTTAATTTTACAATTTGAAGAATAATTAAAACTAAACACTTTTAGTGGGGATAATTATAGTTTAACGTATAATGATTATTAGAAATACATATATACACCATAAATATATATTATATATACGTATATATTTATATATACACCATTAACAAACTATTTTCTTATAAAACATTTTAAAACTATTGGGAAGAGAAAAACACTAAAATAATATATCATTTGAACCTGTATTTAGGTTCAAGATTATGAAAGATGGCCGACTCCCTAAGCAATGAAATGGTTATAAATAAACAGCTGAAAATATTTCGTTTATCGAAACTACTTTTAACTTTCCAAGAGAAATTAAGGGGGATTTATATTTTCACAATTTTATATCAATACATTTATAGCCAGTGAAATAAAGAATTTGTCACATTTCCATGATTTATCTTGTGTAAACATTTTAATTGTAGGTAGACTTATTTCACACAATGGTTGAAAGTGATATGTTTAATTGTATAAAGTTGTTAGAGGTTTGTAAGAAGTAACATTGGGTTTAGAAGTGCTCACGTTTTGAGCATAACGTATAATTCATGGTGAGTCGCCATTTATTTAAAATTTACTATAACGTGAATTCTTAATGAAACTTTCATAATGCTAAGGTTTTATCAAATTTAATTATCTTCCTGCGTCTTAAGGCTTTTAAAACTTTTCTCTAGGTGTAGAATGTACCTTTGAGGTACTCGAGTGCTTTTTCAAACCTATTATTATCACTGAAGTTTTTTCTCAGGTTTAAACTGATGTGGACAGATTTTATTCTGCAAATAGGTTTCAACTTCCCATTTATTCTCTGCATGAGCTATAATATTAATTTGAAAATGATTTCATGTATGCTAAAAATTTAATTACCCATACTAAATCCTTGAGAATCGAATTCTATTATCCAAAATTAAATTTGTTTACTTGGGTTGCAGTTCAGAGAAGCCTAATGTCTTAAATGTGTATGTTATGAGTTTACTAGAAAAATGGTTGATAGAGTTTTCTGAAAAAGAAAAGTTTTTATAAATTTTAAGATGATTCTGTCATGTTGAGGTCAATATTAGAATTTAGGTTCATATATTGTAGTTTAGAAGGGATTTAGCTGCTCAGATGTTAAAATTAGTGGTAACTGTGTAAAATATTTGGTGCCATTCCTAATTTTTTTTCAGATTTACATATATTTCTTAAAAATACATATGTTTAAAGGACATTGATGGTAACACTAGACCAATTACTATTCAACTCCAATTTGATTTCACATCTGTTGTTTAAATATACATTTGAAACAAGTGCATTTAAATGTTGTACTATACTGATTAAAATTTGATAAATTTGAAACATATCCCTTCTACATACAAGTTTGGGGTATTTATTGCCCGTTTCCACTTAATCGATTTATCAAAATAAATTATACTGAGTGATGTAGAAAGTAATCAGAAATACAACAAAAATATAAAAACTTTGGCTCACGCTCCAGAAGTTAAACATTTTTGAAAATAGATGTGCCCCCCCGCTACATTTAAAATGTTACTAATTCAATGTTTCGGCTTTATTATTTTGATGTAGTAACTCGCAAAATGCCTTGAAATATAATTAAACTTGCTGTTGCTCCTTAAAAATTACAAATTTTGCTCTCACCAAAAATTTAAAATTTTGGAAGTAACCCATATAAATAGCAGTGACTGCCTCCTCTTCGCGCACCTAAAACAATACTAATTCAAGATTTTGGCCCTATTATTTTGACTCAGTAAATCGCAAAATATCTTGAAATGTAATTATGTTAGCTGTTGACTCCCAAAACATTACAAATTAAAAAAAAAAATTGTGCTACTTTAACACTTCAATTTCACATTGTTCTGAGCGGTAAGTTTTATAGTTTCTAAACAAAGTTAGAAATATAACGTGGTGTAAATGTTGAATACAATATTTTCTGTTTTGTGCATGCAATAGTGTCTGTAAGTGTTTGTTTCATCCTTTTGACTAATTTTGCGACACTATCGCAAACAAATAAAATGTTTGTTGGAGTTTTATAATTCTATAAAGTTCACTAAGCACTTGTAAATATTTACAAACTTGCCTATAGTAGCACTTTATCTGTTGAGGACGGCAGTTTCGGGAGATATGTCAACTTAGATTGTAACTCAAATAAAGTAAGTGGTACTATAGGCAAGCTTGTAAATATTTACAAGTGTTTAGTGAAAACTAGTAGCTCAAGTTGAAGATGGAATCAACAAATATAAATATAAACACTTGTAAAAGTAAACCCTTCTTTATTTAGGCTTAATTATATTACATAGATGAGAAAACAGAGTTTATACATTTTCATTAACTCAAGAGTAGTGATGAATATTAAGTGTAATCAACTTTTTTCTTGATATTATCCTCTGTTATTGTTTGTAAATATTTACAAACAAGAGTTTTAGTGTTTATATTTACTAAAAAATTATTATCAAGAGGAAACAATTGGTTTTAAGAGTTGCAAAAGATTAATAAGAGATAAAATTGAACCAACCCAAAACAAAACCGTATTATTTTTCTTAGTAAACGTTGTGCCCAAAGATGAGGGAGCATCACAGTATCAGTAGTTCTCATATTTTTCATGTCTAATGATTATTCGATCTGGTAGTAGTGCTGTTAGGTTTCCCTCTCCAGGAGCAATGTTTATTTGGTATAATAGTTCACATATTTTATACTCTCAATGTTTACTGTACAGACATAGTTTCTTAATAAAATGGAGCACTATATTTGACTACATCCCTATATAGCTCTATTGTAATATAATTAAAAGTGTCCAGGTAAGGTAGATTTGGGTATACAAAAAATAAAATTTCGCTAATGATAACATTTAAGTTGTTTTTTTTCATAGTGATAAAGTCTCTATGTGTGTACCATGATTTGACTAAAAAAAAACTATTTCATAAACTTGTGTGGGTTTTTTTGATATGAACATGTGATTTCATTATTTTAATCTTTTTGTTTCATAAGTAAGTGTTAGAAACTAAAAATTTACGGACAATGGTTTATGAATTCTTGAATTTTGTAGTCCATTTCGTTCGGTGAATCTTATTAATCACTTAAACAATAGTTTATGACTATCCGAACTTTAAATTTAGTAAATTTGTTTAAACTTTACAAACGCAACATTTGTTAAAACTGTGACGAATGTAACAAATTGTACATTGGACAAACAGGTTGCAGCTTTAAACAAAGAGTCGAGGAACACAAACAGAACACCAACTCAACATTTTACAATCACATAAAAGAAATAGGACACAAATACACAGACATTTACCATAACCTAGAAATCCTACACATCAACAAAAAGGACCACATCTCAACACACTAGAACAATATGAAATTTACAGACACACAAAAACACAAAGTACAAATATATTAAACGAACAAACACAATACAAATCACACATACTCTTTGATACTATAAAAAACCTACCTTTAAAACCATCACCGCTTGACCCAACATCTCCAAGCAGAAGACACTGATGAAGATTGGCACAGTGAAAACGTTATGTCTCAGTAAGTTTTAACAAATTTACTAAATTTAAAGTTCAGATAGTCATAAACTATTGTTTAAGTGATTAAAAATGATTTATGATTTTGACGAGAATTATACTGATAAATATTAAATTTCAAAAGGCTAAATTAAAACTTTATTATTATAAGAATTGTAAAATTATATAAAAAATATTAACATGCTTATAAAGTATCTGGTTAGGATAAGTTTAGTTACCTATCATAGTAAATTTGCTATGATAGGATAGGTTTTTATGTAATTATAGGATACAAACTTGTGTTCCAAAGGTTATGATTATAAAATAAAAACTCAAACAAAAAATTGTTTAAACAAAGTGTTTTGTAAATGCATTAAAAAAGTATTTTAGTTGAATTTACAAATTATGTATTAGCAGAAATACAAGCCTTTGGAAATTACAATAAAACTTAACTAGAACTAATGGGAGAATTTCTTTCTTGTCTACAAATTTCCTGAAAAATAGTGAAATTTAGTGATGTGAACAAGGTTCTCAAGATAGAATGCATACTGATTATTTTTAATGAAAAGTTAAAAAAATTACTAGCCTTGGAAATATATATAAAAAAAAAGAAAAAAAATACAGAATCATACTTCTAATAGAATATACTTTATGGCATACGAAAAAGTCATGTAATTGAATAAAATATAGGGCTAATCAAAATATGGTTCACTTTAGGTAAGGACAGTTATGTAATGTTATAATTTTGAAATTATACTGCTACTAGGAATTAAATATAATATTTTTTTTAGTATACTACATTTTTAAACGGACTAAAGTATAAAATAGTTTTAGCCCTTCTACAATTTTAATGGCGAATTGTTAGTGGCTATGGATATATTTGTAATACTTGAAGAGAAAAACGTGGAGCGTAGGCAATTCTTGATATGCGGAGGTGTGAATGAATTAATTTACAGTGAATTTCCAATTCACTGAAAACAGCTGTAAATTCATCTGGATTATTATTTGTTCTAGTCTTATTAGTTACTGGCTGCGCACCACGTTTTTCTCTTTAAGTTTTACAAATATATCAATTGCCATTAACAATTCTCCCTCAACATTGTAGAAGGGTCATACAAATTTATTTTATATTTTTAGTCCCTTTTAAAAACGTATATTAAAATTTAAAAAAATTAAATTTATTATTCTCTCCCTTTAGTCTTATGTCTTAGTAAAAAATTTCAATTAATTTTGTATACTCGTATATTGATAAGACTCTGATTGAGACACATATAGTAAATTAAATTTTAAAATCCTACTTAACTGTCAATGTCCTATATTTAAAATATTACCCCTTACTACTTATAATAGTTAAAATTCTATAAGTCTTATATCCCTGAACAACAAATTAAAGAAGTAAACAAAATTAAATATTTTTTTCATGTTTATTAATTAAAAGAATACAATGACAGATTCTTATCCATCACAAACTGTAAGTGTTTTATAAACGTATGGTGGGGGGGGCTAACAAAATTTCTCATCTTTGTCTTGGCATATTCATTGCAAGGTGTTTTGGCAGTGAGTTTTGAGCAATTGATCTCCTTTATTCTTAAACCATCAAGGGACCTGACACGACTCAGCGAGACATATGCTTGTCCCATAGCAAATGCAGATCCGAGGTATACAACCACCTGGTCTACTGTGCATTCTTGCATTTTATGTACTGTGCAGCTCCAGTTTTTTTCACAAAACTGTAAAAGTTAACAGTAACTGTTTTGGTTGGGCTTTGCATATCATTCTTACACAAACTTTCAAAACAGCATTGTTTCACAGGAGTTTGATGGAGACAGAACATATTTGCCAATTTTATCAAAATAAATAAAACCGTAACACAAAAGTAATAATATATATACAGAAATTAACAGTTCACAGCATAAAAAATATAATTTACATATTACCGCTATATATACACTGTACAATCTGAAATTCATGTACTATTAAATATCACACAACACTTGGAATACTCGCTGACGTGTTTCAAAACATTAGTTCCTTTTACGAAGCTAACCCTCTACTAGCTGCATCGGCTGTGTGCAAAGGCTCTAACGGGAATGGATTTATGACAGTGGAATGGGGTGGGTTGTTTGAGTTGTGTGTTGTATAATGTATTGGTTTGTTTTAATGTGTGTAGAACATTTAAAATAGTGTGTATATCGGTGTGTGTGAGTTGGGAGTGTTTTAGGTGTTTTGTGTAGCTGAATTTAGGGTTTGTTTGATTTTTTGGGTAATGTGTTCTTTGAAGCGTGTATATAATGACCTGCCGGTTTGTAACGATTGTCCCAACTATTACATCGGCCAAACCGGCAGGTCATTCTATACACGCTTCGAAGAACACATTACCCCACAAAAAACAAACAAACCCTAAATCCAACTACGCAAAATAAATAAAAAACACCCAACACACACACACACACACACACCGACATACACACTAATTTAAATGTTCTACACACATTAAAACAAAGTAAATAACTAATAACCTTAGAAAAATATGAAATCTACAAACACTACGTAACATATAAATAAAATGTATTAAATGATCACACACACTTTGAAGCCAACAGTCTTTTCCATTATATGACACACAACTCAAACAACCCACCCCATTCCACTGTCATAAATCCATTCCCGTTAGAGCCTTTGCACACAGCCGATGCCGCTAGTAAAGGGTTAGCTTCGTGAAAGGAACGAATGTTTTGAAACGCGTCAGCAAGTAAGCAATTACGTATTCACTTAGTTAAATATTTTAAAAATTAGTTTAATCAGTGAGTTCAAGATGATTACATCAAGCAACTTGGAATACTTCAAAAAATTACAGAAATATTGAAAATATAGCGAGCAGTGATGATGAGCGACAGACAATAGAGTGAGTCTGACGCTCAAACTAGGCAACACTGTTACTACTTTACATAGTAAAACAAACTTAAACATAGTAAAACAGATACTGTTTAAAAAGGGATATAAATTATGGCAGTGGCTTCCCTCAAGTGGTCTGCAAATCCCTTGGGGCCCGCTAGTAATGTCTTAGGGGTCCGTATGATGTCACTGAAATTAGTATATTTTTATTCTCTGTGGCCATATTCGTAACTATTTGCTTCATGAAAAATGAATGTAGGAATGGGCTTGATTGCGGTGTGATTTCAGAGTAAGAGTGGTCTGCAAATCCCTGGGGGTCTGCTAGCAATGTCTTAGGGGTCCGTATGATGTCACTGAAATTAGTATATTTTTATTCTCTGTGGCCATATTCGTAACTATTTGCTTCATGAAAAATGAATGTAGGAATGGGCTTGATTGCGGTGTGATTTCAGAGTAAGAGTGGTCTGCAAATCCCTGGGGGTCCGCTAGCAATGTCTTAGGGGTCCGAATGATGCCAGTGAAATTAGTATACGTATTTTTATTCCCTGTGGCCATATCCGTAACTATTTGCTTCATGAAAAATAAATATAGGAATGGGCTTGATTGCGGTGTGATTTCAGAGTAAGAGTGGTCTGCAAATCCCTGGGGGTCCGCTAGCAATGTCTTAGGGGTCCGGATGATGCCAGTGAAATTAGTATATTTTTATTCTCTGTGGCCATATCCGTAACTATTTGCTTCATGAAAAATAAATATAGGAATGAGCTTGATTGCAGTATGATTTCAGAGTAAAAGAGTCAGGTATGGAATCTAACATTTTTGAAATCATGAACTCACAGGACACATTCAACTCATCTCACTGAAATTATTGTTAGGTTGTGAGATATTGCAATTGCATTGTATAATGGTTTTGAACTAATAATATTATTAAATATTCAATAGTTTTTCTCTGTTTATCACAATTAAAACAGACTTGCGATAGTTGTTTCTACTTCATTAACTCCTTGCTTCAAACAAAATATTAATATAAATAAGTTTAATGAATTTCGTTTGGACGTACAAACTTTAACATGTTGACAGTCTTACTTTTTGTATCTTAAATAAAAATAAAACATTTCTTGAGAGTAGTTGTAATAAACTTGTGGTAACATCAAATTTAATTTTCATATTTAAGAACAATTTGCACCTTAAAGTAAGTGGGTAGACAAACCATAAATTACTTATTAATAACTAATTAATATAACTCAGATTATTTTTTGTGTAATCTACAATTTAAGTTTAAGAATTTGAAAGAGTCCTAGTCAATATAGCAACCAATGAGAGGGTTCCTTGAAAAATTTTGTTGGGAACCACTGAATTATGGTGTTGTAAACATAGCCTAACATAATCTTATTGCTAACTTAATCCTGTAGCAAATAATTCTTTATGCATAAGGTTACTGTTCCACTATATTAGTATATAGTTGTATTCACATAAAGGTGCAAAGTATCTGGTCGGGATGGATTTGGTTTTCAAAGAAATGGAGTGTATACTTTAAGAACGTAAACTAGCATTTGTGAAATGAAACAAGGGGTCCAATAAACATCAGACACTTTTACATAACCCTGTAACAATAATTCTTTAAGTATATTACAACCATGTTTCAGATTATTATTATACATCTGTTTTCAGAACATCATTAAAATATTGATATACAGCATATGGTTAGGAGAGTTTGGTTAAAAAAAAAGTATATATTTTCTGAATGTAAATTCTAACATTGCTTAGATGAATAACAATGCACTGCCTCTTGTTTATGAAGAAACATTGAGAGTGTGATGTGATGTTCAATTTAACGATGAAGACAGTGTATACAATCTTTCTCATTATTATGTTTTCCCATTTAATAAAAAAAGTAGGATTTGGGAAAATTTCATGTTGATTCTTAGTTTATTGTTGTTTGTCATGGCAAGTAATAGTTTAATGAATCCAGTTTGTCATGCTTGTGACAATATTTTCACAAGTTTTTTTTTTCAAGAGATAATAAAGTCCACTGCACGAAATCAGGTAGGTGGCCAAAAATGCAGCATTGCCACATAGGGAAAAGATGAGTCACGGCCAGGTGATAGACTGACAGGCTGACGCTCAAACCATGTTTGCTCATGGTTGCCAATTAGTGCTCAGGGGTAACCAACTTTCGACCATACCTTGTGAGGCAGGTTCCATACTTGGCAACAGAGTTAAACAAGCCACCCATGTTGCTTATAAACTTTATGGCAATTAAACTATGTTTCAACACTCTTGACATCTATTTTTGACACTGCACTTTCACTTTTTTATTTTTCAATACTGTAAGGTTGTGGAAATTAAATGTATAGACCTTTAACATTTTTTGTCATTGAACTGTTACAGCATAGATATTTCGTACGTCGTTGTAGTACACCGTAAATTGTTTAAAAAACTTATCCAATTCATTACTGTGTCCCGTTTCTTTTAGGTGATTGGATAATGCTGAGTTGGTGTTCTGTTTGTGTTCCTCGACTCTCTGTTTGAAGCTGCGATCTGTTTGCCCATGGTGATGTCGAGGAAGTTTAGGGATCAGTTTGTTTCAATCTCTGAGGGGAACTGGAGTTTTGGGTGAATTTTATTAGTGTAGGTGACGAGTTTTTCGCATTGTTGAATCTGTATTGTGTTATGATATCATTGATGTATCTGTGCCATTAAATGATTTTGTGTGCGTGTATATTGTTTGCGAGTATCTTGGGGGTTTCTATGTGTTGTAGGAAAATTTCGCTGATAGGACTTCCCATTGGTAGACAATCTGGTTGTGAATAGAAATTTGAGTTGTGAGTGAAATAGTTTTGTTTGGTGTTGGTTTGGAGGATGTTTAGGATTTCGTTGACGTGGGTTTTTGGTATGTTGTTCTGCATTAATTGGGTCTTTAGGATGTTGAGGGTTTCGGATACGGGTATGTTGGTGTACATGTTTGTTATGTCGAGTGATAGTAGTGTTGAATTGTGTGGTATGTTTATGTCTTTTATTTTATTTATGCGGTTGTTCTGTTTTTTATGTGTGTGTTAATAGATTGTATGATTATTTTGTTCATGTATTTTGTAGTTTATGTCCAGGGGCATTTTGGTAGTTGGTGATGGCTTGGATGAGGACATTGGGTTTGTGAATTTTAGGGAGAGCACGGAGGGTAGGTATTTTTTGTTTTTCTGATACTGTATTTGGAGATATTAATTAGTTTTTTTATGGTTGTGGGGTATTTTTCACTTGGATCTGTATGTAATTTTTTATTTATTATGTATTCATTGATTTTGTCGTTTGGGCTGTTTGTATTAATAATTACTGTGGTGTTGCCTTTGTCTGCTTTGGTGTGATGTTTTTATCTGTTATGTTTTTGTGTTTGCTTAGGTTTTTTGTGTCCTGCTCCAGTTCAGTTGATGCTAAAAAATGGAGATACCACTAATCTTCGCAAGTTAATTCACATAAATACCATGTAAGATTCTTGTTTAAGTACTTATAGGGTAAATGATAAGTAAATACAAGGAAAAGTGTTGCAAATATATTATATATATATATATATATATATATATATATATATATATATATATATTGTTATTTTTTCTTTTTATTACAAAATATTTTTTTAATACAAAACATATAACTCATTAATAAATTAAATTCTTTATTATAACAATTTTTAATTCACACAATAAACAGAACAAAAAAAAAAAAATAATACTTAACAAGTTTTAACACAATAGGCTAAACTCAATTCCTTCAATTTTAGTTACAAAATTTTATACCCTAGGCTATTTTCTAAGATCTCTTAATATCTCGGGGTTTATATGCATGGGCTATATCTTTTAACTCTTTGGTTAATTAAATAAATTTTGATAAACAAGATTAAATTTAGAAAATAGTTTTAATAAATAGCTTCCTGATGAAAAAACTTAAATTTGGAATAAGCAAAAAGGTCCCTATACTGTTTGAACTGGATCAGGTTTCTTACTACTAACTATTATCTAACCTCAAGATATTCTAATAATGTACAATTTTAAATTTCCTTATGATTTTAAAATTTCACTAAAGTTTATTTGTATAGCGCTATTTACTTAACTCATCAAATATCGGCGATTGGCTGCTTGTTCACGTAGGATTCAGTTCTTTTTAAATTTTATATTTAACACACTTAAATTCCTTTTAGTTACTTCAAATTATATTAATACTGTATTATAGCTTTAAATTCACTTATCCTTGTTTTAATTTGGCCAAGTTTCTTTACAAATCTGTATAATTTTGACGAAATTCTTCAAATGGAATTTCGACTCCTAAGAAAAGGTCCGCTCCCCTTGGCGTCCCCACGCTAGACTGACTAACGTGTCTTATCTCTTTTAAAAATGTTTAAAAACATGGCGGCTATTCCTTCTCCAATTCTCATGTTGCATGTAATTTAGTTCGATTTCTTCCCACTAGAGTCGACTGTACACTGACCTACTTCTTGGCTCCAGATCTGATGCAACAACGAGATTGTTTACAATTGCGTTTTAATTTGGTTAACATACTGTTTCAACTTTCCTATCCTTAACAAACCTTCCAGTGTTTATTTAATTACTATTATTTGTGTGTGCAGTGTCCTCGCGTTTTACTTTTGTAATAATTCCGAATGTGTGTGTTTTGGGTTGGATTTATACAAACATAACCTCTGACTTCATTGTTTACAATCGCATTTAACCTTCTATCTCTCAAGTAACCACTTATGCCCTATGTTACTAAAGTTTACAATTTTGTTTAAATATAATTATTATTAGATTATCTTGTTTTAATTTTATTTGATACAACAAATTTCCTAATGCATTTTACAGTTCAAATATCTTATTTATATGTTACAACCTTTTCTAGGCTTTTACCTAAAATTAGTTTCAATTTTAATCTAGCCAATTTCTTATTTGCTATTTTCAAAATGTTACAATATATATATATATATATATATATATATATATATATATATATATATATGAAGTTAATGTATTACTATTGTAAGTAGGGATGGGCCGATTCCTAAAATTTTCGATTCCGATTCTAAAATTTTCCTTTCGATTCTCGATTCTTTAGTCGATTCTTGATTCTCGATTCTTTCAAGTTATATTACCTTACATGCTAGTTCTCTAATAATTAATTTAGTTAACATCTTGGTCATATGGCAAAACCTTTTAAAAGTTCTGTTTTAATGTAATAGGCTACACAAAACCTTCAACCGTGAGAGTGATACCTGTCTATAATATAATTTATTAAGGTTAAGTTTCGGAGGAATAATACAGTGTTTCTGTTATCCGTCTATTCGCTCAACTGTCATGGCCACGGTTCCGACGGTGACGGTTAATCGAGTTTTTACTGTACTTTTTTGTGTTTTGTTCTGACATTTAGTGAGAGAGAGAGAGACGAGCGATGTCAAACGACCAGAAATGGTAACGATCTTGATTGCTGTTGCTTCATAAATATTAATATTTTCGTTTACTTTAATCATTTAATTCATTCAAATCAACTAATACATAAATAGGACATAGTTGGTAATTAATTATTTTTCCACACAAATATAATAAATTTTGTTTGGTAATAAATTATTCCACACGCATATTTTAATAGTTAACAAAATAGGAATCGGAATCGACACTTTTATGAATGAAGAATCGAGTATCGACGATTCCTCGATACCACCTAGAATCGACGATTCCTGGAATCGAGAATCGGAATCGGCCCATCCCTAATTGTAAGTAATTTTATCCACCATTAAGTGCAATGATTTTACCTTGAGTGATAAGGCGCCTTTCGGTCACTTGACCATTGTCGAATCACTGATTATTTTTTCTTAATTTTTCTGGTGCGGATGTTCGGTCCGTCGTGTTGGTAATTGTTGACGTCATATACGTTTCCTCTTGAGTCTTGTGTATTATGTTTTTGAATAGTATGTCTTCTGTATATGTTGTTTGTAGATTCATTAAATTGTGTATGTTTTTATAAATGTGGTATTTTTCTAGTGAGTTTAGTTCTATTGGGTTATTATTTATTTCAAGTATGGTTAGGTTATTTTCGTAATTTGTTATTTCATGTTTATGTGATATTAGGTGTGCTGCATCATTTGATACTTTAGAATTTTTGTTTTTGAATGCTCTATAATGTTCTTCAAATCTTATTTTAAATGATCTGGTTGTTTTCCCTATGTAAAATGCGTTACAGTTGTTACATGTAATTTTGTAAATTCATGATAGGTTATGTTTTTCTGAATTTGTTTTGTGGTTTGTGTTATTAAGATATTTTATTATTTTGTTGTTTGGTTTGTATGTTGGAGTGTAGTATTCTTTGTTGTATATATTTGTTATTTTTTCTATTTTGTTATTGGTGTATTTATATTTTAGGTAGATTTTTTTATTTTTATTATATTTGTGTTCCGGTTGTAGTGTTGTGTTGAGGTTAGGTTTTTTTATGAATTTATTGTATATATTTTTTATAAGGTGTTTGTTGTATCCATTTTCTATTGCTATTTTTGTAATGTTATCTAATTCTTCATTTAATTTTTGTTTGTTATTCTGTGTGTATTTTATTGCTTTATTTATCATGTTATTGTAAGTGTTAATTTTGTGTGTTTAGGAGTGGTTAGATTTGTAGTGTATTGTGGTGTTGTTGGAAGTAGGTTTCCTGTATACTGTAGTTTCTATTTTATTTTAATATTATGATGTGTTTGTTGTGAATGGTAGGTTGGTATATTACAAGTATATCGTCTACATACCTTGTCCATAGTAAAATATTGTGTGTGTTTAGTATAGGTTTAATTATTATTTGTTCAAAGTGTTGTAAATATATTTCTGACATGACAGATGATATGGGTGATCGCATGGGGAGTCCAGTTGTTTGTTTATAGTATTTATTGTTAAATTGGAAGTAATTTTGGTTACATATGTGTTTGGTTAGCGTAATGATACTATCTATTGTTTCTTTTTTCGTTATTGTGTATTAGTTTGTTTTTTATTATTCCTATGGTTTCTTCTATTGGGATGCTAGGGTACATGTTAGTTATGTCATAACTTATTATTTTTGTGTTGCTGTTCGTTTTTATGGTTTTTATTTTATTAATTAATTCGTATCCATTTTTTATATTGTATGTGTTGTTGATATGTATTTTAGATCTTATTATTTTGTCTAGTATTTTTGCGATTATGTAAGTAGGTGCTGTTGTGAAATTTATTAGTGGTCTAAATGGTGTGTCGGGTTTGTGGATTTTAGGTATGCCTGATAATATTGGACTTAATGGTGGATACAATAGTAATATATTAACTTCATAAAGTCAGTGCAACAGAAAAACAATGGATAACGTAATATATATATATATATATATATATATATATATATATATATATATATATATATATATACATACATACATACATACATACATACATACATATAGAACATCCTGTATATTATTTATATTGAGACAATGTAAAGCTACATACATTATACCAATCATAATGGCCAATAATAATAAAGACTGACTGTCTATATATTACTCTATCAACTTTAATCATATTAAGAAGTCATTCGATATCAGTCTCGTTGAGCGAACAACTTAGAATATCATCTGTCTATGCATTTCAAATTTAATAAATGCCAGTTTCAAAAAGTTCCAATATTGAAACCTAGGAAGAGTATTAGTTTAGATTTTTAATCCAGGGTCTAAGGAGGTTAGAAACAAATTTATTAAACATTTAAACCCCATTACAAAATTTAAAAAAAAATAGAATGAAAAATAACAATAAAGAAAATAAGAAACATATTAGAGTACTATTGAATGCATATTATCATTCGACATAATGAAGTAATTGTTTGATCCCGTACAGTGTATGGCTATGGAATCCATCTCCACACTAAAGAAGTAAAGGTTTAATATGGCATAATTGTATTAATACTCTATACTATTACAATCATTTTAATGTAATCTATATTTTAAAAAAATGAAGATTGGCTAATCTTATGTTTTTGTACAATTGTTTTACAAACAGTGAGATTATTTCTCAAGGTGTTCTTCTCAATGCAGATATTAGTTTGTAATCATTCTTCGAATTTTGTAAGAATAGAGATTGAATGAAGTTCTTTTTCCGAATTTCAATATCTGTTCCTAGAACCCTGTTAAAGAGGACTTGGAAGATTTTTTTTGTAAGCGTCGTTTGTTCCAATAACTGGAACTGAAACCATATTTAATTACTTTTACATTTAGTTCTACCAAGCATAATGGACTACAAAATTCAAGAGTAAAAACATATTGGTTTGTAAATTTCAAGTACTTTGTGAAATGAATGAGGATCCTTTTACAAGTGGTAGAAATTCAAGAAACACTTTCTGAACATGGGGCTGGATAACCTATAACCAACCCACCTGATCTTGTTAGCCAGTAGACTAGGCCTACATTCCATATTGGTTAATGATTTTAATTCTTCTACAAAAAGTTTAAATAAACAATAGGCAAATCTTGGAAGATTCTATCAATGATGATATCTGTGAAAATATTTTTTGGATGTTGTAAACTCCTCACCAATGTTTCTGTCCCACATAGGTTACATGGGATGTCCTGACACTGTTGTAACATGAGTTGTCGTACACTGTAGCTTAACAAGCAATACTAAGGTTTCCCTCCCTGATGACATGGCTGGCCACAAGCATGGAGCTCTTCTCTCTCAACAATTTTTCTGATACACCAAAGACAACCTCACCAAATTAGGATCCCTTATTTGGATTTTAAAATGGAACAATGATAAGATCTTATAAAAAACCTAAACCTCGAGAAAACAAAATTTCAACATTATATTGTTGCATTGTGCATGACAATGTATACCAAGAATCCAAGTTAAAAACTACAGACCTTTCTAGAAATCTGCTCTATCTAAACCTAAAAACATACTGGTAGGAGTAGGACAAATAACTGGTAGGATGAGTTACTGTCCCTGAGGAAACAGCAAGCTGAGTTACTTAGAACCAAAAAAGGAAATAAAAGAGTTGTGTACAAGCAGTTGAAAAAAAGATTTCTCGAAAGATGGGCCAAAATACACAATTTTATAACTCGCTTCAGCAACCACAATCATCAAAGGCAACATCTCCAATTCAGTATAGAATTACTTGAACAATAGTATATGACTAAGTGACCTAAAAAAACTGTTTGATAAGCAGTTTTCCCAACCAGAACTTGATTGGATATTGAACGATGGTAAAATAAAGTAAAATTGCCAGATGAGATATTCCCAAATTTTCTAACTAACCTAGAAAAAAAGGCAAAGCTAACCTTCATAACAACTTAATCTAGGACAACATTGTCTCAGATGAGTAGAGAAAATGTGAGAACTTTTCTCATATTAAAAGGAATCTGTAGTTGAGGTATTAATTACCAGGTTGATCGAATTGTTAAAAAACAATATAGACCAGGTAACTAAGTGCACTCAATGAATATGACAATTATAATATGCAACATTGGCATTGTTGGTATCATGAAGGCGGTGTATAACAGAGTCTAAAGAGCAATATTGATTCTCAAGGTAATTAGTGCTGGAATAATGAGAAAACTACATAACTGAATTTTAAGTCTCTCAAAGTACTGCCAATTAAGAAATGGTCTACTGCAAGACAAGTTCTAAGCTGTGCACTGCCACAGTATGATGCAGGTAGAACACCAGGTATCAATGTTTCAATATTCTGATGATCTTATATTGTGAGCAACCAGTAAAACCTTCAGTGGTCTCCAGTAAACAGTCAATGTAATCCTCAGTAGCTGTGAAAATTAACTGATTCTAAAAACATGATTGTGAGCATTTCAACAATTATTTATTGTTCCCTTTCTCCATTGACTCTAAAGCAATCCAACGTCAGAGGAAAAACTTGAAAGAATATGACATTAGAAATTACCTTAGAGTATCCCTATATAAATAATTATCATGGAAAGAACAAGAATAATCACATTATATTTAAAAAGTACTTTTTGAATACATAATGGATTACTTGCTGACGCGTTTCAACTTGCTGATTCGTTCCTTTTACGAAGCTAACCCTCTACTACGACAAGTAAACTATTATGTATTCTCTTAGTTAAGTACTTTTTAAATATAGTTTAATCAGTGAATTCAAGATGATTACATCAAGCAATTTCAAGAAGAATCAGCTGTAGAAAAGCATCAGCCGATTGAGACCTTCAGAAATTGGCAAGGTTCTCTGGTCATATTTTCCACTATATATGAGACCTATGCATAGTAACTAACAGAATATGAGTCTGAAGTCTAACAAAGTTGGCATCTCAGTAATTTAAGCTGAGCGCAATATACCATTCTCTGATTAGATGGAGTCAAGTTATCTCCTATTGTCACCATGGAGCCCCCTTGTCAGCGCAATATACCATTCTCTGATTAGATGGAGTCAAGTTATCTCCTATTGTCACCATGGAGCCCCCTTGTCAGCGCTATTGTCGCCATGGGCTGGTATTGGAACAGAGACATCGGGGGATCATAAAATTGGTTTAAAGCTCTGGAAATAGAATAAGAAAGTACACATCTGGTTTGGTATCAATACAGAAAGGCTGGTTCCATGCTGAAAACTTTCATTCACCTGACAACAAATTGAAGGATTAGCAAAAACATATATAGAAGCAAGAGATACAGCTACTTGGTTATTGTCTAACTGATTGTAATTCACTGAAGGCTGTGTTTATGCTGAGGATCACTGTTGCTAGAAATTTAGATTTTGATCTAAGAACTTTGGCCCAATACAATATCTGCAGAATTTACCTGGGCAATGAATGGCTCATATTTACACTGTTGGGTTCTCTGTGTTAGGTTTGAAAAAAAAGGTCTTTGTTTCTTTATCTTTTGAAGGGAAGCATCACTATAAGCTGCCAAAAACAAATATTTTAACAGGGAAGCAGCTGCAGTGAGAAGATATCCTCAGTCAACGAATTCAACAAGTTAGTCTTCCTCATTGAGATTCCTAAGCTGTGGTCTTGGTCTGTATGAAGAACTTAGAGACAGATCGCCAACTGTATTAGACACCTTAGCCATTCTATTTGAGCTTAAAACCTGGTTTGTCAATCTATAGCGTTCCCCCCCCCAAGTCATATCGATATTATTGAAAATGAGAAGGGAGACGTTGTAAAAAATAACACCACTTTCCCCTAAACAAAACTTAAGGTATCTGTATCTATAACAAGTTCTTGTATTTAACTGGTTTTGGTGAGGCAAACTAGACTAGTCATAACTAAAGGGAAGAGTTTAGAATTTCTCACAAACGTTATTATATTTCCTGTACCACAAGGCTGTGTCTAGCCTCCCAATGTTGACTAGTTACAACCTCTTGCATATACATTCTCACAGACTTGTCATGACTATGTAGTGTGTCTACTCTGCAAGCAGCCTGATAAGGATGCATTACACCTAATATAATTTCAGAGCCTTGATGATAACAAAAGAGAACAACTGCTTGAAGTACTCATGAAATCTCTCCTCGTACTAGTCATTGCAGCACCACCAAATGGTAGAAATATATTGTAAAGTATTTATAAAACGCTTTACAATTATTTTTTTTTTTATTAAATATTTATTTTATTGATGATATTTAATTTCTTTTTAAAACAAAAACAACTACTCAGGAACAATTCATAATTCTTTATTATAACAATTTTTATTCCAATATTTAAACAATAAACACAAAACAAAAATTTACAACTTAACAAATTTTACCACAATATACTAAACTCACTTTCTTTGATTTTTAGTTACAAATTTTCATATACCCTAGGCTATTTTTGAGAGCTCTTACTATCTCGGGGTTTATAGGCATGGGCTATATTTTTTTAAATTCTTTTGTTAATTAAATAAATTTTGAAAAAACAATATTAAATTTTGAAATTAGTTTTAATAAATATTTTCCTGATGGAAAAACTTTAATTTGGAATAAGCAAAAAGGCGAAACTATTTGAACTGGATTATGATCTTATTACTATTAATCACAAGATATTCTAATGTACAAAATTAAACTTCCCTATTATCTTAAAGGTCCACTAAAGTTTATTTTTTATAGCGCTATATATACTTAACTTATCAAATACCGAAATTCTGCAGGTCGCTTATGTAAGATTCCGTTCTCTTCAAATTTCACTTTTTACACACTTAAATTCGTTTTAGTTCCTTCAAATTATATTACCACTGTACTTTATCTTTAAATTCACTTCTCCTTATTTAAAATTTCCAAGTTTCTTCACAAATCTGTATAATTTTGATGGCTTTTTTTAAAAGGAATTTTGACTGATCATGGCAGGTCCCCTCTCGTAGCGTCACCCACGCTATCTCTGACTAAACTCCTGCTTCGTTTTTCTTTTAAAATGTTACAAATATGGCGGCCTCCTTCTTAAAAAAAGAAATCATATGACTTTAATTTAGTTCGATTCCTTCTCACTAGAGTCGATTGCAACTGACCTACTTCTTGCTTTCTACAGCTGATGCAATAACGCGATTGTTTTCACCAGTTTTAATTTTGTTAACATACTGTTTCAATTTTTCGATCCTTAACAAACCTTCCAGTGTTTATTTAATTACTATTATTAGTGTGTGAAGTGTCTTTGTGTTTTACTTTTGTAATAATTCGAATTGTGTGTGTTTTGAGCTGAATTCATAGAACATAACCTTTCATTGTTTACAATCGTTTTTCACTTTTTCCTTCAAGTAATTACTTATGCCCTATGTTACTACAGTTTACAAATTTGTTTACACATAACTATTATTAGATTATCTTGTTTTAATTCATTTTGATACAACAAATTTCTTTATGCATTTACAGTTCAAATATCTTTTTTATATGTTACAACCGTTTTATAACCTTTGTAGGCTTTTACCTAAAATTAGTTTCTATTTAATCTAATCAATCTTTTAATGAATTTCTTTTTAAATTTTGTGTGAGTTATTTCTAATTTATTTTTCCAATTCATAAAGAACATTATATAGCCCATTCTATAAATGTTACAATATATATATATATATATATATATATATATATATATATATATATATATATATATATATATATATATATTGTAATAATTGGTAATTTTACTTTTATACAAGTCTTAATAAAAGTTATAATTTAAAAGAAATAACAATTCAATGCTGCTTTTTGTTACAATAAACTTTTAATATCTTAAAATGACATTCCTTGTTATCTTTTACAAAGTCACTTACTAATTAAAAATTCTTATTTCCTCTACAAAGAATTACAAAAATTAAGCTTTATTAGCCTAAGTCTAAAATTTTTTATGGCAGCAAGAAGTTTAGTTATAAAATTTAATATGAATTGAAATTGATTTAATTATTTCAATTTGAGCTTGAGCTCTCTTTATCTCGGGTTAATAGGTGGGTTTTCTAAATGTTGACTAATGAAATTTGAGTTGGCACTTTCAAAAAAATATCTAAATTACAATTCTTACAAGTTAAAATTTTTACAAGTTATTTTAGTTCCTAATTAAATAATTTCCTGAATAATGTCTTCTTAATCGATCAGTTCAATGGTTTGGCTTAATGTTATTTTGTAATTATGGTTTGAATACGATACTGCACTTTCCGCACCAGTTAAAAAAATAAAATTTTTACAGCCAATTCTGAATACGTCTTCCTCGTTCCGATGCTTGGTTCCAACTGCTTACTGACGCTACCTTTGTTAGAAAAAAAATGGCCAAGTCGTGAATTTCCGCTATTTTTTCGTTTATTCCTTGCAAGTAACAGCTTTACGGATGTCATGTTCTTCTTCTTTACGGATACACTTCTTCTTCTTAACAACTGCACTTAAATTTCTTTGCATTTAAATCCAAAACTGTTATATTTTATATCTCCACGAGAAATATTTAAAACGAATATCTTTTGCCGGTCAATGCGCACGCAACTCCACAAATCCGTGATTCATCGTGTTTACTACAGCACATTCCACTAGCTTGCCGTGTGAAAGTTTTAAGTGTATTTTTACATAGTTCTATTTAAATTGTTACCTATCAATTATTTCTAATACATTTTATTATAAATAGTGATTTGTGTGTTTTTTTCTTTTATATAAAATCTTGTGATTAGATCAACAATGTGGCCGTGTGCATTTTCTATACAAGTGAAATTAGGTTATGTTTACAATTCGTTCCTGGTATATTTTAGTAATTTTTTACATACTGAATTTATATATATATTTATCTTATTTTGGTAAGTGCCTTTTATATGTATACTACTTCAAAATGTTACATAGTCCCCAAATTTAGATAAAAAAAAATTTTGATTCCAAAATTCCTTTTTTTTTTTATCTCAATTTTCACATTTTGGGAGTAAACTCTTACTCTATCCTTCTTGCTTGTCTGCTGCCCTCTAATTACATATGATATACTTAACTCCTAACAATACAATAAATTAACAATTAACATTTAATCAACAATACTCTTACTCTTAACATCTCGTACATCAATCATTTTCTGATTCTTAGAATCTATTTTATAAACTTTTTCTTTTTCTTTCTTTATTTTAATTTTAATAGAATGGAATCCTTCCAATCATAAGTCTTTTTATTTATCTATATAATCTATCTTCTGACACAGTGTTCTTTTTTTTAAATTTTAGCCTAACCGAGTCATAGCATGTCTAGGTTGTTTGTAGGTTAGGTCCTTGTTCTTATTCATTCATCCCTTCCTATTTTATTTTTATTTACATATTTTTTATTTCTTTATATATTTTTTTTTCAAGTGTTTGTTTAATTATTAAGTCATTTCTGGTCTATTGTCATTTCCGGTTTATTTGTTATCTATCCCTCCTACATTCGCTTCCTTCTCCTAATACTTTTATATCCTGAGTCATTCCTGTTGTTACCATCTTATTATCCCTTGTTATTTTCCTTTCTCTCGACTTCTCCCTTTATTTATTTAATTTGTTCTACCTGAAATTTATCTGATTCTCCCTGTTGTGCCTCCCTTGGTTCATAAAATTTCTTTAACAAGCTAATATGGAAAATTCCTCTAATTTTATTGCTTCTAGCATCTTTGATTTCATAAGTCGCTTTGCCATATTTCTTGGTGATCACATAAGGTCCATCATATATATAAAATAATTTTGCCATCTCACCTCTTATACCCTGTGGTTGCCAATTTTCTTTTACTAATACCTTGTCCCCAACATTTAATTCTTCTATTTTATGAGTTTTATTAAATTTCTCTGCTCTCTTATGAGCCTTCTTCTTAATTCTACTCCTAGCAATTTCTAAATGTCTTTCTAAATTTATTAATTTTGAACTCCAGCCAAAATTTTTTATTTCCTTTTGCCAAAACCTTTCATCCTGAATTCCTAGTTGTAGCTGGTTAGGTGTGTATCCTGTAGTCTCATGAGGAATTTCATTAATTGCCTGGTTAATAACCTCTACATACTTTCCCCATTCTCTATGGTTATGATGACAATATGTTCTCAAACATCTAATGATCTCCTTATTCACCCTCTCAACGATATTGCTTTGTGGCCTCCTTATTGGAGAAAATATTGGTTTCATTTCTCTATTTTTTATATACTCCAGCCACTTCTTATTATTAAACTGGGTTCCATGGTCAGTCTGTATTCTTTCTACTCTCCCGAAATTTTCTATATAATTTTCTAAACATTTAATTGCCTCCCCTGTGGTTGCCTTTTTCAATTTATAGATTTGAACGAATTTTGTAAATACATCTAACATTACTAATAAATACTTATAGCCTCCTACAGTTCTTTGAAATGGTCCTATAAAATCAATTGACAATTGCTCCTTTGGTTTTTCCACTTGGATCCCTTTCATCTCTCCAAAATTACCTTGGGTTACATTTTTAGCTCTTTGACAAATATTACATGTTTTAATAATTCCCCTAATGCTTTTTCCCATCTTCTTCCAAGTGAAGCTCTCTGATAATATGGTATGACATTTCTTAGCTCCTGCATGCAGGTAATATTCATGACAAGTACCCACTATTTCTTTAATCATTCCCTTTGGTACTACTATTTTCCAACTTTCCCTATTTCTTTTGTATACTAAGTCATTAATAATTTTATAATTTTGAGGATAATTTTGAATGTTTTCTTTTATTTCTCTAACTTCCAGATCTTCTACTTGTAATTTACTAAATTCTTTAAATTTTGTACACATTTCCATATCCATAACTCTTTCTATATAATTTATTTGTAATTCTGAATTTTGGTCTCTCCTTTCAAACTTCTTTTTGTCACAAGGGTTCCTGCTCAATAGGTCTGCAACTACATTTTCTTTTCCTTTACAGTGTTCAATAGTATAATCATATTCTTGCATTAGTAATATCCATCTATGCAATCTTGAATTTAAAATTTTACAAGTCTTAATAAAAGTTAAGGCCTGATGGTCAGTCTGGATCACAATTTTTCTTCCTAGGATGATCTGTCTTGCTTTCTGCAGACAAAACAATATAGCAAGTAATTCCTTCTCAGTGGTATAATATTTAACTTCACTTCCTTTTAATGTGCGGCTCATAAACATCACTGCCTTTTTCTCCCCCTTTTCATCAATCTGATAGATGTGTCCTCCTATGGCATATTCACTGGCATCTGTTTGTAGGTAAAATGTTTTCTGGTAATCTGGGTGAGTAAGTACATTTGTTTCCAAAAATTTTTTCTTTAATTTAATAAAATTTCGCTCCTCCTCTTCTGTCCAAATAAATTTGTTTCTATTAGATAATAATTTTAATAATGGTTGTACAAATTCTGAATATTTTTCTATAAATTTATTATAATAATTAGCCATTCCAATAAAACCTTTTAACTGTCGAGGATTTTTAGGTGAGGGAAATTCTAATATAGCTCTAACCTTCTCTTCATCCATTTTTACTCCATTTGTAGTCAATCTATATCCTAAGAATGAAATATCTTTTCTACAGAACTCTGATTTATCAAATTTAATGGTCATGTTGTTTTTTAAAAAAATTTGGAAGATCCTTTCTAGGTGTTTTTTATGCTCCTCAAATGTCTCAGACATACAGACTATATCATCTACATATATTAAGGTGAAATCTTCTAATTCCTCCCTCATAATATTGTCCATTGCTCTTGCCATTGCTGCTAGAGATGTTTTCAATCCATAGGGTGTAACAACAAACTGGTATGTTTTCCCTCTATGTTGGAATGCAGTATATTTTCTTGACTCCTCTTCCAATTCAACCTGCCAGAAACTGTTAGTGAGGTCCATGGTACTCAACCAATTAACTCTCTTTGCTCTGTGTAGAATCTCATTTATTCCTCTATAGCAATCATAATCCGGAATTATAATTTCATTTAGTTTTCTTGCATCTAAACATAATCTAACTTTCCCATTGGTTTTGATGACTGGGACTATTGGATTAATATATGGACTAGTACTTCTTTCAATTATACCTAACCTCAACATTTTCTCTATCTCTTCTTGTACCTGATCTTGGTACTTTGTAGGAATTGGGTAATTTCTTTGGTAAAATGGTACATCTTCCCTAACTTTAATCTTATGTTTATATGCAGTGCATAAACCGGGCTGGTCTGAAAATACTTCTTTATACTTCTCTATTAAATCACTCATCTCCTGTCTTTGTTCCTCAGTTACCTCTTCATTCCCTATTCTTTCAAAAATATCCTCTTTTTTTATCTCTCCCTCCTCTTGTACAATTTTAATATAATTTTGACTCTGGTTTCCAAAAGTTTCAAATTCTTCCCATTTTTCCATATCATTCATTCCTTCCTGTTCATCACAACTCAATTCCTCCTCCATCTCATTTTCAAAATTATTCATCTCCCCTTTAAATTTTGTCTGCCCATATACACTCATTTTTGATTTATATGATTTGTTTTCATATTTAAACTCCATCTCCCATTTTCCAAAATCAAGTTGTGCCTCCACATCCATCAACATATCCGTACCTATTATAAATTTTCTCAATAAGCCTGGCACCACTAGGCATTGAAACGGATATTTTATCCTTCCTATTTCTCCTATTACCATGATCATTTTGTTTATCTTTTTAGTTTTCTTATTTGTTGCAGTCCGAATGGTTAAATTTTTTATTGGTAAGATTTCTATTTTTCCTATTTTATTTTTATTCTCTAACATCCATTTCTCCTGGATACATGTTACGTTACTGCCTGTGTCTATTAATGCTAGTAAACTTGTATCTTCCATCTTAATCTCTATCTCTGGGTTTATTATTTTTTTTTCAATTCCTAAATTATAATTTCTCTCCTCCTCTTCTTGTTCTAAAAATTTTCTATTGATTAATACATTATTTATAGTTAACTTAATTTTATCGTAGGAGCTTTTATCAAATTTTATCACTGGCAACCTCATTTGTTCTGTTTGATGCTCCTTTTCCTGATCCAAGGCGACGATACCAGTGTTCTCTAGTTTTCCGTTTGACTATGTGCACCATCCTCCTTCCTTGTCCCCACACATCTCCTTGTCTCTATCTGATTTATTTCCTTCTGGCTCCTGACATTGGTTCTGTAATTCCTGTCTCCTCTATTTTCTCGATTATTTTCCTGCCCTGGTCTTGGTTCAATATTCCCCCTCATATGATTATCTATTCTTCTGTTAAAAAACTGGACATATGGCCGTCCTTCACTTCTATATTCATTCCTTCTATACAATTCTCCTGGTCCTGGAAATCTTCTATTTCCCTGCTGTCTCATCCCTTCCTCACCCCTTCTGGGTGGAAATCTATTTCCAGTCTGTTCCTCTCTAGGGGTAGGCCTATTCCATGGTCCCCTGTTTCTCTGTCTTATTTCCTTATTTCTCTCCTCTATATCCTCCTCATTTAGCATCCTTTCCATCTCTCGGATCGTTTTTATATTTTGTACTCTTCTTGACAACTGTATCCTTTCATTAAAATGCCGGCTTAATCTCCGGACTATCTCTTCCTCATTTTGCGGTGGTGTCATGTTCTTTAAAACTATGACTCTTTCTATGAAATAATCTGCTCTGGCTCTTCCATTTCCCTCTATATACCTTTCATTTTCTATTCTCTCTTTGATGCCTTCCTGTATTTCTTTGGCCCAGTATCTTTCTATAAACCTATCTTGTAAATCTGCGAAATTTTCCACTTCCTCTCTGATTGATTCCCACCATCTTGCCGCTCCTACTTCCAAGACTCTATCTATGATTCCTCTCCATTCATTTTCAAATCCTTCCCCTGTCCTACATCCAAATTTTCTCTCCACATACCTATCCAGTCTTTTTAGGAACTCCATAGGGTTACCATTCCTACCATTAAATTTTGGCATCTCCTCCTGATTCCCGCATGACACCTGTATTATCCTTAGGCCTTCTCCTCCTTTATTTTCTTCCACCTTCTTTTCTACCTTTTCCATTCTCTGGGTCAATTCCCCTTGTTTCTCATTATTCCTCCTTCCTTCTGTTTCCAATCGGTCAATTCTATCATTATTATTGTTTTTCTCAATCGCTATCTCCTTATTTAAAGCTCTTAACTCTTCCCTGTTCTGTATTGTCATTTTTTCTACCTTCTCTATCTCTTTCTTATTAATCTCTGTCACATCAGCTATTATTTCTTTTGTTTCCTCTAAATTCTTCTTAATCTTCTCCTCTAAGTCTCTTCTCATAACTCCTATTTCAGCATTATTCTCTGTTCTCAACTGTTCCCTCATATCCTCTATCATTCTCCTATTTTCTTCCTTTAGGCTTTCGAATTTCTTATCCATTTCCAACCTACTTGAGGCAAATCCTCTGTTCATCTCTTCTTTCATCTCCTTATTTTCCTCCTTTATATTCTCTTTTAATTCCTTTTTTAATTCTCTCATATCCTCCTTCATTTCCTCTCTCCCTTTTAGACTCATTTCCATGAGAGATCTCATCATTTCCCTCAATTCTTCATTCTCATTATTTCCCTTTTTCTGTTGGGTTTGCATCAGAGGTAATCCCCTAGCCTCATCTACTTGGGTTTCCACCTCACTCTCTTCTATAGGCATATCTGTGCCTTCCATTTCTGTCTCTTGTATTTCTAGGCTTGTCCCTTCTTCCAATTCTATTTGGCCTATTGTATCTTCTTCCTCTTTTTCATCTATTTTTTCTTTTAATGTCACATATTTTCCTTTTGCAGCTTCCTCAATTGCTGTACCCTTCCTAGACCTACTATGTTTGTTATATTCCTCTAATTTTTTTGTTTTTTTCGCTTTCTCCCTCCTTAAATTATATGTACCTGTTTCAGATTCCATTTTTTTTTTTTTATTTCTTTATCTAAAATTTCAAAATTCCCCTTTATTCTATTTAAATTTTGAAAATTAAAAAAATTATTGACTTATGGTTGCAAAGTCCTGAAAAGTAAACAATATTAATACAAATATTTAATTAATAATCTTATCTAAAGTGCCTTGAGGTTAATTCTTAAAATTTTTTTTATAATCGAGCCCCACGTTTGTGTGCCAAATGTAATAATTGGTAATTTTACTTTTATACAAGTCTTAATAAAAGTTATAATTTAAAAGAAATAACAATTCAATGCTGCTTTTTGTTACAATAAACTTTTAATATCTTAAAATGACATTCCTTGTTATCTTTTACAAAGTCACTAATTAAAAATTCTTATTTCCTCTACAAAGAATTACAAAAATTAAGCTTTATTAGCCTAAGTCTAAAATTTTTTATGGCAGCAAGAAGTTTAGTTATAAAATTTAATATGAATTGAAATTGATTTAATTATTTCAATTTGAGCTTGAGCTCTCTTTATCTCGGGTTAATAGGTGGGTTTTCTAAATGTTGACTAATGAAATTTGAGTTGGCACTTTCAAAAAAATATCTAAATTACAATTCTTACAAGTTAAAATTTTTACAAGTTATTTTAGTTCCTAATTAAATAATTTCCTGAATAATGTCTTCTTAATCGATCAGTTCAATGGTTTGGCTTAATGTTATTTTGTAATTATGGTTTGAATACGATACTGCACTTTCCGCACCAGTTAAAAAAATAAAATTTTTACAGCCAATTCTGAATACGTCTTCCTCGTTCCGATGCTTGGTTCCAACTGCTTACTGACGCTACCTTTGTTAGAAAAAAAATGGCCAAGTCGTGAATTTCCGCTATTTTTTCGTTTATTCCTTGCAAGTAACAGCTTTACGGATGTCATGTTCTTCTTCTTTACGGATACACTTCTTCTTCTTAACAACTGCACTTAAATTTCTTTGCATTTAAATCCAAAACTGTTATATTTTATATCTCCACGAGAAATATTTAAAACGAATATCTTTTGCCGGTCAATGCGCACGCAACTCCACAAATCCGTGATTCATCGTGTTTACTACAGCACATTCCACTAGCTTGCCGTGTGAAAGTTTTAAGTGTATTTTTACATAGTTCTATTTAAATTGTTACCTATCAATTATTTCTAATACATTTTATTATAAATAGTGATTTGTGTGTTTTTTTCTTTTATATAAAATCTTGTGATTAGATCAACAATGTGGCCGTGTGCATTTTCTATACAAGTGAAATTAGGTTATGTTTACAATTCGTTCCTGGTATATTTTAGTAATTTTTTACATACTGAATTTATATATATATTTATCTTATTTTGGTAAGTGCCTTTTATATGTATACTACTTCAAAATGTTACAATATATATATATATATATATATATATATATATATATATAGATTTTTTGGACTAGGAGACTGACAGACTTACCTTGGTAAGAGTCCACTCTGTAGTCTTGAAATAGAAACACATAAAAGCACTTTAACAATGATATATTTCAACCACACAGTGGTCTTTGTCAATCGAAGAGAAAACACATAAAGAAATATGAGAGAATGAAATAAAATAATTGTAATCACAGATTGTGTAGAGTAGAAATCAGATGTCACAGATGCACAGATTAAAGATATATATATTGTTTCCATGAACATATGAGTGATTATGGTTTATATAAGTCTGTCAGGGGAAAAGAGATAAGGCTATTTGGGGGGAAAAAAAGAAAAAAAAAATTAATGGATTTATCTGATGTTGAGGTTAGGGGATTCTCTGGACTTGGTATACCACTGGTATGATAGTTCCCACCTTCTCAGTTCTGAGGGATTACAATCAGGGGGAGTGATTTAATTATTTTTGTGGTATAGCAGTCATCAAAAGTTGTGATGTTGTGACTCGCAGCATGTTGAGCTGTTGGTCTATCCATATTCATAATTTTAACATCATGTCTGTGGCCATTCATTCTGATATTCAGACCATCCGTGGTCAGGCCTATGTACTGTGCTGAGCCAAGTTTACATTGTAGCTGGTATATTACATTTTTCGATGTACAATTATGATGACCCTGTATTTTGAAGACCATTTTTGTTGTTTGGCTGTTGAAACTATTTGCTGAGGGGTGTATTGGACACGTCTTGCATCTAGGTCTATTACATGGGAAGGAGCCATGAGGAAGTTTGTGTGGTTTCTCTGCATCAGGGTCTGGTAGTTTAGGATGTACTAGGATATTTTTCAAGTTGGGAGGTTGCTTGTACCAAATTTGTGGTGGATCGGTGAAAAGATTTTTGGTGTGGACAGAAGCTTGAAGAATTTTGAAGCCATCTCTCAATATCTTGTTGAGTTTATGTAGACCAGGATGGTAGTCTGTTATTAAAGACAGTTTATTTTGTTCTGTTTGTGGTTTATGGTGAACCAAGGATTGTGCTGAATGAATTTGGTTTTCAATGAGTTTTTTTGGGTATCCTCTTCTCTGGAAGGCTGGTGATATCTTTCTATTAAAATCTTTCAATTCCCTATCATTCGAACAGATTCTCTTACCCCTGATTGCTTGACTGTATGGAATGGATCTTTTTATGTTTATTGGGTGGTTGCTGTTTGATGGAGATATTGTAGGTGGTTTGTAGGTTTGATGTGAATTCCTGTGTTGATATTTCCATTCTGGAGTGTTACTTCTACATCCAAAAAGGTGATAGCTGATGTAGATTTCTCCCAGGTAAATTGAAATTGACTTATATAAACTATAATCACTCATATGTTCATGAAACAATATATATATATATCTTTAATCTGTGCATCTGTGACATCTGATTTCTACTCTACACAATCTGTGATTACAATTATTTTATTTCATTCTCTCATATTTCTTTTTGTGTTTTCTCTTCGATTGACAAAGACCACTGTGTGGTTGAAATATATCAGTGTTTAAGTGCTTTTATGTGTTTCTATTTCAAGACTACAGAGTGGACTCTTACCAAGGTAAGTCTGTCAGTCTCCTAGTCCAAAAAATCTATATATATATATATATATATATATATATATATATATATATATATATATATATATATATATTTTCTCCCGGGTAAATTGAAGTGTGGAGAATTGTGTCAGGCTGTCTAAAAATGTCTCAAGTGTTGAAGCACCCTGTGTCCAAATTAGGAAGATGTCATCTATATATCTATACCAACATAATGGCTGGTGTGTTTGTGTCTTTAGAAAACTCTCTTCCAACAATCCCATGTACAGATTTGCGTACGATGGTGCCATTCTGGTACCCATTGCTGTTCCCTTTATTTGAAGGTAGTTCCTTCCCTCAAACTGAAAGTTGTTCTTCTCGAGGATGAACCTGGTCAGGTTCACAAGAAAAGGTGTAGTGGGAGAAGGCTTGCCTGGGCGTTTGTTTAGAAAATTCTCTATTGCAGATAGGCCATGTGCATGAGGGATGTTGGTATAGAGCAGGGGTTCTCAACCTTTTAGGCTCTGAGCCCCCCTTCACACTTTGGTGTGAGGTCACGCCTCCCTTCACGGATTAAGTTAATTTAGATTTATATATGATAAATTTACTTACAATATGTTTAAGTAATAACCAGAAAAATGTTCGATAATTTTGTAGTGCTAGTGTGAGGGCTGGCACTGTTTCTCGTTAACTATTTTTTGAATGTTTGGATGAAATTTTGTTAAAGAACACCGCAGGTCACTTTCCACATCTAGTCTGGCTCGATATTTAGATTTTATATTAGCCAGGGCTGAAAATTCTGTCTCGCATAGATAAGTTGATGAAAATTGTACAAGCAACTTGACTGCCTCCATTGCTACTTCTGGGTAAACAGGAAGATATAGTAGCCAGAAATCTTCGAGATCCATGTTTGGGAAATCCAATTTAGCTTTGAAATTTCAATGATTGTGTGTTTGTGTCCAACATCAAATTCAATTTTTTTAAAAATTTGTTGACGCCTCCCCTGGAATTCTTCTACGCCCCCCCAGGGGGGCATGCCCCCCAGGTTGAGAACCGCTGGTATAGAGAGAGGTGACATCTATGGTGACCAAAATAGTTACCGGGGGTAGAGGTACAGATATTTGTGAGAGTCGATCTATGAAGTGATTGGTGTCCTGGGTATGTGATAGAAGGTTCTTTAAAAAAAAAAAAAAAAAAAAAAAAAAAAAAAAAAAAAAAAAATATATATATATATATATATATATATATATATATATATATATATATATATACACACACACACACACACACACATATACATACACTACACAGTTGACATTCGTATAACTATCCAGATAAAAATTCAATATATAGAGGTATTTGTTAATGAGAAGTCTTACAAAGAATACTCCTGCTCCATCTTATTGCAGTATAAGATTGCTGGCAGTCACAAATCCAACACAGCATGATATTGCAGGCATGCATAAGGTAATAGGCCAATGTTAACATGGGATAACGTTTTATATTGTTTCAATTTACAGTGTTTCAAGATGTATGTAGTTGAAAATCTAAAAATGTTTGATGAAAGTGTTCAGAATGATTTTTTTAATTGTATTAGGTATCTGTATAAAATACAGCATGTTCTTTACTCTCTATAGGCTATTATGATAAGTAACCTGATGCTAATAGAAAACTATTGTATAAATATGGTAATAAATTAGTGTACAAACTAATGGAATTCATTTCCAAGAAGCATAAGTCGGAAATACAGTACTCAATTTTAATCAAATCATTAATTAAATAACTACCTTTATTAAATTAAATGCAGTATACATTTAACACATAATGCACTATACACTACACAAGTTGTAATCAGATGAAAAACATTAAATGAAATACAAATTATTGAAAAAAAAGTTTCCATTCATTTTTAGTGTTCGAAGTTTTACTTGAAAAATTGAGTAATTTTTTGTTGCATTGAAATAAAACACGTTCAGTGAATGTTTCAAATTTATTTAGACAATAAAAAAATGTTGTCTGATACACCATCTTTTATTTGAAATCCTTGCCTGATGATTTTAAAAGCTTGTAAAACTTCATTGACTGTAGGGTTCTTTTCTTCAGGTTCATCGTCACAGTCATCATAATTTTCTTTCAAGAGTTCATTCGGGCTTGTCATCTGGGCGCTTTGGAGTATGTCTTTGTCGTTTGGAAAATATGAGATAACGTTGTCTTCGTCTATGCAAATAAAATGTTCAAGACAAACATCTTCACCTACATTTCATTAATTTTTCAGAAAATTTCATTGCTTTTTTAATTCATTTAATGCCATGTCATCCTCATTATTCTTTTCCTATATGACCAAATTAAATCCAGCTTTGGAGAAACAGTTGAAAATGTCATTTCTCTACACTTTTCCCAATTCAGCAGTGCAGTCTCTTAGATTCACAATATCTTTGGTTACGGCTTCATTGTTCTCTACTTTAGTCACAATCCTTTTTTTTTAATTTGATTTCTGTAGTGTAACCTGGAATTTTTTATAACTCCTGATCGAAGGATTGCAGTAATGAAATTATGTTTTTTGGAAATAAAACCACGATCAGATTCTTTAGATTAGTATTAATGTCATGTGGATGTGCAGGGCAGTTGTCTATGAAAAGTGCAATTTTTCTTTTCTCTTTAGAAATCTGCTTGTCCAGCTTTGTCATCCATTCAATAAAAATTTTGCTTGTCATCCTCCACACCTTTTTATTTAATGTGTGTTCAACCTAGAGCTTCTCTAAGTAGAGTCTTTGAAACGATTTTATGCCTCGGAAACATCATTGAGCTTTTTTTTGCCAGTTGCAAGCAATTTGAAATTTTCTGTTCCTACCATGTTAGCTGCCACTAATATAGTAATTCTTTGTTAGCATGCTTTCCCTCCAAAACAGGGCTCGGTTTTAAAAGCCTGTCTTGTTATGTATCATTTAAAAAACAGACCGGCTTCGTCAGTCTTGAATATGTCATTTGGTGCATAATCATATAAAATTGTTTTCAACACATTTTTCTTCCCTAATTCACAATTACCCTTATCAACACTTGTGTTTTCTCCCGAACTCACTTCTTAAACGATGATTTACAGTTTTTTAAATTTGTCTAACGAACTGTTTCTTGTGTGAAAGTCACTGTGTATTAATGAATCAGCAAATTCCAAAGCCTTTTAATTTAATAGTGTCACCGTTAAGGGAAGATTTTTCTCATACATTACAATAATCCATTTTACTCTATGCGTTAATGATATTGTCTTATGAACAAGGTTCAATTCTCTTTATTTGTAAATCTTAAGCACAAGTTTGTTTTAAAATCTGATCCTGATTTTTAGTATGGTCGATAGTGATATGTTTTTGAAATACCCAACTTTTTTATACTTCATCAACTGCTTTTACAACATTCACTTCCTAACACCTCATTTTTGAACTCTTAAATACATTCTTTTTGACATTTTTTAAGGCACGACAAACTTACGGTACGAATGAAACAGTGTAACTGAGCTAGCAAGATTAAAATAAGGAAGAAAGTGCAATGATGGGAAGAGGAAAGAATACATAGCTATAAATGCCGAAATCTTCAAATGTATCAGTAAATGCTATAATGTGTAGTATACTGAGGGCAGAAAGTATACAACAGTACAGTACTATATTATGTTCGGTGTCAAATGTACTATATTGCCTACTACCTGACAGTCTCTCAGTTTCAATGCCCTTCCGGCAGAAAACCAATAATGTCCTGGAAATACCTTTGTGAGCTGCCAATACAGTAGATTTCTTTTCGTCAGTTGGTAAAATATTTTGTTATTGAGAGGTTTGAAATTCGTAATGTAGAGACTTATTATAATACTTATGTCTAATATGTCATGGGGCGCCATACAAATTGGAAGTTCATTATAAAAAAGGTCGACTATATATATATATATATATATATATTAGCTTTGCAACACTGTTTTCTTGTATTCACTTATCATTTTCACTATATGTACTTAAACAAGTACATATATAGTTGCATAAATACCAAGTAAGATTCTTGTTTACTGGTAGGTACATATAGTGAAAGTGATATATATGTATATATATATTTATATACATATCGAAATTTTGTTGCTGTTCATGACGAGCTGGTTGTTAATTACTTTTGATATTACTTGTGACCAAACTTTTTGTTAACTAAAGGTTGTTAAATTGTAAACTTACACTTGGAGGAAACTTTTTCGTCTTACGACTTCTTCAGCCTCGTATTTTTGCCACTAGGATTGTTGCTGTTGTGCTTCTTTGGTACCATTTTTTGAAAGTTAGAAGTGATGTGATTGAAGAGTATGTGTGATCTGTGTCGTGTTTGTTCATTTAGGATGTCATTTTTATGTGTGTTGCTATGTCTGTATATTTCATATTGTTCTAGTGTGTTTAATTTATGGCCTTTGTTGCATTTGTGGAGGATGCTCATGTTATTTTCCATACAGCATGAGTGTTTAATGTCCATGAGGGGATTTGCGAAAGTGGAATCAATAGTAGTGCGCAGTGCGCTTTTGTGTTCTTTATATTTTTTGGCGAAAGTTCTGCTTGTTTGTCCAATATAGAGCTTATTGCAGTTTTTGCATTTTAGTTTGTCTACTCCTGGGTTATTGTATGTGTTGGTATTGCTACTAATGCTGTGTCTGATAACCATATGGCTTTTATTTGTTGTTCTGTAAGCTACATTGTATCCTGCTTTTTTAAATTGGTATGTTATTTTATTTGTGAGATTGTTTATGTATGTGAGGGTGATGAATTTGTTTGTGTTTTTGTTGTTTGCGTTGTTGTTACTGTTCTTGTTGAGTATTTTTCTGTGTTGTTTGTCTATTAAATAATTGTCATATCCATTTTTGTGAGCTAAATATTTGATTGTGTTTAGTTCCTCTGTGTAGTTAGTTGTGGACATAGGCATTTTGTTTAGTCTGTGTAGTAAATGTTTGAATGCTGCGTGTTTATGTTGTATTGGGTGGTTCCAGTGTTGTGAATCAGTATGTCTATTATGGTTCGCTTGCTGTATATGATGAATTCATGTTTGTTTTGATTTTTGTTATGGTGATATCTAAGAAATTCAATGTTTTGTTGTTTTCAAATTCTGCAATGAACTGGATATTTTTGTGTATTTTGTTTATAAGTGTTTGGAGTTGTTGGCATTGTCTTATGTTTCCTCGGTATAGTATTATAACATCGTCTATATATCTGTGCCAATATATTATCTTATCTGCGTGTTTGTTGTTATTTATGATTTTATTCTGTTCTATGTGTTGTAGGATTATTTCTGCGAGAATGCTTGAAATCGGTGAACCCATTGGTTGGCCTTGTTTCTGTGTGTAATATTTGTTGTGAGTGAAGTAGTTCTGTTGTGAAATGGTGTACAAAATGTGTATGATTTATTTTGTGATTTTTCTGGAGTGTTAAGTCTTAGATTGTCTCGTCATATGTTTAGTGTTTCTGTGACTGGGCTGTTGGTATATAGGTTTGTGATGTCAAACGATGCTAGGGCTGAGTTATGAGGGGTTTCAATGTTCTTTATTTTGTTTACTAGATCTATTTCAATCTCTAAAATCACCTCATAGACACTAAATACTCATGTAATAGTATGGAAAATAACACGAGCATCCTCCACACTTGCAACAAAGGCCATAAATTAAACACACTAGAACAATATGAAATATACAGACATAGCAACATACATAAAAATGACATCCTAAATGAACAAACACAACACAGATCACACATACTCTTCGATGCCTTCACTTCTAACTTTCAAAAATTGGTACCAAAGAAGCACAACTGCTGCAGGCAAAAATACGAGGCTGAAGAAATAGTATGACGAAAACGTTTCCTCCAAGTGTAAGTTGACAATTTAACAACTTATAGTTAACAAAAGGTCTGGTCGCAAGTAATATCAAAAGTGTAATTTATATATATATATATATATATATATATATATAGATTTTTTGGACTAGGAGACTGACAGACTTACCTTGGTAAGAGTCCACACTGTAGTCTTGAAATAGAAACACATAAAAGCACTTAAACAATGATATATTTCAACCACACAGTGGTCTTTGTCAATCGAAGAGAAAACACAAAAAGAAATATGAGAGAATGAAATAAAATAAATATAAGTTCTAATCACAGATTGTGTAGAGTAGAAATTCTATATATTACCAAAGATCCACAAAAACATAATCCCTCCAACTGGTAGACCAATAATTGCTGGCTGCAATTCAGTAATGGAAAGAATTTCAGCTTTCCTCGACTCACACCTTCAACCCTTAGTAAAGAACCTTCCATCACATACCCAGGACACCAATCATTTCATAGATCGACTAATCCTCACAAATATCTGTACCTCTACCCCCGGTAACTATTTTGGTCACCATAGATGTCACCTCTCTATACCAACATCCCTCATGCACACGGCCTATCTGCAATAGAGAATTTTCTAAACAAACGCCCAGGCAAGCCTTCTCCCACTACACCTTTCCTTGTGAACCTGACCAGGTTTATCCTCGAGAAGAACAACTTTCAGTTTGAGGGAAGGAACTACCTTCAAATAAAGGGAACAGCAATGGGCACCAGAATGGCACCATCGTACGCAAATCTGTACATGGGATTGTTGGAAGAAAGTTTTCTAAAGACACAAACACACCAGCCATTATGTTGGTATAGATATATAGATGACATCTTCCTAATTTGGACACAGGGTGCTTCAACACTTGAGACATTTTTAGACAGCCTGACACAATTCTCCACACTTCAATTTACCTGGGAGAAATCTACATCAGCCATCACCTTTTTGGATGTAGAGGTAACACTCCAGAATGGAAATATCAACACAGGAATTCACATCAAACCGACAAACCACCTACAATATCTCCATTTCGACAGCAACCACCCAATAAACATAAAACGATCCATTCCATACAGTCAAGCAATCAGGGGTAAGAGAATCTGTTCAAATGATAGGGAATTGAAAGATTTTAATAGAAAGATATCAACAGCCTTCCAGAGAAGAGGATGCCCAAAAAAACTCATTGAAAACCAAATTCATTCAGCACAATCCTCACTTCACCACAAACCACAAACAGAACAAAATAAACTGTCTTTAATAACCGACTACCATCCTGGTCTACATAAACTCAACAAGATATGGAGAGATGGCTTCAAAATTCTTCAAGCTTCCGTCCACACCAAAAATCTTTTCACCGATCCACTGCAAATTTGGTACAAGCAACCTCCCAACTTGAAAAACATCCTAGTACATCCTAAACTACCAGACCCTGATGCAGAGAAACCACACAAACTTCCTCATGGCTCCTTCCCATGCAATAGACCTAGATGCAAGACGTGTCCAATACACCCCTCAGCAAATAGTTTCAACAGCCAAACAACAAAAATGGTCTTCAAAATACAGGGTCATCATAATTGTGCATCGAAAAATGTCATATACCAGCTACAATGTAAACTTTGCTCAGCACAGTACATAGGCCTGACCACGGATGGTCTGAATATCAGAATGAATGGCCACAGACATGATGTTAAAATTATGAATATGGATAGACCAACAGCTCAACATGCTGCGAGTCACAACATCACAACTTTTGATGACTGCTATACCACAAAAATAATTAAATCACTCCCCCCTGATTGCAATCCCTCAGAACTGAGAAGGTGGGAACTATCATACCAGTGGTATACCAAGTCCAGAGAATCCCCTAACCTCAACATCAGATAAATCCATTCATTTTTTATTTTTTTATTTATTTATTTTTTTTTATTTATTTATTTTATTTTTTTTTCTCATAGCCTTATCTCGTTTCCCCTGACAGACTTATATAAACTATAATCACTCATATGCTCATGGAAACAATATATATATACCTTTAATCTGTGCATCTGTGTCATCTGATTTCTACTCTACACAATCTGTGATTACAACTTATATTTATTTTATTTCATTCTCTCATATTTCTTTTTGTGTTTTCTCTTCGATTGACAAAGACCACTGTGTGGTTGAAATATATCATTGTTTAAGTGCTTTTATGTGTTTCTATTTCAAGACTACATTGTGGACTCTTACCAAGGTAAGTCTGTCAGTCTCCTAGTCCAAAAAATCTAAATAATCTTTACCAACCAAAACTAACCTAAAAAAATATATATATATATATATATATATATATATATATATATATATATATATGTATATATATATATATATATATATATATATATATATATATATATATATATACATCGCAATATGTATTCTTATGTATCAATAAAGAACATAAGTCAAAATACAAATACAAGAATTATAATTGAATTTACAATTAATTCTTGTAAATTCAATTATAATTCTTGTATTTGTATTTTGACTTATGTTCTTTATATATATATATATATATATATATATATATATATATATATAATCTCGAAATCTTGTTGCTGTTCATGACGAGCTGGTTGCTTATTACACTTTTTCTATTAGTTGCGACCAGACTTTTTGTTAACTAAAGTTGTTAAATTGTTAACTTACACTTGGAGGAAACGTTTTCGTCTTACAACTTCTTCAGCCTCGTATTTTTGCCGCTAGGAATGCTGCAGTTTTGCTTCCTCGGTACTATTATTTTGAAAGTTAGAAGTGATGTAATCGAAGATTATGGGTGATCTATGTCGTGTTTGTTCATTTAAGATGTCGTTTTTAGTGTGTTGCTATGTCTACATATTTCATACTGTTCTAGTGTGTTTAATTTATGGCCTTTCTTGCATGTGTGGAGGATGCTCATGTTATTTTCCATACCTTTTCATGAGTGTTTAGTGTCCATTAGGTGATTTGCGAAGGTGGATTCAATAGTAGTGTGCAGTGCGCTTTTGTGTTCTTTATATCTTTTGGCAAAAGATCTGCTGTTTTGTCCAATATAGAACTTATTGCAGTTGTTGCGTTTTAGTTTGTATACTTCTGGGTTATTGTATGTGTTGGTATTGTTAATAATGCTGTGTGTGATAGCTGTATCGCTTTTATTTGTTGTTCTGTAAGCTACATTGTATCCTGCTTTTTTGAATTGGTGTGCTATTTTATTTGTCAGTTTGTTTATGTATGTGAGGGTGATGAGCACAAACAACACAAACACAAACAAATACATCATATACATATATATATATGTATACAGTCAACTCCCGATTATCCGGGATCGCATCAACCGGGTTGCGGATCAACCGGGATCATCAGCTCCACTTGAAGCAGTGGGGTGGGAGGAGTCAAATGTGAACGCGGCGGACGGTTGATAGCGCGGGCGGTCGTTGGGGCGTACAGTAACCTTTACGGAATAATTTATAGCCTGTCAACTCGCCCGCAGTCGCCACCTCGTGTTCTAAATCCTTCCTACCTGTTTCCGCGCGACGCGCACTCGCGGGCAGAGTTTCGGTCAGCATGTCTCAGTTTACGTTATATTTCTTGTTGTCGTTTTATAAATTCACGCGGTTCTATGACACGCGAATCCCTAATCAGATCAGAGCACATCGAAGCATCGAACGTGATGCATGGAGGTGCGATAACCCCGAGCGCAAGCGGCCGTTTTTCGGTGAATAAATCCGAAATCCGAATTCACGGAATTACGCGATCGCTCGAGTCGAACGTAAACACTACCCTTCCTCAGTGGTCAGTTTATGCGTTGCTTCTGATCAAAACAAACTGTACAGTAGTGACGGTACAACACGAGACGGTACTATTTATCAGCTGTTTTTTACAGTCATTGGGTAGAAGTAGGGCTGTGGATATTATGGTATTTGTTTTAACCGTGATTTCGCATTATCCGTGACGGCCCTGCCGGTAATTATCCCGGATAATCGGGAGTTGACTGTATATGTATGTATATAATAGATTTTGCTCTTAACATTTATAAATTTTAAATGAAGGAATGTTAAATTTTTAGTTTACATATGACATATTTGTCTTTTTGTTTTAAAAATTTATGAAGTTTCAATGAAGTTTAATTATATTGTGTTTTCTATATTTCTACCTATTTTAATTAATAGTTAAAAAAAAAATGTTTTCAGAAAAAACCCAGATGACAGAAAGATTTGCAGGAAATATGATTAATAAAGATATAGCCAAACCTCTTCATTATCAACAGCTAGAAAGGAGTCTCAATATTCAACCTTTTTTGTCTTATGTGGAAAACCTGTTTAAAGAACCTGTTTGGTGAGTTTGATTGAAGAGTTAATTTAATATTAAAGCAAAGTATAAATAAATGTCATGGATACTTGGGTAACAACTTTAAAAGATAATGTATGATAGGAATGTAATCTGTTGGGCTGTAACATGGTTATCCTTTGCTTTGATTAGCTTATTAAAACTTTAAATGTAGTGTATGCGGAGTTTTTTGAACGTGTAACATTATTTGTAAAAAGATATTTTTTGCCAGATTTTGATAATTTTGTGTCTCAGTATTTCACATATTACATCTAGAAAACTATGTAACCAATATTTGTTCATTTTTTTTTGTGGCTTTAGAGTAAATTTAGACTTTGTCATGGATGGTCAGATTGAAGAAGTTTGTTGGCAAAGAATCATGTGAATTTAATTTCTTTTTAAAATTTTGTTGGCCTATTTTACTGCAGTAATGTATCTTATTTTTACTATAAATTGCATTTACTTTTGTATATTTACATATAGCAATAACATTACAGTACAGTCTCGCTAATCCAGTCTCCGATGATCCGGACGGCCCAAAATTTTTGTTTAGTTATAGTATTTTACAGTGCACAATCAGTCTGCCGTCCACAAAAATATTTATTTTTATACGTCTATATTTGTTATTTTTCAAAGGGGTTTTCCTACTCTTATAGACAAATAATATAATTTATTCATTAAAATATGAATTTACCATATTATTTGTTTCTTTTGCTTATTAAAGTAGGAAAAACGTCTTTGAAAAAATATATTTACATTAGATCTCCCAACACTACAACGCACGTGACATCAGAGACATCTTGCGATGAACGAAAGATAAAGGACCCTGACTAAATGGATAGACAGTCTATCCATCTGGCGTCAGGTCAGTTGTGTTGTCGGACGGATGTCACATTTACTGCTTCTCGCAAGATTTCTGCTCAGTGGTAATTTAATTCTAGTGCGATATTGATCTGTGTTTTTTATTTACGTCTCGTTCAGTGTTCAGTGAAAATAGCGACTAAACGTAAGTCAGTAACAGTGACAATGGAATAAAAACTCCAAGCTTTATTTTGTATTGATGGAGGTGAATCGCTTACTAAAATTGCAAAAGAGTTAGGCGTGGGAAAACAAACTGTTTCCGATTGGAGAAAAAGCGACAGGAAATTGAAGATTTTTTGCAAAAATGGTTAGTAAAGACAGTTTAGGCGGCAGAAGCACTTAAAAAAAAACAAAAAAATGAAACCCTAGATGATGCTTTGTATGTTTGGTTTTGCCAACAAAGGGAACAGGGTGTTCCATTATCGGGTGTAAATTTGCAAACGATCGCGCTGAAACTGAATGAAAAGTTGAAAGGAGGCCCTAATTTTACTGCCAGTGTGGGTTGGCTGTCACGGTGGAAGGAACGACACGGCATCCGTCAACTCGGAATAAGTGGTGAAATTTTGTCAGGTGAGAGTGATGCCAGTGAAACATTCAAAGACAAATTTGGCAAGTTTCTCAGAGATGAAAACTTACAACCTTGTCAGGTGTTCAACGCTGACGAAACCGGATTAAATTATAAAATGTTCCCAAAAAAAACTTTAGCTTCCAAATTAGATTCAGTAGCAAAAGGCCATAAAGTTAAGAAAGAATGTATGACATTGCTGCTCTATAGTAATGCTTCTGGCGATCTAAAATTTCCACTTTTGGTGATAGGGAAATCCGCAAAGCCTAAGGTTTTTAAAAATGTAAATTTAAGTGTTCTACCGGCCCAATACAAGTTCCAAAAATCAGCGTGGATGAACAGTCAAATTTTGAAGGACTGTTTTAGAAAACTTTGTTCCAACAACAGAAAAGTTTTTAAAAGAGAAAAACTCCCTCGAAAAGCGGTTTTACTAACCGATAATGCCCCATGCCACCCAAATGAAGAAGATTTGCGTCATGGTGACATTTTTGTTAAATTTCTTCCTCCTAACGGCTCTCATTCAGCCTATGAACCAAGGCGTGATAGAGGCGATAAAACGGCGATATAGGAAAAAGTTAATTTTATCGCTTTTGTAACAACAAGAAGGAGATCCAGCTACACAATTTATTGAAATTCTTAAAAAAGTGACTATAAAGGATGTCATTTATATGGCTGCAGAATCGTGGGAGGAAATTCGTCTATACTCCAAAAGAGCTGGAAAAAATTGTGGCCTGAAATGCCACAGGAAAGTGAAAAAACCTACAGTCAACCTACTAATGACGACGCGGAATTTGTTCAGATTTTTCAACAATTGGAGGGTTGGGCCAGGTTGAAAGACACTGATATTTCCGAGTGGATTATCAGTGACAATGACAAGTGGTTATCAAGTGCTCAATCAAGTGGTTATCAAGTGCGGTGTGCACTGCAAACGCAGAAAATGACAGCTCGGAAGAGGAAGACTATACAGACGAACCGGTCAGCCCAACTCATGATGGGGCGGCTGCAATGCTGGAGGGGTTGATGACCTACTTTGAGAAACAAACTGATACGTCAACTGCGAAGCTAGTGACCTTGAAACTCCTACAAGATCATACTGTGAAACGACGTCATTCATAGTTAAAACAAAAGAAAATTTTGGACTTTTTTCACTAAGTTTTAAAAGTTTATTTTTGTTTCAGTTTCTTTTTTGTTTGAGTTTTTTGTGCGTTTATACAGTATAGTATAAATAAATTTATGTGAATACATTTATTCAATGAGAAAGATGCTTTGATATTTATTCATGTCATACCTTTTCTGTTACAATTACAGTTTTTTGCTAAATAAGCTATGAAATACTGTACTGTATAGGCCTCAATTTCACTAAAACTACAATTTCTATATGTTTCCCCGCCTAAAACACATATTGTATGCATTTGTTTGGCTTTTTCCGTCTAATCCGGACTTTCGTTGATCCGGACAGGGTCCGGTCCCATCAAGTCCGGATGAGTAAGACTGTACTGTATATATTTTTATATTATTTAGAAGTCTTATTTTTGTGAAAAATACCTTTACAAGGTTTGTATATATTTTTATATTATTTAGAAGTCTTATTTTTGTGAAAAATACCTTTACAAGGTTTTTCTCTCATAATGAAATCAGTAAGTTACATTGCCTACATGATTTTACTGTCATTTAAAAGTTCAAAATTTTACAATTTTAATTTTTATAATTGTTTAGAATGTTTTTTTGTATTGTAAAGTTTCTAAATAGGAAAACTAAAACATTTAATTTCAACATGTTATTTCACAAATTAAACCTTCATTAGTGTCTCCTGTCTAAAACTGTATGTGCTCTCTTAAAGGTTAAGTTTCAGTTAATTTGTCTATAACCTAAATGTTTCATTAACAATGATGGGGGTTCAATAAACTGAAAGTAATAACTCATTTTTTATCTTCTGAAGTTAGCAGTGTATAGTAATTTAATTTTTGATTAGATAATATTTAGGTCTTAAATTACTTTGAACTATATAAAAAAAGAAGAACAAGTCATTGTGAATGATTGGGTAAAAAAATACAGTAATGCCTCGACTTACGCTACCTCGTCTCATGATTCCCAAGTTACGCGGTTTTAAATCATGTCCAAGTTACGCAGAAACTGACCTGTTCTGGATACAAATCCCTAAAAGAACATTCATACCCCATAAAGAGAAAATATTTCCAGGTTTTAAGGTTGCCAAAGACCGATTGGCAGTGAAGGTTGGTACATCTGGTGACTGTAAGTTGCAACCTCTCATAGTTTATCGCTCAGAAAATCCAAGGGCATTAAAAAATATTTTTAAAGCTAGCTTGCCCGTGATATGGAAGTCGAATTGAAAGTTTTGGGTGACATCTTCCCTTTTTGAGGCCCAGATTGGTCATCATTTCATACCTCAAGTTAAACGTAATTGACTGTCTAAACGAATTCCTTTTATAGCAATTCCTAATAATTAACAATGCACCTAGCCATCCTCCTACTATTTTAACTAATTTCAACACAAGCTTGAAAGTGATATTTTAGCGATCAAATACCACTAGTTTGCTTCAACCGATCGATCAGGAAGTCATCAAAACATTTAATGTTTATTACACAAGAAGATCATTAGCACTCTGAATCAAGCTATGAGACAGAACAACGAGCTCTCTGTTGAAGATTTTTGGAAAAAATTCAATGTTTTAGATGCTTTGAGAATCATTGGACAATCTTGGAATGAAATTTCACAGAAAACTTTGAATGGCATTTGGAAAAAGATGTGTGTATTTTTTCCGCCACTGAAACTCAAACTGAATCAGTGCCAGAGTCTGATGAAATTGCTAATGTGATTAAAGACATTGTCGGTTTTTCCAGACAACTAAATTTAGAAGTGGATAATGATGACATTCAAGAACTGCCGGATTTACACAACTAGGTGCTGACAATTAATTGATGAGCTCATAGAAAGGTGTGAGCAAGAGCAAGACCTTAAAAACATAGATTCTTTAGACCCTGTTGATGTAGAAGATGAATTGACTGTTAGAAACTTTTTAGTCTTTGGCCACAATTAAACATAATTCTGATGTAATTGTATGTAAAATTATACCCCGACTTACATTGATTAAAATTGACTTACACGGTTATCGCTCGGTCCCACCTATCGCGTAAGTACGTGGTATTAACGTAATAATTGTTCAACTAGTTTAAATTTAGTCATAAATCTTCATTGACTAACAAACATTATTGTAGAGTTTTACATAGTTTTTATTTTCTCTAGAGCAAATAATCAGACAAGTTTTCCAGCTAATAAATAAACAATGACTGACAGATATAATGGCATACTATTGACTGAAAGTAATGTTCAAGTTTGCCCTATGTCAGCTTTTTAACATTCGTCAATTATTAGATCATTTGGTTTTCTGGAGATCAGAATATTGTATTTTGAATTATAAATTTTGCTAAACTAATCGTTAGTTAACAATTGAGCATTTTTAACAATGTGAATATAAACCTCAATTTATACTCATCATTTGTCAAAATAGGAAGTGCATATAAGATGTAGGGACCCACCGACATAGGACCCATCACAATCATTACAATTAATTTTTTACAGAACATTATTACAAATAAAAAAATCAGTCTTTACTTTTCCTAATGATACTTGAAAGATTAATAGAAATCACTGTATTTGCTAGAACAATTGTAATATGAAATTTGTGAACTTTTTGACATTTACACGGCTAAGAGAATACTAAGCCAAAATGTTTGTAACCAGTCCTCAGCTCCAACAAAATCAACATCTTTATCTTCACTACATGTTTTCTTATACAAAATGTTTTCTCTTTTCTTCCATTGATTGAAGCTTCCATCTGTGGCTTTAAAATCCGGCTTTACCTTTTTTTTACAAGATCCTCGACTTTTTGCCACATTAATGAGCCATAAACTTCAGCCTCTTTTTAGTGAACATTTTTAATCAATAATTTGAAAGCTGATTCCACTTGTGGATTCTTCCTAGAACAATTTCTTTTGGTGTCAACGTTTTCATTACAGTTTGATAATAACAAGATGGAGTCTTTGTTCTTAAAAAATTACATTAAAGAGGTTGCAAAACATTAAGTTGAGAATCAGCGTTTGTCTCGTTTTTGGTTATTTACTGTATCGATATAGAATGTCAAATTTTTATTTAAGACCTAAATCAAGTAATTTCTTTTGAGACTCGAACATCTTGCTACATTTTGTAACTTAAGTGACTCCAAATTTCACCAAATCAAATGGAAAAAAGTCTTCCAAAATTAAATTACATAAATTCACTCTGAAATCAAACGTTTTTGAAGAAAAAGAAAGAAACGTGTCTAGTAGTCATGTAAACAAATGGCATACAAACAACTAGATAAACAAACAATGACTGTACATTTTAAGAAACCTACAAGACTTAGTTGAGTAAAATGAAACAGGATATGAATCACATCGATAATGAATCATGTCAATAGCAGGACCGATGGACAGGATGTGAGTTACCATATCGCTTGACTAATTTCTCGGAATTTACGATACCTGTAAAAATTTTAGTTTGGACTGTTCTGGTGAACATGTATTTTATTGCTTGGCAAATTAAATGGTAACAAGCGAAAAAATGATTACAATTAGCAATCAATACAATGTAATATATGATTCCGTATCTGTGTTTAGGTTAAACGATAATAATAACTGGATGATAACATTAAGCATGATCACACTATGTGGCGGCTACTGTAGTAAAAAAAATTACTATAACTTCATATTTCTTAAATAACGAGGGATAAGAAAATTTTAAACTACTCATTGTAAGTTAGAACTGAAATCATTGTGAAAAATACAAATCAGTGTATGATTGATAAGTGAAGCATAATGTGTAAAAAATAAGTTAAGAAATATAAATTAATATATAACCTTCACAGAAGTAGATTTTAAGATTAATTTCTTACAGGTGTTTTTCTATTACCTTCTTGATGCAATACATTGTATGTGTTGTCAGATTGTCCGTTGATTTTAAATATAATATCGTGTCTTGTGTTATAGAAATATAGTCTCCATGTACAAAAGATTTCATAGAAACTAAAACAATGATACTTTTTCTTTAAGCGTCTTAAATTCATCTTATTTTCTAGAAAACATTTCTTTCAGTAAAAATTGAAGTAGACTTTAAAATTTGTAATAATTGATTTATAAAGTTCTTTATATTATTGATATTTATTTTATTATTAATTTTTCTTAGGTATGCATGCAACCTTATACACAAGATATAAACAAAATATAAGACCTGAGAAGCCAGCTACTCACAATCCGTTTCTTATCCTTCATAGGCAATAATAACCATCTTTACAAATATTGTAAAACATGCCAACCTTTTTGATTTTATATGCATTCATTTTAATTTTTAGTGAGGCATATGTAAGCAGTGATTCTGAACCAGAAGATCATGAGAATGATATTGAACAAAACAATGACAAGTGTAAAAATGGAATCCGTACCACAAAACAAGGTAAATTTTGTTTTAAAAAAATTTTTACAAACTTTTTCATTTGATTGCTAATTGGCTTATTGGTGTTAAGCATTCTTGAGAAACCCCTTATCCTTCAATACAGCTTAAAATTTAAACAAAATATAATGGCCGAATAAAGTTTTCACATTGGTTGTATAAGTGTCCAATAAACAGTGGTGTGTAATGGTATATTTATTAAGTGGTAAGGAGGGGGGAAATGGAGATCCAGGAGGGTATACCTAACTTTTAAAGTTGAATTTTTATGATAACATTAATTATTAGTTCATATTTAGATTATATGCTACGATAAAATGGAAAAGTAAGCAAATAAAATTGTATAGCTGAATACTTTTCTTTTCATAAATAAAGATATTTTTTTAAAAACTGTCAAAAGTTCATCAGGTGTTAAAACATATTTATCTAGGCTTCTAGGTTATTGAAAGTGACAGGTTGGCCACCGATAAAAATGGGAATATTTTTGTTTATACAGGAATTATTAGCGTTGGGAAAATGTCGGGTATTACATAGGAATTTTAATAATTCGGTTACGAATTTGGTAATTTTACTGGTATTTATAAAATTCTGTTTTTCTATTCATATTATAAAAGTGAGTTTATATTAAACATATTTTTATAATTAGGTACAAAACGCAAAATCAACCTCATCAATCATCTGCTGTTGATGTGGAAGTATGTGATGGCAATGTCTCTATTTGACCAGCATAGTGATAGACAAACTGAGTCATCGGTTGTCTGCACCGTATACTGTACATAATTGACCATATAAATGTGTGTATAATGTAAACACTAAATTTATTTGAGTAATCTGACTTCTACCCACCTTTATACCAGTAAGTTTATTCATTTAAATTAGTTCCTGTCTCATACATAATTTTTTTTTAAAACATTTTTTACAGTATAATAGATTAACACATTCTTTGCCATAGACAAACGTGCATCTGATGCTAGAATTTGAAAAGTATTCATTAATAATTTTGCTAACTTGTTCAAAGATCTATCTGTAAGCAAACATTTTGAAGTGGAAAATGACGCCTGTGATGATGCCACAGGTCGAAATACCTGCGTGCAATATTTTACTTCCTGTCTCAAAACAAATTATACATAATGGCAAATTTAGAAGAAAACTTGTAAAATCACTACCAAATATAAAATAGGCGCACTACTACTAAGAAATAATGGCATGCAATTAAAAGGGACTGGAAAAATAGATTCAACAAATAAAGCAGAACATACAAACAACATTACTAACCTTCAATAGGAGCTGAGCTGACCTTGTTGCCCTTACCAACAAACTGTTTAAATACTTATCCTTTTGCTGATAAAAGCTCCAATTTATTTGTGGTTGGATTACTCAGTAACTGCTAAATGTATGCTACTGTAATTTATCATTTTATCATTGGTATGAAATTGTTTAGAGTAAAAAACCCTTATTGTAACAAGTTAAGAATGATCTATTTAATAGGTTATTGTTTATACATTAATTTGTTGTCCTTTTCAAATCACAAATAAACTTATAGCCTAGATACAGAACACCAACAAATGTCCTTGTCAATAATAGTGTGTATGTTACTGTAATATACACAAATCGATTTCTTGATTAACAAAAATCAATTGTATACATCTGTATAAGGAGTGATGTCCTTTTATTAGGTGAAGCCTACAAATAAATACATATGTTCTTGCTAATCATCATTGGTACTACCTATGTTTATGCAGGGGTTATGTACTGCTTATTATTAGAGATGGGCCGATTCCTAAAATTTTTGATTCCAATTCTGATTACAAATAAAAATTTTTCTTCCGATTGTCAACTCATTTAAGTTGAGTAGGTCTACATGATATTCTCTAATAATTAATTTAATTAATATTTTGGTCTTATTGTAAAGCCTTTTAAAAGTTCCGCTTTAATGTAATAGGTTACATACAATGTTCAACCTTGATTTATGAATAAGAATTTCTGAAAGAATGTCAAACATATTGAATAATAGAAATGATTTATTTCAAATTACAAATGTGAACTTTATAAAATACCTGAGTTTATTTTCATTGTCTGTAAAAAAAAAAAAATTAAAAACATATAAAATGAAAAATTAATACAAATAGGCTCATTTTTAATATACAGTGTTTTAAAAGTCTGGCAGGTAATGCAAGCTTCTGTTCAAAAATATAAATTTCTGAACAAGCTGTTGGTATAGCCGGTTTCACCTCTTGTCATATATAATACCTGAAGGTGAGAAAAGTCTTTTTTAAAATACATATAAAGGTGATAAAACTAACACTGATTGATAACTGACAATATAACCTGGAAACAGTAGTAACTACACTGAACTCAAACTCTTAAAACGGCTCCCCGAACAACAAAACAGAACCACAACACAATGGAATGACGAGCTTAGCGCCACATTTTTTTTATTTTACAGTTTGTTTGATATCAAACAGTATCAAACCTTAAGTACTCGACAACAATGTTATATTGAACTACAATACTGTCAGTTCAGTTTTTTCTGTCGATTTCATAATCATTCCATACTAAATGTAAAATATGCATGTATTACGGAATTATTTAATAAAGAAAACAGACTATGCTAGATATAAGGTTTTACAATCACTCTATCCGTCGATGCAAAATATATAAAAAAATTGCTGTTTCGATGTGTGAAGCCGATCCTGTGGATGTTATATTCATTTTAACAATTTTAGCAGAACAATAACACCAGCGGAATAATGTTAAGTGAAGATGATGCATATATCACCCCGCCACTAAGATTGAAGAATTATTTATACTTTTAACAAAAATAAAATTATTTATTACCAGATAAATATGTATGCCAAAGAGAGAAAGTTATAAAATACAGCTCGATATTAAATAAATATAACTTCAGTAATAGCCATTTCAGTTTGTATAACTGAAGGAATTGGAATTAATTTTTCTTTGTGCTTTGTTTTAACATCAATGAAGCGGTGGCGGAGTAGAGGTGACCATAGATGGGGAGAGAGTCGAGCACGCCCGAGAGAGAGTGAGACAGCAAAGCAAGAAGAGCAGTGGCAAACAAACAGACCAGAAATGCTTCTGATCTTTATTGTTGCTGTGTTATAAATAATAATAATATTTTTGTAATCTCAAATCGGCTTTACTTTATCATTTAATTGTTTAAAAGCCACTAATTCATAAATAAGACATTGTTGATAACTAATTATTTTTTCAATAAATTAAACCGCACACATATTTTAACAGTAAAAGAACAAGAATAGGATTTTGCACTTTAATGAATTGAGAATCGAGTATCAACGATTGGTCGATACCATTGGAATCTATGATCTTAGATCCTGAATCGGGCCATCTCTGTATATTATACTACCTAACATGGGTGACTGGTGATTGTCGATCTGGTGATACTTAATAAAGGAATTAGATAGATTTATGATGTATAGAAAATATATTTTTGTTTAGATGATGAAAGTTATTTATTTGGAGAGGACTGGCATGTAGTGTTATGACAATGTGTTAACATGTTTTTGCTTCACCTGGAAAGGGATTACAGCCCTCTCCCCTGTCTTGATCATTTGTGTCTATATCCCATTGGTGCAATAAATAATACATCTAGGTTTCCTTACATTTTTTGTTGCTTGTCATTTTCAGAAATAAGTTCAAATAAATTTCGAACTCTTTATTAATTATTTAAAAAACAAAATGCATATCGACCAAAATAAACAACAAGCTGACCTAATTAATGACTTCTGTCAATCTAACAATGGATTTTTACCAAAAACAGTCAAACATCCGATTATGAAGCAGGACTGCAAACTACGAAAACTAAATTTGTGTATTACAACTAAATTTGTGAGAATACCTTTACAATAGTATTTTGAGGAATGTTCATGTTAAGTTGAATACTCTACTGAAGTCACGAATCTATCTTCATCAAATGTAGTTAAGGTAAAAAATAAATAAGGTTAAATATATGTTTCTACGTGTTTGAAATATTGCGTATCAGAAAGCAGGACCGCTCCCCACATTTCGGATGGTTTATTGTAATTTTAAAGAAATACGCAATGATCTAACCTATTAAAGATGTTAGTTCTACAATTACAAATACTGTCTATTCATAAGGGTGACTTACACAGATGGTGGTTAGGAGGTTGTTATTGTTCACAGTACGTTCTCAATAGCATCAAAGCAATTAGTGTCTTTGATATGGGTAAGTTTGTATGGAGAATACCTTGTGAAGTAATACATCTCATATTTCCTTACTTGCCATAGCCATTTTAAGTTATATTCTACCTACAAGATAATATTGGGTATAGACCATGCACATTATTGTTGTAACTAATTTGAAAAAGGTGTGGAAATTTTATTATTTTGGGCGTTGATACCATAATTTTAGATGTAATACAATATTATTGTGTATATATGAGACGTTCACATTAACTTGTACCATTAATTTAACCCTAGGAAATAATTCCTGCCTTAGTCACAATCTCATGTAAGATGTCATTATATTTGGTCTTTTAAGAAAAAATCTTTTGGTTCTTTGTACGTACATATGTGTGTAAAATGTCATATTGTTATCAGGGGTAGAAATATAGAGTGGTTATCTTTGTTTTAAGTTTCAGTGGCCTATGTACTACATATATTTGTATATAGATGTAGGAGATACAGTAGAGTTTTAAAATTCTGAGTCCTGATATTTCGAGATTCCGTTAAATTCGAGCCTATTTCTATTTGATCCTATTTTTTACTATTTGAAAGAAAATGTTGTGCTGGTCTTTCAAGAAATCTTTATAGTCATACAGTATGCAAAGGAAATGAGTCACGTTTTCAAGAAATGTTTATGTCAATATAGTATGCAAAGGAAATGAGTCGGGGGTTCTGAAAAATGTCTATATCAATATGGAATGCAATGGTAATGAGTCGGCCTTTCAAGAAATTAATGTTTATATCAATACGGTATTCAAAAGAAATGAGTTGGGCTTCATAGAAATGTTCATATAAAGTTCTATAAACTTATTTATTGAATAATTAATGATATTAGGGTTCATTAAAACTCCTATTTTTTGTAATGCACAAGAACATATTTCTGTGTGATCCGAGTTTTCGGTAGTTAGAGGGTGTCTCAGTCCCATCTATCTCGAATTATTGAGACTCTATTGTATTTGGGTTTATATATATCTGGAAATTTGGTTGTCATCACAGTTAATTGTAAACATTGTTAGAGGTTCTTCTGTAAATAAAAACTAGCATTCTTATTCTATTATTTACATTTATAGAGTAGTGTATGTATAGTTTTATAATTTAAAATTTTTTAAAGTATTCATATGTAGATATTTTTCACAATTGGGTTTTTAGTCTACAAATTTATATTTTAACTTTACATTTTTGCTTTAGATCGGCGGTCTGATAGAATGCGTCTTTACAACTTTGCTCATGTTCAAAGTGACAGAGCATGGCTTCAAAATATTCTTGTCAGTTGTTCATCTGATTCTTCAGACGAAGGAGAAGATGAACCCATCACAGAAGAACATTTACAGAATATGTTAAAGTTACATTTGTATAAAAAAAAATATCAACAAAAGTTTTATTCAAACCCAGAAGTAAGTATTGTGATTTTATTTGTTCTGTAGAGTGTCATTGTAAGTTTGATTGAATTTAAATTAAGACATTCATATATGTACTTTATCTCTCTCCTTTTCTCTCATATTTTTGTATAAGTGTGAAGTAACAACAAATAACAAGCATTTTAAGTATACACCATGTATTTTGAAAATTAATTTACAAAATTGTTGGTCTTCTTTACTGTATTATTAACAAGGGTGCTCCTCTGCTCCAACCTTTGGGCAGTACAAAATGTAATTCTTCATGATAGTGTTATGACCAGGAAGTACTTCTATTGGGAGCAATTTATTCTTGACCAACCAATAAGTTGGTTTTTTATTTGTAGCAGATGACTAATGTTGCAGAAGTTAAGAACTACCCAAAATTAGCGAGTTTTATAATCTCTTTACATTGGAAAAAATCCAACACATTAGTTAACCTTCGAGAAAGCGCATAGAGTTTAAAACGGGAAAGGGTGCTTGCGGAGGTTTATTCTGCACAAATACCCTTTAAAATTTAAACGGTTTCGATTTTATATTTGGGTGACTTCACAATTAAATACTATATAAATGCATTGTAAATAATATAATTTTAGACATTATTGTTGTACAATTTAAATTTTCTAAACATCATATTTCTAAAAATATTTTGAATTGTTAAAATGTGTAAGCAATGTATACTAGATTATTGCTTTAACTATGGGGGAAGTGTTTGCAGGTTATTTTTCTGTAATGAACAAATTCAACGTCTAAACGTATAAAATATATTATCGTGATAATAAGCCTTACATATAAGAATATGAAATTAATTATAATGTTTAGTGAAAATAAAGAATATTTTTATTAAAATATATAACCCTAAAAATTAGAGGATAAAAAAATATTGGCTTTATAACACAACAGGTTCTAGTAGAATCTTACAGCCTTTGTTGAAAAACCAATTCATAATTATTCATTTCTAAGCCTACAATTCACCACAAGTGTAGCATGAACTTGACCTACTCTCATAAGAATTAGGTTTCTTTTTGCGGTTCTCCCTTGCCTTTCTGGTTCAGTATACCAAAGCATTTTTTGGTTTTTACTAAAAAAAACTTCTCTTCTATTACAAAACTGCACGTAACAGCTTCCTGGCAAATGTTTCACAAGATTTTCTCTATAGTGTCAAAATCTGACAACATTTCAACAAACTGGTCATTTTCAGATTGACCTATTATGGTTTCATTTCAAATTTCATTGACTTCTTCGTCAGGTTCATCGCAAAGAGACTCTATTTCATCAGTCATCAAAGAGCTGTCTAACAACATTTTTGGTAGAAAGTATTTATTGATTTTCTTCTTTTTCAACAATAAATAGCATTTTACAAATTCTCTCCTCTTCAAATGGAACAACAGTAAAATGTAAAACTTAAACAAAACAAGTCTATAAACAGTAATAATTTAAATCCACAAAGTCTTTTGTAATATAAATAACTGCATGAGGAACTCCGTACAAATAACTTACATGAAAGGGCGCTTGCTGATAAAACCCATGCAATCTGATCGCAATTGACATAGATTAAATTCACACTAATGCTACTTGGAAAAAATTAACAAAAATAGGTTAGGCCATTTCAAAGAATGTAGGTTGTGGAGTAACGAGCTGAAAATAAACATCTGATAATTGAAAAGATGTTTTCTTGAAAAATAATGATACATGCGAAGAAAAACTCTGCATGAGCCCTATCGAGGGTTAATGCACTTAATAGATATATTCAGATTAACACATTAAAATGTAATATTTTCAAGAACTAAAGAAAAATTGTAATATAATTTTTGTATATGTAAATAAATTGATTTAAAAAATATAAATAATTCAACAAATTGAAATAAGTAAACAAAATCTTCAAAAAGATTCTCTATAGTTTCCACTCAAAAATTAGGGAGAAACATTTGTTCCCATTTGAAACTGAAGAGTATGTGTATTTTATGCATCGTAATCTATACTTATGGGTTGTGTTTGAGTTAATTGTATTTTTACAAGAAAGGCTTCATCTATGGATTATCTTATGTTTTCTGACTGCAAAAATGTCCTTCTAGCATTTATGGATATGTATTTTACTAAGTCTTTAATTAAATACATTTTATATTTATTAGCACAGGCTTCAGTTATGGGATGTTGCGGTAACATTTTATTGGGTCTCTGGTTACTACGGAACACCAAGAAACATAAAAGAAGATGAAAGATTAGAGTAGCAATAAGTATGGCGCCACTCGCAGTGTGTGTTATTTACTGTAGTAGTAAGTACCCAACATCAGTATTCCTTCTCGGAAGTGAGAGTCTGGAAGGCTGTTAAAATACTCATTCAAGGGACTCTCAACATTTTCATTTGACACAAAGCACTTTCCAGAGACAAATTTCTTCAGGTTTGCGAAGAGGTGGAAGTCCGAGGGTATCAAATCAGGAAAGTAGGCAGGATGGCCGAGAAAATCTTACCCCAAATTTACCCATTGCCAACACACTTTTGTTAGCAGGTTTGTTGTTTTGATGAAAAATGACTTTTTTTTGTTTTCAAGCCAGGCCTTTTCTCTCGAATTTCGACGTCCAGCTGGTCAAGAAGGATGGAGTAATATTCACCCGTAATCATTCTGTCTTTTTCAAGGTAATCAATTTACAAGATCCCTTTGGCATCCCAAAACACACTGGCCATGACCTTACCATCAGATCCAATCGACTTCGCTTTCTTTGGTGCTTCCACCTACTGTGTCAACTGGTGTTTAGTTTCAAGCGTGTAGTGGTGGACCCATGTCTCATTCATTGGGACAAATCGGCGCTCAAAATCAGTCGAATCCTTCTTGTATCGGTCCAAACTTTGCTGAGAATTTCGTTTGCGAATTGGCTTTTGATCCACATTCAGCAAATGCAGAACCCACCTCGCACAAACATCTTTCGCATCTTTACTCCTATCATCCAAAACAATATCTTGCACCTTTTTGATAATTTACGACGTGGTTGCAGTTTCTGTCCATCCTTCACATGGGTCATCTTCCAGCGATGTGCGACCACGTTTAAATTCAGCTGCCCATTTTTTAACTGTTGACATTGGAGGAGCGGAGTTCCCGAACACTTATGTCAACTTCGGATGAATTTCCTTAAGGGTTATTCCATACAAACAAAAATTTTTTTTCACTGCATGATATTTAAGTTCATCCATTTTAATGAAAAATATGCAAGACATCTACTACAAAAAACTCCTGAACACAAACTGCTCGAGCGAACAAGTTAAAGCTTATCATACGATGTAAGGGGATGTATGTACAGGCAGGAAAGATAAATTTTTATTGATTGAAATGCTATCTCTGGGTCAGGACATGAACTTTTCACCCTACCCTCATATACTGAGTGATATTAAGGACTAGAGTTGGGCAGAAGTAACTCTTTTCTGGGATTGGATTAGGATCACTCAATCACTAAAAAAGTTAATTGCTTTTAGTAATTCCCTTTTTGATGAATAAAATGACAGAATTAAATGACTTTCCATCTGTCTTTAGTGGGGAAAATATAACTGAAATTTAACATTTTTTTAATGTATTATTGGATCTACTTAGGCATTGTATTTATTATAATGGTGTAGTTATTTAATTTTTTAAATGATGCCTCTGTTATTAATAAGTATGGAAAAGTTTGAGTATGCATCTGTGTTTTGTACTGCAATTTGACTTGTAAATGTCAATAGCCATTAAGAATAATGAAATATTTGGTTTTAATGATGTAAAAAATATTGTTTATGAATGAGAAAACTGTAAATTATGGCTTAATATTAAATTAATGAACTTTTAGCTCTTAAAAAGGATTTTTGTATAGAAAATAGAAATATAGAGTGGATTTGTACTGGCATGAATTGGTCTGTGATGCGATTAACCTTAAACACATTTAATAGTTATTAATAGACATTAAATAAATTTTAAATATTTTATTTATTATTCAATTACCTGTGTGTTGCTGCAACATAAGAAGAAAGGAATGTCAAGTAAACTTATTATGAAAATTTAAATTGAAATTTTGTAATATTTACTGAAAATAGATTTATCTACATTAGGAAAATATTTCAAAGTATTATTTTAATTTTATTTATTTATTTGAGTGATTTTGGATAGTTACATCACGCAATACATTTCTTATCTTTTTTTAAGTGTTATGAAGAAAAGAATTCTTATCATGTAGGCTACTTATGCTATTGAAAAATAATTTTACCCACTACTTATATATGAAATCATTCAGCATCATAGATTACTAAATTTACTGCAATCAGTATTTCTAGGACTTCAGTGTATTTAACAACTTTCCAAAGTTTCATATCAATCAGATTAATGGTGTAGTAATACATATAGGAGAAGTTGACAGACATAGATTGCTTTTATAAACATTGATAATAATGTTTTATAACTCCTAAATACAATATTTAGATGTGATAATTTATTGTCTCTAAGCAATATAAATTATTTTTATATTGACAGATACCTTTTGGTTACCATTAAGAAGTAAAAATTATTTCTTGCATGTATTGCTTCTTTAAGAAATTAATATTGAAGGTAAAAAGCAGCCGTTGCAAAATGTTGCATTTCAGAAATTGTAAAAATAAACACTGATGTTTTCAAATTACACAATATTGATAACACTTTTAAATCTAATTGATAAATGAAAATTACTTTCAGCAAACATTGTTTCTTTAAGAAATTAATATATGAGGTAAAGCAAGGATTGAGAAAAGTTGCCTTTCAGATATCGTAAAAATAAACTGAATTTTTCCAATCTACACAACTTTGACTGATGCTTTTAAATGTTATTGAAAAATAAACATTATTCTTAGCAAATATTGCTTCTTTAGGAAAGTAATAAGTAAGGTAAAGCAGGGATTATAAAATGTTGTGTTTGGGAAATCATAAAAATGAACTTACTGTTTCCTAGCGAGAATTAGTAACAGAACACTAGTGGGGATGAAGAATGAAATGAATGAACCTTCATTCTCTTTACAAACTCTATATTCTTTAGGAGCAATGATCGTTGATTTTTAGGAAGCTAAAAATAAACTGAATTTTTCCAATCTACACAACTTTGACTGATGCTTTTAAATGTTATTGAAAAATAAACATTATTCTTAGCAAATATTGCTTCTTTAGGAAAGTAATAAGTAAGGTAAAGCAGGGATTACAAAATGTTGTGTTTGGGAAATCATAAAAATGAACTTACTGTTTCCTAGCGAGAATTAGTAACAGAACACTAGTGGGGATGAAGAATGAAATGAATGAACCTTCATTCTCTTTACAAACTCTATATTCTTTAGGAGCAATGATCGTTGATTTTTAGGAAGCTATTGAGTGGTGTAGAAGCTCTGAGGAAGCTATGAGGGAGTGGTGATATGATGAGAACATAATAAAAGAGTGATGTATAGTTTTGGTAGCAAAACTAAAGAAAGAAAATTATGTGAATTATGAGAAATCAATATGGTAGTTCAAATTATACGAGGTTACACAATAAAGTCCGGAGGAGCCACCTTGCTTTGTTGTAGCGGTGCAAGGGCTGCTTTAATGATAAAAACGACACTGAATTTAAGTTAAACACTAAACGTTAATTAAAAGAAATAGTTCAAGTTTATGAGTGAAGTTAAGTCTACGCCACTTACCATTCCAAACTATACAGTTTAGGTGAAGAGGTGATGCGGTGGTAGTCCCAGGCCTGGGTTAAGTCCTGAAGTGATGAACCGTAGATTGCGAAGAAGGGCATACATAAACTAGAACTCATTTAAAATTAATGTAAAGTAAAATCACTTCAATAGTCACAATAGAAAATCTTTAATTAACACTTGATAGTTCACGCACGAGGTTAAATAGTTAACTGTGTGCGGTATAATGAAATTCCACGCGGTTTACCTAAAACAATGGCATTCAAACTTAGAACGCGGTTTAAATAGACTTATTAAAGTTTGACGGCGGTAATTTATAGTTAGAACTAATCTAAGACATTAACTGAACATAATCAATAAGCGGTGTAATATTATAACGCGGTTAGAACCCGATGTAACCGGCTAGAAGCACTTGACTAGAAACTGGCGAGTCGCACTAGTAAACAGCCATATTGGAAGGAGAATGTAACTTGGACAAAGACGGAAATGCACAACAACGAGTAACTAGATTGAAACTAGTAGATCTAGTCCAGAACATAGATGAATAGGCTCAATGGGTCTGGTAACTGGATCGCAAAACTATTTCTTTGCAGTAAAAGAAGCCTAGATTCTGGCCGGCAACGAATGTCTAGTAGGCGGTGGAAATTAAACTGTGGTAAGGAATACCAGCTGTTCCGAGGATATATCGAAAATAATGACATGTCAACAAACGTGGTTTATGGAAAGTGAGGTTAACATTCTGTACTTAACAAGTTACTTCTCCCTTTGTTTGAGCCCCAATCAATGGGTTAAATAATTCAAGAAAAATTTTTATTCATGTTTATTTTAGCACTCAGACAATTATTGAATAAATTATATGTCGGTTGAATGTTAAGTCAAAAGTTTCCATGTAATCAGGTTTATTGTATTGAGTATTTTTGAGTAAAATATCATTGAAATTTTTTAAAGTTTTACAAAATTTTTTGTTGTGTGTGTACTTTTATTTTTATGCTTTTTTATAATGTAATGTAATAAATTGTTTTCAAGCTTGATAAGGGCAACAAATTAGTTGCCGAAACGTCGCAATAAATAAATAAACTTTTGATTTGACATTCAACTGAGTTATTATATATTCAATTCAAGAAGTTACCCAAACTCCATTTCTGGTTAAAGCTTTGTATTTAAAATTTTTCAGTCTTCTACATATAAATTTCCTTCTAATCCTCCTATTGGATTTTCAACTGTATCTCATTTTCCAGCTCATTGTCACAAATTTCTGAAACTGATAAGTTTTCATAGGTGTAGTTTTATGATTTCGTATTCTTGTAGTTTTCACATCTATTTTTATTAAACAATGTCTTACTTTGGTTCCTTGTAGACATATTTTCTGGATAAACTTATTTATTTTCTTTAAATTGGCTCTCACGATTATATTATTTAAATATAACTAAAACTTTTCATAGATTTATAATTCGTGTTGTTTCTAAAATATTTTGTTTCTATAAATTTATTTGTTTCATTAAAATTTACTAAATTTAATCAATTTTTTAAACTACCGACAAGGAGTACTAACTAAAGTAGGCAAGAGAGTCCACTTGGCATAAAATCTGATGAGGGGTCTATCTATCTATGATATCTAGATATTCTGTTGAAAGGATAATTTATGGGCTATAAATATCTATCCTTATCTATGCTGCAGGTTTCAAGAAGTGATAAATATACCTTAGACATAATAGATTTCTAGTCTGCTAATTGAGACTTTATAAAAAAATGAACTCTCTTAAAGCAAACAAAGATGAAAATCATGATGGAAAACTGATGTCTATATGATGTGGATGATTAATGGGTTATAACCTATATATCTTTTGTCTTTAGGTAGCAATGGGTTAATATACACACTTTTCAATCAGAAGAATATTTATAAAACAATAAGCTAAAACAATTGTATTACTGCCCTCGTATCAATACAATACAGTAGAACTCCAATTATTTGAATTTTGTCTATCCAAATCACTGATTACCTGAATGGTTTTCAAATTTTCAGAAAAAAATGGCGGAAATGGACAGCCATTTCTGAAATAATGATTCTATCTACAGGTGCTATTGCCTGTTTCTCCATAAAGCTTTGTGTGTGTAGGTGCAGCACAAACAGTATTTAGATGCTGAGCCACCGTCTCAATAGAGTTCTGTATAGTTGACTGGCCAGCCTGACTGTCACTATTCGTTTTGATTAGTCATTCAGTGTGTCTTATTCTTTCGTGTCTGTGTGCGGTTTTGTTTCTGATAAAACAAGCTATGGTTAAACTAAAATTTATAGATAAAGGCATTTTGGATAAACAGTTGGCTGCAGTGTACAGTGTTGGACAATCAACAATTTCAGATATTAAAGGAGCAGGTCTACACTTTTAAACTTTGTGTCAATGCTTAAAAATGAAGATGAAAGTTCTTCAAGAACTTAGGGAAAAAATTAAGAATAAGAAAATGTAGTGTTTAAGTGGTTTTTGCAACAACTTTCTATCTGAAACCCAATTTCTGGTCCGATTCTTTGAGAAAAAGCTAAGATCTTTGCTTCGCTGTCTCAGAAGCGTAGGAAAAAATATATAAAACTATAAAATATTTTTCCTCCCATTTACAAAACACACACAGTAATTAATTAAAATTGACTTTGATCAAAAAACCCAATTATCTTATTAGAATTTCTGTTTATCCCAATGAGGTACGATCTCATTTGATTCGGTTAATTTGAGTTCTACTGGATATTGAAATCATCAGAAGCTTGCTCACTGTCAACAGCTATAACCCCATTGACTGTTACACAAGGATTTCAGGTTGTGCGATGGAAAGTAGGTCTGTAATAATTTTGTTTTATCTGTTAACAGTGTGCTATGTACCTGATGATATCAATATATTACATTGTTGAAACATTTTGAGCATGTTATTTTATAAACATTCTTGTTGTTGAAGCATTTCTATATTGATGGATACATATGTAACAAGAAAAATGTCACTTCCAAATTATTAAACTGGCCATTGCTATGCAATCATTTCAAATATTTTTTTCCAGAATCGGCAGTATCAGTATTATGGAGCAGGTCTATTATCAAATTATGATAAGTTTCAAGAACATCAGACACTCATTGTTGGAAGTAAAAAAAAGAAAAAACCAGGCTGTTCAAAAAAAGAAAAGAAGAAACTTGATGAAAAAGATTCTTTCAGTGAATGCCAGGTAAAAAAATATTTCTTTACAATTAAACAGTTCTTCTGTACATTTGAACTTGACTATTTGTGTTACTCAAAAAAATTTCTGCTTCTTACCTATAGCAGTGTAAATGTACACATTGATTAAAGGTCATATAAACATTAAAAAATAAGAAAGATTTGTATTAAGTTTTAATTTGAGACGATTTATAGGTTCATTATTGAATTTTACGGTTTACTCTATTTGTTTATATTTTTCTGGTCTGGCTTGTGTAATAAGTTTGATATTTGGATTAACGTTTATCTGCTTTATAGATGATGAGTAAAAATGGTTTTATAGCTCAAGAATTTGTTGAGTACATGAATACATTGATTTAATAGAATGAACTACTATACAGTCTGAATAGAAAAGCAATGACAGTCATTTTGGCTTTATCAGGCCTTATTTTATTAAAATCATGTTTGCCAGGTTTACTTTTTTTTTAACCATAAATTGAAAATTAACGTAAAATCTGCAACCTATTTTTTTAGGGTATTATTTTCTTTATTATTTTTATGACAAAAACTAAACTAGACAAATAACTTTATATATTGATGCTTAAAAGATTACAAAAATAACTAAGTTAAAATAATCTATTAAAACGAAATATAAATTTTGATATATATATATATATATATATATATATATATATATATATATGAAGTTAATATATTACTAAGTAAGTAATTTAATCCACCTAAGTAAGTAATGGTGGATTAAATTACTTACTTAGTAATATATTAACTTCATAAAGTCAGTGCAACGGAAAAACAATGGATAACGTTAAATATCAAGAATATATATATATATATATATATATATATATATATATATATATATTCTTGATATTTTACGTTTTCCATTGTTTTTCCGTTGCACTGACTTTATGAAGTTAATATAATACTATTGTAAGTAATTTTATCCACCATTAAGTGCAATGATTTTACCTTGTGTGATGAGGAGCCTTTAGGTCACTTGACCATTGTCGAATCACTGATTACTTTTTCTCAATTTTTCTAGTGTGGATGTTCGGTCCGTCATCTTGGTAATTGTTGACGTCATACACGTTTCCTCTTGAGTCTTGTGTATAATGTTTTTGAATAGTATGTCTTCTGTATATGTTGTTTGTAGATTCATTAAATTGTTGTGTATGTTTTTATAAATGTGGTATTTTTCTATTGAGTTTAGTTCTATTGGGTTATTATTTATTTCAAGTATGGTCAGGTTATTTTCGTAATTTGTTATTTCATGTTTATGTGATATTAGGTGTGCTGCAACATTTGATACTATTGAATTTTTTTTGTTGAATGCTCTATAATGTTCTTCAAATCTTATTTTAAATGATCTGGTTGTTTTCCCTATGTAAAATGCGTTACAGTTGTTACATGTAATTTTGTAAATTCCTGATAGGTTATGTTTTTCTGAATTTGTTTTGTGGTTTGTGTTATTAAGATATTTTATTATTTTGTTGTTTGGTTTGTATGTTGGAGTGTAGTATTCTTTGTTGTATATATTTGTTATTTTTTCTATTTTGTTATTGGTGTATTTATATTTTAGGTAGATTTTTTTATTTTTATTATTTTTGTGTTCCGGTTGTAGTGTTGTGTTGAGGTTAGGTTTTTTTAGTGAATTTATTGTATATATTTTTTATAAGGTATTTGTTGTATCCATTTTCTATTGCTATTTTTGTAATGTTATCTAATTCTTCATTTAATTTGTGTTTGTTATCCTGTGTGTATTTTATTGCTTTATTTATCATGTTACTGTAAGTGTTAATTTTGTGTGTCCATGGGTGGTTAGATTTGTAGTGTATTGTGGTGTTGTTGGAAGTAGGTTTCCTGTATACTGTAGTTTCTATTTTATTATCATTTATATTTAATGTAATGTCGAGATAGTTGATTGTTCTATTTGTTTCTGAATTGACGGTGAATTGTATGTTTTCGTTGTATGTATTTAGTTTATTTAATATTATGATGTGTTCGTTGTGAATGGTAGGTTGGTATATTACAAGTATATCGTCTACATACTTTGTCCATAGTGAAATATCGTGTGTGTTTAGTATAGGTTTAATTATTATTTGTTCACAGTGTTGTAAATATATTTCTGACATGACTGATGATATGGGTGATCCCATGGGGAGCCCAGTTGTTTGTTTATAGTGTTTATTGTTGGAAGTAATTTTGGTTACATATGTGTTTGGTTAGCGTAATGATACTATCTATTGTGTTTCTTTTTTCGTTATTGTGTATTAGTTTGTTTTTTATTATTTCTATGGTTTCTTCTATTAGGATGCTAGGGTACATGTTAGTTATGTCATAACTTATTATTTTTGTGTTGCTGTTTGTTTTTATGTTTTTTATTTTATTAATTAATTCGTATCCATTTTTTATATTGTATGTGTTGTTGATATGTATTTTAGATCTTATTATTTTGTCTAGTATTTTTGCGATTATGTAAGATGGTGCTGTTGTGAAATTTATTAGTGGTCTAAATGGTGTGTCGGGTTTGTGGATTTTAGGTATGCCTGTTAATATAGGTGCACATGGTTTGAATGGGTATAGTCTTGTATGGTATTTTAATTTATTGTTATAATTTAGGGTATTTCGGTGAGTGACTATTTAGTTTTTTTATTGTAATAAGGTATTTGCTAGTTGGGTCTAGGATTTGTTCGTATTTATTTTCTTTTATGTAGTTAGTCATTGAATCGATGTATTTGGTATTTTCTATTATTACTGGTGTATTTGTTTTATCGGATTTTAATATTAAGTAGTCGTTGTTTTCTAGTATTTGTCTGTTCCGTTTTTTTGTTTTTTTCCGTTTTTATTAGGTTAATTTTATTATTAATATTGTTTCTTATGTGTTCAGTATTTTGGTGGCTAATTTTGTGGATGTTAGATTCTGTGTCACTATTAGGTTTATTATTTTTTATACACACACACACACACACACACACACACACACACACACACACACACACACACACACACACACACACACACATATATATGGAAACAATATATATATCTTTAATCTGTGCATCTGTGACATCTGATTTCTACTCTACACAATCTGTGATTACAATTATTTTATTTCATTCTCTCATATTTCTTTTTGTGTTTTCTCTTCGATTGACAAAGACCACTGTGTGGCTGAAATATATCATTGTTTAAGTGCTTAATGTGTTTCTATTTCAAGACTACAGAGTGGACTCTTACCAAGGTAAGTCTGTCAGTCTCCTAGTTCAAAAAATCTAAATAATCTTTACCAACCAAAATTAACCTAAATATATATATATATATATATATATATATATATATATATATATATATATATAGGAATTTTTTGGACTTGATAGGAGACTGACAGACTTACCTAAAGGCAATAGTCCAAAACTGCAATCTCTTGGAAATAAGCACATATAAAACACATATAAAACACTTAATACACTTCTATTTGAAATATTTCGATCAACATGATCTTCTACAGTCAAGAAAGAGAAAAACAAAACTTTGTTTTGTTTTTCTCTTTCTTGACTGTAGAAGATCATGTTGATCGAAATATTTCAAATAGAAGTGTATTAAGTGTTTTATATGTGTTTTATATGTGCTTATTTCCAAGAGATTGCAGTTTTGGACTATTGCCTTTAGGTAAGTCTGTCAGTCTCCTATCAAGTCCAAAAAATTCCTAAATAAGCTTTAAGCTCTACTAGAACTAACCTATATATATATATATATATAGATTTTTTGGACTAGGAGACTGACAGACTTACCTTGGTAAGAGTCCACTCTGTAGTCTTGAAATAGAAACACATAAAAGCACTTAACAATGATATATTTCAACCACACAGTGGTCTTTGTCAATCGAAGAGAAAACACAAAAAGAAATATGAGAGAATGAAATAAAATAATTGTAATCACAGATTGTGTAGAGTAGAAATCAGATGTCACAGATGCACAGATTAAAGATATATATATTGTCTCCATGAACATATGAGTGATTATAGTTTATATAAGTCTGTCAGGGGAAAAGAGATAAGGCTATTTGGAAAAAAAAACTATATATATAGTTTCTAATATTGACACTAGGTAAATCTGTCAGCCTCCTATCTAGTCAAAAAATTTCGAAATAAGTTCTAAGCTCTACTAGGACTAACCTAAAATATATATAAAATATATATTTATATTTAACATCCTTATTCTTAAAAAGTCTAATAACATTCGGGTTATTATTTCATGTAAATTTTACACTAAGCTTCCATGTTTTAACGATTAATAATTATCTAATAAGTATCTTATTTTCTCCTGACAATATGAATGAGATTGTTTTGTTTAGGATCATGAACAGTATAACGAAGATACGTTCAGTGAATTTAAGTCAGGGCGACTACAGGGTACACTTGCCAAGTCATCTAAGTGTAAAAAGAAGATTCAGCAAGGTAAAAGCCCAGAAGTAATGGCTCACCGGAGACGAAAAATCTGGGCAGTTATGGCAAAGAAAGAAGTTTCAAAGGTATATTCACCATGATGTTTAATTTACATTTACCTTAACAATTTATAGTACTAGTATTATTTTACAGAACGACACTTCCAGTATTATAATTTACAAAAATACCATGATGAGCAATGTTGATGATAAAATAGGTTAAGGTTAGTTATTGTGTATTACAGTCATATTTATGTAAATAAAACTCAAGAATGTGTATAAAATTTCCCAATTCCTTTTGTGTAGAATATTATCAATTATTTATCTATCCCACATAAATTGTTTATTTAATTTGGATTATTTCATTTAATAAATCTACCTGATTCCGTATTGAGTTTTTATTTATTTTTTCATAGAGCAAGACTAGCAGGATCATATTTTCTATTGTATTGGAATGTTACTTTAGGGAATCCCACTTTAGGATAGAATTTTTTAAATCTGGAATAAGCTGCTACTGCCCAATATTATTCATTTTGCAGTAATTTATCAAAGTATGTTTTTAATCACCTGCAGACATCCTACTTTTGGCAGGGAATCAAATTACCGAGACAAAGTAAATGTAAGTATTTCTATATAATGGTGTGACTGATTTGAATTTTAACAGCAATGTGCATGGAGAACATTGATGTTGAAACTTCTAATTGTCAGTTCTTGTAAGAGGTTGTATAAGGTTTTGCCAGTTGTTACATTTATATTGTCCTATTCACTTTCATTTGATTGAACAGTGTTTTCTACTGAAAACTAATGATTTGGTATTTAAATATAAAACACACAAATGTTGAAATGACTTGTCCTCCCCTCTATTGAAAATGGTTCTAATTTTAAAAAATTCATGGATCTGAACTCAATTCTAAAATCTTTTTTTGTTGTCTGATGAATATTTATTATAAGAACAAAGAGCAAACATTTATTTTTATATATTAGATTATTCTATTGATTAGTAAATAAAAATTAATTATTATAGTTTAATTAGTGTCTTGTTGTTTTACCTTCTGTTTTTCCTAGGCTTTGGAACTTATTTAATTGTTATCCATCATTGTTTATAATTAACTAAATTTTTTAATCAAATGCTAAAGCAGTGAAATATTTTAGTACCAAGAAAAGAAATACAGTAGAGTCTTGAAAATCCGAGTCCTGATATTTCAAGCCTATTTTATGTATTTGAAAGGAAATGAGTCGGGTATCCAAAAAATATTTATAGCCATAAAGAAAATGAATCAAGTGCTCAAGAAATATTTATATCAATACATCATGCAAAAGAAATTAGTCAGGTTTCCAAGAAATGTTGTTGTTGTCTCCATTCTGTTGTTGTTATGATGTCTTTCTTCCTCCCCATTCTGTTGTTGTTGTTATGGTGTCCCTCATGCTCACCATTATGTTGTTTTGAATGTCCCTATCAGTTATGTGTAGATGACAGAAGGTCAATGGGCCATAAATATATTTCTTTATTTAAGCTGTAAGTTTTGAAAGTCAACAAATATTCCTGCACAAATGTCTAGTCTTATGGCTGACATATCCGGAAATAAACTCTCTTGAAGCAAACAAATCAATCATGACAACACTCATGATTAGCTGGATTGGTCTTTATTCCCTGCTATTCATAAATCCGGTTCGGCCTATTGCCACATTGATCTGGATATGATTGGTTTTACTGTATTAGAGCTCATTAAAAGTCCTATTTTTGCTAATGCTCAGGAACTTTTTCCGTGTAATGCGAGGGGTCTCGGTCCCATTCACTTCAAATTATCGAGACTCTACTGTAACTAGAAACACAAAATGACTATTTTTATTTATAAAACCCTTTCAGTTTATTATTCAGGTATTTAAAAAATTTGATATTACTTAATGAGCAATTGAAATTTGTTTTACCAACTACCATATAACATGTGTAGTTATATAATTGTTTCTTTGTTAGGTACAACGATCAAAAATAAACAATCATAAAGAAGTCCTAACAAGTTGTAGAAGAGTGGCTCAATATTGTATGCGACACTGGAGACAAAAAGCAATGCAGGTATGCAGGAGAGTGAATATTTATATTTTACGTTATATTCAGGGCGTAATGGTCTCTTGGTTAGTTAACAATGTGTGTTTGTGTGTATATGTGTGCGTGCACTCGTGTGAGTGGATGTGTGTGTCTGTGTGTATGTCTGTGCGTGCACTCATGTGTGAGTGGATGTGTGTGTCTGTGTGTATGAAATTGGTATTTTAATATTGGTAGAACCTTTTCTTGTTGTACCTTTTTATTTTATTATACAGTTTACAAACAAGAATGATGTAGGTCTTAAGCATTTCGCCAGCTACATTGCTAGCTAGCATTATCAGACTTGATCTCTCAAATCCCTTTGAAAATTATGTTTTAATTTGCATCAGATTTTATAATGTATGTTATGTAGTTATATTAAAAGATGTTAAATATTCAATTTGACCACTTAATGAGTATCATTAACGGAAACAGAATAAATGGAGTTATTTCTGATTTATATATTGAAAAATTATACCTGCTAACATGTAATCATCCAGATATGTTAGAAGGAAAACATTTATTTTTAAATGTTTTATTTAAAAACATTTAAACAATTTAGGGGATTTGCTAAATAATAAGTTTAATGAAAATTCTAGAGCCTATTAAACATATATAAAATAATGTAGTCGTAGTGGTAGTCCTTCTACAACTATTACTACTACTACTCATTCTACTTTAATTATTATTTAATATGATCTTAATTACTTTGTCGTTGCTGTTCTAAGTTGTAATGCAGATTAGGAAAGTCAAAGTTTTGTTCTTTTATTGTATTTGTTTCTATTAGTTTTTAAAGAGATATTCACAATTTTTTGTTGGTAATATACACTAATACCTATATTATTAAAAATTTTTGAAATATCTTTAGATTATGGAACAGCCCTAATAATTGAAAAACTAATTATTGATTGTATTTAATGAATGTATTCACACCCACTTCAGCAGAGAAATCTGCTACAAGAAAATAATTCTGTACCTCAAGGAAAAGAAATATAATTATTATCCAAACATATATCAGTTTGAAAGATTTTTAATCAATGTGACAAAGTCTAACATGAAAGGGACTTGCATGTTTAGTCAATGTGTAGTTATAATTTTAATAGATCTAACTTGGAATGTGCACAAAGTAAATTAGCTTTGACTAATATTATTATACACTCAGTAACTACTATATTGAGCAAGAAAGTCAACTTGAGGTAAAATCTGATGATCGGTCTATCATATCTAGAATGTCTGATAAAAAGACAACTCATAGCTATAAATATCCATCACTCTCTATAAGCTATAAATATCCATCATTCTCTATAACGCAAATTTTGAAAGGAGATAAATATCCTCTAGACAGCACAGACGTTTAGTCTTGTAGGTGACAATAACTATGAAATAAACAAAATACAATGAGACTCATGACGGGAAACTGATTTCTTTATCTGTAGTGCCGAATAAGTCTTTTCCATAGGGTATAATGGGTTAATGGTGTCTTTAAATTACCTTCTTCCCTTGTCTGTATGCTGCTGAACACAGATGTGTTATAGAAGACCTATATAATCTAGAGTTCATTGTGAGAAGGTTGTACCAGGAGTATCTTAAAGGATTGACATATAACCATGATTATAACCAAATATCTAGTAATAAACTACTGATTCTTATTAAGATTTTGTTGATGAGGGTGTATAAATCAAACAGAAATTAAGAAAAATTTAAGCATATAGGAGAATATTATAGTAAAAGTATAGCAGCCGCAGAGAGAAGGCTTAGAAATTATACAAAGCAGAAGCAATAATTGCTAGCCTCAACTTATTTTGTGGGGTAAAAATATTTCCAAAGAATGATTAAAGCAGTAGTACGAATTGGTTCTTTGTTGTTTGTTGGAAATGTGGGCACTTAATAGATATCTAAATATTAATGGTAGGAATTGATTGTATAATAAAGCAAGTAAGAACATCAAGAATAAAGCAAAGTACTAATCAGTAAGTGAAAATAAAAATGAAAGCTGGAAATACACTAGTGGTGAACGTAAAAAAAACATCTTTCAAGTGCTTTGGATTTTTACTAAGTTTGCTAAAACTGTGGTTCCAACAACAGAAGAATGTAGACCATGCAGGTTTTGGAATGAAACTGTATCTTTGGATAACTGCAATACAGAGGGTTAAGTGGTATGTATGGAGCTTCTTACTTCTAATCTTTAGTTTGGTTGGAAGTATTTTAATAAATAAATCACACAATTTTCATAATGTGATTCAGTGATTACATTTTTTACTGATATTCACTTTTCCATCTAATCACTAAATAATTGGGCAAGTTACTTCCAACAAGGAAAAAGATTTCTGAAGCTGTTATGTAAGAAGTTGGAACTCAGTTTCTTGCAGTTCTGAGATGCAATGCTTAGAATTGAATATTGCTTTTGATCTGTATGTCTGTGTTAACTATTACTGTTTTACAATCCAATTGCTGCCCATGGTTTTTAGAAATAACTTTTATTGTAAAATCTACTAAATTAGGAATTATTTAAGCATAACTATTTCTTTACCTATATTTACTGTTTATTCAACTTAAGCTGAAAAAAAAATTGTACAGAGATATAGAAATTTAAGATGATCCCAGTAATAGGCTTCAACTTAGAAGTGACTTTGCATCCAAGCAAATCATAACATGGTAGACTTTACATTCAAGCATGGTAGAATTGATGTAATGTAGGCATAACATTAAATAAAATAATAACATCTAGTTTTTGATATTTGTATAATTCAAAGTATGAAAAAATTGCTTGCCTCAGTGTCAAAATTTGACAATAAACGTGTATAAATAACTGTAAAAGTTGGCAGTTATCTTGTAATTAACTTCTACAGTAACAAAATTATTTGGCCTTTTTTATATGAAATTCCTATAAGATTGCAGGCCTTTACGGTTATAATATACTGTAAGTATTTAATCAAGGAAGTATTTACTACATGATCTACATGTATTTACTACATTATCTAAAAAGTATTTAGATAATATGTAGATTTTGAAACTAATGTTTATCAGTTCTTTATAGTCAAAAGAAAGACTGTAAGTATTTAATCAAGGAAAGGGGCAAATGATTGCAGTTGAACTCTAATGTAGTTCTACATTCTTATCTAGTATTTGTTATATTTGCTAAAAGTATTTAGATAATATGTTGATTTTGAAACAAATGTTTATCAATTCTTTAGAGTCAAAAGAAGGACTATAAGTATTTAATCAAGGAAGTATTTAATCGAGGAACACATGATTGCTGTTGAACATTAATGTAGTTCTGAAATTGTATCTAGTATTTTAGTTATATTTGCTAAAAGTTAGATAATATGTAGATTTTGAAACAAATTTTTATCACTAATTTTAAAAATACTCAACTAAGTGAATACGTAGTTGCTTACTTGCTGACGCGTTTCAAAACATTCGTTCCTTTTACAAAGCTAACTCTCTATTCTACTCTTATTTGCTAAAAGTATAAGATAATATGTAGATTTTGAAACAAATGTTTATTGATTCTTTAGAGTCAAAAGAACATGAAGGAAACTATATGGCGAGCAAAAAGATTAACAAGAGAGATGCAAGTATATTGGCGTAGATATGATCGTGTGGAGAGAGAAACTAGACGCAGAATGGAAAAAGAAGCTGAAGAACAACGAAAAATGGACGTTGAGTTAATGGAGGTACTTTTACTATCTGCTAATCTTAAAATAGAGTTTATTACATAATGTGTCAATATTTGATATTTCAGAGTAGAAATTTAATACAGTCAAAAACCAAAAATTATTTATTCAAGGAACTCCAGCTATGTGACTTAATGCAACAATAAGGGATGAGTTAACAGTGCTGTTACCACTTATTCCTTAACTATAGTGTTTGAACAATTATTTTTATATGTTTAAAAGTATAAATATTCATTTACAGACATTGTGCATTTAAGATATTTATAATCTATTGTAAGAAAAAAGTGGCAGTATTAGACCAAATGGTAGTCAACTTCGATTATTTTATTTTCACTTACGTTATTTCAAATTCTGCTTTAAACTAGAAATGGGTGATTTCAAGCACTGGGAAAGATCCTTGCTGCTTAAAAAAGATATTAATGATATACAGGGAAACAGCTACACTCTACAAACATAATCCTGTAACAAAGAATTCTTTGTGTATAACTACACTATTTTACACTACATTAATATAATATTATTCCTATATTTAAATATACACACAAATATGATGGATTTGATTAAAATAAAACTCAAGTGGGAATTTTGTGAACATGGAATGTAGTACTTCTAAAGATAAACAAGGGGTTGATTGCTTACTTTTAAATAAATATTTATAGCAATAAACATCAATGAATTTAAATAAAAGAATAAATATGCTACAACTCACAATTATAAAAACTTTATTATCATACGCGTTTTAATGACAATATGTCATCATCTTCAGTGATGCTACACAATTTAAACTTAATTGAAAAAACTAAACATAACCTATAATGTTTTAACAAGTTGAAACATATAAAAAATAAGTTAAAACATTATAGGTTATGTTTAGTTTTTTCAATTAAGCTTAAATTTTGTAGCATCACTGAAGATGATGACATACTGTCATTGAAATTTTCGTTGTAGCATATTTATTCTTTTATTTAAATTCATTGATGTTTATTGCTATCAATGTTTATTTAAAAGTAAGCAATCAACCCCTTGTTTATCTTTAGAAGTACTACATTCCATGTTCACAAAATTCCCACTTGAGTTTTATTTATTCTTTTATTTATAACTTTTACTCACAAGTCAGCTCGAATATTGTTTATCAATGAATATTCTACGATGGGTATTCTTAAAGTAAGGGCCGTTTGAAAATTTAAAAAAAACAAAAAGAAATTTGCAAAAACTAATTTTATTTTTGGAATCTACATACTTTTATCTATTTTTCTACATAGTTTCCAAGTTTTTGTAAACACTTATCATATCGCACAACTAAGTTTTGGAAACCTTCTTCATAAAAACTTGCCGCCTGCTGTGATAATCAAGAATTCACTTTTTCAATTCGTCGTCATCGTCATAACGGCTGCCGCCCAAGTGATGTTTCAGATGACGGAAGACACTCGGCGTAAGGTCAGGGCTGTAGGGTGGGTGGTCCAAAACCTCCCAGCCAAAAGAGTCCGATGCAGCTCGAGTCTGAGCGGCAGTGTGAGGCCTTGCATTATCGTGCAGAAACAAAATTCCTTTTGTGAGCATGCCACGTCTCTTGTTTTGAATCGCTCTGCGCAGCTTCCTCAGAGTTTGGCAGTAGGCTTCTGCATTTATTGTCGTTCCATAAAGTCGACCAGGAAAACACCATGCCTATCCCAAAACACGGACGCCATGATCTTGCGCTGTGACAAAGTCTGTTTGGCTTTGACCTTTATGGGAGATTGCGTGTGTCTCCATTCCATGCTTTGTTGTTTCGATTCGGGAGTGAAATGCGAGACCCAAGTTTTCTTCTCCAGTTACGATCCGACTCAGCATGTCGTCACCATTTTCGTCATAACGTGTCAGAAAATTCAAGGAACTCTCGAGACTTTTGTGTTTGTCCTCCTCCGTCAAGAGTTTAGGAACCCAACGCGAGCTCAGTTTCTTAAAGTTTAATTTTTTATGAACAATTTTGTAAATCACAGACCTCGAAACTTCCGGAAATTTGTGTGAGAGAGTAGTGATCGTGAAGTGTCTGTTGTCACGAATTTTCGCTTCAGCTGAAGCGACGCAAATCGTCTGATATTAGAGATGGACGACTAGATCGTTTTTCATCATGGACATTGTCGCGGCCATCTTTGAAGTCTCGAACCCACTTACGCACTTTTCCTTCACACATGGCATTAGCACCGTAAACTCCAGAAATCTGTCGGTGAATTTCTGCAGCAGACATGTTTCTTGCCGACAAAAACCGTATAAAAGAACGAACTTTGCAAGGGGCGGGCGATTTGATAACCTTGAACATTTTGCAAGCACAGAACACAACGCACAGGTTAGCTACACAGCTGTAACTGAACGTAGTTGTTGCCAAGGCATGCCGGGACGCGATGCAAGCGCTCATTGCGGCGTGAACGCGAACTATGAGGGAATATAAACAAACGGCCCTTAGTTTAGAAATACGCTTAGTAAATGACATACCGAGATGGTATTCAAGAAACTGTATGCTGTTTACACTAAGTAAAGATCTTTCTATTTGCCTGAATGAATATTTACTTCTTCCAGTGAAATAGGGACAAGACAAAACTGTTCCTTCCTATTATGCAGGAAACGTATATAGTTTTATGTTTGTAATTACTTACCTATTTCAGCATTATCAAAACTGGAATTGTTAATTTCAGATAACCAAATCTATCCTTAACTGAATCTGTGTATGCATTGTTACATATGTTTATATTAATATAGAAACATTAAAAAACATTTTTTTACTGTTTTGTGTGTACTGCTATGCTAAAATTGTATTTCACATTTTCTATATTTTATGGAGTATTATATTTTTAGGTGCTTAAAATAATGTTTTCCTCCTTTAGGACACATTTTTGAGTAACATTTGTAGAAGCAACAAAAATGAAGTTGACTACTATTTGCTCAGTAAAATATTACTGAACAATTTTAAGATTATTACAGAAAAGTAGAATGTAACAGATTTTTATATTTATAAGTGATTTTTATACTAAGTAATTTGTTTAGTAAAGCAGCTAAAAAATTGTTTTTTTTTGTAAATTTATAAATACATGATAATTTGTTTGCATTTTCTTTTGTTAGCTATTTATTTTAGTAAACCTATAAAACATGGAAGGACATCTTTCTGGGTGTATAACTACATTGACAAGTTTGGAGGAGAATTCACAAATTCGGTAATTCAAACAGGAGTTCTTGCATGAAATTGACAGACTGTGTAAGAAACGTGTAAGCCTCACATCACCACCGATAAGGTTTTTGGTAATGCCAAAGACAAAAACTGTTTGAAAAAAACCATGGTATTTAAAGAGTTTCTTGTGGACATTGTAAAAAATCGTATATTGACCAAATGAACACATAAATGTCAGCTAGGATTGAAGAAAACAAACCTAGTATTCAAAACAAACAATAAATTTCTACCTTGTATAAGTACTACAAGACAGGCCATATCAATGATTTGCAATTTTGCAGACAAGTTACAAAAGGAGGAAACTGAAGAACCAGGGTTAAACGTGAAGCCATCAAAATTGAGAAGCAATGGAGGATTAAAAACGCATTGATACGCTGAATTTACCTGCATTGAATGATGAACAAAAGATGGCGTGTGCTAAGTGACATCAGTAGACAGAGCGGCTTTCCTCCATATAAGGAGCGTATTTGCTTACATTCTTCACTCGCACTTCAACTGTTATTGGGTAAACCTTGTCAATACTGGATGAATTTTTGGCAAATTGTGTCAGAACTGCTTTTTATACACAATAAAATGATTATGCACAAATTGTTGAGAGTTGATCAAACTGTTGATCTATAATTGCTAACCCACCCACACAGTTTTACTTAAAATTTTAGGTCTGTTACAACAGAAACAGTGAATAAAATATGTTAGAGTAAATTGTTACACTAAGTTTTATTGAACCTACAAATAATCATCAGGCATTCTTTTAAATTATTAATAAAACTTTCAGTTAAATATGTCTTTAAAAAAAACCTAGTTTCAATGTACCCATGGTTTTACTTTGAATTTTATAATAATGTTTTGCTTTTTATATTTGTTTACATTTCTTATATGTCAAATTTGTTTTTTAAGTATTACAGTGAGCATATAATTTTTTTGTAAACATTTTCATGACCTGTGTTGCATTAACTTTGGTTCTTCAAGAGATTCAAGTAATAATTACTTCATAGCAGTCTTGACTTTAGGGAACAAGAGTTACACCCATCAACTAAATCATTTGAGTCGAAGAGATAAGTGTTATGCTTGGCTCCAATATTTCACCTGGGACATTGTACAATGACTTCTTTTTTAGTTTATAATAATTGAGAGAATTAATCCATGATTAATAACAGTGCTTGCAGTAATACATCTTTAGAATAGGCACCCTTTGCATTGGAATGAAGTACAGATACATACGGAAATACAACAAAAAACTATTAGGGAAAAATATGAAAGCTTTTAATTACAAGTGAATTCTAGTGAATAATAATTCATTAATCACAAGCCCGAATGTTTTAATGCTACATCTTTCTGATAATATTTTATTGAGAAACAAAAATACCTTGATACCTTGAATTTATCTACAGTGTGGAGATGATTCATTGATAGATGTTATTGGCAGGGTGGTGAACAAAAGAAAGGAATATATCTCTACCTCAGATATAGCATATAAATGTTTAATTTCTTGAAAAGGGTATCTAACAAATCTAAATTTAATTTTACTTCGATAGGTTCAATTATTAATTTACAAAAATCTGGCAAAGTCTCGAGGTGGCTGGAAAGGGGGATAGAATGGGGAGGGCATCATATTACAATAAAATAAAATCTGTATGTATATTAATGTGAGTGGAAAAAATAAATAATTTTTTTGTGAACGATTTAGTGCAGAAAAGTTGCATATTCTAATAAGAAGAGAAACTGCATAAAAAATGTATATATCTTTTAACATCTTCCGGTTGTGCAATGTACTGAAAGATTTCGAACAAAATTCTTTGTCAAATTTTTATATTAGTTAAAATGTTTATAATACATACGCTTTAGCTTTTAATGCTTGATTTATGGTTTAAATAACTTGGAAGATATTACATTCTAATCAATAATATTTTTTTTTCTGTCACGTAATGCCCTAGAAAAACTGAAATTTACAAATATTACTCAATTTTTGTTGTGCATCCGTAAGACGTTGGGTTGATAGCCGACAGATTTTTCCTATTTGGTTTATAAGTGTAAAATCAGAAAAGAAAAGAGTCGAATTAGGACAGATTTAAAAAATAAATTTACTTCTATTGAGGAAGAAAAGATGATACTTTGGTCATAGAAAAATTTAATGCCAAACAATTTCCCAGGAATGTTAAAGAACACTATTCACTAATTCAGGAACATGGATCAGCTTATATTGGACATGTATCTCCATCACCAAGTTCATCAGCAGATATAACTAAGAGTATTATTTCCCATATATCTGAACGAATTATATCACTAGAAAAACTAGAAGTAGTAGTGTGTGATGATACTGTAACCAATCCTAGATGGAAGAATGGTGCTATCAAAAAACTAGAAAACTACAGTGGAACATATGTCTCTTGCATTTTAATGAGCTCCATTTTCACCACATTTCCAACACATTACTGGTCAAACTACAGGTCCTAAATCCTGTGCCGGGTCAATCAAACATCAGCTGAATTGGTGTGAAAAGCATCTTGTGAATGAATTGATTGTTTGATTCCTGATATAGAAGAACTATTTTGAGAAAACACCAAAAGTATTTATAATGATTTTCTTGAGCAACTGTGGCCTATGTTGTAATATTTTAAATAATAAACCCAATAACCACAAAGACAAAATAAGAATTAAATTTATAACCTCAATATTTTTTTGCTAAATGTTTTATATATATACGTTTTTAATTAAATTAATATTTTGTTCAGTACTTCTGAAGATGGTTACCTTGTAACTGAAATGTACATTAGGTGAATAAATAAAGTTAATTTGTGGTTATTGGGTTTATTATTTAAAATATTATAAATACCAAAAGTATTTGTTGAACATTTTCAGCACAATCACCTTGGGCCATTGTCCAGAAGACATAGCAAATCGGGATCCTAGTCTGTTGTTTCATTCTTGATGACTGACTACAGCCAACAGAGTTCTTAGATTGTATGTAGAGTTATCAGATCAATTTGAAAACTTGAAAGTTGTAGTTGGCCTCATTGTAAAATCATACATGACTATGTGTTTGCAATAAAAAAAGCAATTTTTTCTCACGGACCAAAACCTCTATTTCAATTAATCAAAACATCGTGGTGTTTAACCCATGAATTACTTTGTTGTAAATCCAGTTATAACAGAGAAATGCTTTCTTCATGGTTCTAGAGAATCTCCTTTGGCAATGCTTGACAACGAAAGAGAACACATTTGGGAGCTGGGTTACAGAAGAATCTTAAAACCAAGACAAACCATCTCTAAAAAGAAGATTGTTAAGAGATTTCAAACCACCTAACATACTTTAGACTATACTGAAATAAGTTGGAATTTTTGTATGTTGTGTCCTCTCCTAACCCTGCTTGATCTAAGTACGATGATATTAAATCACTCATCAATTCGGACCATAAACCAGTTAAAGAAATACAAACATTTCGACACACCCAGGCTGTGGAGCGATGCTTGAAACTTGTGACAAAGGACACAAAGTTTGTGGACATCAAGGCAGAGAAGGCTATATATGGGCAACACTAAAGGCTAGATCAGTTTTGCCTCAATTCTCCAAAAAATCAGACTTTAAATGTGTTGTGTAGTAGGCCTGGATATAAAATGTACCAACCAACAGTTGCCAACTGAGGATAGACTATGGAAAATAATTCCTTCAATTTGTTTCGAATGTAACGTAAATATTGTAAATACCACATCCTATAATTGAATGGTTTGTTGAGTAGGTTGTGGATGGACCTCGAAGTCCAACCTCCTTTACATTATGAGTTTTGGGTTGATTTGGACAAAAATATTTCGGGAAAATATTTGTAAATTTCTTACTTTATAGGGCATTACGCAGTCGAAAAAAAATATTGTTATCAGAATGTTATATTTTTGAATTATTTAAACCATAAATTAAGCATTAAATACTAAAGTGTATGTATAAAAAACATTTTAACTAATATAAAAATGTAACAGAGAATTGTGATTTTCAAAACTTTCCGAAATCCTTCGATATTTATATTAAATCATTTCGAAATAATTGTTTTTGATCCATCCTCTCACTCTCTCTCTCTCTCTCTCTCTCTCTATATATATATATATATATATATATATATATATATATATATATATACGATGGCTGGTTTTTTTCAACTTCCGACTGTACCGCTAGACCGCAGGGCGAGCGGCATCGGCCAGTAATGCGCGGCAATCGACTGCGCACCTCTCCCACTACAACCTCACTCGTTTTCGGGCGTCCGACGCCATTACCAGTTTATCCAGTGACACATAAACATTGCTACCTTGATAGAATCTCCCGCCAAGTGTGAGTTGCGAAGTGTCATTCGTTTCTTGCAAGCTGAAGGGTTATCCGCAGCAGAAATTCACCGTAGAATGAAACGAGTATACGGTGAAAGCTTTATGAGTGACAGTGCAGTGCGTGATTGGTGTAGGAAATTTAAAGATGGATGAGTTGACATTCATGATGAAGGGGGCCAAGGACGAAAGTCGATCACAAATGAAGACCTCGTTGAACGAGTTGACCAAAGTGTAAGAAGCAATCGGAGGTTTACGATTACGGAGCTGTCCAATCAGTTTCATGATATTTCAAGGTCAGCCCTATACACTATCGTAACTGATAAGTTAGGCTACAAAAAACTTTGTGCTCGATGGGTGCCGAAGATGTTGACTGATGACCACAAAGCTCAGCGAATGGCATCAGCAAGGTCTTTTCTGAATCGTTACGAAGCTGATGGCGATGATTTTTTGAACAAAATCGTGACAGGAGATGAGACATGGGTTCTGTACGACACCCCAGAAACGAAACAGCAGTCCCAACAATGGATGCATTCAAACTCTCCAAACAAACCCAAAAAATTCAAAAAAAACGTTCAACAACAGAAAGATTATGGCCACCGTGTTTTGGGATCAAAAAAATGTTTTACCTGTGGAGTTTTTAGAGCCAGGGACCACAATCAATGCGGAAGGATACTGTGGTACGTTACAACGTTTGCGGAGAGCTATCCAAAACCAAAGGAGAGGAATGCTCACATCAGGAATGTGCTCATTCATGACAACGCCCGTCCTCATAGTGCTGCTTTGACGAAACGTCTTCTTCATGGGTTTAAATGGGACGTTTTTGACCATCCTGCGTATAGCCCTGATTTAGCGCCGAGCGACTATCACCTTTTCCCGGAACTGAAGATGATGCTAGGAGGGCAGAGCTTCCGAACTGACGACGCGCTGCAAGTCGCCGTGAAAACCCATCTCAAATCACTGGCAGCAAACTTCTATGAAAGAGGTATTAAGAAGCTTGTACACAGGTATGAAAAATGCCTCAATTTAAAAGGCGATTATGTTGAAAAGTAACTAATAATGTACCTAACTCTTGATAATAAATTTATTTCATTACTCTCACTAGTTTTATTTTTATACCACATCGGAAGTTGATAAAAAAACAGCCCTCGTGTGTGTATATATATATTTATTGGTTAGTTTTGGTTGGTAAAGATTATTTAGATTTTTTGGACTAGGAGACTGACAGACTTACCTTGGTAAGAGTCCACACTGTAGTCTTGAAATAGAAACACATAAAAGCACTTAAACAATGATATATTCTCTTCGATTGACAAAGACCACTGTGTGGTTGAAATATATCATTGTTTAAGTGCTTTTATGTGTTTCTATTTCAAGACTACAGTGTGGACTCTTACCAAGGTAAGTCTGTCAGTCTCCTAGTCCAATATATATATATATATATATATATATATATATATATATATATATATATATATATATATATATATATATTCTTGATATTTAACATTATCCATTGTTTTTCCGTTGCACTGACTTTATGAAGTTAATATATTACTATGTGAGTAATTTTATCCACCATTAAGTGCAATAATTTTACCTTGAGTGATGAGGCACCTTTCGGTCGTTGACCATTGTCGAATCACTCAAGAGTGATTCGACAATGGTCAACGACCGAAAGGTGCCTCATCACTCAAGGTAAAATTATTGCACTTAATGGTGGATAAAATTACTCACATAGTAATATATTAACTTCATATATATATATATATATATATATATATATATATATATATATATATATATATATATATATCATTGCACTTAATGGTGGATAAAATTACTTACAATAGTAATATATTAACTTCATAAAGTCAGTGCAAAGGAAAAACAATGGATAACGTAAAATATATATATATATATATATATATATATAGTATTTTTGGACTAGGAAACTGACAGACTTACCTTGGTAAGAGTCCACTATGTAGTCTTGAAATAGAAACACATAAAAGCACTTAAACAATGATATATTTCAACCACACAGTGGTCTTTGTCAATCGAAGAGAAAACACAAAAAGAAATATGAGAGAATGAAATAAAATAATTGTAATCACAGATTGTGTAGAGTAGAAATCAGATGTCACAGATGCACAGATTAAAGATATATATATTGTTTCCATGAACAATATATATATCTTTAATCTGTGCATCTGTGACATCCGATTTCTACTCTACACAATCTGTGATTACAATTATTTTATTTCATTCTCTCATATTTCTTTTTGTGTTTTCTCTTCGATTGACAAAGACCACTGTGTGGTTGAAATATATCATTGTTTAAGTGCTTTTATGTGTTTCTATTTCAAGACTACAGAGTGGACTCTTACCAAGGTAAGTCTGTCAGTCTCCTAGTCCAAAAAATCTAAGTAATATTTACCAACCAAAATTAACCTAAAAATATATATATATATATATTTCCAACACGTTTCTACTTTATTATTACTATTATACTTATTTTTATACTATTTACTTTGTAACACTGTTTTCTTGTGTTACTTTTTACTTAATGTACTTAAACAAGAATTTTACTTGGTATATGTGCAAATCGACTTTTGAGAACTATAAACACATTTAGCATGGTGGCGATATTGGAGATCTCGTCAAACTACTGTCTGATTTTTCGTTAACTCCCACTTATTACTGCAGTGGAATGCTATGCGGGTTGCATAGCTTGTCGTAGCATCTAACTATTGTGCCCATTGTTTGAATTTCAATAATTTTATTTCTACCATATACAGGTATATTGGGGAGATCAAAACAGTGTATTGGACATTAAAATATTGTTTTATTTATCGGTTTTAAAAAAATAAATACAAATCATAAAATACTGTATGACAAATAATAAAAATTAAAAAAAAAACAGAGAAAAAAGATAATTTACATAAAAATCTAAAGTACCTACTACTGAAGTATACTATTTAATTAACCACTCAACCTTTAACTTGGAATGTTTGATTCTGTTTATGTCATGTATTACACAAAGCGATAGACATCAATAATGTAAACACAGACATAGATAATGCATATTTCACATCTGAGACTATTTATAGCCGAGATTGGCTGACATTTGTTTACTACAATCTTATGAACTGCAGTGGAATGCTATGCGGGTTGCATAGCTTGTCGTAGCATCTAATTATTGTGCCCATTGTTTGAATTTCAATAATTTTATTTCTACCATATACAGGTATATTGGGGAGATCAAAACAGTGTGTTGGACATTAAAATATTGTTTTATTTATCGGTTTTAAAAAAATAAATACAAATCATAAAATACTGTATGACAAATAATAAAAATTAAAAAAAAAACAGAGAAAAAAGATAATTTACATAAAAATCTAAAGTACCTACTACTGAAGTATACTATTTACTAAAATTAACCACTAAACCTTTAACTTGGAATGTTTGATTCTGTTTATGTCATGTATTACACAAAGCGATAGAGATCAATAATGTAAACACAGACATAGATAATGCATATTTCACATCTGAGACTATTTATAGCCGAGATTGGCTGACATTTGTTTACTACAATCTTATGATGACACATTAAGTTTTTGGGCGTCCAAGCATTTTGTCAATGACTCATATTTACAGTAGTCTGTTCCCACCTCGAGTTGGCTCATTCACTGTAATATTACAGTTATCGTTTATTCTTGCGTTAGTTCAGAAAGCTAAGTTTATTTTTATGATCGTTGTTTTTACCAGATATTTTGCCACGTTAAGTAGTTCAAACTAAAAAAAACATTAAAATATAAAAGTTAACCCAAATTAAATCTGTTCATAAAACTCCCTGAAGCATAGTTTCAGTTGAAGCATCAAAAGTTAACTTGGAATGGTCAGACTTAAAAACGACTCAGGCACAATGTTCTCTAAACTCTTCTGAAGCACTGATGAAAAAATCAAACCTTTATAGAAACACCTATCGACACTAGAGAAGTTTTAATTAGACTGGGAGTGAGCATGCCGGTGCGCTAGCTGTCTCTCAGAAGAGAAGCGGGGAGCGCACCGGCACGCTCTCAGTGCCTCGTAAGGGAACCCAGAGCGTGTCGGTAAGCTAACCGTGCTAAACGTGTTAATAACATGTTTTCATTTTCGACCTTGTTTTGAGAGTCTTAAGATAAGCTCGAAAATGAGAGTTTCAAAATAAGTTTGAAAATGAGAACACGTAGTTAAATAGTTATCAAAAGTCCACTCGCAAATATACCAGGTTTTATATATTTATAAAACACTTGTAAATCATGTTTTTCTTGTTAAATATTTATTTACTGAAGCACAAAAATTTCTAGAACATATGTTTGACGTTTTCAATCAAGCTTGAAAACTTGAAGTTTGTCATCAATTTAATACATTGCCATTATCAGGAGCTTCTGGTCAAACGTACCTACTTTCGATTAGAATTCATTTGCCATTTCTACTGTAATTGCATTTGCTTACTAGATATATCTTTGTTGCTCCAATTAAGACTCGAAATATGGTATTATGTTTAGATTTAACTTGAATTTGTTTTTTTTATTACTTTGTTTTGAATGTTGGGTTTATATATCTCCATACTTTCATGTATATATATGTTCATTCTTAATCCTTTATTTATTTATTTTTGTTAAATTAATTTGTGATAATTCTGTATAATTATGGTTACAGTTTTCTCAATTTGTGGCTAAATTAGATTTGCATATATTAACTGTCCGATTCAAAATTATGGACCCTGAGTTTAAAGTGTCATGAAATGTAAACAAAAAAAGATATCAATATGAGAGTTACATTGAAATTGTTGTAATTTAATTGGGCGTTTAGGCATGTAAAAAATATTTTTTCTAACTATAACTTCCTATTTATTTTTTAGTTGGAATAAAAAAAGTACCGGTTTTTGTGTGCTTTTCAACCAAGCCGTAACTTTAAAAAATTCGTAACAATTTTAACTCTGATCGAAACCAAATTTTATCACAATATAGCTACAAGGGTTCTTTATTTTTTCATATAATTTTATGTTGTTAGAAAAAAAAGATGTTATCAAATTTCCAAGATAACATTTTCTCTTGACGGAACAGACGGAAAAATTTGACTTTTCTTGCGTTATGTAGATTTTACAGTAACTAACTTGGATATGTTATGAGGTAAACTACAATGAAACAGGTTTAATTTATACAACGATTTATTTGAAGAGGAATCTTGATTTACCGAGAGCGGCTCCTTCTTGACGGGACTCGCTTAGCGCTCGGTAGCCAGAGGTGCAGTTTTGCCACGATGACACGGCCAGCGATCACTGTAAAAGGCCTCCCGCTATTAACGTAGGGTTTGTTAGCCTTTTTATTTCATATTTTTACCATCTTCCATCACCTTTTCTCATGAGGGCTTTGGACCTCCAACGGCTGGTTTGAAAATGGTACAGTATTTACAAATATTTCCAACAAAGTAATTCAACTTTACTATATACAGTTACCTAACAACTTTACTTATATAAGTTTCATCTTCTGATTTGTCTTATTTTTAATATTTACAAAATAGTTGTATATTATACAGTTTCTTATGTTTCATCTGCTGACTCGTCTTATCTTTCATATTTACAGAATAGTTAAATAATATACAATTTCTTAAATTTCATCTGCTGAATCGTCTTGTCTGTAATATTTACAAAATAGTTGAATAATATACAGTTTCTTGATTTATATCATTAATCAAAATGTCTCATCATCGGCTGACTCGTCATATTCTGAAGATTCAGATGTCTCTCCTAGATTTATTACAAGTGGTTCGGCTGTAGGAATATCGTCATTTAAGTTGAATTTTTCCCAGTAATGTTTTTCAATGTTTTCGGCATGTGATATACACTTTTTCCACAACTCAGGGGTCACAGAACGTAAAGCTTCTTGACAGAGAGTGTTCATCACGTCCATACCTCTTCCTTTCTCCATAGCGTTGGACATATTAACTGTAGCAACCTTGTTCTTGATGTATGCCCAAATTAATTCGATTGGGTTTAACTCGCAATGCGCAACAGGTAGCCAAACCAGTTGGACGTCAGGTCGATGTTGTTGTACTGAGATTTCCAGTCTCTTTACCAGTGTTTGGAAGTAGGGCCTGGATAAGACAATCAATTCGGCTTTTGTTAGTTGATCATGAGATGTAATGCAATGGCTCTGGTAATGCAATGTTCTTTTCTTGAATCCAGGATACTATTTCATTTTTTCTCCACCTCATGCTAGGATTTTTGGTGGACTTATCAATCATGTTATGGTATGGGGCTTGATTGATCACAATTGCAGATTTATTTGGTAAGAGACTAAGGACTTTTTCAAACCATTCTTCGTAGTGTTTCGAATTCATTTTGTTATGGTAGTCACCTGTACCTTTTTTCCAACAAAACAGAGCTCAGAGCCAGTTAAAAACCCATCTTCACTTCCGACGTGTAATATGATTACTCTCTTCCCAGCACCGGATGGGGTTTTAAATCCCCCACGCCATCCATATATCTCTTGTATATGTCCTCGATATTGATCGTAATTAGTATAACTATTTTGAAGGGATTCTATGATATTTTCTTGTCAGCCGTGGGTCTTCTTGTGGTTTTGTCTCAATCCAACCAAGTCTCATCTGTGAAAAACAGCCTGTAACCTTGGGAACGATGTTCTTTCATTTTCCTGAGATAGGTATGACGTGATGCAGCAATGGTGACCGACTCCATCAATACAGGCTTTCTGTTTATTTTTTTAAAACAGAATCCAATTTTCGACGATTCGGAGAAGAGTTGATTTTGACATCTCTGGAAAATTGGTTATGTTCTCAACAAGTTTTTGTCGAAGGCATTCTATTGTTGGAAATATTTTTTTCAGGTAAAAGTCGTGAATACTTCGCCTTATTATTCCATATGCGAAGTCATCCAGCTTAATTGAAGGTTGTCCTGGTCCAGATGTACACATCTTCTTACGTCGTGAGCCGGCTGAAACACAATCTAAGTTTTCTTTTTGAGAAGGGCTAATCCTCTTCACCATTGACTTTGATATTCCCAAACACGTTGACACCTTTTCATACACTGGGTAACGTTTATCCCCTACCTGTTCCCCTTCCAACCTAAAAAAACAAATTGCACTTAAGATCATCGCAGTCTCGCCTTCAGATATAGGAGAACTTGGAGGCATGGTGTAAAGTTAACGCTCGCACATACAACACTAACGACAGAATGAGCGATATGGAACCAGTTCCCTTTTATCTATTGTCGTTGGCCTGTTCTCAGAATAAAGGAGTTTATCTATCATGGTGGCAATGACCAGTGAGTAATATATCCAAGGGTTGCAATGAGTCACACTGTGGAAATATTTCAACCCTAGTTGGAATTCCCGGGCATTGGCCGCGTCATTGGCAACACCACACCTCTGGCTGCCGAGCGCTAAGCGAGTCCCGTCAAGAAGGAGCCGCCATCGGTAAATCAAGATTCCTCTTCAAATAAATCATCGTATAAATTAAACCTGTTTCGTTGTAGTTTACCACATAACATATCCAAGTTAGTTACTGTAAAATCTACATAACGCAAGAAAAGTCAAAATTTTCCGTCTGTTCCGTCAAGAGAAAATGTTATCTTGGAAATTTGATAACAAATTTTTTTTCTAACAACATAAAATTATATGAAAAATTAAAGAACCCTTGTAGCTATATTGTGATAAAATTTGGTTTCGATCGGAGTTCAAATTGTTGACTTATGATTTTTTCAAGTTACGGCTTGGTTGAAAAGCACACAAAAACCGGTACTTTTTTTATTCCAACTAAAAAATAAATAAGAAGTTATAGTTAGAAAAAATATTTTTTACATGCCTAAACGCCCAATTAAATTACAAAATGTAACTCTCATATTGATATCTTTTTTTGGTTCCATGACACTTTAAACTCAGGGGTCCATAATTTTGAATCGGACAATAGCCTAGGAATTACATTTAAATATTAATTACTTATTTCTTTTTGTTTTTGTTGTTGTAGTCCTATATAGAATTTGTTACAATCACTACATTTTATAAAAAACATAATACTTATTTCATGAAGATTTGTTTTTTTAACATTTATTGATTATTAACTTATTAATTTTTTTACAAGTACAGTAAGAGAATTTAATAATTGTATTTTTAAATAAGCATATGGGTTTATAATATATCTTGTAAAAGTAAACTTCTCCACGTTATTCTTGTATTTTCTTCAATATTAATATCATAAAAACTGTAACGTTTTACAATTTGTGACATTATATTTAGTTCTTGTGATTTATTTTCTTTCCTTGATAGTGTGTGATATAATCTGTACAACAAACTATAAAACCCGGTCTTTTTTCTAAATTATAAAGATGGTTTAGGTATGAATTTATTTGTTTTCTGTTTGTTTTATTATACATATTACATTTGAAATTCTCATTATTTTTAATTTTGTTTATTCAAAATATTTAATTAATTTCCATTTCTGAAGTAAGTTTATACTATATATAGTCAAGTTACCGAAAGGTGCATCATCACAAGGTAAAAATTAATAGCACTTATTGTTGGAATAATTGTTTACAATTAACATATAATAACTTTATATATATATATATATATATATATATATATATATATATATATATATATATATATATAAGGGAAACACCAATTGTATAATATTTTTTAATTGTTTTGTTTATTTTAAAATCTAAGTCTAGTAAACTATATTTCTGACATACTAAATAATGACAAACCCATCATCGCCATTCCATTTTTATATTTTACTATTCTATGTAAAATAATTGTGATTTAATATGATTTTTATTGAATTAATTATTTCACCTGTTTTTTTTCCATCATATATTCTAATAAATTAGTTTATGTAAAATTTATAAGAAAGTTTGTATACATATCTTTTATATTTTAAGAAACTAATTTTGTGTATTATATATTTTTATTTACCATATGTAAATTTTATTTACCATTGTATTTATTTTTAGCATGAAATATATATTTCAATATTATTTTGTCTTAGTATTACTGAGATAATTTTTTAAAATTTTACAAGATACTTTTGAAATTAATTACTGGTCTAATAAGTTTATTTTCTTTGTCTAGTTTCAATGATCTAAAGGTTTATTTTAGGTATTTTGGAGTTATAAATAACAACTTTATTAACATTAAAAAAATTAACAATTTATATGAATTTTGTTTTCTATTTTGATATTTATTAGTTGTAGATCTTTTTCCAATTTTTTATAATTATTTTCTGAAACATATTTTTCATTTTCATTCATATATTCTTGTTTACTTGACTATTGGTTTGTTTTGTTGGCTTTAGTTAAACATTATTCTTGTGTATCATTTGTATTATATATAATTTTATTTATTTTTACTATTATTTTTTATGTTTTTCATTAACTTTTTGTTTATGATTTTAATATATTCAACTTTTTATTAGTAAAATATTAGTAAAATTGTGATATTATTTTATTATAAATGTTTTCCCCTTTAATTGTTTGTACAGAATTATTTATCAATAAATGTAATGTATTATTTTATAAGTTAATTTATTTAAATTTTTTAAAGTTCTTTTAATTAATTTTTGACCTATATATATATATATATATATATATATATATATATATATATATATATATATATATATATATATATAATATTTCTGCTTTAGTTAATGTGCAACTAAACTTTCATTTTTTATATTAAGATTTTAATATTGTGTAATGAAAAACAATATTTTTTATTAAAATAGATACTGCAATTATTTTTCATTAGTTGTTTTGTTATTATATAAATTAAATCTTTTTAATATTTGTTTATTGCCACTTAAAATCATCATACGATAGACTAAACTTTTTATATAACATTATAATATAAATAAGTTAATTAAATAAATAATTTTAAATAAATAAAATTTTCTATTAATGTAATTAATTGTATGTTAATCAAATCAAATTAAAATGTGTTATATAATTTATATAATAATTTATAAAATATTTTGCAGCAGTCAACTTATTGAAAAAGAAATCACATAAAATTCACAAATAATTTTATGATTCATTTACCTTGTAATTATAATCTTTGAAATAATAAACAGTTTTAAATTCCCAACACTTATAAACTTTTCACACAAATTCTCCACTCAAGACAAAAAGCAATATTACCATTTTTAAACCAATTATCACTAATCACTTATTTTCACATAACTAATAAACTAGGAATGTCAACCCAAATACAACACTCCATTACCATTTATTGTAATTTATAGATATATTCTTCTTCTATTTTTTATATTTGTAGTCATACAGTTATGTCTTAATTCTACAGTAAACTTCTAAACAATCTGCAATAATACAAATTAATTTTAATGGAATGTAGGTCTCTTATTGGTATTATTATTTTCAATATAGGGTTATTGACACGTGGAACTGAAATTTTCATTAAAAAATATTGATAGGTAATATAATGATTTGTATGCCATTTTTCTTGGTGAATAATTATTTATTAAAGCACAACAAATTAATTTCAGGTTAAATCTAAAGAATACAAATTTTTAAGTACTGGATGAAGTAATAAAGTTATAATATCCAGTTTGTAAATGCAGTTATAGTAGCATTGGCGAATGAATCTTTGTGCGATCAAATTAAAATTTGTGTGGTTTAATATATATATATAAATATAAAATACGTTTTCTTGCTTAATAATTTAAAACAACATAGGTTATTCAAATACAAGAATATTTATTAATTTATATCCAAAGCTTTTCGTTGGCAAACAGTACCAACATCATCAGGAATGAAAATTACAATCAATCATTGTAATTTTCATTCCTGATGATGTTGGTACTGTTTGCCAACGAAAAGCTTTGGATATAAATTAATAAATATTCTTGTATTTGAATAACCTATGTTGTTTTAAAATATATAAATATATACATACATAATAAAATAATGAAAAAGCAATACATAAATTAGGATTTAAAATATTAACTAAATTAAAACAACCAAAACATAAACCACAAAGAAAAAATGGGCCCAAATTCATATAAACAGGGTACAATATAAAAAGCAATAACTAAAATACTAAAAAATAACAATATTAACATAAAATACAGTAGGCATAATCAATAAAATAAACCTGCCGGAAAAAATACGTCCCCCACTTAATAACAGAATCTATAAAATCGAATGCCCAAACTATAACGAATTATACATTGGCCAAACAAAAAAGAAATTAAAAGACAGATATAAAGAACACGTTAAAGCATACATCAAACCAAACACTAACAATTCAAACTTAGCTACACACGCCATCAAAATTAACCACATGTCCCCCTCATTAGAAAACATACATCTAATAAAAAAAAGAACAAAAGGCCTAAAAATGATAATGTGGGAACAACTGCAAATTTATAAACACAAAAATAACATAATAAATGAACAAGTACAAATAAAATTTAAAAAAGATAAATTATTATTTAACTTAGTGGACAAAATTAACTCCAAGACTGACCAAAACTAACACAGTGCAGTGAAACTGAAAATAGAACAGTATCGTTATACCACATAACAATGTAATTCTCACACACCTGCCTACTACAAGAAGCTTTCAGTCCCTAAATTAGCTTGAAAATGAGAGCATGTAATTAATAGTTCTCGAAAATATACCAAGTAAGATTCTTGTAGATTAAAGTATAAGTGATATATTATGTATATATAGATACACACACATACACACAAGGGCTATTGAAAAAATATGTAGACTTACCTCATAAGACATATCTTACATATTTTAAAGTTACATATCTGGGTCTGTACAGTTTACTCCCCTTACCAACATACACACTTATTCCAACAGTATTTTCAGTCTTGTAAATTGTCCTGGAACGTTTCTTTCTTTCTCAAATTTTCCTTTCAAAGGTCTTTTGAGTTTATGGGATAAGACAAAATCAGAAGGAGCAAAGTCAGGTGAGTAGAGTGGATGGTGAAGCACAGTGATTGAGTGTCTGACCACAAACTGATGAGTTCTGAGGGCTGGAGGATTGTGTTGATGAAAAAACCTGTCATGACTCGTAGATTTTTGTCCTCTTTATATGGATTGCTCATCACAGGCGTTTAAGAACTTCAGTGTAGGAAATCTAGTTCTCTATGATGCCTGGGGGGAGGTACACCCTGGGCATCAAAGAAAACTGTCAGAATCACTTTCACATTGGGATGAACTTAGGTAGCTATTAAGGTCTGGAAGAAGTTTTCCCCACCCACTGAGACAATTGAACCTTTGTCTCAATCTCTTAGTCACACACCCATGATTCATCAATAATTCTGATTCTTAGCATAAACATTTAATCTTATTCTGAACGTCCATCCAATTCCGCACAACCCTGGATTCATTGGGCTTTTTATTTGTCTGGAATTAAATGTAAAACAAATTTTGGAGCAACACGGTGCATCTTCAATTTTTTGGTCAAAATGTTGTAGCATCACCCAACTTGTATTCCGTAATCTTCAACAAACTCTCTGATTGTCTCACGTCAATTTTCCTAAACCAGGGTGTATATTTTATTAACATGTGAGTTGTCAATTGAAGTGGAAGAACATCCAGGATGGTCATCATCTTCAATCAACTGATGACCATCTTTAATACATCCATGCCACTTAAAAGATGTTACACGATTTACATCACCATAAACAGTCTTGAGCTTATCAAAAGTTTCACCTACAGATTTGCCGAGTTTAACACAGAATTCCACAGCAATCTATGCTCATTCAAGTCACTCATTCCGAAATATGCCAAATGAAATAGACAAACTTCATAAATAATTTTCATTTCCAAGCAACCCATAGCAATATTTATAATCTACAAACTGTATTGTAATCAGCCTATCTGCTCAGAGATTGTGACACCAAGTAGATTTAACTGGAACCAACAGGACCTGAGTAGCTCAAATAGTCTACATATGTATATATATATATATATATATATATATATATATATATATATATTCTTGATATTCAACGTTATCCATTGTTTTTCCGTTGCACTGACTTTATGAAGTTAATATATTACTATTGTAAGTAATTTTGTATAAATATATATATATAGATTTTTTGGACTAAGAGACTGACAGACTTACCTTGGTAAGAGTCCACTCTGTAGTCTTGAAATAGAAACACATAAAAGCACTTTGATATATTTCAACCACACAGTGGTCTTTGTCAATCGAAGAGAAAACACAAAAAGAAATATGAGAGAATGAAATAAAATAATTGTAATCACAGATTGTGTAGAGTAGAAATCAGATGTCACAGATGCACAGATTAAAGATATATATGTATATATTGTTTCATGAACATATGAGTGATTATAGTTTATATAAGTCAATTTCAATTTACCTGGGAGAAATCTACATCAGCCATCACCTTTTTGGATGTAGAGGTAACACTCCAGAATGGAAATATCAACACAGGAATTCACATCAAACCTACAAACCACCTACAATATCTCCATTTCGACAGCAACCACCCAATAAACATAAAACGATCCATTCCATACAGTCAAGCAATCAGGGGTAAGAGAATCTGTTCGAATGATAGGGAATTGGAAGATTTTAATAGAAAGATATCAACAGCCTTCCAGAGAAGAGGATACCCAAAAAAACTCATTGAAAACCAAATTTATTCAGCACAATCCTCGGTTCACCATAAACCACAAACAGAACAAAATAAACTCTCTTTAATAACAGACTACCATCCTGGTCTACATAAACTCAACAAGATATTGAGAGATGGCTTCAAAATTCTTCAAGCTTCTGTCCACACCAAAAATCTTTTCACCGATCCACCGCAAATTTGGTACAAGCAACCTCCCAACTTGAAAAACATCCTAGTATATCCTAAACTACCAGACCCTGATGCAGAGAAACCACACAAACTTCCTCATGGCTCCTTCCCATGTAATAGACCTAGATGCAAGACGTGTCCAATACACCCCTCAGCAAATAGTTTCAACAGCCAAACAACAAAAATGGTCTTCAAAATACAGGTTCATCATAATTGTACATCGAAAAATGTCATATACCAGCTACAATGTAAACTTTGCTCCGCACAGTACATAGGCCTGACCACGGATGGTCTGAATATCAGAATGAATGGCCACAGACATGATGTTAAAATTATGAATATGGATAGACCAACAGCTCAACATGCTGCGAGTCACAACTTTTGATGACTGCTATACCACAAAAATAATTAAATCACTCCCCCCTGATTGCAATCCCTCAGAACTGAGAAGGTGGGAACTATCATACCAGTGGTATACCAAGTCCAGAGAATCCCCTAACCTCAACATCAGATAAATCCATTTATTTTTTTATTTTATTTTTTTATTTTTTTTTTTTCAAAATAGCCTTATCTTTTTTCCCCTGACAGACTTATATAAACTATAATCACTCATATGTTCATGAAACAATATATATATATATATATATATATATATATATATATATATATCTTTAATCTGTGCATCTGTGACATCTGATTTCTACTCTACACAATCTGTGATTACAATTATTTTATTTCATTCTCTCATATTTCTTTTTGTGTTTTCTCTTCGATTGACAAAGACCACTGTGTGGTTGAAATATATCAGTGTTTAAGTGCTTTTATGTGTTTCTATTTCAAGACTACAGAGTAGACTCTTACCAAGGTAAGTCTGTCAGTCTCCTAGTCCAAAAAATCTAAATAATCTTTACCAACCAAAACTAACCTAAATATATATATATATATATATATATATATATATATATATATACAGTACAGTCTCGCTAATCCGGTCTCCGATGATCCGGACCTCCGGCTAATCCGGACGGCCCAAAAGTTTTGTTTAGTTATAGTATTTTACAGTGCACAATCAGTCTGCTGTCCACAAAAATATTTATTTTTATACGTCTATATTTGTTATTTTTCAAAGGGGTTTTCCTACTTTAATACTCAAATAATATAATTTATTCATTAAAATATGAAATAGGTCTACCACTTGTTTGTTTCTTTTGCCTACTAAAGTAGAAAAAACTTCTTTGAAAAAATATATACAAATTAGATCACCCAACACTACAACGTACGTGACATCAGAGACATCTTGCGATAAACAAAAGATAAAGGACCGCTGACTAAACGGATAAACAGTCTATCCGTCTGGCGTCAGGTCAGTTGTTTTGTCGGACAGATGCCACTTTTCCTGCTTCTCGCAAGATATCTGCTCAGTTGTCATTTAATTCTAGTGCGATATTGATCTGTGTTTTTTATTTACGTCTCGTTCAGTGTTCAGTGAAAATGGCGACTAAACGTAAGTCAGTGACAGTGACAATGGAACAAAAACTCCAAGCTTTGTTTCGTATTGATGGAGGTGAATCGGTTATTGAAATTGCAAAAAAGTTAGGTGTGGGAAAACAAACTGTTTCCGATTGGAAAAAAAGCGACAGGAAATTGAAGATTTTTGTGCAAAAATGGTTAGTAAAGACAGTTTAGGCGGCAGAAGCACTTTAAAAAAACCAAAAAATGAAACCCTAGATGATGCTTTGTATGTTTGGTTTTGCCAACAACGGGAACAGGGTGTTCCTTTATCGGGTGTAAATTTGCAAACGATCGCGCTGAAACTGAATGAAAAGTTAAAAGGAGACCCTAATTTTACTGCCAGTGTGGGATGGCTGTCACGGTGGAAGGAACGACACGGCATCCGTCAACTCGGAATAAGTGGTGAAATTTTGTCAGGTGACAGTGATGCAAGTGAAAAATTCAAAGACAAATTTGGCAAGTTTCTCAGAGATGAAAACTTACAACCTTGTCAGGTGTTCAACGCTGACGAAACTGGATTAAATTATAAAATGTTCCCAAAAAAAACTTTAGCTTCCAAATTAGATTCAGTAGCAAAAGGCCATAAAGTTAAGAAAGAACGTATGACTTTGCTGCCCTGCACTAATGCTTCTGGCGATCTAAAATTTCCACTTTTGGTGATAGGGAAATCCGCAAAGCCTAGGGTTTTTAAAAATGTAAATTTAAGTGTTCTACCGGCCCAATACAAGTTCCAAAAATCAGCGTGGATGAACAGTCAAATTTTTAAGGACTGGTTTTTTGAAAACTTTGTTCCAACAACAGAAAAGTTTTTAAAAGAGAAAAAACTCCCTCGAAAAGCGGTTTTACTAATTGATAATGCCCCATGCCACCCAAATGAAGAAGAATTGCGTCATGGTGACATTTTTGTTAAATTTCTTCCTCCTAACGTAACGGCTCTCATTCAGCCGATGGATCAGGGCGTGATCGAAGCGATAAAACGGCGATATAGGAAAAAGTTAATTTTATCGCTTTTGGAACAACAAGAAGCAGATCCAGCTACAAAATTTATTGAAAATCTTAAAAAAGTGACTATAAAGGATGTCATTTATATGGCTGCAGAATCGTGGGAGGAAATTCAACCGTCTACACTACAAAAAAGCTGGAAAAAATTGTGGCCTGAAATGCCACAGGAAAGTGGAAAATCTGACAGTCAACCTACTAATGACGACAATGAATTTGTTCAGATTTTTCAACAATTGGAGGGTTGTGCCGAGTTGAAAGACACTGATATTTCCGAGTGGATTATCAGTGATAATGACATTGGTCATCAAGTGCTCAACGAGGACGAAATCGTCGCGGTGTGCACTGCAAACCCAGAAAATGACAGCTCGGAAGAGGAAGACTACACAGACGAACCTGTCAGCCTAACTCATGATGAGGCGGCTGCAATGCTGGAGGGGTTGATGACTTACTTTGAGAAACAAAGTGATACGTCAACTGCGGAGCTACTGACCTTGAAACGCCTACGAGATCGTACTGTGAAACGACGTCATTCATCGTTAAAACAAAAGAACATTACGGACTTTTTTCACTAAGTTTTTTAAAGTTTGTTTTTGTTTCAGTTTCATTTTTGTTTGAGTTTTTTGTGCGTTTATACAGTATAGTGTAAATAACTTTATGTGAATACTTTTATTCAACGAGAAAGGTGCTTAGATATTTATTTATGTCATGACTTTTCTGTTATAATTATAGGATTTTTTGCTACATAAGCTATGAAATACTGTACTGTAAGCTATATTTAGGCCTCAATTTCACTAAAACTACAATTTCAATATGTTTTCCCACCTAAAACACATATTGTATGCATTTGTTTGGCTTTTTCCGTCTAATCCGGACTTTCGTTGATCCGGACCGGGTCCGGTCCCATCAAGTCCGGATTAGTGAGACTGTACTGTATATATATATAATAATAAATTTAAAATATTTTAAAAACAAGAATACTTTTAATGAATACATTTATTCAAAGCTTTTCGCCGATTAAATAGTATCATCATCTTCAGGAAAATAATCTTCAGTTATCCACTGGATATAAAATAATAAATATTCTTGTATTTGAATAACCTGTGTTGTTTTAAATTATTAAACAAGAAAACATATTATATATATATATATATATATATATATATATATATATATATATATATATATATATTTATTTATTTATTTATTTGTGTGTGTATTATTAAGTAATGGGAACAGTTTTTTCTTTTATTCAGATGTATTTTTCACTACTATAGGTAGAATTCTTGGAAAGGAAATGTAAGAAATCTAAATTTTGTTAAAAAAGTTCAAGTATTAATTTACAAAACTCCAGCAATGTCTGAAGCTAGTGGGAAAGGAAGGTAAAAACTTAGGGGCATCATAACTGCCATAAAATTGAATGTACATGTTTACATTCTCAGTATTCAGTGAATTCTATTTTTTACGAATAATCCTGTAGTACTGCTCTTGAGCTATTGTCGTAGTTAGTTCTTTGATTTTACAGAAGTTTTTTATTGTTTTATTTTGCGTATTGTATAATAATGTTTTAAAACCATTATAAACACTGATACAAATATTTAGTACAAAACTAACTATTCAATTTCAATTCCAATTACAGAATATAATTGTACTTAGGAAAAATATGTTACCAACAAAGAGCAGTAATGTTTTTGTTTTACTTAGAACATTTTTTATCACCCTGTGGCAACAATTCCTACATATGGACTTTGGGGGGGGGGAGAGGAGTTAAAACAAAGTGATCTCTTCTGGGAAATTCTTGTATTAGCGGCAATACCAAGAACAACATTTTGCTTGACCAATTTAAGGGATTGAATTAAATGGTTGTGTTGTCATTGCCTTCAATGCTTGTTGTGACTTATCATTGCCAAAGGGAATATGGTTCAATTAGTATAGGCCGTCAAAGTTATGTTGGCGTGGTGCGCAGAGACGGATTTGGTAAAGATACGATGGTGGGGAGAAAGAGTAGGGCGGGTAGTGCAGTAGGGGAGGGGGCTTTTACAGCTGACTCGCTGGAATGCACAACACAGCAAATAGTACCGTTATCGCTTTAGTTTGTATGACAGTGTTTATGTCTTTGGTGTATCGACCAAAACAGTATTTTTCAATACTCAATACCTCAACCGAAGACAACAAGTCTGTTTGGCAAAGCCAAACTAAATGTATTATTATTAATGTATTAAAAACATATCTTCTGAAAATCCCAACATGTCTTGCTCGGTAATTCAAGACCGCGTAGCTAACCTTTGTGGAATATCTGTTTACACATTAAGGAAATTATTGACGGAGGAATAACAACTAGGAGAAAACGAAACATTCAGTACACCTGATGAAATTCGTACAAAAAAATTAAAAAAGTCAACATCGATGATTTTCAAAAATGTGCATTACGAAAAATAGTTCTTAATTTTCATACGACTCATCACTCGCTTCCAACATTGAAGAATGTGCTAAAAGTTTTAAAGCTTGAATATCCGGGATTAGAATTTAATTTCACTCATGGAACTTTACTCAAAATTTTAAGATTCATGGGATTTAAATAGAAAAAAGCTGAAAATAAAAGAAGGTTTATGATCGAAAAACATGACATACGCTTTGAAAGAGTATGATATTTAAATAAAATTCGACAGAATAGAGCGGAAAATAAGCCAATAATATTTTCAGATGAGTCTTATATTCATCCGACGCATACCACAAATTTAGCATGGACTGATGAATCTGTTAACAGCTACAAAAAAAAATATTTCAAAGGGATCCAGACTAATCATAGTCCACGCTAGCAGTGAAACAGGAGGTGTGGAAAATGCCCTTTTGGTCTTTAGAGCAGGCCAGAAAACAGGAGACTATCACAACGACATGAATGCGGGAAACTATGAGAAATGGATTGAAAATCAGCTAACTAGAAATCTCCCAACAAAATCTATTCTTGTGGTAGATAACGCTCGTTATCATATTAAATTAGCGGCTGTTACTCCAAATTCAAACACCAGAAAGTCAATATTGATGACATGGTTAAAAGAAAGAAACATTCCACGTTTTGAAGGAATGTTAAAATGTGAACTGTATGAGTTAGTTAAAATGAACAAGTCACGCTACGAGGAGTATTATTTTGATCGCTTATTGGAACGTGAAGGTCATAAAGTATTGAGACTGCCACCTTACCACCCAGACTTGAATCCCATGGAATTAATATGGGGTAAAATAAAAAATGAGATTGCTATAGAGAAAGTTACGAATGACATTCGTAATGTGAAAACAATGGTTGAACAGACGTTAAGCGAATTGGGTACGGATTTTTGGAAAAAATGTTGCAATCATGTATTAAAAATAGAAAATAAATATTACGAGACAGACATAGATATGGACATGCAGTTAGAAAGTATAATAATTACAAATGATAGTGACAGTATCAATGATGGAAAATCTGAGTGACAGTGAAGAGTCTGACGCAGATGACATTGTGCCATTATAAATAAAATTATGAGTTACAAGTAATGTATTAAACCGATGTAGCCAATACTGTAACCAAAATATATTTAGTGAATTTTCTGGTTTCTCTGTACCATATAAACCATATGGTCTAGGCCTACGGGAGCCTCTTTTTCCTAAAAGAGCGATCTCCAATATGGTGAAAGGGTTAACATATCCTTGGGGGCTCGCTTGTCCCCCAGATATCTCGATTTCTGCCAAGAGCACTGCAAGGAATATGTAAGATATGTAATTCAGATGTGAAAAGCGGTGACTGAACATTTTTTGCGATTGAGGAGGATAGTAAAATTTGAACTTGTAGCGAAAGGCGTAAAGTTCTTCTGGGTTAGAGAGAAGAGAAAATGCCAGAGGAAGCAAATATGTGATGTTTTGGCGGTAGCCGCTCTTATTTGTAAGAGAGTATGCAGGTTGGAAGTAATGATGAGTATAGGATTGTGGTATGTACTAGGGGTGGGATTGGAGGAAACTGTCTATAGATTTTAAGAGGAATATACCCAAATTGTTATTAGCGTTAATTCCTCTTAGCGCAAAAGATAAAAAAGGAAAACATTTACAAAATTATATCATTACGCATAGATTACAACTGACAGATATATCTGTCAGTATGTCGATTTACTCTAAAACAGTGTATATTAAATAAGGAAATACAAAAAAGGTGTTTTGAAAACAAAAGTGACTATGTCAGGATACAGGCATATAAATTCAAGAAGACAATCACATCTGACATTTTAAAAAAGAGTGAAAAAATTTAGAACTGAAACACAAGATAGAAGATAAGAATGGGGAAATACTTTGGCCAACTATAAAGATGATGAAAGGACTGCATCAATACAGAAATGACTTTATAGTGATTCAAAGTACCATCAACAGTACCTACATTTAACAAAAGTAAATAGTAACAATAATTACTTCCTAAATACTTGTTACACCAATTTCTATTAAATAGAAACTCTGCTTCAATAACTCTAATTTATGTTACTACAATTATTCTTTTTACTTTATTATATGTTCTTAATTCACTTTCATATGAGCAGGGTTTTTTTATTAATCAGTTGCTACTATTTACGTGCTCATCTCAAAAACTCCTTTGGGCATTATTTGAAAATATAACAGTTGCAAAATTTAGTTCTTACACTTTTTATCTCTACTTGTAAATGTAAACATCAGCTTAACAACAGCTTCAGCTCATACATATAAGATGACAAATTGATTTAATAGACATACAGTTAGTTTCCCACAACATGCAATATACCAGTAAGTGTGACACTCCCACATTGGTCACCGAGTACCTCATAAAATTCCATGTAAATATCAAATTTCAATAACCTAATATAACAAGATTTATATTTCCTAAAAAGATGATTTTACAGCTGTATAACAGATTTAAAGATGATTACTTCACTATGATTACCTATAAGTGATGCAGAGTATTTGCAACCCAGTAAGTGTCCACTAACACATATGGCTGTGTATGTGTGTTGTAATTGAACAGTTCGTACTATATTGTATGGTCTATTCTGTCTTCTGTGTAGTATTTTATAATAATTAAATAGAAGTATTTGAAGAGACATAAGATTATTTACACTGTAATAGTTTTCATTAGTGAATCTATATGTGTATTTACTGCTTACTGAAGGATGGGGCAAAAGAAAGGAACCTTTGAAAATAATTAAAAACAAAAAGAAACATTTTTTGAGGTCTAACCATTGTTCTTAATGTGCATTTCTAAATGGGAAACTTGAAAATACCATCTCAAAGATGGTGTTGACTTTGCCAAATACAGTTTGTAAATCAATTCTGAAAATTGTTCATAGCTTTTTACAAAGTGTCGTATTGCTGCAATATATTTCTTTATTCGTTTTCTACGTTGGTTGTGGGAGATAATTTGTTTTTAAAATAGCTCCATTAATAAAAATCACCTACTGAGAAGCCTGGGGAAGAGGTGGAAAAGGAAAGTCAGTCACCATTCCTAAAAATTACTCATAGCAGACACATAATAGCTGTCACTAACACTTGTGCAGTGTGGTGGTTGCACTGTCCTGTTTAAAACCATGTGTTTTATAAATCAAAGCCCGGTATACTGTGTTATGCCAGAAATATTTCAAAAATAGCTTTAAAAAGTTACTGTTATCATGTTTCTTGGTAACAAAATATGGTCACAACAAATATGATTGTTCACAAAAACTGGATTTTCTTGTGACCAGTACCTACAGTTTCCTTGTTCACATGCTTATTAATGTTAAATGTGTGTTTCTGACAACAAATTAATTAATGGAATCAGGAATCTGGTCAACTTTGTTCATTATTGGTGCACAAAATTTTCAGTTCAACAAATGGTAGTTAGGATTAGGTTTTGAACCATTTGGAGTTTATATGGATGAAAGTTAGTTCATAGAGTATTCTGTGGATAGACTGACAAGTTACAGCCTCTGGTGCTGTACTGAGTGATGAGGACTTTTCACATTGGAAGCACAGCTTCGATATTTTCTGGAGTGGAAACACTTTATGCACGTCTAGAGAACGTTCTCTTTCTATCTGAACCAGTATCTTCGAAATTTTAAACCCACGTTCAGATGGCGTGTTTAAATAGGGTAATTTGATCGGTTAAATGCTCACCTAAACTGTATCTGTATTGTTAATAATGCAACAAGGCTATTATACATTCTTGATTAGTGTACTATTCCTTGGATACTAAACCTTCAGTGCTATTCTACATCCTCCCCTCCCCTTATTTATCCTCCAATAACACTGCTGCTAACATCATATTCAAAAGTTCCCACCTTTTTGTGCCACCTTGTACCTTATGTAGAATCAACAATAAAATATACTTTTAACACACAGTAATCCTTATTAATTTTAATTCAAACTCTATGTGAAAAAAAATAATGTTGATAGATATAATTTGGTTTTACTTGGTGTATTATTATGATCCATAAAACAAAGTAAAATTTAATTCTATAACTGAAAAATCATATTAATTTTCACGAATATGAAATATGCTTGTTACCTTGGTGTAGACTTGTATTTAGAAAATTTTTACATTTATATAGTGTTATGATTGAAGATAATATGTAAAATAATAATTTCTAATTCACAGGCCAAAAGACAGCAGCGTAAACTAAACTTTTTGATTACACAAACTGAATTATATGCACATTTTATGTCTCGAAAATTGGGTGGAGCATCTGCTGAAGAACAGCTTCGAATTCTTAATCAGCTAGAAGAAGAGAAAAATCCTCGTTTGGCTTCAATTGATGACTATGACAGGTTAATATTTAAAAATATTCCGGATTTATTTAAATAAAATTTGTAGGATTTTAGTATTAAATTTTGACTAACATTGGTTTAGAGGTTTCATTTATTTATGTTAAACATTACGCCACAGTTTTTTTATACAGTTTGACTAACCGGTTTTGAAAAGTTTTAATTTTAATAAATTTAGAACAAATTATGATAAATATTTCCACAGCCTGATTTTAGTAGATTAATTGTAGCATTAGATACTCCTACAAAACCTAAATTATTTATATAATAATAAACTGTATATCAAACCTTTGTGATTAATAACATGGTCTAATATGAAATTAGAAAAATGTGGATCCTTTTACTTTTATTTCAAGTTATATGAAACATTAATGAACTGTTATAAATGTTATGTAAATGTATAATTATATAAAGGTTTATAATATTATAAAGGACACTGGGTTAAAACATGACTTCTGTTTATAAAAACAATCTTAAAATTCTTGAATTTTGTAGTCCATTACTTATTCAATGAATAATGAGTCTTATTAATCACTTAAACAATACTTTATGACGATCCGAACTTTATATTTAGTAAATTTGTTAAAACTTACTGAGACAGAACATTTTCGATCGCTATGTGTCGATCTTCATCAGTGTCTTCTGCTTGGAGATGTTGGGTCAAGCGGTGACGGTTTTAAAGGTAGGTTTTCGATAGTATCAAAGAGTATGTGTGATATGTATTGTGTTTGTTTGTTTAATATGTTTGTCCCACCCTATCCAACACAAACACGCTACCTTCAAATCCATGCTCCATAGACTTAAAGAAGTCCCAATGACCACAGAAAACAAGAACAAGGAACTAGAAACAATTAAATATTTAGCATATACAAATGAATACAACACCACAATAATAGACAAAATATGGTACAAAATACAAAAAACACTAAAATTAACACTACAGACAGGGAAAACAAATACGTCACATTACCATTCATAAACAAAACAACAAACAAAATAGCCCACAAATTTCAAAAAATAGGTTACAAAATAGCATACAAAACCAATAACAAATTACAATACAAAATACAACACAACACCAACAACAAAGATAAACTACAAGCACCAGGCGTATACAAACTAAACTGCAACGAATGTAACAAATTCTACATTGGACAAACAGGTCGCAGCTTTAAACAAAGAGTCGAAGAACACTAACATAACACCAACTCAACATTTTACAATCACTTAAAAGAAACAGGACATAAATACACAGACATTTATCATAATTTAGAAATCCTACACATCAACAAAAAAGGACCACATCTCAACACACTAGAACAGTATGAAATTTACAGAGACACAAAATACAAACATATTAAACGAACAAACACAATACAAATGACACATAGTCTTTGATACTATCGAAAACCTACCTTTAAAACCGTCACCGCTTGACCCAACATCTCCAAGCAGAAGACACTGATCAAGATCGGCACATAGCGATCGAAAACGTTCTGTCTCAGTAAGTTTTAACAAATTTACTAAATATAAAGTTCGGATAGTCATAAACTATTGTTTAAGTGATTAATAAATCTTAAAATGCTTTTAATTTGAAGACTTCCATACTAGAAGTAAGTAAAACAAAATTGTTAAGCACTATTGTTGAAATTCAGTAGTTGTTGCAAATGTGTAAACTCATTTTTTTAGTCACATTAAGTAAAAGTTACACATTTTAAATCAGTTTTATTATTTATCATCATATTACAGATTTTTATCAATTTTATTTGTATTTTAACCACTTTATGAGAAGGTTTTGCTATATAATGGAATTTAAAAATTATAATACAGTAGTAGAACCTCTTTATAAGAGACTGATTGGGGCTAAGGGTTTCCCATTTTATTTAAAGTTTTTTAAAACTATTAAATAATAAATGTTCAGTTTATTGAGTAATAAAAAAGCCAGCCTTTTTTACTATTATATTCTTTTTGTATCATTTATTAAAACAATTTTAAAAGGTCATTTGAATGCTTGTGTTATTGTTTAAACTAATAAGGTTCCCAAATGTGATAGTATCTTTTTTTTGTTATTACCGTAAGTCATGAAGTCGAGGTTTAAGTAGTTTAGTAACAATTTTATTTTTACCTTTTTATATTGTAACCTGATAGTCTGATTAATAAGAAGATAATTTATACAATAACTAAATTTTGTTGACATGGCTATTATAGTTTTAAGACTATATTTATTTAACTAGATAGCCGAGAGAACTCAGAATGGTAGGTAAGGGGGAACACCCTGAGCCTGCTGGCATTGAATGGATTTATAGTTGAAATTTAAAAAGGGAGTGATTTTGTATAAATTATTTTCACTTCAGTTTCTGTTATAAATTATGTGAAACATTTAAAATTATAGTAGAGTTCATAAATATTTAATTTTGTTCTTTATATTTTCTTTTCAATCCAATTTTGTATGATGTTATGTTATATTTTACAACATGTGAGTATGTTTTACATTGTTTGGAAATAAGGAAATTGTATGTAAGGTACTTACAAAAATTATAATTATTAATATAATAATAATAATGATGTAATAATATATTATATTTATTATATTTTTTTAGTGAGGTAATGAAAGAAAAAGTTAAGCAGAATGTGCACAATGCATTTTATGCAGAGGAAGCTCGCACTCGACAGTTTGGAACAAGTCATCAATTATATCCTGAACCACAAGAGAAAATAGAAGTGGAAAGACCACAACCATCCATATTTGTAGGATCTCTTAAACATTATCAATTAAAAGGCATGAATTGGTTGGCTAATTTGTATGATCAGGTGAGGTATGATTTAAAAAATATTGAAAAAAATATTGTAACATTAAATTTCAACTCATAAGCTTTTGTTTTATAAAACTTCCAGTTTCACAGATTTTCAACAAGATCTTAGTAAAATAGAATTACAAGAATGTCAGTTTCATAAATAAAATACTCTAATAGCACAAGATTGACTTATGTTGAAAGTATAAAAAGTAGATGTTTTAAAGAAAATTACATTTAATGTTACTATATTCCGTTGTGTAGAGTAGTCTCGATAATCCGAGTCCCGATATTTCGAGCTTCCATTAAATTCGAGCTTATTTCTATTTGAGCTATTACATCATTTTGGAAGAAAATGATGAACAGTTCTTCCAAGAAATGTTTATAGTATCGAAAGCTTGTTGCTGTTCATGACGAGCTGGTTGTTAATTACTTATTACACTTTTGTTATTACTTGCCACCAGACTTTTTGTTAACTAAAGGTTGTTAAATTGTTAACTTACACTTGAAGGAAACGTTTTTGTCTTACGACTTCTTCAGCCTCGTATATTTGCCGCTAGGATTGCTGCAGTTGTGCTTCTTTGGTACCATTTTTTTGAAAGTTAGAAGTGATGTGATTGAAGATTATGTGTGATCTGTGCCGTGTTTGTTCATTTAGGATGTCATTTTTATGTGTGTTGCTATGTCTATATAATTCATACTGTTCTAGTGTGTTTAATTTATGGCCTTTGTTGCATGTGTGGAGGATGCTCATGTTTTTTTCCTTACTATTGCATGAGTGTTTAGTGTCCATGAGGTGATTTGCGATGGTGGATTCAATAGTAGTGTGCAGTGTGCTTTTGTGTTCATTATATCTTTTGGCAAAAGATCTGCCTGCTTGTCCAATATAGAACTTATTGCAATTGTTGCAAAAGTTTATGATATGTTCATAGTCATACGGTGTGCAAAAGAAATGAGCCTGACTCATGTTTATATCAATATGGTATGCAAAGGAAATTTCCCAGGTAAATTGGAGTGTAGAGGATAGTGATAAGCTGTTTAAAAATTTTTCTGGTATTGAAGTACCCTGTGTCCAAATTAATGCATCCGTATCAACTTAATGATATGAGCTTTTAAGAATTCCTGTTCAATCTTTCTCATGTACAATTTGCATATGATAAGGATATCCTAGTGATCATTGCTTTTCAAACTGAAAATTGTTATTGTCATGGATTCATTTACAGAGGTTAGCAAAGAATAATGTCTTGAGTGTTTGCATAGGAAACTTTCAAGCGTTAATAGGCAATGCATGTAAGGAATGTTTGTATAAAGAGAGGTAATACCTATGTTAATCAAAATGATTTGAGGAGTTATGTGTTCAGGGTATATTTATTTTATTAATAATAAGTTGGTCTGCTTAGGTTTTTGTTGAGGTGATCTTGCCATGATCCAGTTGTACAACTACATTGCTTTAGGTCAATTTCATCACTGCTTTGGCATCTAACGATGGTTATATTCCAAAACTATTTTGATTCTTCCTAGCTCAACTACAATTACTTCTTCAGGTCAATTTACTTCGACTTTGATCTAAAATGATTACCCAAATTAGGGTGACAGTCTGTATACTAGCTCAGTAGTTTTAACTACTTAAAAATTTAACACAAAAAACTTTCCTTATTTCTTAACATTTAATTCCTTTTAATTATTCTAACATATTCCAACTATGGAGTTTTAATTAAGTCCAGCCCTGTCTTAACAAATGACTATGACCAAATGCTGAACTCCTGCACTCCGAATGACGAATTTGATTTTCTTGATAATATTCCTCCTTTGTTTGGTGTATTACCACATTTCCTAATTTCCTTTTTTAGCCAATCAACAAAAATTTTAAACAAATCAGTAACATTGCTATTTAATGTATTTTAAGTTGAGAAGTTCTAAGTTAAAAGCTCTTTTAGTTAAAAAAAAAAAACCTACATATCTTTTAAGATCTTCTGGTAACACAACATACTGAATGATTACAAAAGTATTGAAAAACCCAATTCTTTGTAAAAATATTTGTATTAGTTCACATTTTTTTACATACACTTTAGTTTTAAATGCTTGATTTACGGTTTAAATAATTCAAAAATATTACATTATGACCATAGATACATAAATTCAAATTGTGGAAGACTAATATATGAATTTGTTGATACTCCCCAATGAATGTTAATATGTCAATACTTGCCATTTATGGTGATCAATTTGCTTTACATCAGACTATATTCCAAAAAAAATCACAGTATTCTTTTACCATGCTATTGACTTAATTTTTTAAAAAATATTTTTATATGCTAAACTTATATTTAGCTGCTTTCTACAGGGAATTAATGGAATCTTAGCAGATGAGATGGGCCTTGGGAAAACTGTACAATCCATTGCATTCTTGTGTCATATTGCAGAAAAGTATTGTGAGTAAATAATTTTAAATTAGACAGCTTACAAATATTATATTTTAAATAGATTGCATGGAAATTTCATTTCATTATTATGCTGTATTTTAGTTTTTACTTTGCACATTCACAGCATTTGTTTTTATGGGTATATTTATTGGTGTTGCAGATGTTTTAACTGAATATTATCCAGTAATACATTTTATTTAACCAATAAAAGCTTTTTTATTGTATATTTTCTAGAAATACTCTACATTTATGACAGGAAATGTTGGAGCATGAGTTTGTTTTAATGACAAATTGATTACAATAATGCAGTAGAACCTCTTTATAATGGACCCTATCATTAAATTATACTGGTTGTCTCTTATAATAGACTGTGTTTGGAAGATAAAATCATGCCCAAACTACTTACCATGTAAACCACATAGCCCACACGGGTATAGTGCTTAAACAGTTGCTGAAACAGTCACTTATACCTTTCGTCAAGTGGCTTTCTCTCTAAAAATGATGCAATAGAATTGTAAATAGCGTAAATATAGTGTAGAAATATTACTAATAATTATAATACTAATTTATTAAGTGTTTATAAATGTTTTGTTGAACAAAAACTTTGCAGTACCAAGCTGCTGTATCCAAAAGATCATACCCCTAAAAGGACACATCTGTCTGTTGAAACTACCTGGAGTGATAAAAAAAAAATTATAAATATTGTAAACATTTCAGTAATGTTTATGTCAATAATTTTATTTTTAAATAAATAAAACCTCTAAACCACAAATAACATTTATTTAAACCTTATGTACATTTCAATTGCTCAGCAATCATCTTCAGAGGTATTTAAAAAATACAACTAACTTTAAACAACATAATACAACAAATATATAGGCATAAACTGGTAACTACTTCACCACACCCCTTATTTTAAAAAACTAGTACGACCAATCACGTTGCAGTAAATTCCCCCTCTGCAACTTGGCCCGATCTTTCAACTCCCGTGGTGAAGAGTTACCGTTACAACTATTTCAATTTTACTAAAAAACAATAATATTATTTATCAACAAAAAAGGTTATAACTATCTCCTAATTAATGAATATAACTGAGATTTAGGGATAGGCCCTTTATCACAATTTTATACATTATTTTCGCCATATTTGTGAATGTACAAACTTTCAAAACTATTCAAAAGACCTTTTGAATTAACAGTTTTCAATAATTTGAGATCATTTAATTCTAAAGTGTGTTTAGTGTTTAGAATATGTTCTGCAACACTAGATTTTTCATGTCTTTGAAATTTTATATGACTAATATGTTCATTAAATCTGGTTAATAGTTTTCTTTTTGTTTGGCCAATATAAATTTTACTACATGAATTACAATTTATTTGATTAATCCCAGATTTATCTATCATCTTTATTTTATCTTTTGGGTTACCTAATACATTTTTAAGCTATTTAATCTTTTGTAAGCTACTTTTAAATTTACCTGTTTAAAAATTTTTTCTAAACCTTTTGTTAAATCCATATCGAATGGTAGGCTAATGAGTTGATTTTTAATATTTTCTTTTTGTGTTATTAAGGTAGTAGAATCATTTCTAAACTTTTTTAATTTTTGTTTTCTCAATATGTTATCTATTATTTTAGGATCATATCCATTGAATTTAGTGATTTCTTTAATTCTGGCCAACTCACATTTAAATCTATTTTTATGCAATGGAATAGTAATTAATCTATTAACCATAGTATTAAAAACTGCTAATTTATGGGATTTGCAATAGTTAGAATCTACCGGGATATATCTATCATTATTTGTATGTTTCCTATATATATCAAATTCAATTTTATTATTATTTCTAAAACATAATACATCAAGAAACGGTAAACATTTATTATGTTCTATTTCAAAAGTAAATTTAATGTTTCTATGTTCATTGTTAATTAATGATAAAAAATGTTCTACGTAAAACTCTTTAGTATTAAAAATTGCGAAAACATCATCTACATATCTAATCCATACTCTAGGAAAATAAGGGAGTTTGTTTCTTAATTCCTTTTCAAAATTTTTCATAAAAAGTTCGGCTATGAAAGGTGATAAACTGTTCCTCATAGCTGTACCATCTTTTTGTTGGTAAAATACATTGTTAAATGAAAAATAATTCTGAGTCATACAACATTTAGTTAATTTTACATTTTCGTTAACTTCATTACAGCTATGGGGAACAGTTTATCACCTAGAAAATATTACTATATACAGTATATATATATATATATATATATATATATATATATATATATATATATATATATATATATATATTGTATACAATATACAATATATAATATATATACACATACAAAGAAAAATTCTACAAAAAAACAAAAACCTATGTTCTAGAGAAGAATTAAATATTTACTTTTTTAAATCTTCTGGACCAATCCATTGTAGTTTAATACTACTGTGCTGTTGATAATAGGAAGTAGGTTATTGACTTGAATGAATTTGATGACGATATTATCTATAGTTTTGAACTTTCAAGATTACATAGGAAGAGAAGTATTCTAAGTTTATAGTAGTAAAATTTTATATAATTCAGAATAAGATTCTTCTTGTGTGATTCTAAAGTATCTGTCTCATAATTAAAAATTTTAATATTTTTGTTATTCAGTCTCTAATGATAAACTCTTAAAAAATCTCGGAAAATGTAAAAGAATATTCTAAAATCTGATCTGATGAATGTTGTTTCTGGAAACCAAATTAATGAGTTTGGATAAGATTTTGGAAAAGAGAGTTGACTTTTTATCAAAAGTTGTTAATAAAGTAATCAAAATTGTTTGAACATTCCCTGCATGTTTTTCGAGAGATAAGACACATAAAACAATAATATTATTTTGTACCTTAAACATGCAGATTTTCAGAAATTCATCAGTATTTTATCACTAAATACACTATTTTCATTTTCAGCTGTATGGGGTCCTTTCCTTATCATTTCTCCAGCTTCAACACTTCATAATTGGCAACAGGAAATGGCAAGATTTGTGCCTGCTTTTAAAGTTGTACCATATTGGGGAAGCCCTCAGGTAAATAGACACAGTAAGATAATGTAAATATAGTTAAGAAATTATTTACAACTTAATCATTTGTTAATTTTTCTTATCAACAATATATTGCAAATGATCACAGTTTTCCTGATTAAAAAATATGAATTTAATAAAAATAAGCTAAATAAAGGTCGGATAATAAATATCTTTAAAAAATAGAAAATGCATGTAACCAGAAGATCCTAACACTTAATAATTGGGGAAAAGCTTTGTAAATCTATTTAATTATTGTTGAAGATAACATTTATATTAAATAAAATTATTTAAATAACGATCACCTTCATTACACACACATACATGCATGCATACAGACACGTGCACACACAGACACACACACGTTTTATATATAATCCTAGATTTTTTGGGCAAAATAGGAGGGGGAGAAACTTCTGTAGTCTTAAAAAATCGGCACATATAAACACTAAAATATGAGCGTTGCTATTTATATTTCTAGCCTGGGAAATCTCGATAGCTGCTAGGTGCCAGCTGAAATTTCCATTTGAAAAATATTGCCATTCAAATTGCCTTGTTTACAGTAACTAAAAAAATGGGATAAAAATGTAATTAACTTATGAACAATTTTGTGGGATTATTTTTGAGGTTTGGTTTTTTGTCATGGAATAACACGTCAAGGGTGCACCAATGAATTTAATTGTTTTTACAATAATGAATCACCATCCTACAGTGTATAAAAATTTGAAATTGGTATACCAAATTCAATCAGGGCTGATGTTCGCTTTAGGATAAACGACGTTAATGTTGTCTAAAATTGGATTTTGTGCAAAACAAACATTGATGTTGTGCATGCATTGATAAAGCAAGATCATCATGTGTCATATCATGAAATTGAGCATCTTTGTGCGTTAATATGATATACATCAATAAGATATTGTATGTAAATTTGGGATTAAAAAAAGTTTTTTTATGTGGGATTCTGCATAATCTAACTAATATCAAAAAGGCATTTGGTGATTGATGCAACAACTAAATGTTAAAAAAATTTGCTCAAGGTGCATCAAAAGCAATCTATATCAAATGCAGATGCACAGATAGTAAATCGTGACTGTATGGATTGTGAAAGATTAGCCAAATCTAATAAAACATTCAACAACATCATTTCTGACCTATTTTATCCCCTACTTGACTTGTTTGGAATTTATGAAAATTTCATGTGTGTGCTTACATGCACGTACGTGCGAAGGTGCATGTGTGTAGTCATTATATTGTCGAATAAGAGAACAAATATGACATTGCAATTCCAAATAAGTAGAGTTTTAAATAGGCCAGACGTTATGGTTTTGAATGTTTTATTGGATTTGGATAAAGTCCAAGTAATTTGAAATTATTAAAATACTCATCTTCATTTCTGTTGGAAATATTTCTATATGTTTCTATATGTACTCCGTAAAAGAGTACTATTTAAGTTTTGAAAATGGAGTTACTCCGAAACATGTAACAGAGGAGAATATTGAATCGTTGGGAATAGCAGAAAACTGTACTCAAACATATATCAAGTAAGTTATTTAAGGTAGCTTTTAAATTCATAAAATGTCATTAAAATTTTTTTAAAAAGCAGTTATTGAGATCTAGTTCTTTAATCTACATTATCATTAATTTGAAACCCAATCGGAGTGGTTAACATATGCATTTACTAATCATATATATCGGAACTTTTAGATTTTTTTATAAGTTTGAGTTAAAGTAATAATAAGTAAGCTGTTGAAGTTTGATTAAAAATAAGAGTTGTTTAAAATATTTATTTATTGTAAGAACAGTACCTTTCCATGAACCCAATCTGTGACTGAAGTTAGGAATACAAACATGTCATTTTAGGAGAAAACAAATTAACATAAAGTATACTGTGTGTTACACTTATAATAATAATAATGGTTATATATTCAATTTACTTGCAATAATGTTTTATAAATATAAATTTATATACTTTTAGGAACGTAAAATTTTACGACAGTTCTGGGATCAAAAAGATTTACATACACAAGATGCAAGTTTCCATGTAGTCATTACAAGCTATCAATTGGTTATTACTGATTTTAAATATTTTAATCGAATTAAATGGCAGTACCTTATTTTGGATGAAGCCCAAGCCATCAAAAGTACAAGCAGGTAAAAAATATCATTCACAAAATTTATATGTTGCATACATAATTTATGTGTTGTAAAAAAATGTATATATATTAAAAAGTTAGTAGAATTCATGGGACAAACCGAAGCTTTTATATATCACTGATTTTGTGTTATATTAGCTGGAACTTGAGGAAATTTGTAATACTTCAGATACCTCTTGTGTAAGTGTGTATTTTGCATTAAAACACTCAAATTTTATAATTCACTTTTGAAAAGTTAACATCGCAACAAGCTTTACTGAAATAAAAAAGTCACTAATAAGGTATATTACTAACGTTTATTAATAACACAAAGTTAAGTCAAAATAAAAGGATAATATATCAACATCAATACAGTATTGTTTGTTTCAAAGAAAACACACAAATTTATTTGGTCACAATATGGTAGCGTTTGAGCAAGGAAAAGTGCCTAAAATAACATACAGTAGAGTGTCGAAGACCTGGATCAATTGGGACCGGGACTACTGTTTTATCCAGATTTTCAAACGATCTTTAAACTACTGCATTTGATTGATATTTCATTAACTATAATCTGTTTTAATGCTTAGATTAATAGATGTCAAAGGGCTTAAAAAATTAAAAATAATTCAGTGACAATATATAATGTACATACTAATGCATAGCACAGAAAGGAAAAAAAACATACTGGTAGAAACTTATTGAGTGAGAAAGTCCTTTATTGTTTTTTGAACATGAGTAAAAAATTTGAAATATTTCCATTACAGATGAATAATAATATTAAAAGTATAGTATTAGAAAACTTAGCTAAAGAATAAATTTTATTATTTTACTAATTGGTTACAATACGCTTTATTGGTTAGTGTACAGAACATACAAATTTAAAAAAAAATTAATATGATTAAATATATTGTGTTGCGATTCAAATTTAGTTATGACTTTTTTCAGAATTGGTTAATCTTTGCATTTATAATAAAAAAGATAACACTTAGTTTAGACATGTATTGTAGTGGTGCCAAGCTCTGGCTGAGTTCTTTATTCATGCTGAGTTCTGTGCACGCTGAAACCACGATCAGGATTTTTGACCTCTGGATTATTGATGCTCTACTGTACTAATATATGAATGTTTTGGTTGAAACTTTTATCATGTTACTTCCTCCTAATTAGAAGTTTAATCTGAATTGCAAAAAGGAAATAACAAATTTAAAACAAATCATATAAATAGGTAAACACATATAATTAAATAATAAAAATTAGGGATGGGCCGATTCCGATTCTCGATTCCAGGAATCGTCGATTCTAGGTGGTATCGAGGAATCGTCGATACTCGATTCTTCATTCATAAAAGTGTCGATTCCGATTCCTATTTTGTTAACTATTAAAATATGCGTGTGGAGTAATTTATTACCAAACAAAATTTATTATATTTGTGTGGAAAAATAATTAATTACCAACTATGTCTTATTTATGTATTAGTTGATTTGAATGAATTAAATGATTAAAGTAAACGAAAATATTATTATTTATGAAGCAACAGCAATCAAGATCGTAACCATTTCTGGTCGTTTGACATCGCTCGTTTCTCTCTCTCACTAGAGTGGGTTCGATACTCTCTTTTGCTCTCTCTCTCTCACCCACGTGTCTTACTGCCACTGATTTATAGATGTCAGAACAAAACACAAAAAAGTACAGTAAAAACTCGATTAACCGTCACCGTCGGAACCGTTGCCATGACGGTTGAGCGAATAGACGGATAACAGAAACACTGTATTATTCCTCCGAAACTTAACCTTAATAAATCATATTATAGACAGATATCACTCTCACGGTTGAAGGTTTTGTGTAGCCTATTACATTAAAACGGAACTTTTAAAAGGTTTTGCCATATGACCAAGATGTTAACTAAATTAATTATTAGAGAACTAGCATATAAGCTAATATAACTTGAAGGAATCGAGAATCGAGAATCGAGTAAAGAATCGAGAATCGAAAGGAAAATTTTAGAATCGGAATCGGAATCGAAAATTTTAGGAATCGGCCCATCCCTAATAAAAATATATACAACTCACAAATATACAATTTTTTATTTCAAACGCGTTTCGACGACTACTTTGTCGTCATCTTCAGTGAAAATACACAAATGAAATTAACTAAAAAATATATATATATTAAACATAACCTATAAAGTTTTAGCAAAGGTAAAAACAAAAGTGAAATTCAAATTAGGACCAATTCAAAATTCAATATTATTTTTAAATTTATTAATTGTTAAATACTATCTTTTTTAAATTTTTTAAATTATTTAAATAATTTTGTTATTATTATGTTTTACCAGCTATATAGGCTCATCAAAATTAAATATTTATAATTAACATATGTTATTTTAATGTAATTATATTAGTAGCTGTGGCTATAAATTTGACAATGCCCAGATCTGATTTTCACTTTTGTTTTTACCTTTGCTAAAACTTTATAGGTTATGTTTAATATATATATTTTTTTTAGTTAATTTCATTTGTGTATTTTCACTGAAGATGACGACAAAGTAGTCGTCGAAACACGTTTGAAATAAAAAATTGTATATTTGTGAGTTGTATATATTTTTATTATTTAATTATAACTTTCACTCACAAGCCAGCTCGAATATTATTTATAGGTAAAAACATGTTGACATATTGCCATTTCACTGTGGCTGAATGTACATAAACAAAGTTATTTGGAAGACATTTTGGATTGTGGGTAAACACATGAAGAGTAGAATGATAGATGTATAGCCTTTCACAGTTTTTATATCAGGACAATGTTTTCCAACTGGTGGTCTGATGGCCAATGGTGATCTGTGATGGTCTTAGCTCAAGGCTGCGGGAGTATCTGGTGACTAAAAAAAAGTAAATATTTATAAATATTTTTCCGTGATAAAATTAAATTCATGATTTTCTTGTAACATTCAGATAAATATCACATAATTGTTGAATTATCTTCACCATATTAATTATAGATTGTACCATAACACAATCATATTAATTATCTAGTAATTACTACTTGTCATATTTTAACATATAGTAAATGAGGTTTCAATAACATTATAACATGGGATCACTTCGTTGCTAGATTTAGGGGCGTAGCATAGGAAGTCTGTAGTCAGTGATCACCAATTGCTAAGGCATAAACCCCATACAGTTTTTATGAATCAGTTTTATTTATACATATTGTATTAAATTATTAAATGCTGTTGAAGAATAAGTAGTTTACCTCTTCATCATTAAATTTATTATTATCTATTAAATACAAAACTTTCTTTGACTAAATTTATGAATGAAGAACTATTTTGTAAATTGTATATACAATTTTTAGGAAATATATATTGTATGTTCTGTTCTGTTTGTTGTTAGTGTGAGGTGGAAACTACTCCTAGGTTTCAGTTGTCGCAACCGTCTTCTCTTAAGTGGTACTCCTATACAAAACAGTATGGCAGAGCTTTGGGCTTTACTTCATTTTATCATGCCTACGCTGTTTGATTCTCATGATGAATTCAACGAATGGTTTTCTAAAGATATTGAAAGTCATGCGGAAAACAAAACTAGCATTGATGAAAGTTAGTGAGTTGATATAAGGGTTGAGTTTATATTTTTATTTTGTTTTTAAACTTTTTTTTGCTGAACTAAAATAAATAAATCTTAAAATTACTTTGGTTCCATTTTAAAATTAAACTACTTGTATACACTTATATAGTACACATATAATGAAAAGATATAGAAACTTCCTGTAGAAGCACTCTGTACTTTGGACATTATATTAAGAATGGCTATTTTAAAAATTGAATCCGTTCATCAACTCTTTTCAATATTAGCCTTTTTGTTTTCATGGAAAGGTTGGGATGGAGAAACTATATTAGAGAAAACTATACTAGACCTTTTACTAGATAAAGTTATAAAACAATATTGCACAAAAATTCAACTTTAATAACTTCACTACAACCTTAAGCCTTATCCTTAAATGTAAGCCTTAAGTGATGTACAAGTCTCTTCAAAAAAAAAATGTAAACAAAATTCAAATATCTAAGAACTGTATGTCTCTAAATCTCTTGATACAAAAGTGATAAAACACAACCAAATCATAAGAAAAACAGACAATTGAACATAACTGTTATAGTCAATACTAGAGACTTCAACACCAAAGTATAGGATTTCATACTATTACAAGATTTTAAAATATTAATATCACTATTTCGAATGGAGGCTAGACTACTTAACATATTATACATATTAAAGAAGCTGTAAATAAAGCAAAATCCATCATTCTACAAAACAGATATCCCAGTATTGTAATAATTGGTAATTTTGTTTTATACAAGTCTTACTAAAAGTTATAATTTAAAAGAAATAACAATTCAATGCTGCTTTTTGTTACAATAAACTTTTTTAATATCTTAAAATGACATTCCTTTTATCTTTTACAAAGTCACTTACTAATTAAAAATTCTTATTTCCTCTACAAAGAATTAAAAAAATTTAGCTTTATTAGCCTAAGTCTAAATTTTGTTGATGGCAGCAAAAAGTTTAGTTATAAAATTTAATATGAATTGAAATTGATTTAATTATTTCAATTTGAGCTTGAGCTCTCTTTATCTCGGGTTAAATAGGTGGGTTTTCTAAATTTTGACTAATAAATTTTGAGTTGGCACTTTCAAAAAAATATCTAAATTACAATTCTTACAAGTTAAAATTTTTACAAGTTATTTTAGTTCCTAATTAAATAATTTCCTGAATAATGTCTTCTTAATTGATCAGTTCAATGGTTTGGCTTATTGTTACTCTGTAATTATGACTTAAATATGATACTGCACTTTCCGCACCAGTTAGAAAAATAAAATTTCGATAGCCAATTCTGAATACGTCTTCCTCGTTCCGATGCTTTGTTCCAACTGCTTACTGACGCTACCTTTGTTAGAAAAAAAATGGCCAAGTCGTGAATTTCCGCTATTTTTTCGTTTATTCCTTGTAAGTACAGCTTTACGGATGTCATGTTCTTCTTCTTTACGGATACACTTCTTCTTCTTAACAACTGCACTTAAATTTCTTTGCATTTAAATCCAAAACTGTTTTATATTATATCTCCACGAGAAATATTTAAAACGAATATCTTTTGCCGGTCAATGCGCACGCAACTCCACAAATCCGTTACATCGTGTTTACTACAGAACACTCACTAGCTTGCCGTGTGAAAGTTTTAAGTGTATTTTTACATAGTTCTATTTAAATTGTTACCTATCAATTATCTCTAATACATATTCTTATAAATAGTGATTTGTGTGTTTTTTTTTTCTTTTATATATAAAATTTTGTGATTAGATCTAAAATGTGGCCGTGTGCATTTTCTACACAAGTGAAATTAGGTTATGTTTACAATTCGTTCCTGGTATATTTTAGTAATTTTTACATACTGAATTTATTTTTATATATTTATCTTATTTTGGTAAGTGCCTTTTTATATATCTACTACTTCAAAATGTTACATAGTCCCCAAATTTAGATTAAAAAAAAAATTTTGATTCCAAAATTCCTTTTTTTTTTTTTATCTCAATTTTCACATTTTGGGAGTAAACTCTTACTCTATCCTTCTTGCTTGTCTGCTGCCATCTAATTACATATGATATACTTAACTCCTAACAATACAATAAATTAACAATTAACATTTAATCAACAATACTCTTACTCTTAACATCTCGTACATTAATCATTTTCTGATTCTTAGAGTCTATTTTATAAACTTTTTCTTTTCCTTTCTTTATTTTAATTTTAATAGAATGGGATCCTTCCAATCATAAGTCTTTTTATTTATCTATATAATCTATCTTCTGACACAGTGTTCTTTTTTTTAAATTTTAGCCTAACCGAGTCATAGCATGTCTAGGTTGTTTGTAGGTTAGGTCCTTGTTCTTATTCATTCATCCCTTCCTATTTTATTTATTTTTACATATTTTTTATTTCTTTATATTTTTTTTTTCAAGTGTTTGTTTAATTATTAAGTCATTTCTGGTTTATTTGTTATCTATCCCTCCTACATTCGCTTCCTTCTCCTAATACTTTTATATCCTGAGTCATTCCTGTTGTTACCATCTTATTATCCCTTGTTATTTTCCTTTCTCTCGACTTCTCCCTTTATTTATTTAATTTGTTCTACCTGAAATTTATCTGATTCTCCCTGGTGTGCCTCCCTTGGTTCATAAAATTTCTTTAACAAGCTAATATGGAAAATTCCTCTAATTTTATTGCTTCTAGCATCTTTGATTTCATAAGTCGCTTTGCCATATTTCTTGGTGATCACATAAGGTCCATCATATACATAAAATAATTTTGCCATCTCACCTCTTATACCCTGTGGTTGCCAATTTTCTTTTACTAATACCTTGTCCCCAACATTTAATTCTTCTATTTTATGAGTTTTATTAAATTTCTCTGCTCTCTTATGAGCCTTCTTCTTAATTCTACTCCTAGCAATTTCTAAATGTCTTTCTAAATTAATTAATTTTGAACTCCAGCCAAAATTTTTTTATTTCCTTTTGCCAAAACCTTTCATCCTGAATTCCTAGTTGTAGCTGGTTAGGTGTGTATCCTGTAGTCTCATGAGGAATTTCATTAATTGCCTGGTTAATAACCTCTACATACTTTCCCCATTCTCTATGGTTATGATGACTGGGACTATTGGATTAATATATGGACTAGTACTTCTTTCAATTATACCTAACCTCAACATTTTCTCTATCTCTTCTTGTACCTGATCTTGGTACTTTGTAGGAATTGGGTAATTTCTTTGGTAAAATGGTACATCTTCCCTAACTTTAATCTTATGTTTATATGCAGTGCATAAACCGGGCTGGTCTGAAAATACTTCTTTATACTTTTCTATTAAATCACTCATCTCCTGTCTTTGTTCCTCAGTTACCTCTTCATTCCCTATTCTTTCAAAAATATCCTCTTTTTTTATCTCTCCCTCCTCTTGTACAATTTTAATATAATTTTTACTCTGGTTTCCAAAAGTTTCAAATTTTTCCCATTTTTCCATATCATTCATTCCTTCCTGTTCATCACAACTCAATTCCTCCTCCATCTCATTTTCAAAATTATTCATCTCCCCTTTAAATTTTGTCTGCCCATCTACACTCATTTTTGATTTATGTAATTTGTTTTCATATTTAAACTCCATTTCCCATTTTCCAAAATCAAGTTGTGCCTCCACATCCATCAACATATCCGTACCTATAATAAATTTTCTCAATAAGCCTGGCACCACTAGGCATTGAAACGGATATTTTACCCCTCCTATTTCTCCTATTACCATGATCATTTTGTTTATCTTTTTAGTTTTCTTATTTGTTGCAGTCCGAATGGTTAAATTTTTTATTGGTAAGATTTCTATTTTTCCTATTTTATTTTTATTCTCTAACATCCATTTCTCCTGGATACATGTTACGTTACTGCCTGTGTCTATTAATGCTAGTAAACTTGTATCTTCCATCTTAATCTCTATCTCTGGGTTTATTATTTTTTTTTCAATTCCTAAATTATAATTTCTCTCCTCATCTTCTTGTTCTAAAAATTTTCTACTGATTAATACATTATTTATAGTTAACTTAATTTTATCGTAGGAGCTTTTATCAAATTTTATCACTGGCAACCTCATTTGTTCTGTTTGATGCTCCTTTTCCTGATCCAAGGCGACGATACCAGTGTTCTCTAGTTTTCCGTTTGACTATGTGCACCATCCTCCTTCCTTGTCCCCACGCCTGTCCTTGCCTCTATCTGATTTATTTCCTTCTGGCTCCTGTCATTTGTTCTGTAATTCCTGTCTCCTCTATTTTCTCGACTATTTTCCTGCCCTGGTCTTGGTTCAATATTCCCCCTCATATGATTATCTATTCTTCTGTTAAAAAACTGGACATATGGCCGTCCTTCACTTCTATATTCATTCCTTCTATACAATTCTCCTGGTCCTGGAAATCTTCTATTTCCCTGCTGTCTCATCCCTTCCTCACCCCTTCTGGGTGGAAATCTATTTCCATTCTGTTCCTCTCTAGGGGTAGGCCTATTCCATGGTCCCCTGTTTCTCTGTCTTATTTCCTTATTTCTCTCCTCTATATCCTCCTCATTTAGCATCCTTTCCATCTCTCGGATCGTTTTTATATTTTGTACTCTTCTTGACAACTGTATCCTTTCATTAAAATGCCGGCTTAATCTCCGGACTATCTCTTCCTCATTTTGCGGTGGTGTCATGTTCTTTAAAACTATGACTCTTTCTATGAAATAATCTGCTCTGGCTCTTCCATTTCCCTCTATATACCTTTCATTTTCTATTCTCTCTTTGATGCCTTCCTGTATTTCTTTGGCCCAGTATCTTTCTATAAATCTATCTTGTAGATCTGCGAAATTTTCCACCTCCTCTCTGATTGATTCCCACCATCTTGCCGCTCCTACTTCCAAGGCTCTATCTATGATTCCTCTCCATTCATTTTCAAATCTTTCCCCTGTCCTACATCCAAATTTTCTCTCCACATACCTATCCAGTCTTTTTAGGAACTCCATAGGGTTACCATTCCTACCATTAAATTTTGGCATCTCCTCCTGATTCCCGCATGACACCTGTATTATCCTTAGGCCTTCTCCTCCTTTATTTTCTTCCACCTTCTTTTCTACCTTTTCCATTCTCTGGGTCAATTCCCCTTGTTTCTCATTATTCCTCCTTCCTTCTGTTTCCAATCGGTCCATTCTATCATTATTATTGTTTTTCTCAATCGCTATCTCCCTATTTAAAACTCTTAACTCTTCCCTGTTCTGTATTGTCATTCTTTCTACCTTCTCTATCTCTTTCTTATTAATCTCTGTCACATCAGCTATTATTTCTTTTGTTTCCTCTAAATTCTCCTTAATCTTCTCCTCTAAGTCTCTTCTCATGACTCCTATTACATCATTATTCTCTGTTCTCAACTGTTCCCTCATATCCTCTATCATTTTCTTACTTTCCTCCCTTATTTCCTGTGTTATGAATTTGAAATCTTCCTTCATCTTTCTCATTTCGTCTCTATTTTCCTCTAATTTTTTTTTTATTTCCCTCATATCCTCACTCATATCCTCTCTCATATCCTTCATTTCCTCTCTCCCTTTTACACTCATTTCCATGAGAGTTCTCATCATCTCCCTTAAATCTTCATTCTCATTATTTCCCTTTTTCTGTTGGGTTTGCATCAGTGGTAATCCCCTAGCCTCATCTATTTGGGTTTCCACCTCACTCTCTTCTATAGGCATATCTGTGCCTTCCGTTTCTGTCTCTTGTATTTCTAGGCTTGTCCCTTCTTCCAATTCTATTAGGCCTATTGTAGCTTCTTCCTCTTTTTCATTTATTTTTTCTTTTAATGTCACATATTTTCCTTTTGCAGCTTCCTCAACTGCTGTACCCTTCCTAGACCTACTATGTTTGTTATATTCCTCTAATTTTTCTGTTTTTTTCGCTTTCTCCCTCCTTAAATTATATGTACCTGTTTCAGATTCCATTTTTTTTTATTTCTTTATCTAAAATTTCAAAATTCCCCTTTATTCTATTTAAATTTTGAAAATTAAAAAAATTATTGACTTATGGTTGCAAAGTCCTGAAAAGTAAACAATATTAATACAAATATTTAATTAATAATCTTATCTAAAGTGCCTCAAGGTTAATTCTTAAAAATTTTTATAATCGAGCCCCACGTTTGTGTGCCAAATGTAATAATTGGTAATTTTGTTTTATACAAGTCTTACTAAAAGTTATAATTTAAAAGAAATAACAATTCAATGCTGCTTTTTGTTACAATAAACTTTTTTAATATCTTAAAATGACATTCCTTTTATCTTTTACAAAGTCACTTACTAATTAAAAATTCTTATTTCCTCTACAAAGAATTACAAAAATTTAGCTTTATTAGCCTAAGTCTAAATTTTGTTGATGGCAGCAAAAAGTTTAGTTATAAAATTTAATATGAATTGAAATTGATTTAATTATTTCAATTTGAGCTTGAGCTCTCTTTATCTCGGGTTAAATAGGTGGGTTTTCTAAATTTTGACTAATAAATTTTGAGTTGGCACTTTCAAAAAAATATCTAAATTACAATTCTTACAAGTTAAAATTTTTACAAGTTATTTTAGTTCCTAATTAAATAATTTCCTGAATAATGTCTTCTTAATTGATCAGTTCAATGGTTTGGCTTATTGTTACTCTGTAATTATGACTTAAATACGATACTGCACTTTCCGCACCAGTTAGAAAAATAAAATTTCGATAGCCAATTCTGAATACGTCTTCCTCGTTCTGATGCTTTGTTCCAACTGCTTACTGACGCTACCTTTGTTAGAAAAAAAATGGCCAAGTCGTGAATTTCCGCTATTTTTTCGTTTATTCCTTGTAAGTACAGCTTTACGGATGTCATGTTCTTCTTCTTTACGGATACACTTCTTCTTCTTAACAACTGCACTTAAATTTCTTTGCATTTAAATCCAAAACTGTTTTATATTATATCTCCACGAGAAATATTTAAAACGAATATCTTTTGCCGGTCAATGCGCACGCAACTCCACAAATCCGTTACATCGTGTTTACTACAGAACACTCACTAGCTTGCCGTGTGAAAGTTTTAAGTGTATTTTTACATAGTTCTATTTAAATTGTTACCTATCAATTATCTCTAATACATATTCTTATAAATAGTGATTTGTGTGTTTTTTTTTTCTTTTATATATAAAATTTTGTGATTAGATCTAAAATGTGGCCGTGTGCATTTTCTACACAAGTGAAATTAGGTTATGTTTACAATTCGTTCCTGGTATATTTTAGTAATTTTTACATACTGAATTTATTTTTATATATTTATCTTATTTTGGTAAGTGCCTTTTTATATATCTACTACTTCAAAATGTTACAGTATATACCTCAACCCTTTGCACGCAGAGGTTGAGTACTCAGTACTTAGTACAAAACTCATACACAGTGTATGAGATCGTAATACCTTTTGCAACTTTTACTCATGGTTGAGCACGTGAATCAATATCCTTGTATCCCAACACTTAATCTTTTTAAAGGCTTAAATTATATAAATTATATTAAATTTATATAAAAAACTAAAAATTTTGTATAATTTCAAGTTAATATATAATTTGAACATAATTTTTGTAGTTTTAGTTTTAAAATATTAGCCGCTCTCCTCTACAAAGAATAGAAAAGGATTGTGAATATAATAAGGTTAAGGTACGAGCTTATACTCCTTGGGGAAATATAGAGGAGATAGTACAGCAGTGCGTGCACAGGATCATTAACTGAAATAAACCTATTTATTTATACCTAAGTATTTACGTATTAATATATGTTAAAGGGCATAAGTGTAAACTAGTAGCTCAAGTTGAAGATGGAATCAGATAATATATTTTTATTTTTATTAGTATTAACTGGTCCTTAGATAAATTTATATTTAAAAATTGTTCAAATAGGACTAATAGGATAAATTTATTAATGTGTTACAGAACATTTATCACGCCTTCACATGATATTAAAGCCTTTCATGTTGCGAAGAATAAAAAAAGATGTTGAGAACGAACTCTCTGACAAAATTGAAGTAATGGTTTATTGCCCTCTTACAACACGACAAAAAATTCTTTATTCAGGTAATGCAAATATGTCATGTGATAATTTGTGTTTTCCTTTAATATTATTGTAACATTTTATTGCTGCATAAATTGTTACTGTGAAGTTCAAATTGAAATCCTAGGAACTACATCTTGATTTAAATAATAATGTTAGAATTTCATCTTTTACTTATGTGTAATGCTATTTTATATGTCGTTTCAGCTTTAAAAAAGAAAATACGAATAGAGGATTTACTACATTCCTCAGGGCCTTATCAATCATCACAGAGCATTACTTCTAGTCTCATGAATTTGGTCATGCAGTTTCGTAAGGTAAAATTAAATTTAAACTAATCTTTATAACAAAAAGAGGAAATAGTTCAACTTTTATATCTCACATACAAAACTGTTTAGGAATAATATTCAGCATCCTCTTTATGGATTTCCAGCTACAGGGGTATTACCTCAGGCCGTCAAATACATTCTTTAGCATTTTCAAGAGTAATTGATTCATCAGGAATTTTTCTAATAGGGATTTTCTTTTTGTAGTATTTTTTAGTTACAATTGTCAGTTATTCCATTTCTTTGTAGATTTGATGCAAATGAAAAACAAGCTAAATTCAATATTATATTTGTACTTACTACTAGAATTGAATATTTTCTTGAGCAGCTGTAGCCTAGTGTTATAATAATTAAATAAAAAACCCACTAACCACAATATAACTTGATTTAATCACTTGATGTACATTTCAGTTATCAGGTAACCATCTTCAGAAGTACTGAACAAAATTAATTTACAACGTTACTTATATAGCAAATACTCCCCACCCCTCCTCTACTACAACAATCTTGACCAATCACGTACCACTTAGATACGCCCATCAACAACTAGAAGGGGCGGAGATTGTCAAGTAGAAGAACTTATAGCCCAATTAAATAGCAAGAACCCGGCAATTAAGATTTACGTTTGAAATGGAAGAGAGTAACAAGTTAAATTTTTTGAGTATTTCTTGTATCAAAGTAGGTAACAAACTGGAGTTCGACATCTACAGAAAACCAACGAATAATAACAGATATTTACTAAGTAGTTCTAACCATTGCTTTTACCACAAATTAGCTACCTTTAATTCAATGGTGAATAGACTTCTTGAAGTGCCGCTAACAAAAAAACGATTTTATAATGAATTAACAAATATTAAAGATATTGCTAGGTGGAACCATTTTGATATTAATGTTATTGACAACATATTACGGAAACAAAAAAGAAAACTGTTGATGAAAGATGCCTCAAATTTATTACCGGAAGAAGGAAATAGAAGATACATTGGTTTACCATATGGCATGAATATTACAAGAGGATTGAACAGTATTTTTAACAAGTTTAATATAACAATCGCGTATAAAAGTTTAAATAATTTAGGAGATTTGTTAGGGAATCCGAAAGATAAGATTCCAATGTTAGAAAAATCTGGTATATATCAAATAAATTGTGAAAATTGTGATCAGATTTATATAGGACATACTAGCAGAAAAATCGCTACAAAAATCGCAGAAAAAAGCGCGCCACCAAATGGCCCAGCAGCCAAGGGTGGGCGTTGGCTAGTAAGTAAGTAAGTAAGTAAGTAAGAAAAATCGCCACTAGATTTAAAGAACATATTTCCCATATCAAGTACCTCCGACCAGAAAAGTCTAGTGTAGCAGAACATGTAATAGACACAAACCATAGTTTAGATTTCAATAATAATTAATTTAATGAAAAATGTTAACAACATAAGTTTATTAAATGTATTTGAAAGTATATATATATATATATATATATATATATATATATATATATATATATATATATATATATACTTTACACTATATATATACACTACAGAGTGGACTCTTACCAAGGTAAGTCTGTCAGTCTCCTAGTCAAAAAAATCTATGTATTTATAAATGTAGACATAATAATTTAATGAATTGTGACAAAGGGCCTATCCCTAATTCAGTTTGGTATTCCTTGATTGATTAAATAAATAGCGTATAAGTAAAGATTAGTAAATTGGGAAAATTGTATGTTTACAAAGTAATTTGTGTAGTTTTTAATTGGTTTAAAAATGTATAGTAGGTGATAAGATTTTGAAAATTGAGAAAATTGTTACGTTTGTAAAATATCTAGGCGTGTTAGTAATGTATTGTTTAGCTCCACCCCTTTTAGCTGTTGACGGGCGTATCTAAGTGGTACGTGATTGGTCAAGATTGTTGTAGTAGAGGAGAGGTGGGGAGTATTTGCTATATAAGTAACGTTGTAAATTAATTTTGTTCAGTACTTCTGAAGATGGTTACCTTGTAACCGAAATGTACATCAAGTGATTAAATAAAGTTATATTGTGGTTAGTGGGTTTTTTATTTAATTATTATACTTACTGCTATAGTATTATAAGTGTTTCCTAGTACTATATCCTTAGTACTTGTTACTGGTACTTGTTGTTCTTAGTTCTTATGGTTCTTATTACTATTCCTAGCTTCATTAGAGTTCTCCCACCTGATTTCAGTGCTCCCACCTACTTGAAGTATTTACAGTATTCAAATATTGGACTGCTGTAAAATACTTGAGTAGGTGGAAGCACTCAGGAATGTGTTAAATACCATGACGGGCATAGCTGATAATATTACTACAAAATACATACAATATCCTAGCAGTAAATACAAAAATAATATTGAAATTGACCTTTTTGTTTCCATCAAATCTGCCCTCACAAGATCATTGTGCTTCGTACATTCCGGGATAAATTATTTTTCTCCATACATTACAATTAAGTAAAACATCCAGATATAACATAAACCGCTTCAAATACAATGTATCTAAATATTACATTTAGTATTCATCAGCCTTCAGCGGAATCTGGATAGCACATTCTTGAAAGCAGTCTTTGTGGATTATATAACAGTGGTTGTAGCTAGTAGGGATAGGCCATAGATTCTTATAAGTTATATAGGCCTACATGATATTCTCCAATGAATTCAGTTAATATCATAGTCATATGGTTGAACCTTTTAAAAGTTCCGTTTTAATATATTAGGCTACACAAAGCGTTCAACCTTGATTTATGAATAGGAATTTCTGAAAGCATGGCAAACATGTCGGATAAAAGTAATGATTTATTTAAAATTACAAATGTGAACTTCAGTTCACAATTACATTATAACTTCGATAATAGGTATTTTAGTTTGTATAACTGGAGAATTTGGAACCTTTTATTTGTGTTTTGTTTTGACATTTATGAAGTGGTGGCGAATTAGTGGAGGCCAGAGACGGGAAGAGATAGAGTAAGAGTTAAGCCCGCCCGAGTGAGAGCGAGACGAGTGGTGACAAATAAAAGGACCAGAAATACTTCTGATCGTCTTTTTTGTTTTGTCTTAAATAATAATAATATGTTTGCTATTTCAAATCGGCATTTACTTTATTTATTTAATTTATTCAAAGTAACTAATACATAAATAAGACATAGTTGATAATTAATTATTTTTCCTATAAATTACATCCCAAATATATTTTAACAGCTAATAAAACAAGAATCAGAATCGGCACTTTAATCAATGGAAAATCGAGTATCAACAATTACTTGATACCATTAGAATCGACGATTCCTGAAATCAAGAATCAGAATCAACCTATCTCTAGTAATCAGCATGATAACACATTCACTGCTATATAATAATTAATACATAAAAAAAATTGCTTTTAACATGATAAAATTGTATCAAAAGCTAAACAAACAATTCTCAGGAGTTGAAAAATCACATATGAAAAACACACACCCTGCTATGTAAAAGAGTCAGTTGATGTTGAGAAAAATTTATTTCAAAGAAGGTGTGTTGTCATAAGGTTTCTTTTATGTCATATATGGATATCCCACTACTTCATTTAATCTCACATGGACATATAATCTGTCATCACACATACAAAATATACACTTTTAGATGTAATTTATAAATATGTATAAAAGATTATTTATAACACCTTTCAAAACCAAAAGTAGTTATCTACATTTAAAACACTTGTCACCTTTATTTTAAGATTTAAGCAATATACTTATTGATGTCAACACACCAGGTTATACAGTGCTGGTATTTAGGCACTCTGCACTTGTCATTTTTTTTATAAAGGGAATATCCCTGTCATCTTGTTTATTTAGTATTAAACCATTTGGAGTTGTACTAAATTTCCTCAGGCTGTTGATCTGAGGTGATTTCTTCACCACTGTAAGATACACTGACTTACAAACCATATCCATTATTGATAATCAACATTTCTCAAAGGTGGAACTAAATAAGAACTAACTACCTTATGTATTTCTAATAACTAAATACTCATTTATATAAGCACTTAGTTCAGATGCAAATGAAAAGTAAACATTGTAATTTGTTAGAGATAGAAAATAAACAACAGAACAATAAAGAATTACTGAGTAACAAAACTATTCAGACCAAACAACAATGGAGATGATGACAAAGAAAATCACAGCTAGTATTACAAAGCTTGGGTAACATTGAACTTTTGTATTACAAGAAGCTCAGTAGTTATAAATTCGCTTACCGTACAGATTCTACTATTCACTCTCTACTAACTGAGCATCAACTGCGAATTCCAGATGGTTGTAAATACAATCCAACTTCCTTAATTAGGAAGCATTCAAACTTGATTTAACTGGGGAAATTTGAAATTAAGTCAACTAGATTTCAACTGCCTTTTGAACTTGAAATAATTTGATAGCTATGATAGTAACAAATAAGTAGAGAAATACATGAATGTCTAAATTTTTAAGAAATATGCCTAGTTTCAATTATTGTTGGAATATAACAAATTCTTTAAATTACTTTTGTCTGCAGTAGATACAAAAATTTTATGAATAATATTTGTTCCTATGTTTACATCTATTACTGTTTTGTATTGTATTATATTGTAATGCTGGACTTTAGGTGTGTAACCACCCAGAACTATTTGAACGACGAGAAGCCAAGTCACCTTTCTTTATGGAATGCGGAGATGGAATATATACTATGCCAAGACTTGTGTTTGAAGATTGTTTGTTATATAGAGCTTTTCCTAGTAAACAGCATCTGTTGTACAACCTACTGAGTATTCTTCAGTCTGAACACATTCATAGATCTATATTTTCTTCAACAGGTATAGAACGTAAAAATTTGCTGTTCTTTTAGTCTGTTTTTTCTTTAATTATTACTGTAAATTCTCATGAATTTTATTATGCATGCCACTTGCAAAGCTTATAAATTTGAACTTTATGTATTAACTACTTGCTGAGGTTTAAGTAAATGAAAGAAAAACTTAATGAGCTAAAATGTTCGGTTACACTAAGCTATTTTCATTAGTTTCTAACTTGGAAATATTGTAGAGATATAACACCATCTTCTAATATTCTTTGACTGAAGCGTCTATTGATTATTTAACTCATAGATTTTAATTTGTTAAGTTTAAATATAAAAGTTTCATAGACTGCCACAGACAGTAAACTTTTCATAAATTAAGTTTTTAATGCTTAAGTTTTATGTGTCAAGTTGTTTTGTTAAGTTCAAATTTAATATATAGATTTTTAAGATAGTTTTTTAAAAAATATTTGAATCTAATAAGTCCTATGAGGGCTAAAAAGGATGATGAGCAACATGATTGAAATATGTACATAAACTTCTGGTTTGATAAAGAAAGAGAAAATAATTCTTTAGATATATAACAAGATTACTGAAGTAAAAATTCTGTATCAGAATTCAAGAATTGTTTACCTACTAAATTTCTTTATAGGGTGTAAGGATAGATGAAAGAAGAAATAGGTAAAAGAAAACATGTCTTTGAACAAGTAATGTAAACAAGCAAATTTAAAACATATCCTATGAGTTGAAACACTCTTGTTCTACCATGTGGATTACCTGAAGAACACAGCTGACTGGTGAAGCAAAGTTAATTCCAAACCCCCAACTAGAGCATGGAGTAGTGAAGTGCCAGATTATAGAAGGACTGTTTTAATCAGTCCCTCTATAAAGATTAACTACAGATTAAATTATCTTAATCTATAAAATAAAAGACCGTTTAATTTCTTTATAAATATTGGCATCTGTAAAAGGATAGACTTTTTTTAAGAATAGACTTTTGCTCTTCACAAGAAAAGAACATGCTACTTTACAACTGTCATTGTTTGTAGAATCGACAATTTAATTGTAAACAGTAACCTCTCTTACACAGTAACACTTGTGTAACATTATATGGAATTTTTTCTGTTTTTTGTAGTTCACTTTTGTTGTTACTAATTCTGTCTAAAATAAAGTTAACATAATTATTGAGGAGGAAGACTGTAACAATTCCTTTTTTTTAAAGTACAAAATGGTGTAGGATTTATTAAATATAAACTACTGCTGAATAAAAATTATATGAAACTTTAGCTAAAATTTAAAAAAAAGGAAATTGAGTATTAGGGAGAAGTTGCACGAATACTGGCGGAATTAAAATAGAAGCCTTTATAGGAGAAATAGTAAGAAAGGCTTTAAATTAATCAGAAAGTTCAAAACCAATATATAAGTTGCTATCAGAATAATAATGCATTATAGTTGTAACAATATTTTAGTATATTTGTAAAAACTTTTCAACATTTTATGTCTAAATCCTAGCAGATTATAAAAGGCAAAAATGAAATTAGTGCAGTAATGACTATAGGAAGTGCACAGTATCATCAATTATATGTAATGTAAACAGTAAAAACATACTGTTACTGTGATAACAAAGAATTAAAACCCCTTATATTCTGAAAATTTGTTGTTGTCCATGTTAATCACTTATTTCAATTTGAAATTACGTGTGACCAGAAATTCTATCAATATAAGTGGTTTATATTGTTAAGTTACACTTTAAGGTAATGTTTTTGTCTAGCAACTTCTTCAGCCTCACGTTTCTGACGCTAGAATTGCTGGAGTTGTGGTTTTCTGTTCCAATTCTTGAATTTTAGAAGTAGTGTAGTTAAAAGGTATGTGTTATCTGTATCGTGTCTGTTCATTTAGAATGTCATTTTTATGTATGTTGCTATGTTTATATATTTTGTATGGTTCTAATGTGTTTAATTTGTGACTTTTGTTGCACAAACTCACAAATAAAATAGCACACCAATTTAAGAAAGCAGGATACACTGTATTTACAGAACAACAAAAAAAGCCAAACAGCTGGCAAACAACATTAACAACACCAACACATACAATAACGCAGGAATATACAAACTAAAGCACCATTGCAATAAGTTTTACATTGGACATACAGGTAGATCTTTCACTGAAAGATATAAAGAAGACATAAACGGATTGCACACCTCTAGTGAATCTAGATTTGGAGATCACCTCATAGACACTAACCACTCATGCAATAGTATGGAAAATAACATGAACATCCTCCACACATACAACAAAGGCCACAAATTAAACACATTAGAACAATAGAAAATATATAAACATAGCAACACACACAAATTATATTCTAAATGAAAAAAACACAATACAGATCACACATACTTTTGGATCACATCACTTCTAACTTTCAAGAATTGGAACCAAAAAGCACAACTGCAGCATTCTTAGCGGCAGAAATGTGAGACTGAAGAAGTCGTAAAATGAAAACGTTACCTCCAAGTGTAAATTAACAATTCTAACAACTTATATTAATAAAGTGTCTGGTCGCTCATAATTTCTAATTGTGATAAGGCCTTTATACTCATTTTGTTAAGACATTTAGGAATTCAGTTATCATGATATAATTATGATAGGAGTTATGATACAATTATTATAGTGATAAAATTATTAGCAAAATGTTTATATAAAGTTTTGTTAGTTTTTAATTATTTTTAGTTAGGTTTAAAAAAATAATATATATTAAAATTTATTATATTAAAATCTAAAAATTTACAGTTTACAGAAGTTTAAATCTTATAATTTCTCACCTTATTTGCATTAATTTCAAGTTATAAAACTTGGTAGTATATAGACAGCATGTATTATAGGTCAATGGCTGCCTTCATAAACAACATGGTTCTTCCCTTTTACCACTATCAGGGCAGTTTCATATCCATACTTCTAAAAACCCAGTATCCTCTATTTTATCAAAATAATGTTGAAAATAATTTTGTTGTAGTGATGAAAGGAAAAAATATACAGTAATACAAAAAAATTAATAGCTTGATGATAATGGGATATTTTATAGAGACCTTATATATAAAACATCTTGGAATCACCCAAAAAATGTGTAAAGATGTAACCTTACACACATGAGGAAATTCAGTACTCTTTTATATATAAATACCAGACAAGATCCATGTCTATATACTTTAATTCTTTCTGTATTTGGCACATTTTCCCATCTACACCGAATGATAGCCATAATGCACTTTTTACCTTACAAAACACACACACACACACTTTCAGATATATCAACTTTAATTTTTGTTAAAAAAAAGTATAAACTTTATAAAGTTTCTGAAAATTTCACTATGTTGCTCATCTAGAATTAAAAAAAAATTAATAATGTTAAATAAAATATTTTTTATTATAATACCCTCCCTGTTTCAGAAAGTTCAAACTGCTTTTCTTTTACAAGACTTACTGGGATGTCACCTAATGATGTTTACCATTTAACAATTGGAGGCATCCTTTATAGGTAAGTGTTATCAAAACTGTAGTTACTTTATATATAAAACTTAAAAAGCTTGTTTTAGTTACCTTATTTCTTCCTCCAAGACATTAGGTTGTCAATATTAATAAGTTTATCTTTCTTTTTACAGTATTTAATTAGTGTTTATAGTATGAAGGCCTTTAATTATTTACGAGTTTACAGGTATAATGATTTTCATGGTTTATTGTATTGTAGCTCTTTATTTGGTAAATCACAAAGTTCTTTCTTTACTTTACAATCCCCAGATAACTTCATCAATTTTTGTTGTGTTTACTAATGTTACTCAGAAATATGATCTGAACACGACAACGATAATTTCAAGCAGGGGAATTAATAAACAGTGCTAAAAAATGTAATATGTTGTAGAAAACGATGCAAAAAGAAAATCAGTACTGAAGGGAAACCTCAGTTGTTAGTTCTCTCTCATCTCTCATAAGTGGCAACTCGTAAACATCCTACTGTATATGTTTTTGTTAATGCTATACCACTTTATCTTGAAACTGTTAGACTTGATCAGTTTTGTACTAGGGATGTCTCATAAGTAAGTTATGTGGTATGCGGGAGTCTGGAAGTCATGGGAAATTTGAGTTTGGGTGTCAAATTCTTATGTGCATGCATCGATCGAGCAGGCAGTCAGGATCTAGCCACTATGGAGGCTACACATGTTCTATCTGCCAGTGTTATTCATTTTTCAATTGCAAAAAATATAAAGGCTACTGAAATTCATCATGAGCTGTGTAGTGTTTATGAAGACATTATGCCAAGACCAATGGTTTTGTCGTTGGCGCCAGTCATCCATAGAAAGGAAAATAACATTACGGGATGAACAATGAAGTGGCTTCCCCACCACTTCTATCGCTCCGACTGTTGCAAAAGATGTCTGAAGGACAGCCGAAGGACATGGCGGTTTCATAGGAAAATAGGGTTTTTAATGTACTTTTCAAAATATATGTTTTAAAAAAAATAATAATTTTACTAAAAAATAAGTAGGGTAACTTATTTTTGAGACAATCCAAGTAAATACACCCAGTGTATACATTCACAAGTACTATGTAAGTCCATACAGTGAACAATGTTTTAGAGATTGTAACATCACTACTGTCGGAGGATTTAATAAAATGGAAAATCATCGATATTAATTCTAATTAGCACTATTAAATGACATAGAATCCTCCGCAGGCCGTGGACAGTGCGTTCGAAAAAATATATAAACTACTAACAAATATAAAAAGAACATTAAATAAATCGTTTACCTGTCATGAGTCGATACAAAGACTTGGTGTTACCTCTCACTGGTTCCCTCGGGAAGCTAGCATTCGTTGGTCACCAGGAAGATGTGTTCTCTCTCGACTTGCTAGACTAAGTCTCTATCAACGACTCCCTTATTTCATTTTAAAACTATACCGGAAATATCAAACTTTGCCTGCACAGCTTTTACTATCGGTCAGCTTTTACTATCTCGCCGCGACAATTAGAATTACATATCGAATTAGGCTAGTTAGGCAGTAAAACAAAATAACGTCACAAGATATAAAACCATAAATACTCTAATTTGCTATATTTTACACATATTTTAGCATTCTATTAATTCTGTCACTTGAAATTTATATTATTCAGAACGTATTCCTGAGTAATATATGTAAAAACAACTAAAATCAAAAGGTTATCCGCATTTTGTAAAGTATAATCGTTTATTTTCAAAATTTCTGTTAGTAGGACCAGCGGTTTATTCAGACCAAATAATGGTAGTTCCAGAGTGCTACAATTATCCAGAGTCTACTCTCTCTCTTTCTCTCTCTGTAGAAATAAATAAAAGGATATACTTGTGGTTTTATAATCAAAGTACAGTCTAAACTATAACATCTAGAGACTTGAAATTTAATAGAAATCTTATTGTATTGTGTGAATTATAAATTAAGAAAGCATTTTGCGATAAATTAATTTTTAATTGTAAAAATTGATGCATTAGCTGCTCCTTCCAACAATATTGTGATCATTTACTTATTCTATTTAACTGTATAGAATATACTAGAAAACTATTGTAATTCAATGTAAAGTAATATATTTAAATGAAGCATTTAAAATACCTTTAATGAATTTATATTACACTAAAACAATACGAATTATGAAAAGAGCTCTTCCATGCATAAAATAACCTTAGTGCAAGAAACAATTTCCTTACCTTACATCTTACTTAATCATAAGAGTTTTCTCAATATTTTGTGATGTTATTGAGGTATCAGGTTGGTTATTTAACCAACTTCAAAAAAGAAGGAGGTTCTGTATTCAATCCGTATGTTTTTTTTTCTGTTTGTTCCACGATAATTTTTGAAGTATTTAACTGATTAAAGTGATTTTGCTTGCAAGAAGAAACGTTCCTTGTGGTCCCATTATAGTTACATCCCAATCCGTCTGATTTGGAGACAATAATATGCTATTAAAATTTTTTTTTTTAAATTGTTTCGAGTGAAACTTTTTTTTAATAAGGATTATGAATTATAAGATAATTAATAAGCAAAATAAACAATCATGGCAATTTATTTTATGTAATATTCTACAATGTAATAAGTATATAATCAATAGATTTTTTTTGCTTTTGCTTGATATAGCTTAAAACGAGCATCATCGGATACTAATAAATGAATTTTCCTCATGATAGCCACTTTTTCAATTATCTATCAATATTGATATATAACTTGATGTAACTCGAATGAGATAAGCCAAAATAATTAAATTGAAATTCCGATTTAGTTCATTTACCATAGTGAAGATAATCAATAACCCTCATGTGAAAACTTCATTACTTCACTAAATATCAAGAAATAAATTCATTAAATATAACTTTAATATCAATTTTCTCTTTACTTTATGGTTAATATTTTGTTCATACAAAGTGTTTTTTTCTAATGATTATTAGAGGCAGCATTGTATATTTGCCTGAGATATTCCATTACATGTTTTTAACACATTTTTAATCGGAAATGAAAAAGAATAATTGCAAGATAAGAAATAATATGAAGGATTTTAGAAAAATTCGTCAAGGAAATTTCAACACATAGATTTCTCAATGTATTCGTCTGACAAACAGATATACATATCAGAAATTTGTGTGGATAAATAATGGGAATTTTGCCAATATAATCAACGGCATGAAACGAAATTCGACTTAAAAAAAAGAACCCGAATATATAATTTTTACTTACTAAAAAATAAAAAATAATTGTCCAGTAACAAAAACATAACTTATCATAAGCTTACTACCCACAAAATTTTGAAGTCGGCGCTGCAATCTTGTCTTGTATTTGCTAATTCACCAAATCTATTCCAAACATTTCCATAACAATCAACTTTTTGATTGCTTGGTTTCCTATTATTAATTATAGCAAACCTTAGAGTCTCCTCAGGAAACATAAATGTCATGTGTTCGATATTACGATGGTATGTGGGATGATAAATGACCTTTGTTCTTGGCAAAGACCATACAATATCAGATTTTTCTGATAAAAAATTTATGATTACATCGTTCATATATACATATTGCGGACAATTCAACCTTCTTTGAATGATTTACATGAAATGTGATTACTGTAGGTGCTTATAAATATAAGAGATAATATCTCCTTAAAGATTTTGTATCGTAAATTGAATAAATTTCTTATATCTATAAAATAGGTCTATGGAAGAAATGATTGAATAGCCTGTTTGTATATTATAATTTGTTACTCTACATGCCAAGGCGCTCCAACATCATCAACCTTTATTTGTCACGATCAGTATGTTAAACAGGAGTCCAAGTATGAAATTTAAAGCTGCCTTTGAAATTTTGTGGGTAGTAAGCTTATGATAAATTATGTTTTCGTTATTAGAAAATTATTTTTTACTCTTTAGTAAGTAAAAATTATATAATTGGGTTTTTTTTAAAGTCGATTCTGTTTTTTTTCTGAACTTTATATTCTAAGAGAATATGGTATTATACAGTTGAATGGAAAGTCAAAAGTAATTCAAATAATTAAATAAGTATTAACAGCTATTTAAGATATTTCATATTACCTATCTACCTGCCTCCAGCTTCCTATCTATCTAAGTAGATTAGAATAGCCTTCTACAGGGTATTAAAGATATCAATTGCTTTTACTGTTTCAGCTTTATAATCTCTAGATGAAGTTTCAATCTAGAGCTTTATTTCTATAATACTGAATCAGACATAAGCTTTCAAATTATAGAATTATTACTTAACCTTAAAAAAAAACATTTAAAATTAAAATATTTTATTTTCTAGATGGCTGGATGTAATACGTATACAAAATGAGATGGAGCTTTGGAAACACAGAGCTAAATGGCAGGAGGAGTCTAGACCTTCATTGCTTGTACATGTTCAGACTGTACCTGAACAATTTGTATTCACTGCAGACGAAGGCAATAAGTGTGTGTTTTCTTTTACCCAAGTATTGCACCATTCAACACCAGAAACTATAGAGCACAGGCTACTCCGAAGTAGGAAAGTCCATGCAATGAATAATCAAACACCTGAAAAAGCAGAGGTACTGTTATACTAAATGTTATAGAAAATAAAATATTAAATTATAAAAAGTATTTTTAATGTTAATTTGAGAGATATTATGCTGTGATCCGTAGGTTGAAACAATAAGCTTATGTTGAGAGGTAGAAAAATTGCTTTTACATCTGTAACACCTAATTCTTAACCCTTTAAAGGTTTCGAAGGAAAGGCGAGCAGAGTCAATATTTTTCAAATTAACCTGTTCCTCTGAATTATTTATTTGTGGTTTGTACACAAAAGCAATAGATATAAAATAAAACACTAGTAAAATAAAAGATAAAAAAGTCACCGCTTTGCTAAAACAAAGATAGCAAAAACAACAAACACTCATTTAAAGCAGAAATTTAACACTACAAACTGACAACAAGCACAAACCACCCACATTAAGAGCTAAGCTTGTATTTAAGGTTATGTTTGTACTAATGATCGTGACCGATTCATATGCTTATGATGAACCGGGTCCGCTACATCTGAACACCATTTGTTAAACCCTTTATTTGAATTAACCCATATTTTATTTCAGACTCTGGAACAATTAGCAGCCGAAGAAAAGAAGAGTCCAACTAAAGCTAAAGTATCTCAGGATAGTCCCATTAAAGAAGAAAGTAAAATGCAAGTGTTGCCAGAATTCCCGTACAGATATCGCCTTCCAAGAATTCTAAGTTGTCACCCCTCATTCCTCCCATCTTTTCTCTATGATAGTAATCCTAAGGTGAGTGTTAATGAATTTTGAAAAATATTAAATTGTATAAGAAAAAGATTTATTATGTTATAATTTTTATTTTCCTAAATTAGTTTTTAGTAGAGTTTTTAATGTGTAAGAATTGAAATCACACCAACAGGCATTACATACAGTTGCAACACATTTTTTTTATTATTGATATATTTCATAACTAAGCTAAAGTTAAAAAAGCAGATGGTAAATGGGCATTAATTTCTTTGGATTCTCTTAATAAGCTCTATATTTCAAAATCATAATAAAAAAAATGTAAATCTTCAAGAAGATAACTATTGTGAGGAGTTGTTAGAATTGATTTATATCAAGTCCAGTGTAAATTCCTCCAATTCACCAATACTTTTTTTTATTGTATATTTTTCCACTACTCTAGACAGCAAAGTATCGAAGTATTATTTTTAAGAGAATTTTAAGAAATTTTTGTTATCTTGGTTGCTGGGTCTTCACTTTTCCTTCTGTCTTTTTCTTTAAGTTTTATATTACTTAATGTCTAATTTATAAAGATATTTAAAATTCTCTTCTAAATTATAAAGTGACCCAGTTTTGAAGACGTGTCATTTGTTATGCTATATAAATATAACTGTAGATTTTTATAATTTATTTTTAATATTGTAATTACTATTTATGTCAATTAAAATAAAATTAGGAATTTGACAAGGTGAATATGTTTCTATGTTATGATTTTGTAGAACAAGCTTCCAATTGACAAATTTTTAAACCAAGAGGATAGGTGAAATATTTTATTACATTCTTTCAGCCTAAAATGCTCTGCTCTTTTATCCTTTTTGAGTTATGAGAGTCATATGTTTATTTGTTTTTTAAGAAGGCACAGCCATATTATTAATAAAGTAAGTGTCACAAATGAAGTAACCAAATTATATTTTTCTGTTGTTATTAAAAATTATTATAGTTATTGAATTTATAATGATATTTCATTACAAGGTTATATTTATTAAACTATAAAGAATTTTATATTTTGCTCATTATAAATAAGTTAAATACAATATTTTTGTTTTTGAATTAAAATATTTTAAAATAAAAATCAGATTATTTTAGCCAGTTGTTCAAGATCTAATTGTAAATCTTTTACTACAAGTATTAGAATGATGGATCCAGTAATGGGTGAAACAGTCGATCACCCCACTCAGACTCATCTCAGGTTTCATATTAATTCCTATTAAACAGCATATGTAACATAATATAATGAATTAGATACAGTTATTGAGATAAACCAATCAATTCATAATAAATGTGTTTGAAAATATGTTCATAATTTAAGAATAAATGAAGTGAAGACTATAGTTCTCACATAAATTTTTTAACTTAAGATGAATTGAAATACACGGACTAGTTATTTAATCGGTTTTACAATGTAATTCTATTGAGAAAAGGATCAAGGTCATATTTCAAAAACATATTATGAAAACTGAACATTCCTAGTTACTGGTTAAATACCATATCCCAACAAATTGTTGGTTTGGTAAAATGTTTGCAAGAAATAATTTTCAATTCATTCTAAATTCTGCTTGACAAATAGTAGTAGTTGTCAAGACCAAGAGAACCAGGGTACAACCCTTGTGCTCTGTTTCAACCTTTGTTAGATCATGAAAATAAACATTTCAATAATTTATATATGCTCAATAAAGAGACCCTCAAGGGCAAAAAATTACATACAGCTAATATTATCCATCCAATAAACATTACCACAAATGAGTGATAATCAGATCTAGAAATTGAATTTCAGGTATGTAAAAGCTTACGAAATATTTTACTGCAGCTTTGTCACGAAACTTCTATAAAATTGGGTATTTAAATTTAAAATTATTTATACTTTGAAACAAAAAATGTTCCATGTATAATATATTTTTTTCTTTAATGTTTTTTGAGTCAAATTTAAAAAAAGTTAAAACGACTAATTATATAAAAATGATAAAACTGAATTTAAATATTGTTACAAGTAATAAAGTCATAAAATTTTTGTTGCTTGTTATACCTATTTTCAGTAGAAAACCAACTGGGAAGTTATTCAGTTATTGTAATAAACATATTGTTATCTGAATTCTAGATATCTTAATTTAAGAGTTGGAATTTTTATTTGAACATAGGCAACTAAAAAGTAGGTTTTATAGAAAATATGTTTTTCTAAATTAAAAGCTACTATTTTTTAACATCTAATAACACTTAATGGTAAGGTAGGTATACCAAATATCACCAACCCCAGAAGTCCATGAAATGTTCTCCCTCTATGTAAGCAAATATCAGTTTAATATCATCAATAATTTTGTTGATTACATTTTCACGTGATCTAATAGTTTTCACTAAAACACTTGTAAATATTTTATGGTGTTACGGTCTGAGTTGACAAAGGGACACATCTCCCAAATTGCCCATCCTCAATAAATTTAAGTAAGTGCTACTATAGCCAAGTTATAAAATATTTGCAAGTGTTTTAGTCAATAATTTTATTTAAAAGTCCATCTGATTTGTGATATCATTATCATCATCCGATTCCTGACATATGGGAATCAGTGTCTGTTCACCTAATATTTTATTCGTATTTACATTTCAAGAATTTATTATAATTTTTATTATCAGAGGGCCACTATTGTCTATAACATAGCCATGTTAGTGGAATTTTGGTAAGATTATGTGTTCACATTCGATTGTATTAACTGACTATTTGTTTGACGATTTCCTGCTTTTATTGTGAATTTCTCTAGCGTATTCTCTGAGGATTAAACTATCTTTCACATCTATAATATTGTAATTTTAAATGAATTATTTATTGCAGTTATTTAAAAATAGATGCTTAAAGATTTTAGTTCAATATTTTAATATAATTTGACAGGTGAAAACAAATTCATGGCAGTTGTATTGTAGCAGTCGTGCCTTTGCTTGGTGGTGGCTGCAACACTCGCAGTGCAGCGACAAAGAATTGCTAGATACTTTATGGTTTGGTAGTCCAAATATAGCTCAAGAGTTTCGTTTAGCTCATACCATGTTTCAGCCCCCTAAAGTTGGTGGTCTTATTGCTTCTACTCCTCTGCAAGGATGGTCCAGCATTACTATTCCTGGTACAGTACTTTTTTAAATTAAATATAATCCTAGTCTACCACTTATTTAACTCATTGACTGCCAACGCGTTTTCCGATAATCTTCAAACATAATTTGTTTTGTACTTTTTATTTAAGCAATGACAAAACATAATATTTTGTTTTCTAGTGTGTTTATTCATTTAAACTGATTTATTTTATGTCGTCGAACACTGGTGACAGTCATTGCCTGACGTAAATATTAATACTACAAGGTGCCTCATTGGTCACGTTCTCAGGCTTACTACGCATTCCCCATTCAAGGCCAATAATCTTATGAATTGGAGGAAGATGTTTTAAATTAAAGTTTTTACTTATTACACTTTGAAATTCAAGTCATAAGACGAAAACGTTTCCTTAAAGTGTAAGTTAACAATTTAACAACTTACATTAATAGAATGTCTGGTCGTAAGTAATTTCAAAGTGTAATAATTAATCATGAACAAAAAAAAAATTTTTTTGTAAAGTTTTAGTTTCTAATTTTTGAATTGTTCAGTTTTTTTAGGGGAATTTTCTTTAGGATCAAATCAAAGGTAACACTATTCTAAAACGTAATGTAGTTCTACAAAGAAGTGTAAATAAAAAATATTTCCTTCTAATTCCTTGTAATTCTGAACTTCTAGTTTCCCAATAATTATAGTCTTATAAAAAAAAATTCTGAACGCCAAGTTGCCGGAACACACAGAGGCAGTGTCGTACACCTCATATGGTTAAATATATCGTGAATGTGTCCGGCAGCCTTCTGTGATGATCTAAAGTTAGGTTTACGTTGGGGGTTACGAGTGACCGCCACAGCTCTACAAAATGCAGTGTCAGTCACTGGTCACCATCATGGCAGTCAACACGTTAAAGTAAATAATTTATTGAAGCTGTAATTCATAGTAAGAACCATGGTGAAACAAATATTTACAGAGTCAATAAGTATTCTTGGTCTATAAGAACAAACACTATTTGATTTGGTAAGCACAGAATCTTGTAATGTAGTATAAATATATTAATAAAGTGTTGAAAAAAAGCAGTACAACAATGTGGAAAAGGGTTTCGCTTATTTTTCTCATTAGTATAATGTTTCTTTTTTTACATTAAAAACATTATTGATAAAGTTATACAGTGAAACGTTTTTAATTTTTGAATTGTCGATATATTCCATTAGCAATTTAGAATTGTTATCAGCACAAATCAATACAGATCTTTAACACTTTAGCTGCTATGTCAGTCCAATATGCTCAACAACCTTTATTCTGAACCGAATACCATCGGGCCACTGCACATGACATTGTTGCAAAGTAACATTTCATGTTTATTAGCACTACTCAACTGGTGTTGCTACTTTCAGGAAAATGAATGCAGTATATTAAACTACAGGCATGACACTACTTACAGAATAAATTACAATAATTTTTGTTTAAAAGAAGAATGTCTACGGCATTATAAAACTGGTGCTATTCTGGGAGTTAATTATCAGGAGTTATGGCCCGACACTCTTATTTGTTAACAAATTTATTGAAACACATGAATGGAAGTTTTAATTCCGAGTTGACTACACTAAAAAGGTTGGTTCATTGAATGCAGTTTATCTTTATATATTTTAATAATGAAATAAATAATTTATTGTAACTGCATTCTATTTATATTTGCTATTGATTTCAAAATTTTACAAAATTTAAAAAAGAACAGTTAGAAATATTAAATTACATTTAATTGTAAAATACTTTAAGAAAATGGACGTGGTTGAAATTAATTAAAAATTATACATTTTGATAGATCAGTTTAATCAATGGAATTTTTGGAATAGATAGGAGACTGACAGACTTACCTAGTGGCAATAGTTAAAACTGCAATCTCTTGGAAATTAAATAAATAGACACATATAAAAACATATCACACTATTGAAATATTTCAATCATACAATGATCTTTAATAATCAAAAAAGAGAAAGAAAAGACTGAAGTGAACCACAGATGTCATTTAACTTTAATCAATGTAACTTATACTTTCAAACACATCCTTACTTGACAAATTGTTAACAACTAGACAAATAAATCACAACAAAACAGCTTGATGTTTGTTTATGACGTTCCTTGAAACATGGTTTATAGAGGAAGGTTGTTTGGACACTTATCACAACATATTGAAACTTGGGGCATGTTTCTATCCTTGTCCATTTGTTTTTAATGCTACTTTTATATATATTTCTAATTATATTTTTTTTACTTCCTATGCCAACTTGAAGGGCTCACTGGAACCCGCCAATTGCCCCTATAAAAAAATGTCTACTGCTACTTGCAAGAGCACTTATCCTCCAATATCCATGCGATGTGTACAACACCGCATCTCATGTGTGATACTTGTGATCGCTCATCACTCTTGTCAAACGCTGTTCGTAGCACCCAGCGTAGGCTGTCCAAACCACCTCCATCGTGTCAAGGGGCACAGCAGCGCTCTGACTGTGTGTGTTGTGCATGGGCCTTGTCTAACTGGTAAGACAAATACCCTTTGATGAAGATGTAGGGTGGTGATGACTAATTCTCTTTATTTCAGAAATAACACTGTCCTCTGATACTCCCATCAGAGAAAAGGCTAGTTGCTCCTTGAAGTGTGTAATTGATAGAAACATCTTTTTTTGAGAAGTAGCATGTATGTTTTTTGCTTTTAAAAAGGCATTGTACGCCAATCAGCTATTTACTACTCCTGTTCCAAAAAAACAGCTACCTTGTGATACCACCTTATTGTTTTCTGAACTGCCGTGCCATAAGATGACATTTGGTCAGAAACATTGATACCTATTTTGGCCTTATTGTAATCACAAATAACCAGTGGTTTCAATACAGGTTTGCTGTCACAATCTAGATTCATGACATGATGACAGTATCCACACCTCTCTTTTTTACCTTGCTATTTGGTAGGTACAATGCTGTTTTAACTTTCCAAACACATCATTTGAGCTTTTTTTAATTTTTCACAAAGGTCCTCATTTGGTAAATTGTTTTTATTTTTTGTAATTGTTGTAACTAAATGGGTTTTATTTATCAACAAAGTTTTGACCAATTCAATAGATAGAGACAACTGTTACAGACGTAAACAATATGTGGCCTGTGTTCAAATGGTTTATATCAACTACATCTCAACTGAAGTTGTCACAGATATGTTTTCACTTGTGTTTGTTCCTTTGCCTATAATAAAGCTTTACAGAATAAATATAGCTAGATTTATCACACAGTTTAATAATTTTGAAATCGAGTTTGTGGGACTTTTCCAGGGATGCAGTGTTTGAAAATGAACCTTCTGCAGAAAAATGTCATTGTTTCATTTACAACTATTTCTTTGTCTATAAGTTTTAGGCACTACAGTTCATTCAGTTTTTTTAGCAGTGGATTAACTTTTGCTATTCATCCATTTTTTTAAGATTTGTGTTGTCATTAAAATGCCAGAATCATAATAGCAACTGGAACTGGTTTCTACTCATTACCTTTGAAGCAATAATGTTCGTGTAGAGCACAGATAATTGTGACTTTGAAACAAAATTCATCCGTGTTAGAATTCCTCTAAATGGTTTTATTTCTCTGGAGTCAGTGATTTCCAGTCATTCAGGCTACTTTTATGACTATTTCTTAGAGTAGAAAGTACTTGACTAGCATTTCGATTAGTTTCTTCTGCCATGAAATGTACAATGTTGTCAGTTAGGTATTGTTCATAAAAATCTATTGGCTTGGAGGAATTATGCGCAACAAAATTAAATTTAGAATTAGTCATAAATATGAATTGTTTTTGCTTACCCTGGAAGTACCTCCAGCTATCATTTCCAGCAACATTCTGTCCAACGCAAGTATTATTAGAAGAAAGAGAATTGTTATTACTTATGTTACATATTTTATCATCAGAGTGTTCATCACTGTCCATATCAGATACAGCTGGATATTCACTTCCTTCACTTGGATGGAAATCTGAATCTCATTGTCACTTTCATTACCTGTTCTGTTACCATTGCTTTCAACATCAATCACAAAGTAAAACCCGTCACCTTCAGAAGGCATTTAGAAAACAAACAATCTCTGATTTACCTAATTCTTTTTTAACAATCTATTTACAATAACGCTACACACTATAGAGACACTATTCAAACTACTTTTATAGTACAAAAAAAATATATTACAAACTATTAACAAAATTTACAGAGTCAAAAATAGAGCTAATAGAAAGCAACAGAAACATAACCACTAAACTGACAGCAAATAAACCACATAGAAATTGGTAGACAGAAAACAATTGTTGGCAGGAAACGAAACTTAGCAGGAAATGATAGTGGGTCAATAATTTGACAGAAGTGAAAGTAGAGGGGTATTAACGCTGACAAAGTTAGTTGGAAGAATGTTAAGACAAAGTAGACAGTGATGCTCAAATAGGAAAAAACAAAAATACATCAAAAGCTGGATGTCATTTATGCTATTGACCCACTAGCATGCTAGTTTTTCAGAAACTGGTGTAGCCTGATAATTCCTATTAATTTTGCACTTTTAAAGACTTTTATTAAAAGGACTATAACTTTTTTGTTTATCATTATATTATCGTAAAACTTCCAGGACTTATTACTTGAAATGTATACTTCATGAAACTAGTATTATAATTTTTTAAATTTAGACTCGTATTTATAATGCAATGTAAAATGGTTTTCAGGCTTGTTAAGTGCACCAAATTAGTTGCCATAAGGTTGCACTAAATAAATAAACTTTTGACACTATATTCAACCTGCTTATCATTTATTCAATAGTTATCTGGAGTACTCAAATAAACATGAATATAAATAAATATGTCTATTTCTTTCAAGTGTAAACCCCAAATCCATTTTGTTTACACCAAACCCAATTTCAAAACTTGATGCGATGTTTACTTATTATATTCATATTTTCAGAAAGGTTAACCCACATAAAAAACAAAATATTTATAGAACAAATGCTGATTCACCTAGTAACAATAATCCTCCCTGCAAATGGTGTGATATAGCAAAAAAATATGAAGCTAGGTGCTAAACTAGGAAGAGTTTCATCCTGGAATGTCAAGTCGCCGTGGCAGTATGACGGAAATGTACTATCCAAGTATTGCTTGGTTAAAAAACTATGTCAAGCCAATATGCCTCGTGTGTTTATATTTATATTGTGATGAAAACTTAATTTTGTATTTACGGATGATAGGAGTAAACATTATTTGAAAACATGCTTTAAAAAATGTTAATTAGGGTAAAACACTAATATTTTGGCCGGCAGCTAACATATTGAGTGATTTTAGGATTACATGTTTTTACAGTGCTACTGATCATAAAAAACTATGTTACTCTATAACAAAGTATTCATAAAGCAACATGCAAAAGATCGTTTCTATTGAAAGTAATTTCTTTCTTTACTACAGTCATATATATGGGTTTTAGGTTCGGTATGGGTTCGATGTTTCTGTATTATATAGCCTATATAAGCGGTAAATTGAGTCTGTATTATGAAGCTTTTATGATGAACAGGTTATTACATAATGTGTTACTACACTCTGATCATAAATGGACCATTTGTAGAGACTTGAAAGTTATTTCAATGTTACTAGGTCAACAAAGTGGTTACACTAAGTTTCCATGTTTCCTATGTGAATGGGATAGTTGTGACAGGAAACAACACTATGTCAAGCGGGTGTGGCCAATAAGAAAGGGTCTTATTCCTGGAGTTAAAAATGTTGAAAAGTAAAGTTTAGTGGATCCTAAAAAATCTTATTTCCACTCCATATCAAATTGGGGCTAATGAAACAGTTTGTGAAAGCATTAGACAAAGAAGGAGATTGTTTCAAGTATCTTTCTGAAAAGTTTCCTGGTCTATCCGATGCTAAACTAAAAGAAGGAGTCTTCATAGGGGCCTGATATAAGAAAACTTTGAAAAGATGAAAGCTTTATCACTAAAATGGAAATGAAAGAAAAAAATGACTGGAATTCATTTAAACTTGTTGTAACAGGCTTTCTTGGAAACAAAAAAGACCCAAACTACAAAACTTTGGTTGCTGAATTGATACAAAACTACACAATGTTGGGCTGCAGCATGAGTGTCAAAGTCCATTTCCTTCACTCACATCTGGACTACTTTCCCGAAAATCTAGGGGCTGTAAGTGAGGAACAAGGAGAACGGTTCCATCAAGACATAAAAGAAATGGAACGCTGATACCAAGGTCGGTGGAATGTTAACATGATGGCAGACTACTGTTGGATGTTAAAAAGGGAAAATTCACAAGAACACAGCCAAAAAAGTACCAAAAGAACCTTTGATGGAAAAAGAAAATGATTCTACAAAGATTTATAATCACTTTGCAAACACTTGTGTATCACTATTATGCTTAGTTTAGCTATGTAGCATTGTTTTTTTTGCATTTACTTCATGTTAAAATAATAAAAATAAATCCACAATTCCTTGTTTTTTTTGTACTTTTTCAATTATTTTATCCTTATTTTTTAGGCAAACCTTGCGTGATAGATAAAAACAAATGTCATTTTGAAATCAGCGCAAAAAACTACATAAAGATCAGTTAACGAAATCAAAACAATTTTTTAAAAAGTTTTTTTTGCAGACCTGTTATTATAAATTAGTCACTCTTATTGATCACTAGTCATATTTGGGCATTTACAAAAATTAACAATGCTTGCCAAAAAGTTTCATTTTCAGAGCTGAATTGTAAGACCATGGTGAGAAACATTAAGATTAACACATAACTGCTACTAATCTGGTATTATCCAGAAGTTACTTTTTTGTTTGGTTATTCAATTTAGCCAGCATGATTGTAGACTTACTGGCCATACACATTCACTGAGAAACCATTATGTCTGGTATACTGGCCATCTCCATCCATTTTGTTAATGTGAAATAGCTGTTGATCTCAGGCTGCAACCTGAGATGCTGTTGGTTGGTATCCACCAAAAAAAATCAGTTTTAACAATGACTGGTTGTTTCCCTCAACACTGCTTCATATTGACTGAAAGAGCAAACACTCAACATTTCAAATTTCTTTCTGAAATTCTTTTTCAAGAGCTCAGTTTTAATTAAACAACTATAGAACATAACATACGATTTATAGAATAAATAAATAAATCGTAAGTTATGTTATATAATTGTTTAATTAAAGCTGAGCTCTTGAAAAGGAATTTCAGAAAGAAATTCGAAACATTGAGTGTTTAAAAAAGCAAAATTGTCTGTGATCTGTCATTAGCCTATACAAAAAGATTATAGTATTTTTGTATATATTACTTGAAATTTCATTTATATGTTAATACTAGTTGATATTTTTCAGATAAAGAAATGCTTGTGACAGATGCAGGAAAACTATTTGTATTGGATGGCCTTCTAAAAAAACTGAAAGAGCAAGGACACCGTGTACTTATTTATTCTCAGATGAAAAGAATGATAGATCTTCTTGAAGTGAGTAGTATTAATGATAATTAACATGTTGATGTATCAGTGGTCACTCACTCTTAAAATAGGCGGCTAGTGGTTTCCCGACATGCTACTTTCTTCAAGTCGCACTACTTATTTTTCTTGGTATTGCTGCTAATTGCATTGTAGAAATTCCTGGTAGGGTTCATTTTGTTCAGTTTAATCTCAGATTTCCACAGTGAAGTTTATTTTTAAGAATTGTTGCTACAAGCCGACAAATAGCATCCTAAACAAGACAAATTACACGGCTCTTTGTTGGTAAATTTAAATATATTTCCAAGTATAATTACATCCTAAATTTAAAGTTAACATTTACTATTTAGGTTACTGTAATAAATAGTTACTAATTGTTCTCAGAATTTGTAAAATTAGGTTTTTGTGATGGTTCATATGATGCTCAAGCTTTTTTCACCAGTTATATTTCACTCAGTTGTTGAATCACATTTGAAAATTTCACAAAAAAGTAGTTTCATGTTATAAACATCTTTTTGTTATTACTTGTTATCAAATGCCATCAACTTTTCTAGCTAGAACAAAATAATAAATTATTAAGTATTAATAATTTTTGTGGAATGTTCCTTTTAGAAAATCAAAAACAAAAAAGAAAAAAAGTAAAACTGAATTCTAAAAAAAATATTGGATAATCTAGAGGTGTCTTTTGATGAAATGGACAGTCAAGTGTCATTGTTTTGTTTAGGCTTATTGGGAAAGCATTAAAAAAAGAATGAAGTAATAACAATCAATAGTCATTCGTTGAACATAAGGAAACTACAACAGACAACCAATGTATAGTGAAATAAAATAAATTGAAAAAAAATTATATATTTTTTAGGTAAAATGTTTTACAAGAAATAAGTACAAGAAGCTGCAGTGATATAGTTTTGAGGTCGATAGACTGTTTACATAAGCTGTTTAAACAGTTTAAACCAGACTGTGAAACATATTGTATGTCAAATGTAGGGAAATATTACTGAAAGATATTTTATATTAAATTAAAATTAAACTTTGTTAAAAGGGAATAATTTTGCAATATGTCAAATACAAATAGATTAATTTAAATGAAAGCATCTAAACGGCAAGTGGGATTTTGGATAATATTTCTTAAGAAGTTTTTATTCATTTACTCAATACTTATGCATTTACTTATGTATAGGTATTTAATTATGCAAATATTTAATGATGAAAAAGCCATAAAGGTAGAAACTGCAATCTGACTTGCAATTCAGGTCATTATGATTACAAATAAATAATCATATCAAGGAAAGGTACAGGGTGAAACAGTTTGTTGTAACACACCTTAACAACATGATATCCTCATTCTCAGTCAGCATACTAAATAATGAAGAGAGAAATTAATTTTAATTAGATTTAAAATTTGAGTGAAAACTACAGTTTATAGGTAGAAAATTAAAGTTATTTTTTAATATAATATTAAAAGTAAAATATTTTCAGAAGTACACTGCCTACACCAATCATTATTTTCACTATTGTTCCACTTGTACGGATAAGATCTTGGTAATTTTTTTAATGTAAAAAGCTTAAATTTTTATATATTAATCTTTTATTGTTTTAAGTTAGTATTTCTATATTTTATCTATTTAACAGGAGTATATGTGGCATAGAAAGCTTACATACATGAGACTGGATGGATCTTCCAAAATATCTGAAAGAAGAGACATGGTTGCAGATTTCCAATCAAGGTGATCAACAGTAAATTTATTAATAAGAATTTATAGAATTATGTTAATTTAAAAATTATAATTATTTAAAATCTTATTAATTTAATGAAATTACACAAAAAATTAATAAACATGTCAGTTCAAGGATCAATATCAGAAATGTAGCACTCTGAACATAACTTGGTTTGGTAAAATTGTAATTGGTAATTTGCATTAAAATTTTAAGCAATTAACTTAGTAAGTGTTTTCCTGATAAATTTCTACATGAAATAAAAATACTGATACTAAAAGAGTGCTCATGGCTTTTACCAAAATCACCTACATTAATTTTAAATCTATTAGATATTTTGGCCAATAAGCTTGCTAAAAAATTCTATAAATGTAAGGTCATACATTGTAATAAATAAAAAATAAAGTTACTACTATTCAAGTATTGTTTACGGATATGGTCTATGACATGCAAACAAGGATAAATGCTTGTTATTTCTATTACACAGAGTGAGTCAAAAGACTTCAAAAGTTTAAAAATTCATATACATTTATTAAATTTAGTTACAGAATCAGAAGAAGTGTTATTATTGTATCAAAACATCTAGTTTGGGTCACTTAATATCACAGTACCAATTCATAAAAGGACTTTTTAACTTTAAAATTACATATATATGGTTTACAGATCAGTGAAGGTGTTATTTTGTATGAACACATTTATTGCTTGACTCAAGTGTTGTTTTGAGAGACTTAATACCTTTTAAATCATATACATATTTATAGGGATATAACTTTTTACAAAAATTCCATTTAGGTTTGACGTAACTGTCATTGGTGATTCGCCAAACATTCCACCAGAAATAAATTTCTAGCCACATTCGTTTTAGCAAATCGGGCCTAACTACTACGACTGCAGTATAGATACTGCTCCTAAGATGTGAAGATCATCTGGTAGGAGCGAAACACACACTTTATATCCATCCCATTGTGCTTCATTTGTTTGTTTGCTTCAAGAGGGTTTATTTTCTGATATGTCACATACAAAACTAGACATTTATGCTGTCTAAGGGATATTTATCACCTCTCGAAACTAGCAGGATAGATAAGGCTGTATAATATCCCCGTAATAAGTCCTCATATCAGAAGTACTAGACATGATAGAACCTTTCATCAGTTGTTATGTCAAATGAATTTTCTTGCTCAATATTGTTTTTACTCGGTGTCAGTCAGTAGCTTATGATTGTTGTGTATTGTACTAATATAAATATTTTTTTTTAAATTAGTGTATTTCTATGTAGATCTCAAGTGAACAAAAATAAATGGAAGCATAGAGATTTGGAACGCACACCTCAAAAAACCATAATTTACTCTTAATCCATTGTGGAATGAATGATTCATGTTCAGAATGATCCAAGGGGCACAAATTAATTTTGAACTCAATGATCACTGCAACTGAATTGTGTTAAATACCAACTTCAATGACTTTATTGAGTATTAAGTATTATTGTAAATAATAGTATTATAAGTATTAAAAGATATTTTCAAGTATTAATTATCTAATTAAAGTAGCCAATCATTACATAATAATACTAAACACTTTTAAATGTTTTAAACTTGCCTATAGTAGCACTTACTTTGCTTGTTGAGGACGGCCGTTTCGGGAGATGTGTCCCTTTGTCAACCCTGACAATCCCAAATTGTAATTGACGGTCTGAGTTGACAAAGGGGCACATCTCCCGAAACGGCCGTCCTCAACAAGCAAAGTAAGTGCTACTATAGGCAAGTTTAAAACATGTAAAAGTGTTTAGTGATTACTAGTAGCTCACGTGAAGATGGAATCAACAAATGTGGACATAACAGTAATTTAATAATTAAAAATATCAGGGATAAATTTTAATTGACTATTTGTAATTGCTATTAGAGAAAAAATAATCACTAATTAGAATATTTAAAATAATAAATATGTAAATTAATAAATAAATTAAAAATGAAATATTACTCATATTATGATGCTACTGTAAAACACTACAATTATTTCAAAAATATATTTACACTAATTACAATAAACAAAAACTACATTGACACAATAACACTAAACTATCATTGCAATATCAATAGTGTAGTATAGTTAAGTTAACTACACAATATCAAATAGGATGCAATCCAGCTCAAATAATCGTGACACACAACAAAGATGTAACTGAACGATAAGGACGATGTAACTAAGAGCTTGATATAAATGTTCTTAGTTGGTTGTAAGAAACCATTAGGATGGTAACAAAAGTCATACTTTATTTTTCCGGCCATTCCAAAGACAGGCATAAACAGGGTGTCTAGTGACAGGGAAAACCGGGAAAACCTGGAAAAGTCAGGGAATTTTAAGATTCTGGAAAATTCAGGGAAAAGTCAGGGAAAATTTTAAAAAAATCGGGAAAATATTTATTTTGATTAGAAACAAAACTAGTGGCCATTGCTCTCGAATATTTGGTATTGTAAGCCAGCGGTTTAGGGGCAGGGCAGTCAGGAAATAACACTTCTTTATTTAGATGCCCATTATTTATTTGATAAGCCCAATGCTATGACTTCAAGACTTATGTCAATAAATATTAAACGTGTAGAGTTGGTACAGCTGGGAGGTTTTAGCCTGGACCGTGGCCTTGGGGTGCGCAGTGGTTTTGTTATCATATGGACAGGGGGGGATAACAGATAACTCAGTCTGTTTCTGACCACACAGAACGCTGTGTAAACATTCGTAGCCAGCTATTTGTCTAGATTCGTGATAGTATGTGTTTTATTTGACGGTGATTATTTGTACACTGTTTATTTCAACATGGAAGGTTCCAGTTTTCATTGCCGTAGCGGGCAAGCGCGTCATGCAGATGTCGTCATTACCTCCCCTCCTTCCTGAGGATAAATATAAACTAAAAGATGAAGTGACCGAAGCAGAGATTATATGGTGCGTGAATTTAGTAATGCAACACTTCTTTACGCAATGCAGAAGGTAGTGTGTGCCTCTTTCCAAGGATGTTCCCTGATAGCACCATTGCACAGAACATGAGATTGGGGAAAGATAAAATTTCCTATAGTGTTGTATTCGGTTTATCAAATTATATTAAAGACCTGTTACTGACATCATTAAATTCAAATTCTAACTATGTAATTGGCTTTGATGAAAGTTTAAACAAAATATCACAAAGAGCCCAAATGGATTTGAGTGTTAGGTATTGGGATGCAGAGACGGATGAAGTGAAAGCTCGATATTTTGGTTCTGTGTTCCTTACAGACACAAAAGCAAAAGAGTTACTCAATTCGTTCTTCAAAGTCTGGATTTATCCAAGATCCTTCAGATATCAATGGATGGGCCCAATGTAAACTGGGCTTTCTATAGACATCTAAAAGAGGAAAAGTCAGGGAAAACTCAGGGAATTTCTTCAAGCTATTTTACTAGACACCCTGGAAAAGTCAGGGAAAACTCAGGGAATTTCTTCAAGCTATTTTACTAGACACCCTGATAAATATCTTTCTTCATGGTGACAGTTTTGAAGGGAAAACAATCACCAGCTCATGAGAAATGTGTTGTATGTGTCCATCTGAAGCATGGATACGACATCATATTAACAAGGGTCAAGCAAGCTAAATATTTACGATTGACTGTAGATGATACAAATGTCTTGAAATTATACCAATTGCATAATAACCAATGACCCATAAGTTGAGGCAGCAATCCACAATTGTTAGTTTTTTTTTACTAATAATAATTACAAATAAGAATCTAACAGCAAATAATAAACTAAGGTACAAAATCTCAACAGTATAAAATATACAGTCGGCGCCGCTTATTGTGATCACGGTTAATGTTATCATTCGGTTATTGTTATCGTTTCATTGAAAAACAAACTTGGACGTATATTAATACATTGTAATTAGGCCGCTTATTGTAATCATCTGTTCGCTTATTATTATCATTTAATTTGCCATTCAAAATCATATGCGTCAACGTATACTAGCATGGACCAAGTAAAAATGTCTACAAAGTAGTGTAAACAGCACGTGCAACACACAATGATGCCCAATTCATAGAATGTTTATTTTTAGAATGACAGAAATACTTTATAACGGTTTCAGCACTTAGCACAGTTCTCAGAATGTCTCCCTTACTCTTTGTTTACGCAAACACCCCAGCCTCGCTTGAGTCATCTTTAGTTGTTTGTTAACATTAATTGATGTTACTACTGAGCCATTTACAGTACAGTCCTACTGTATTTTTTAACAGTGAATTTTTATGAACGTTTATTACAGTATTTCAGTGTGATTTTACATAACTTAATTTTTAAAGATCTTTTTCGTTTGTTTTGTAGAGTTTAGTGTCACTTGAAGATTCAAAGGACAGTATAGCAAGATGTCCGAATCTCAAAAGAAACGACGCGATTTAAGTCTTAAACAAAAACTTGATATTCTAGATATGTACAGTAAATTACCAAAAATGAGTCAAAGAAATGCTGCTTCTCAACTTGGCGTTTCTCAACCTCTCTTATGTAAAATATTGAACAACAAAGAAAAAATCTTGTCACTATCAAAGTGTAATGCAAATGTTGACAACAAAAGACATCGTTCTGGGAAGGATCCGCAAGTGGAATCAGCTTTGAAATTGTGGTTTAAAAATGTTCGCGAAAAAGATGCTCGAGTTGACGGCCCACTAATGCATCTAAAAGCTGAGGATCTTGCCAAAAAAATAGGAAAACAGGATTTTAAAGCCACAGATGGATGGTTCAATCGATGGAAGAAAAGGGAAAACATTGTTTACAAGAAAACGTGTGGTGAAAAAAGAAATGCTGATTTTGTTGGAGCTGAGGACTGGTTACAATACGAATGGCCAAAGATTTTGGCCGAGTATTCTCCTAGCTGCATATACAATGCAGATGAAACAGGACTTTATTATCGTGCTTTACCCGGACATACTTACTTATTTAAAAATGAAATTGCTAACGGCTGTAAAATATGTAAACAAAGAATAACTGTTTTGTGTTGTGTTAACATGGTTGGTCATAAAGAAAAACTCTTAATTATCGGTCAATCTAAAAATCCACGTTGTTTTCAAGGTATCAAAAAGCTACCGGTTGAATATCATTCAAACTCCAATGCTTGGATGACATCAAAAATTTTTAATGAATGGCTGACTAATTGGGATACCAGCCTCAAACGCAACATTGTCCTTCTACTAGACAACTGCACTGCACATAATGACATAAGCACTACGCTAAAACACATCAAAGTGATTTACCTTCCGGTCAATACTACATCAATTATTCAGCCATGTGACCAAGGCATAATTAAAAATCTCAAAAGTTTTTATCGACGAGAGATGCTTGCTAGAATTATAGAAAGTATGGATGAATTTCAAACCCTTACCTCAAATGAATTGGCTAAAAAAACTTCTTTACTCGATGCTATTCATCTGATAGCAAAATCTTGGAATGAAGTTTCTGAAAAAACTGTGAAAAATTGCTTTAGAAAAGGTGGTTTTTTTGTTGAAGAAAATCGAGAGCAAGCTACATCTGAGGAAGACTCTGAAGAGAACTTGAAGCCTTTCGATTTGTCCTTAAAAGAATATACTGAGTGGATGGAAGTTGACGATAGTATTGAAACAGCAGCGGAAATGACTGAAGACGATATTTGTGAGGTAGTTGCTTCAACATCAAAAGTTACTGAAGAAGAAGAAGGCACCGATGATGACGAAAATGATAAATGTGTACCGCAAAGATCTAAGCAGGAAGTTCACCAAGCTCTTGAGATTCTAAGGCAGTTTGTTCAACAAAAAGCAGAAAATATCAACAAACATTATGAATATGAACAATTTATAAACAATATTTTACAAGAAGACTACAGACAGTCATATAGAGGAATTGTTCGAGAAAAAGTAAATGTAAATTTGAAGTGTAAATAAGATTGAAGTGTTTTATAATGAAGTTTTATGTGTTAAAATGTTTTGATCAAGTGTTTTACGTACTTCTATATACTGTATTTTTTTCAATTATGCTAGATTCAGTGTTTAAAAAAAATCTACAGTCGAATAAAATAAACTGACATGAAATATGCCCACTAATTTTAACAAGTAGAAAACTAAATTACAGAAATTCTACTACTGTACATAAAACTGTCCGGAATAGCATCAAAATTTGGTAAGTACAGTTTAATTATAGTGTTACAGAATTAGAATTACTTGATGTAATGATAGGCTTAAAGGTAGGATCGTTCAGAACAAACAGTTGTGGCAATAATACAGCGAGTTCAATGCAGTACGGCTGTAGACTACATCGTGATTAAGCGTTCGGTTATTGTTATCAAATATGCTTCTGACAAATATGATCACAATAAGCGCCGACTGTATTACATAATAGTATAAATATATAATTTACAATAGTATACTTACTTCTTCTATCAGGCGTCCAGCTGCAATTGTAGCTGATGGCCCGATGTCCATGATAAACTGTCATCGCAGAGTTCCAATAATTTTTGTTTGTTAGTAAGATATTGATGTCCAAACCCTCTGCCCTTAAAAGGCCCCTGGCCAGATTTAGAAACCAGCACTTGATGAGGGTATGCTCCAGGTCTTGTTCTCCACTTTGGCATAGGGCGCATTCTGGTAGTGCCGCTAAATTGAACTGGTAAAGATAGGCCTGGGTCAAAATGTGTCCAGTCTGAGCTCTGGCCTCAAAAGTACATAGACTTCTCTCGATTCCTCTATACATGTCTTCTTTTGCCGGTTCATTCCGAAGGTTAAATAGGGATCGACTGACATGACATCGTGACCACTCCTCAGTCCACTTTCTCCTGAAAAATCACTGCAGACTTTTGACAATATAAGAGGGAGTATATCTCTCGGTCAGCAGGTTGCATTGCTGAGGCCAATTTTGCTACTTCATCAGTGCTAGCAGTGGTGGGATTTAATACTACAGCATTACATGGCTCAAGAAAAATGTTTTTTTTAAAATACAAAATAACACCTCTACCGATTATGTAAGTTTATTCTAAAAAATGTTTTATGATTTCAAATTTTTTGAATTCGTTTTTAGATTTGGTACTACAGAACTGAGTAGTTGAAAATAAAATTTTTTTGATCCAAAATAACTCATAATCTCTACCGATTCTGTAACTCAATAAATTTTTATGAGTTTTCACAGTTGTAAAGTCTTTTTTGACTCACTATATGAGTAAAATACTAATAACTTTTATATGTGTTGCAGAACTGATATATTTGTATTCTTACTAAGTACAAGAGCAGGAGGTCTGGGAATTAATTTGACAGCAGCCGATACTGTAAGTTTTAATATTTCTCCAATGTTTTAATTTACTTATAGAAACTGTGTAGTTTACTGATCAACCAATTAATAGGGTTCTATTTTGAATTAGTTCATGTAGGAAAGTTTGAATGAAGTTCAATTTTTTTTTAATGATCAACATATGCTAGAAGAGTTTTTTTTATCAAAATTTGTGATATTAAAGCTCTATAAATTAATACAATAGAAAATTGCTAATTTGTATTCCTTCTTTTTAAGGAAGAAGGATGATGAGTTACAAAAATAGATGTGTTAGAGAATAATAAAAATAAGACAAATAGACAAATAAAAAAGTTACTTGTTTTGTCTGTTGACAGTTTGGATATTAAAAACTGAGTCATTGTAAGATGATTAGAACTGTATTTTAATTGATTAATCTTCATTGTAATAATTATTTAATACAATAATGACACACACACACACACACACACACACACACACACACACACACACACACACACACACACACTCACACACACACACACACACTCACACACACACACACACACACACACACACACACACACACACACACACACACACACACACAAAACACTTTATATATGGACACAGAATTACATTTTCTAATATTTAAAATGTTACAATATTATTAGAATTTCTGTATCTGAAAATAAATCTGTTCTGTATAGTTTTAAGGTTGTACTGCACAAAATTAAAATTTTGAAGTTGAGAAAACTTTATGAACTTTCTCTAATGCAACTGAACAAAGGATAATCAATGCAGAGACATTTTCAGTACATCTCATTGATCTGAAACAAAAGTAGTTGCAGATTTTAGAATATTTACTGGAAATGGCTCTTTTAAACACATAGTTGGAAAGTTGTAGTCCACTTTACAGTATATACTTGTAAAATGAAATTACTTATTGGTTACTGGTAATGAGTAAAATAGGTTACTTGTATTCCTATTAAGAAAAGGATCAGTAGATGCAGATCAGATCACAGCTGGTGGTAATTTACAGCAAATTTAACAAATTGATATGACTTCAAACTAAGAGAGGGGTGAAAGCATCTTCTGCATTGAAGGGGGGACTCTAAATTATTGATAAAACAATTTGGTTTTTTCAAAAATATTCTAAATTTACTGTTTAACCCATTAGCTACAAAATTACAACCAGTAGAATGTCGTTCTTCCAAAAAGTTAATTTTTTTTACTTTTCTATTTAATATTTTAAAAAAAACCTCTCTATCCACTACTACGTAAGTTTGTTTTGTAGGTAATTTTATAAATACAATAATTTTATGTTGATGTAATTCTAGTAATAACTAATATTGACCAAAATGTCGCAGATTTGTAATTTATATTTCTTTGCAATAACAACAGTATTTTAATACATTTGCATTATACAATTCATAAGTATGAAATCAGATCATTAGTTAAGTAAAATTGAATGATTTGGGAAAATGGGTATCTCTGTTCTGGATTATACTTGACAAAAATATTTTTTATAGGTGATATTTTATGATAGCGATTGGAACCCAACTGTAGATCAACAAGCCATGGATAGAGCCCATAGATTGGGTCAAACCAAACAAGTTACAGTCTATCGACTTATATGTAAGGATACTATTGAAGAGCGAATTCTTCAACGAGCCAGAGAGAAAAGTGAGGTTAGTTATAATAGACAAATGCGTGAAGTAAACAAACTTTAAAAAAAGTACAGTATTTTTGGCTAAAGTAACATGTTTTCAAGGAATTCTTTTCAAAATGTCATAATTTTCAAATAAATTCTCATTATTTATTTAACATGATTCTGTTAAACTATATAATTTGTTAGTTTGCAAAAGTTTGTGGCGTATGTAGTTCATGGCTATATGAAGTAATGATATAAGTACTGCCTTCTGGCATTAAGGACATAATCAGTAAGCCAAATGACATCTTTTCCTTTGAATTGTACTTACTAACTTTTTGAGTGTTGTATATGAAATAGATTACTTACTACCAGAGATGAATTAGTGTTTAAAAATAAAAGTTAATTTTTAAAAGCTCTAATCACATTGTGGTCATCAGACGAGCTTAGCCTGTCCTAACAAAATGTTACTTGGCCTGTCCTGGGTAGAATGGATTTTTGTCACTTTTATAAGAGAGCATTTGTTTGCTATAAGAGAGTTTATTTATAGTGTTTTATCATAGTTATAAATAAATAAAACCTCTAAAACTACAAAAGCTTCTTATTTTTGTCCTGATGTACATTTTGATTGCAAAGCAATCATATTTAAAAGAAATTACTACAAGATTAACTTCTTCCAAGAGTTAGTCTTGTAGTAATTTCCTCTGAAGATGATTGCTTTGCAATCGAAATATACATCAGAACATAAATAAAGTTTTGTAGCTTAAGAGGTTTTATTTGTTTATAATTAAAAATTATACTACAGTTGCTCCAAGTTGTAGTGCTATATTATGTAAGGGATGTCCCTACAAACGTAGATGTCATTACTGTCTAAGGGATATTTATCGTTGAAAATAAAAATATTTATAGCCTATGATTCTGTATAACTTTCTTTCAATTGTTCAAAACATGATAAAAACTTTCACAATTTTTTATGTCAACAGGAGTGAGGAGCTTAGTGTAGTTTTTCTTGGTATCGTTTGGGAGCTAGGTTTTGTTCTATTATATCATAGAATTTTTCAAATTCTATCACTAAAATAAAATTTTTAATAAAACATTCATGAAAATAATTTTGAATGTTGTGAATTTGTGTGTACATTTGAAGTGAACAGTGTTATCCTGAGCCTATAACAGCTAATGCAATTTTCAAAACATAAGAAACATCTTATAGTTTTTTCTACTTACCTCATTAGAAATAACAATAAAATACTATTTTGTTCAAAATAATGAATAAAAATTCCACTTGCATAAATTATATAATATTTAGTACTTTACGAGGTGTGTAAATTGAGTAATGAGACTAATATTCTAGTGTTCGATCTGGCAACACTGGAGATGCATGCGCGGTAGGGAATATAAACATCTGATACACGTCCAGTGCAAGTTTGAAGACGCTAGAGTTATTGCACTGTACGTAGTGAATTTTGTTATGAGAAAGGTTTTTTTAGTGCGTTTTAAAAATGAGTGACATCAGTTTCGAACAATGGTGTGCTATCAGGTTTTGCTTCAGGCTTGGGAACAGCGCAACGGAAACTATTACTGAGCTTCAGAAAGCCTATGGAGATAGTGTTTTTTCGAGAGCCCAGGTGTTTCGGTGGTTTAAGGCATTTTCAAGGAAGAGAATTGATTGAAGATGAACCAAGAAGCGGAAGTCCTTCATCTTCAAGAACCCATGAAAATGTTGACAGAATCCGGGATTTTGTGCTTCAGATCGTCGGTCGACTGTCAGAATGATCGGGGAAGAGTTAAATTTGACTCACACCACCGCTCATCAGATATTGGAGATGAGAAAAATATGCACAAAAATGGTTCCAAAAAACCTATTACCAAACCAAAAGGACATCAGGAAGGGAAGGTGCCTTGATTTTTTGCATTCAATTGAAAATGACCCTCATTTTCTGGAATGTGTCATTACTGGTTACGAGTCTTGGGTGTTTGAATATGACCCAGAAACCAAGCGCCAGAGTATGGAGTGGCCCACTCCAACCTCTCCAAGGCCCAGAAGCAAGGATGGCAAAGTCAAAGATCAAATGCATGCTTATTTGTTTTGTCGATATCCACGAAATCGTTCACAAAGAGTTTGTACCTCAAGGCCAAACAGTCAATCAACACTTTTACCAGGAGGTTCTTGTAAAACTTCGAAAAAGGGTCATTCGTGGGAGACCAAACATCAAAAACAACTGGGTTTTGCATCACGATAATGCTCCTTGTCACACAGCAATTTCAATAAACGAGTTTTTTGGCCAGTAAAAACATTCCTGTGGCTCCTCAGCCTCCATATTCGCCTGACTGAAGTCCATGTGATTTTTTCCTCTTCCCGAAGTTGAAATTTCATCTTAATGAAACTCATTTTGGGACAATTGAAAACATTCAAATGGCTGTAACCGACCAGCTGAAAGCTATTCCAGTATCAGAGTTCCAGCACTGCTATGAGGAGTGGAAGAACCGTCTCCAGCGTTGTGTGGCCTCAGAAGGAAGTTATTTTGAGGGTGACAATATAGAATTGTAATTTTATTTGAATAAAAAGAATTTATATAATCAGTCTCATTACTTAATTTACACACCTCGTATTAGGGAGAATGTTTTTGTGGGGTGATATAACTCACTTGACTCATCAAATTAAATTGCACTTACTGAGTGCCAGGGAGCAAATCTAATTAAGTACTTTACTGGGTTAAATTTAAATTCTTCCATAAATTTAATCATAAGATTAAATATTTATTACAGCCTAGAATGTTCAAAATGTGAGTAATTTTAACTAATACAATTTATAGATTAAAAAAAAGACTAAAAATATGAACGTAATATAACATTACTATTTCACTAAAAACCGAACTCAAGTCTAAACCAAAAAAGTGTAACCAGTGTAAGAATTGGCGGATAAAGTAATAGACACATTGCGATTAGGCTGTCTGAAAGGGTTTTATGAGCTTTAAAGGGTTCTCATAAATTCATGAAATGTGTAATTGAATGTTGATTCCCATGACAATGAATTTGTGATGAATAAATAGGTGACCAAATAAAATGAATTCATTACACCTGTTTTGAACAATAAAGTATATTTTTAATGGTTAGCTTAAGCAGGAAGGGTGCACAACAGACCTAGTATCACACCGGATTATGCTGTCTTGACTCTATAGAAAAATGTGCCATAAAAGATGTTTAATATGTTTAAATGTTTTAAAGATGTTCATATCTTTTTAAACATAATAGCTGTCCATATATGTAACACCGTTTCTTATGTTAAAATGTCTCATTAACTAGCTGGAAAATATTCAATTATATTTTATATAAGATAAAATTACCTAAATAAATCTAATTTTATTAAATAGACAAAGGCTTTGTATTTAATGTTGTTCCTAGTAAGTACTGTTAAACACTTTCAGTCAATGTATACCTTATTACAGGCCTATACCAGTGTGTTTAAAAATAGCCGGAATTTTCGTTTTTTGAAAAAAATATTTATTTATTCATCTACATCGATATTGTCCCCTTCAAAGAAGTCCTCACTAGATATTATGCACTTATGCCAGCGCTTTTTCCAATTCTCAAAACACTTCTGGAACTCGATCTTTGGGATAGCTTTGAGCTCTTTCTGCGATGCGCTTTTAATAACATCTATGCTTGTGAAATGACGACCTATTAAGGTTTTTTTTTATTTTTTGAAAAAGGAAAAAGTTACAAGGGGCCATGTCTGGAGAATATGGAGGTTGGGGGTTCATTACAGTGTTATTTTTCACCAAAAATTCACGAACAAGCAACGATGTGTGAGTCGGTGCATTATCGTGATGTAAACCCATGAATTGTTTTGCCACAAATCCGGACGTTTTCTTCGCACTGCTTCACGCAAACGGTGTTGAACTTGTAGATAATACACTTTATTGATCGTTTGACTTTGTGGCAAGAATTCATGATGCACTATGCCATTAAAATCAAAGAACACAGTAAGCATAACCTTGACGTTCGACTGCACTTGCCGAGCCTTTTTCGGTCTTGGAGAGCCAGAATGCTTCCACTGGGACGATTGAGCCTTCGTTTCGACATCATATCCGTAAACCCATGTTTCGTCGCCTGTTATAATACGTTTCAGTAATTCTGCATAGTCGCTGACTTCATTTAGTGATTCCTGAGCAACTTCCATTCAATTTTGTAACAACTTTGCTGCCACGGGTTTCATACCCAAAATGTTCACAAAAATGTCATGGCATAAGCCAATCGATATGCCAACATCATCAGCGATTTCTATGATTGTGATACGGCGATCATTCATAACCATTGCTTCCACGTTTTCATCGGTTGTTGATGAAACATCGCGGCCACTCGTAAATATTTGTTTTTTTCATAGCAGACTCACCATAGGCCTTTGTTAATATTTAGCACACTTTGTTACACTTTATTTCATTTTTACGCAAAACAATACAAATTCTTTGATCCATTTTTTTTAACAATCGAAAATCGCCGAGCTCATGAAAATACGTCTAACCTTAGCAGCTGCCATGGATAAAGTAAACAATTAATTCAGCTGAAAATTGTGTCATACTTCAGGGGTATATACGAGGGCTGTTTTTTTTTCAACTTCCGACTGTACCGCTAGACGGCAGGGCGAGCTGCATCGGCCAGTAATGCGCGGCAATCGACTGCGCACCTCTCCCACTACGACCTCACTCTTTTTCGGGCGTCCGACGCCATTACCAGTTTATCCAGTGACACATAAACATGGCTTCCTTGATAGAATCTCCTGCCAAGTGTGAGTTGCGAAGTGTCATTCGCTTCTTGCAAGCTGAAGGGTTATCCGCAGCAGAAATTCACCGTAGAATGAAACGAGTATACGGTGAAAGCTTTATGAGTGACAGTGCAGTGCGCGATTGGTGTAGGAAATTTAAAGATGGACGAGTTGACATTCATGATGAAGGAGGCCATGGACGAAAGTCGATCGCAAACGAAGACCTCGTTGAACGAGTTGACCAAAGTGTAAGAAACAATCGGAGGTTTACGATTACGGAGCTATCCAATCAGCTTCCTGATATTTCAAGGTCAGCCCTATACACTATCGTAACTGATAAGTTAGGCTACAAAAAACTTTGTGCTCGATGGGTGCCGAAGATGTTGACTGATGACCACAAAGCTCGGCGATTGGCGTCAGCAAGGTCTTTTCTGAATCGTTACGAAGCTGATGGCGATGATATTTTGAACAAAATCGTGACAGGAGATGAGACATGGGTTCTGTACGACACCCCAGAAACGAAACTGCAGTCCCAACAATGGATGCATTCAAACTCTCCAAACAAACCAAAAAATTCAAAAAAACGTTGCAGAAAAATCAATGCGGAAGGATGCTGTGGTACGTTACAATGTTTGCGGAGAGCTATCCAGAACAAAAGGAGAGGAATGCTCACATCAGGAGTTGTGCTCATTCATGACAACGCCCGTCCTCACAGTGCTGCTTTGACGAAACGTCTTCTTGACGGGTTTAAATGGGACGTTTTTGACCATCCGGCGTATAGCCTTGATTTAGCGCCGAGCGACTATCACCTTTTCCCGGAACTGAAGATGATGCTAGGAGGACAGAGCTTCCAAACTGACGACGCGCTGCAAGTCACCGTGAAAACCCATCTCAAATCACTGGCGGCAAACTTCTATGAAAGAGGTATTAAGAAGCTTGTACACAGGTATGAAAAATGCCTCAATTTAAAAGGCGATTATGTTGAAAAGTAACTAATAATGTACCTAACTCTTGATAATAAATTTATTTAATTACTCTCACTAGTTTTATTTTTATACCACATCGGAAGTTGATAAAAAAACAGCCCTCGTATACCAACACAGTAAAAAATTTTTGACAATCGGACTCTCCAAACGCGCGAAATTTAAACATTCTGGGTATTTTTTGAACATACCTCGTATCCTGTATAGGATTTGTAACCTCTTACCTTGTATTATTATTTAGCCCCTAATTATAATTTTTAACTGTAATGGAGGTTCAGAATGTACATTTTTAGTTAATTTTAAAATTTGTTACAAGTAATAAATTATATAAAACATTGTTTTTTTAATTACAGATACAACGAATGGTTATAAGTGGAGGGAATTTCAAACCAGATACTTTAAAACCAAAAGAAGTGGTATCTTTACTCTTAGATGATGAAGAGATTGAGAAAAAATGTAAGCTATGTTTAGTGTATAGTACTATATTTTTTCTTAAAATATATTTCCTGCCTAAGTTTGTATTATAAATGCACTTCGATGGTTCTACCCAAACAGTTTTTTTTTTTTTAATTTCCTAAATAAGACCGCATCTAGCCTTTGTAATAATTTTCAACCTTATTGCTGTAGATACCTTTTCAATGTTTTTAATTTTATTTCGATCTTTTACAATTGTAGTTATTGTAGACATAACCATTACCACATTTCAGTCAATATCTGATGAGCTTTTACCATGTTTCAGTCAATATCTGATAAGGTTTTACCATGTTTCAGTCAATATCTGATAAGCTTTTACCATGTTTCAGTCAATATCTGATAAGCTTTTACCATATTTGTACATTTTGATAATGTAGATTTTTTGCTCCAGGTATATTGATTATGCTTTTTCTGTGCCATTGATTTAGTACAAGTTTTGTTTTTAGTATTCATTTCAATACTAACTGATTCAACATAGATTTATTTCTTAAATTGACTACTATGTGTACAACATAGAATAGAAGCTCTCATTCATCTAAACTTGACATAAACACAGACAAATTAATTCTCTAAACTGACTACTATTCTACAGAATGGTATGGGATTTTAGGATGACCTTTGACCAACATGGGTAAAGCAGATGTGAAATGGAGGGAAGTTTCCCTTAATCAGTTAACTTTTTTCTCCCTCTGTATATATTGTATACAGTATGTACTGCATTTTCTTATTCATATATACAGTACAGTAATTCCTCACTTAACTATTCACCGCATAGCGCAGATTCATTACAGCATTTCTAAGAATTTCATTCAATGTCACTAGCAATTTTTATCAACTTATTTTAGTAATCAGCAAAAAACTGAACAACATGTGCTTAATGCTTTTTAGACCAAAATATGACGTCAGTATTTTACTACCTTATCAGTTACTCCCCCATATAAATTAACATTCTATGATTTTTATAATGAGAATTAGGTGAGCTATATACCCTAATATGTCTATGTTACTAATCTTTGATCATGTTAACAAGTTATTTGCTCAGTCTGGTTGACCAAGCGACTACGAGGATATTGACTGTTTATTTCGTTCATGCCAGTTTATTAAATGCCAGTTTCAACATTAAAACTAAAGAAAGTATCATTTTAGATGTTAAATTGCTACTTCAAACGCAGTTAGAAGCAGGTTCAATAAAAATGTAAACCCACTTAGTAAACCAATAAGGAGCCTATAACAGTATTATTTATCTCACATTATCTACTGATATGATGATGTAGTTGTTTGACCCTGTAGAGTGCTATTTTGTATAGTGCTGTGTATGATAGCAGAATGCATCTCCACCACTAAACATGGTATTATTAAACATAAATACAGTACCTATATTATCCATATGAGTAGCATATAAACAAACTACAAAATATTTATTTACTGAATCTGTATAATTAAATTGTTTATACCACTGAAGCATAGACTTTTTATTTCAAGTAATCCAAATTTACGCAACTCAGGGTCCAACTGTATAACATAGTGTTCTATTTTACTAACTATTATTAAGTTTTTAAACTTTTATATGTATTGTAAAATGAGATTATTATTGTGTTCTTAAAAATGTTTAATTTTTTGGGTATCCACACTAAATTTTATTACCTTTTGTATCTTCCTGAGTACTTTTATACAACTCCAATTATAATATCTATGCAATATTGGGGCCATCTTTAAGTCGATAAATATCTGTATGTTTACAAAGAAATACATTTAGAAAATACTAGCTTTAAATAGTTATTAGTTTCAAAATAGGTATTGAAAAAGATGATTTATATCAAGTATGTATTTATATTTTTTAAATATACTACAATAAACATTTATTAAAGTTAATTTGTTTAGATCGTCAAAAACAAGCTGAAAGGCGACTCATTGAAGAAAGTCGAGCGGACATATATAAAGAGAGAGAAAGGGAAAGAAAACGGAAGCAAAATTTAGTCTCTTTTAAAGTAGGTACATTCAAACAAAATAAAGCCTTCAATCTTCTTAAATTGACATTTGTTCGAAATGCATAAATGTTTCTAATTATGTTAATTATTTTTGTAGTAAATGTTGTTAACATACTTAACAATTTTAAGATTCGTTAGGTAGCAGTTTTTCTGTAATTTGTATTAGATTAATAGACTTTTTTTTAACAAGCAAGAATGGTGGTTTTGATACTGAGAAATAATTTTGAAATCAATATGAAATACTTTTATCATTTCATATTTAAGAATAATAACATGTTGTAACTGATTTTATTTTAGAGCATTAATTCCTCTAGAATTTATATGCGCAATTTATGTGACTTATATTTAGAAAACAACAAACTAGCAGAGTTGCGCAATTTTATGTGACACATTTTATTTTAAACTTTAATCCCTGAGGAATTAAGGCTGATATTAAATATTTCAGTGGTTTAGTTACATAATTAATTAGTTGACCTGCAATGTCAAATTTAATTGAAATGCAAGATTTATGTGTTCGTTAAATAATTCAACTCACAAATTTTTAATTCAAACAATCAACGTTACTTTATTGAGAAAAATGTATTATATCATAAAACAAACATATTAGAGAAATACTACGCTAGTTACATATTTTGTAAATTTTACAGATTAATTTTTTTATTTAGAGCTTTATTGTCTACAAATCTATGGCTGAGAAAATACCCTTTTTTCAAGTTTGCTTTGCGTGTTCATTTTATATTTAATTTTATAATTTCAACTTATAAAAAAATCTACAACATGATGCCAAAAAATTACATTTAGTACATTATTAATAAAAGAAATACAGCATTGAACATTTGAAGTTTTAAATTTTGAATGGTTACTGTTTAAAAAGTTAAATTCGCAACTTGTTCACTAAACTGCTTAATTTTTTTACAACTTAGCTGTTTTTGTTACAACTGGTGAAACCATGCGTTGTTCTTTGGATTCCCTGATTCTGCGGATTGTGTCATCTCGCTCGTAATTATGAATTTGGTCCCAGCATTGTATCGTAACACAGCATTTCATCTACTAAACAAAAAGAATATAAGAAACTGTTACATCTTTAAAAAAATTAAACTTTTCCTCGCTCTGCTATTTTATGCACATGCAGTTGAATCCTTGGTTTGGACGAGACAGAGAGTTTTAATACAAATATGTTATACGTAGCATCTCTACAACAAAATAAAACTTTAACTAACTATACACTTTAAAATAAAAACATTTCTTTGCTCCTCGGTTTTCGAGACGTGCGTCCCCGGGTACATTTTTATATCGAGAGGGTTTAATCATGGCCAGCACGCTTCCATCCTAATTACCGCGCACCGATCTGCGCATATTATTAGTTTCAGATTTACTCGCTAGAGGTCAGTATCCTCCATAGATTAATTTTACAAATTCACAATTTTTTTTTATATACTTTTTTATTGTTACATTTTTTAATTTATTCACGTTTGTTTTCTGAATCTTATTTTTAATATGTAACACCATCTAAAATGTGTTACAATGTCTTTATGATTAATAAATTATAAACCTGTAATATAATTTTTAGTTAATTTCTATGTGTGTGTGTGTGTGTATGTGTGTCTGCACACGTGCATGTTTTTTGTACAATTTAATTTATAGTTTTCCTGTTATATATTTCATTTGGTCTTTACAAAATCTTTTACTTTTAAAATCTTTATTATAAAAAAAATAGTTCATTTATTTTAATAAAATAAATTAATTAATAAATAAATTAATAAATAAATTTTCTTTTTAATAAAATAGTTACTTTATTAAAAAAATAGTTCATTGTAATTTAGTTATTCTATGTCTGTAAAATAATATATATATTTTTTCTGTGTATTGACAGGAACCAGGTAAACAAATGAGATTGGAAGAGGGTTTTGAAGATTCAATATTTACAATGGACTCTGCCCCTAATAGCCCTGCTCAGAGCGAGGTAAGGATAGCTGTGAGTGATTTTTAAAAAAGAAATAAATTTATCTGCTATATTAAATTTGATTTATTTTAAAAAGTGGTAGCATAGAGTTTGCTGTTGTTTATTATTTTTTTAAAGTTTCTGGTTCATTTCAAACAATAATGTCTTACTGTTTTGTGTGATTAACATTTACAGTAAAAGAGTAAAAGAAACACTCAAGCTCGTCCGTAATTTCTTAAAACATACACAATAATTTTTTTGTTTTGTATATGCTTTTACCAAATAATCAGTTTTCAGTTGACGTAAAGACTGGTAAGCCTCTATTAGCTTCTTAACTAACGACGGCACCAGTTTTAAAAATTTTATTGTCATGAATCTTGTATAACATTCATCGGATCTGAAGCATTACTTATCAGAGAGAGAATATATTTATACTTTTGTTCTATATACAAAATATCTATAAACTCACATATTAAGCATGTGACATCTTTACATGTCTTCGTGATAACGTTAAAACACTTTTCTCACCAGTCAGCTAATTATGTATGTAACTGGAACATTTAATTGTGGTTTTGTTTATATTTTACTCACAAAACACAAAAAATGACAGTGTTGCCAGGGGAGAAAATATAATACCTCAAAAACAATGTCGGGCCAATTAGCCTGATACATACATATACATATATATATATATATATATATATATATATATATATATATATATATATATATATATATATTATATACATACGTGTGTGTGTGTGTGCGTGCGCGCGCGTGCGTGCGGGGTTACAGAAATACCTCAACTTACACGATTCCCAAGTCACGTGTTTTTCAATCATGGTATCCGAGTTACACAGAAACTGGCCTGTTGTGGAAGAAAATGCCTAAGATAACTTTTATAGCTCATGAAGAGAAAATATTTCCAGGCTTTATGGCCTCCAAAGACCGATTGACAGTGATGGTTGGCGCAAATACAGTTGGTGACTATAAGTTGGAACCTCTCATAGTTTATCACTCAGAAAATCCAAGTGCATTAAAAAATATTTCTAAAGCTAGCTTCCCCGTAATTTGGAAGTCGAATCGAAAGGCTTGAGTGATAGCTTCCTTTTTTGAAGTTCGGTTTGGTCATCATTTCATACCTCAAGTCGAACGTTATTTTCTTCCTAAACAAATTCTTTTAAAGTAATTCGTAATTATTGACAATGCCAGGGTGTCTAGTGACAGGGAAAACCGGGAAAACCTGGAAAAGTCAGGGAATTTTAAGATTCTGGAAAATTCAGGGAAAAGTCAGGGAAAATTTTAAAAAATCGGGAAAATATTTATTTTGATTAGAAACAAAACTAGTGGCCATTGCTCTCGAATATTTGGTATTGTAAGCCAGCGGTTTAGGGGCAAGGCAGTCAGGAAAAAACACTTCTTTATTTAGATGCCCATTATTTGATAAGCCCAATGCTATGACTTCAGGACTTACGTCAATAAATATTAAACGTGTCGAGTTGGTACAGCTGGGAGGTTTTAGCCTGGACCGTGGCCTTGGGGTGCGCAGTGGTTTTGTTATCATATGGACAGGGGGGGATAACAGATAACTCAGTCTGTTTCTGACCACACAGAACGCTGTGTAAACATTCGTAGCCAGCTATTTGTCTAGACTCGTGATAGTGTGTGTTTTATTTGACGGTGATTATTTGTACACTGTTTATTTCAACATGGAAGGTTCCAGTTTTCATTGCCGTAGCGGGCAAGCGCGTCATGCAGATGTCGTCATTACCTCCTCTCCTTCCTCAGGATAAATATAAACTAAAAGATAAAGTGACTGAAGCAGAGATTATATGGTGCGTGAATTTAGTAATGCAACACTTCTTTACGCAATGCAGAAGGTAGTGTGCCTCTTTCTAATAATGTTCCCTGATAGCACCATTGCACAGAACATGAGATTGGGGAAAGATAACATTTCCTATAGTGTTGTATTCGGTTTATCAAATTATATTAAAGACCTGTTACTGACATCATTAAATTCAATTTCTAACTATGTAATTGGCTTTGATGAAAGTTTAAACAAAATATCACAAAGAGCCCAAATGGATTTGAGTGTTAGGTATTGGGATGCAGAGACAGATGAAATGAAAGCTCGATATTTTGGTTCTGTGTTCCTTACAGACACAAAAGCAAAAGAGTTACTCAATTCGTTCTTCAAAGTCTGGATTTATCCAAGATCCTTCAGATATCAATGTAAACTGGGCTTTCTATAGACATCTAAAAGAGGAAAAGTCAGGGAAAACTCAGGGAATTTCTTCAAGCTATTTTACTAGACACCCTGAATGCACTTGGCCATTCTTGTACTTTAACTAATTTTGACACACACGTGAAAATGATATTTTTGCCACTAAACACAACTAGTTTGCTTCAACCGATGGATCTGGGGCTCATCAAAACATTTAAAACTTATTATACAAGAAGATCATTTGCATGATCATGCGCATCTGCATGAGACAATGAGCTCTCTGTTGAAGATTTTTGGAAACAATTCAATGTTTTAGATACTTTGAGAATCATTGGACAGTATTGGAATTAAATTTCACAAAAACTTTAATGGCGTTTGGAAAATGATGTGTCTATTTTTTTCGCTACTGAAACTCAAGCTGAATCAGGGCTATAGTCTTATGAAATTGCTGATGTGATTGAACAACTTGTCGGTTTTGGCAGGCAACTCAATTTAGAAGTAGATAATGACGACATTCAAGAATTGTTGGATTTACACAACCAGGAGCTGACAATTAATTGAAGAGCTCATAGAAATACATGAGCAAGAGCAAGACCTTAAAAACCCAGATTCTTTAAACCCAGTTAAAGTAGAAGATGAAATGACGGTTCGAAACTTGACAAAAGGCATTAGTTTAATTGAGCAAAGCTTACAAATTTTGGAAAACATATACTCCAACGATGAGCGTATTTCTGCCACAAAACAAAAAAATTACCAGTTTCGAAGAAATTCTGCGTGAGAAAAAAATGTTCAATCAAACGAATTTACTAGATTTTATGAAGCTTTCTATGCCAAATCACAACAAGTGATTCGATAATGGTCAAGTGACCGGAAGGTGCCTCATCACTCAAGGTAAAATTATTGCACTTAATGGTGGATAAAATTACTTACAAAAGTAATATATTAACTTCATATATATATATATATATATATATATATATATAGATTTTTGGACTAGGAGACTGACAGACTTACCTTGGTAAGAGTCCACTCTGTAGTCTTGAAATAGAAACACATAAAAGCACTTAAACAATGATATATTTCAACCACACAGTGGTCTTTGTCAATCAAAGAGAAAACAGCTATCTTTCAATGTCTTGCTTCAATTCACCCTTGTTTGCAAAGCGTCTCCCTCCAAGATGTTGGTTAATGTGAGGAAACAAATAGAAGTCACTTGATACAAGGTCAGGGCAATAAGGCAGATGTCTGAAAACATATTATCAAAATTCCTCAAGCAGATTGAGTCTGACAAGCAGCGTGTGGGTGAGCGTTGTCGTGGAACACAAAACTATTTTTGTCAGTTTTGATAGACGCAGATCGTCAGAAGGGCATGCACGCCTTATTTCCATATTCGGAGAGGGAGGAGAAAGGATTTCATCAAGAGTTAGGCGCTGAACAGTTTCAATGGCCTGTCGAACATCTTCGACAACAGTCGAAGTGCGGGAAGTTAGGAGAGACCACTTCGTTGTTCATTGTGTAATGTTCTCCTTTCAATGAATGACTGACGCCAACAAGAAATCATTGGCTTAGACGTAATGTCTTCGCCATAAACATTACAAAACTTGCAATGAATTTCCGTCAAATTTTTATTTTTTGCCATTAAATAAAAGAATATAACCATGAACTTGGCGTCAGGAAAAAGTGTAACCTCCGTATTGGCTGGAGTCTGACTGCCCGCTCAATCGTAGGATGCACATTGGAATTTGACAGTGACGTCACTACACCCAGTCGCAAATTCCAGACAACTCCCAGACATTTCCTGCCTACCACACGGATTTAATAAAATAGTGTAACTTACTTATGAGACATCCCTAGTAATACTACTATTACTTGTTATTATAATAAACTTGATTTTGCTTCTTATGATGATTTTTGTATGCACAGGGAAGTGCTTTGCTAGATGATACAAGTAGTGATGCTTTGGTTGTAGACATGGATGGACCTACTGAAGTTGTAACTAAAGGTATGTTTAATTTGTTATTTGTAATGATGTCACATTTGTTATTTCTAAGTTAGTGCAACATCACATTATTAATATACTGTTTCATTTATTTCTTAATCATTTGTAAATATCTAAACTATTTTATTACTATATGATGTTTGCAGTCAGTGATAGGAAAGTCATATAAAGTAAATGATCTTATTTATAACAGTACTTTTCAACCAACTATAAACTATATAGACCTAAAAAACTTTCGTTATACTTCATATAATAATACCTTAGATCTAGAACTATTGAGTATTTGATCTATACAAACACTCCCACATCAAACTTTATATTTTCTCAAATGATACCTGGTAATTTAAAGGAATTGAAACAGCCCGTTTCTAAAGGAATATATTCCATTTTTGCAACTGTTCAATGGGAGACCAGATTTCAGATCCGATTCTTTGTGGAAAAGCTTATAAAACTGTTTTAAAAAAATTCCTCTAATTTGCAAGCTACATACAGTAATACTTAAAATTCATCATTTAAAAAATCCAATTATCTGAATTTTTTATCCTAATGGGTTGGGCCCCAATTGATTCGGGTAGTTGGAATTCTTTTGTATTTCTAGTAGGAAAACAGATGATTATGATCATAATATAAATTTTAATAACTATGTAACAATGGATTAAAGCTAATCCAAATATTTCACCAAAATCTGACATAGTGATTTGGTGACAGACAATCATAATGTTCCTTATCACAATGTTCAGTCTGAAGGAGCTCTTCATTGAACAATAAAATGGTGGTGTTGATATGAAAACATGTTTTGACTGTAGACCTACAGAAAAAAAATTCTTACCTGTTGTGAATTAACACTCGTTTGTTGAAAAATAATATTTTATAAATATATTAAATATTTATATACCAAATTTACAATTGATTTAAAACTGTTTTAAACATTTTGATTCTAAATTTCAGTTCGGATTTCTTCTAAACGTGGCCGACCTCGTCGATCTAGAGGGGCTAGTGGAGGAATTAATCGTTCATCACCACAGCTTGCTACAGCAGGTATGTTTTAGGTCACAGTTTGAATTTATATAAATATTAACCAATATTCTTAGTTTTATTTAACATTTCATTCAAAACACATTTTTAAAGTTTTTTTTTGTATAAACAAGTTTTTTATTATAATTAAACTCTGTTTAGTACCAATGAGGTATTTACTAAGGATTTTAGTGAATTTTTTAAAGTAAATTTTATTTTCTCTTTACTTTTTTGTGACATACCTTGCTCCTTCTCATAATTTTCTTCATCTATAGCACTCCTTTTTACTGAACATAAATGTGTTTGAATAACCTCTTCTTCAGTACATTTGATGTAACCTCTGTCATTGATAGCTTCCAACTAAGTTTCAGTGTCACTTAACAACTGAAGCTCTTCTAAAAATCATCCAGCTCTTTTTAATTTTAATGAGAAGAATTTAATGGTTTGTATGTAGCAACATACAAATTTCGGTCATCCATAGAAGCACTGTGAGCAGTGCTACATTACAATTAAAAGTTTTACTAATTTCCAATTACCTAAACTGGTCTGGTTTATCTGGAGATCCGAGATAATCAGATGCAACTTAAGGAAGTTCTATACACTTATTTTCAAGAGTAGAAAATTGCTCTTCCTTATACAGTACTTTAGCTGTCAAGATTATAGTTTAAAAGATAAATTTGTTATCTTATTTTAGTGTCACTTAACAACTGAAGCTCTTCTAAAAATCATCCAGCTCTTTTTAATTTTAATGTGAAGAATTTAATGGTTTGTATGTAGCAACATACAAATTTCCGTCATCCACAGAAGCACTGTGAGCAATGCTACATTACAATTAAAAGTTTTACTAATTTCCAATTACCTAAACTGGTCTGGTTTATCTGGAGATCCGAGATAATCAGATGCAACTTAAGGAAGTTCTATACACTTATTTTCAAGAGTAGAAAATTGCTCTTCCTTATACTTTAGCTGTCAAGATTATAGTTTAAAAGATAAATTTGTATAAGTACCTTGTCTAAATCACTTTGGTGAGTGAATAACATTTTTTTCTGAATAAATACTGTAATTAATATTATTGAACTCAAAACTCTTGAACTTGTCAAACTTCATCATTCAGATGCTGATTAAACATTGTAGTACCTGTCAATAAAAAAATAAAGTTTTGAAAATATAAATATATTTTTGATGTCATATTTGTATAATTTATACATCTCTTGTGTAACTCTTACTGCCTTATATTAAATCTAAATTTATGAATAAGAAATTTCCAAAATTTGTATATACAATATCAATAAATTGCTTTTAAGAACAACTTTTAAAATATTTAAGCATATGTTTATAAATGTATGAGTTGATTAAAAAACAATGTGCTAATTTAAAATTGTGTTTTAGACTAATGTAGGCCTTCATTTATATTGGTACATTGATTTATATATTGTACGTAAGTTGCTAAATAACAGGAATTGCATACACTTGACTGATATGAATTGATAGTCAGATTGGAAGGTAGATTGGAAAATGAAACCAGTTTATAGCTTGCAGATGTAATGGGCTGTATCCTATTTGTTTATGCCTAGAGGGATATCTTTCTGCAAGATCAGATTTTGAGAGCAACTGTTCTGCTAAAGTTGTTTAGTATTATCTATAATGCTTCTTCTCTTTCAATTTAGTATTTTTTAAATTTATTATACGAGGTAAGGCTAGAAAAAAAACCGAACTAGCACAGGTGAAACAATAAAACGAATGCAATAAGGCTGAAAATCGCCTGGCCTGTCACGTGACTCTTGCTCCGCCTACTGCTCGAGTTTCATCTGCCTCCTGCACTCAGTCTGCTCGTGGCGTCTGTTCTAAGTAGTTGACGTTTTGTCTGTGCGTCGGAAAAATGTTGAGTGTACAGAAAGAACAGCATGTTAACATCAAATTTCTTTTCAAACTTGGAAAATCTGCAAGTGAAACGTTTGTAATGTTGCAACAAGTGTACGGCAATGATTGTTTATCGCGAACACTGCAACGGACCGAGCCAACCTACGCACCATGCCGTCAACCCAGCCGTCGTTGACCAGCACGCGCGCGCAAGCCCGCCCACCAAACCGACGCCCGTTGCAGAGCAAGAATTTTGAAACGAGCCGCTCGCAGCCGAAACCACGAACGCTGTGCAATGCTCGCCAAAATCTGCCAGAGAACAAGTCACTGGACTTAAAAAAGAAAAAACCTAACTTGCTGCGGATTCTACCCTTAGCGGGTAAGTCGTCCCGGGGGATGGGTTCTTTTGAAAGACATCTAAACGGCGAAATGACCATATCAACTGTAGGAGAGTGTAAGAAACTTGTTTAAATTAATACTCAGTTTGTTTGCAAGTTAGTTAAAAAATCTTTATTTTTTAAATTAAAAAAAATTTAAAATTTACTATTACAATGCACAGTCTGCAATTTACCTGACTTAAAAATTTATATCCTTTGTGTTGGTTCTTAACACAGTTAAAAAACCATACTGCTTATTTTAGTTGACATTTAAAATTTAAATTAGAATTTACGATTTTAATTTCCTTTCAATCAGAGTATGCCAAAGCGTAAAACTTTGCTCTACTTGACGGTCAATCTTACTTGTCGAAAATATAACCCTTTACTATCTGTCGTAATTTTATTTTATGTTCCCAGGTTCTCAACCTTGCGATTTTAAACGTCAATATATGGTTTTGCTTACTTAACTTTTTACTGAAAATTTTAATTGTTACAAATTACAAATATTCGCTGATTCAAGCAAAGCCTTACCTTTCAACACACTCCGAAAGATCCCTACTTTTCACATTTTGTTCTATTTATTTAAACTCTCTAAACACACTACTTTATTTATGGCCATATTTTACATAGCCATTTAAATGATAAAATTTTTTCTATATCTTTCTCAATTTAAAATGAGCAGTTTTAAAATTCAAATTCTATTTACTTTATCAGGTAAAATTTCAAACAATTTTACCAACAACCTAAAAACAATTTCATAAAACATATCAAATTATATAAAAACCAATTATGAAATACATACTAAAACAGAAATTACATATAAAACCTATAGCCATATCTCCTACAAGATTATCAAAATATTTACTGAACATCAAATAATAATTTATAAAAACTTTTAAAACATCTGCTGAATAAATTCAAACACCTTCCCATATTGAAGTTATAATATTTAAATACATATTTTAATTCAAAAAGTTTACTGAAACTTATTTAAACCTTTTTCAAACATATCTTCACTCATTTACAAAATCTACTAATTTATTTAAATTCATTTAACCCTTTGATTAGAAAATATTTAACCCTTTGATTATCATTTGGTTAACCCTTTCTTCATTAAAATTTTAAATACTGAAATTTAATTAAAATTTATTTAATCATAGTTAAACCCTTTTAATGTAAAATATGGAACCCTTTTGTTCTCATTTGAATTAACCTTTTCTTCATGAAAATTTTACATACTGAAATTTAATTAAAATTTATTTAAAATTCATCAATGCAATTTCTGAAGGAAATTGATATTTAATAAATTTTGTATACCTTTGCTAAATGGCTACAAGCCCATTTGCCTTTATTTTAGAACTTACATTTTTAAACCAATTTGCAAACATTTCAATTTTCTTTCTAAGTTATTCTACCACCAAGATATTATTTTATATACACATAAATCATGAAATAAACAATATATATATACTTATAATCCAAACAAGAAAACTTATATTAACATATTAAAATTGGTTAGCTAGACCCACTTACAAATTTAAAATCTCTTGTTTAATTTAACCCTTTTATTTTACCTTTTAAAATATTTAAAGTCTACCCATATTAAAATCATGTCCCTTTATTCTTACTCAAACCTTGGTTTGATTTAATTTATTTCATACACCTACATAATTTCACCCTTTTCTAAATCAAATCAAAAGTTTACATTAAAAAGCTTCAATTTGTTATAACCCTTGTTTATTTTAAATGAAAACAATTTATGTCAATTTGTTTATTATGGAAAAGTGTCGTAATGACTTCTTCTAAATAAATTACCAATTTAGTTTAATTTAATTATATGAAATACCACTCCTGTTATAGGAGCACCTGAAACTAAAGCATAGCCTTCCAATCAGCTGTTGTAAAACAATGGCCTTTTGTCCGCCATCTTGGATATTTACTTTTAGCAAATTATATTTAACTTCATTTCTACACATCTTTTATTTAATTTCTTTACTCTTTCATAATATTTTAAACTCTTTAATTAATTTAAATCCTTTTATTCGATTTGCTTATTTAAAACCCTTTCCCTTTACATAAGTTCTAATCTAAAATTTCTATTTCCCTTACATACATAAAATACAACATAAATTCTGCATTAATGGCATCGCCATCTTGAAAACCCCCCACTCTTTAAAACAAAGCCACCAGCATTTACTTGTAAAATTTAAAGTTTACTGTTAATGATTTGAAAATTTATTTAAATTTTGTAACATTTTCCCAATTTAGAAAAAATTCTTCAAATTAAAATTTTAATTTGCAAAAGGAAAACAGTTTAGATCTGACCTGATTTTACACAAAGCATGGCTTGCCTATCTTCTCCCTCTCTTCTCCGTCTCTCCCTTTGTCCTCCAACGGGGTGGGGAAAATCCGGCGTGGCTGGTGCTTTGTTCCCACTGAAGAATACTTGGATGCGTCCCACGCCTTGCCGCCATCTTTGAAAACCTCCATCCCTTTGTGTATTTTTCTAGGCCTCGGGTAGATCCGCTCGCTTCACCCTTTGGTTGAATCCTTCCATCTTCTTTCTTCGATGCTATTCGCACCTCTTTTAAAACTTCAACGGTTACCAGTAAAATTTTAGCTTTAAGCCCTTCTTTTAACACTGTTCTTGGGCATCTCTTAATACAGAAAATAAAAAGAAAAATCTTTTAAAAACGTTTATCAATTTAGTTAAATTTTGTTTAATTTTGTTTGAAATTTAGACTCACACTTTTTTAAACTGTTTGCTAGGTTACACTGTTCACATCGCCTTGTCTTTCTAGCAAGGCTACAACACACACATTTAACGACGCTCGCACATAATTTGATGGAAAGTTTATAGGAAAACCCCTTTCGCTGCGATCTTGAAATGCGAAAGGGGTCCCATTACGAAACTACTGCGTCACGACATCTCAACGAAGCGAACTGTCTCTAGCCACTCATAGTTTTCGAACTATTTACGGTAATAAAACTATTGTTCATTATTTTACCGGAGCTACTCCCGACACCGACCTTACCCTTCGAGAGTCCTGGTTTAGCTGGGGCTCCAACCGACGCGAGGCCTGCTCGATCCCCGGGCAAACACCCCCACTTGCAGACCGTTCCCACGGGTTGTCAACCAATCAGGAGCTTAACTTGATGTCGCCTGATCGACTCGCGCACATCTTTTGTACTTTGGTGTAACGGCTCGCAAAAATGATAGACCGATCGATTTAATCCATTTTTTCGATCAAGCCGTATAACTCCTTAAGGGTGCTTCTGATGGAATTTTACTATTCTTTACTTTTGATTTCTCTCGTCTTGCTTTATCTCTGGAAATGTCGATGGTAATTCTAGGCCAATTTTGACCATCTTCCCCTTGCAAACTGCCTTAACTTTAAGTTACAAACCCTTCCCACGGTGGCTTGGTTTGTTTTACTTACATAAACTTTAGACTCTTTATGTTTTACATATTATATTTTTGCGGCATGTATTCCTGAAGAATATTGCCCGCCGCAATATCCCCCTTTAAAATTGAGACAAAATAAAATTTTTTGCAAAGTACCTTCAAAAAAAAAATTTACTTATACAAAAAAAAAAATTTTTATTTTTCGAGATTTATCTTTTTTCCTATTTTATTTGTGGGTGCTAGCTAACTCTTAATTTACCTTACTTATATATCTATTTGTCCTTGGTCCTCTTCTCCTTCTTCTCACTGAAACACTTAAAAAACTTTCACAATATTTATAAGTACAACCCTAAGTACATACATTTTTATAAGACTCACAACTCTCACTGTTCACTCACAGTCTTGATACAATAAATCTGATCTTGTTTTCTCTTTGCTTAATTTTTTAAAAGTTAAAAAATTTAAAATTTTTCTTAAATTTTCCATTTCTTAAATTCCCTACATTTATACCCTCATTAGTGGCTTTATTTTAATTTTTCATTACATACTTATAAACATTTTACTTTTCTTATAAATACACTACAGAATATCTAACCAAGTTCTTACAATTTATCAGCCGTTATTTACTTACGCTCCTTATCTTGAGTGAGGAACGATGTTCAGGTGTTCCCCTCTCACTCTCTGGCGCTGTCCCTATCAGCTGGCGTTATCTTGCCTACGCATTAGTCGGCCGCTCCACACAGCTGTGACCTTGCGTAGTAAAGCTGCTTCCTTATATTTTTTGCTTGGGTCAATGCTCTTACTGTAAACACAACTTTGGATCGATATTTGTTGCTCTAAGGCAACCTACATTTTTTGTTTTGACGTCAGGTCAGCTATCTGGCTTCAATGTTTATTATTAGTCTACGTATAAATTTATATCCTTAACATCGTACCTTCCTGTAGTCTCACTGAATACCTCTTTGTATTCTTTTATTAATTTTTCCAGCCTTTCCTCCTGAGTCTTGGTGAGAATTGAGTTATTTTTATCCTGCTGCTGTATTGTACTCAGGTTTCTTACATTGTATACTCGATGTGGTTTCAGTGTTTGGCCATTTTTAGAATTTTTGTGTTTCTTTCTCTTTACTCTACTCTTCCAATTTACAACACTTAATCTCCTCCTCATCCTGCATCTGGGTCTAGTTCGTTTTGCCTTGTCCTGAGTTCTCTTCTCTCCTCCTTTTTCATTCCTATTACGTTTGTTTTTCTTTTCCTCTGGCTCGCTCGCATCCTTGTTTCCTTCCGGGATTTCCGCATGGTCGTAGGAACATCCTGGGCCTCCTTGTCCTCTCTGTACCTTTCCTCCTATTTCTTCCTCTTGTCCTTTATACTTTTGATGCCTAATTTCGGCTTTCACGGGCTCTGCCCTTTTTTCCGCCCTAGTTCCACGTGTGTGACCTTCTTTGCGCCTCCCTTCCGGCACATTTCCGCTTGCTTTGCCATCGGCTCCTCTTCTTTTGTTTAAAGTTGCTGCTCCCTTCTTGCTTCCTTTTTGCTCTATTTCTTTTGCCTCCTGGCCTTCTGGTTTTCCCTTTTTCTCCTTTTTACTACCTCTCTGTACTATTTTTGCATTTGGTTTTTCCTTTGCCACTTCTGCTCCAACATTTCCTTCAGATTGGGATCCATGTCCCAATCCCCCCCCGAGACTCGGCCACTCCGGGTTCTCGATAGGGGTAACGACGTCAGCCTGGTGTACGGCTGGCGCCAGTACAAGCCCCTCTTCTTCGCTTGTACCAATCCATCCCACCTTGTCGATTTTTGCACTTCTACTAATCTCTTGGAGCTCTCCTGGATGGTCTTGTTCAGATCTTACTTCTTCTCCTTCCTGAGCTTCCAAGTTAGTAATGGCTGTGTTTGGATGGTCTTGTTTAGGTCTTATGAAGTCGAGACTGGCCATCTCTCCTTCGACCTCGAAAGTCATGAAGCGTCTCTCCATGTTGATACGGGCCTTGAGTCGATGTAACAGATCGCAACCCATGACAATTTCCGCTCGTAAGCGTTCCACCACCATGAAGCTACTTTCTATTGCATGACCTCCCAAACTCAGAGGAATAAAGGCCTGCTTACAGACTCTTATCTGGGGTGTCTTCACCGCCATAATAATGCCCGTATTGCTTACCGGCAATTCCAAGAATTCTTTCCCTTGGCGCTTCAGCTCGTTATACAGGTTGCCCTGTATAACGGACACGTCCGCGCCGGTGTCAATCTCAACACGCACTACCTGTTGCCAGATAGCGCCTATGAGTGCAGGGCATTCCTCAGAATTCTGGGATTGTCGGGGCAACAAACCTTCCTCCTCGAGCAGGTCGTCTCGTATCTCCATATTGAGACCTCCTAACTTCCTTTTTTGTTCCTTATCTGGCTGTTGAGCTGTGGCTCTTATCTTTTCTGGCTTTTCATCTCCTTCTTTCTTTTCCTGATTCGGAGTCTCTTCTAGTTTGCTTGCATTTCTGTTTCCTTCTTGGATCTTGGCTAGGTCACTGGAACTCTTTGGGCCTCCCTGTTTTGCAGCTTCCTGCTGCCTACTATTTTTCTCAATCTCTTCCTTTCTTCCTTCCTTACTGTTACTGGGTAGCTGTTCTACAGCATCCTTGGGCTCTGCCCCACCCATCGCCCTGTTTCCACTCTGTTCCCTTTTGCCTTCTCCTTCCAGCACGTTTTTGCTCGCTTCCCTGTCAGATGTAACTCCTTTTGGCCTTTCTTTTCCTTTTACTATCCTGTTACTCTTCTTTATACTACTAATACTCTTTTTTATTCCTTTGTTCCGGGTCTCGGTTCCTTTTTCTCGCCATTGTCTGTCTCCATGTTGTCTGCTCTCTTCTATTTCGCACGAGACCCTCCCGCCTCGTTTTTTGGACTCCTTGTCCTGAGTTCTCTTGGTTCCATGTTCTGCCTTGGAGGTGGTCTGGTCTCTCTCTCCGGCCTGGGGTTCCCATTGGTGTTGTTCCTTGGGTGAGGAGGCCTCATATTTGGAGGTGGCCTCTGTTGGTACCTAGGCGGCACCTCTCTCCCATTTATACCCCGGCTTCCGTTGTCCGTCTCCACGCCGTTCAGGAAATCAATGGCACTGGCCACTGACTCCCTATGAACTCCAAGGCTAGCATTCCGGACCTCCTTTCCGAAATGCGTCATCACCTTGTTCACAAGGTATCGTTCTGGTATCGGCGGGTCCAAATTTCTGGCTTTGTTAACCATTACTACGAAGTATTCGGACTTGCTGTAGGGTCCCATCTCATAATACCTCCCAGTGTCTAACTGCCGCCTTATCTTTTCTTGCGCTTCAAAACCCCAGTATCTGGCTAAAAACTTAGCCTTAAACTGCCCATATTGATCTCCTGGGTTCATAACGGCCTTCCACCAGCCTTCTGCCGTTCCCTTTAAATTTCTGACCACCATCTTCAGTTTGGTCTCTTCTTCCAACATGGGGTCTACTTCATCAAAGAGCTCCTCCATGCTCTTTATAAACGCTACCGGATCTTCATTATCTTTTCCATAATACTCGATCCTTTTTGCGCCTGCAAGCTCCTGATAATCCCAGGCCCGTGGTTTTACCCAGCTAACACTTGTCGCTTGCGCACCTGCACTCCTTACTTTGTCCGCGACTCTTTTAACGCTGGTTTCCACTTTCTGCAGGCCTGTTTGCAGGTCCACGATTTTCTTGTCCTGCTCCAGTTGCTCTTCTTCCTCCTTTTCGATCCTTACTTGTAATTGGTCGACTTTGCTCTCATAAGTCGACACTCTTGCGTCTATGCTCACCATGTGCTGGGCTATGTCGTCCTTATGACTTTTAAACTTTTCCGCCATCCTTTCTTGGAATTGTTTCATTTCTTCTCTATCCCTTTTTTCTTTTTCTTCTCGCTCTTTCCTTTCCTGTTCTTTCTCTTGTTGTTTCTTTTTTCTCCTGCCCTCTTTTTCTTCTGCTTCTTTTATCCTCCTCGCTTCCTCATTTTGCCATCTCTTTTCGGCCTGCTCTCTTTCTTTATATCTTTCTAACTTCTCCTGTTCTTCCTTCTTCTCCCTTTCTAACCTCCACTCTTCCTTCTCCTTTTGTCTTTCTAACCTTTCCTGTTCTTTCTCCTTCTGTCTTTCTAATCTCTCCTGTTCTTTTTCCTGCCGTCTTTTAGCCTCATCCTGTTCTTCCTTTTTTTCCCTTTCTACTCTCTTCTTTTCTTTTTCTTCCTTTCGTTCTTGCTCCCTCTTTTCTTCTCTCTCTTCCCTCTCCTTTCGCTCCTGTTGTCTTTTAGCCTCATCTTGCTCTTCCTTTTTCCTTAGCATCGCCATTAGCTTTTCTATTTCACTTCTTTCCTGCTGCTTTTGTGTCGCCATGGCTTCTGTTCTGTTTATCTCCTTTTTGTTTTTAATCCTTTCCTTCTTTCTAAACCCTAATTCTAAACTTTTCTATAAAATCCTTTACTTTACATAAAAATGTCGTTGGATGTCGTGCGTGTGTTTCCTATGCGCGCGTTCGTCTATGTGTTTGCCTCTTTCTACTTACTACTAATTACCCCTACTTTGCTTTCTTAACTCTTTTAAACTATTTCTCATACTATACTATTTAACTCTTACCTTCATCTTCTTATCTTATTTTTAAATTAATTTACCAGTGTTTTAACCTAGAACTGCAATCTAACTCTTTTCTTTAACATTCTATTATTTATTTCTTACACTTCCTAGGTCGAATTTCGCCATGTCTTTTTATGATTTTAATAGAGACCGAAATATTTATACGGGAAAGTCCGCAACTCTACCCGTCGGTCCCACTCGTTAGGGCGCCATCTTACTAACTGCAACGGACCGAGCCAACCTACGCACCATGCCGTCAACCCAGCCGTCGTTGACCAGCACGCGCGCGCAAGCCCGCCCACCAAACCGACGCCCGTTGCAGAGCAAGAATTTTGAAACGAGCCGCTCGCAGCCGAAACCACGAACGCTGTGCAATGCTCGCCAAAATCTGCCAGAGAACAAGTCACTGGACTTAAAAAAGAAAAAACCTAACTTGCTGCGGATTCTACCCTTAGCGGGTAAGTCGTCCCGGGGGATGGGTTCTTTTGAAAGACATCTAAACGGCGAAATGACCATATCAACTGTAGGAGAGTGTAAGAAACTTGTTTAAATTAATACTCAGTTTGTTTGCAAGTTAGTTAAAAAATCTTTATTTTTTAAATTAAAAAAAATTTAAAATTTACTATTACAATGCACAGTCTGCAATTTACCTGACTTAAAAATTTATATCCTTTGTGTTGGTTCTTAACACAGTTAAAAAACCATACTGCTTATTTTAGTTGACATTTAAAATTTAAATTAGAATTTACGATTTTAATTTCCTTTCAATCAGAGTATGCCAAAGCGTAAAACTTTGCTCTACTTGACGGTCAATCTTACTTGTCGAAAATATAACCCTTTACTATCTGTCGTAATTTTATTTTATGTTCCCAGGTTCTCAACCTTGCGATTTTAAACGTCAATATATGGTTTTGCTTACTTAACTTTTTACTGAAAATTTTAATTGTTACAAATTACAAATATTCGCTGATTCAAGCAAAGCCTTACCTTTCAACACACTCCGAAAGATCCCTACTTTTCACATTTTGTTCTATTTATTTAAACTCTCTAAACACACTACTTTATTTATGGCCATATTTTACATAGCCATTTAAATGATAAAATTTTTTCTATATCTTTCTCAATTTAAAATGAGCAGTTTTAAAATTCAAATTCTATTTACTTTATCAGGTAAAATTTCAAACAATTTTACCAACAACCTAAAAACAATTTCATAAAACATATCAAATTATATAAAAACCAATTATGAAATACATACTAAAACAGAAATTACATATAAAACCTATAGCCATATCTCCTACAAGATTATCAAAATATTTACTGAACATCAAATAATAATTTATAAAAACTTTTAAAACATCTGCTGAATAAATTCAAACACCTTCCCATATTGAAGTTATAATATTTAAATACATATTTTAATTCAAAAAGTTTACTGAAACTTATTTAAACCTTTTTCAAACATATCTTCACTCATTTACAAAATCTACTAATTTATTTAAATTCATTTAACCCTTTGATTAGAAAATATTTAACCCTTTGATTATCATTTGGTTAACCCTTTCTTCATTAAAATTTTAAATACTGAAATTTAATTAAAATTTATTTAATCATAGTTAAACCCTTTTAATGTAAAATATGGAACCCTTTTGTTCTCATTTGAATTAACCTTTTCTTCATGAAAATTTTACATACTGAAATTTAATTAAAATTTATTTAAAATTCATCAATGCAATTTCTGAAGGAAATTGATATTTAATAAATTTTGTATACCTTTGCTAAATGGCTACAAGCCCATTTGCCTTTATTTTAGAACTTACATTTTTAAACCAATTTGCAAACATTTCAATTTTCTTTCTAAGTTATTCTACCACCAAGATATTATTTTATATACACATAAATCATGAAATAAACAATATATATATACTTATAATCCAAACAAGAAAACTTATATTAACATATTAAAATTGGTTAGCTAGACCCACTTACAAATTTAAAATCTCTTGTTTAATTTAACCCTTTTATTTTACCTTTTAAAATATTTAAAGTCTACCCATATTAAAATCATGTCCCTTTATTCTTACTCAAACCTTGGTTTGATTTAATTTATTTCATACACCTACATAATTTCACCCTTTTCTAAATCAAATCAAAAGTTTACATTAAAAAGCTTCAATTTGTTATAACCCTTGTTTATTTTAAATGAAAACAATTTATGTCAATTTGTTTATTATGGAAAAGTGTCGTAATGACTTCTTCTAAATAAATTACCAATTTAGTTTAATTTAATTATATGAAATACCACTCCTGTTATAGGAGCACCTGAAACTAAAGCATAGCCTTCCAATCAGCTGTTGTAAAACAATGGCCTTTTGTCCGCCATCTTGGATATTTACTTTTAGCAAATTATATTTAACTTCATTTCTACACATCTTTTATTTAATTTCTTTACTCTTTCATAATATTTTAAACTCTTTAATTAATTTAAATCCTTTTATTCGATTTGCTTATTTAAAACCCTTTCCCTTTACATAAGTTCTAATCTAAAATTTCTATTTCCCTTACATACATAAAATACAACATAAATTCTGCATTAATGGCATCGCCATCTTGAAAACCCCCCACTCTTTAAAACAAAGCCACCAGCATTTACTTGTAAAATTTAAAGTTTACTGTTAATGATTTGAAAATTTATTTAAATTTTGTAACATTTTCCCAATTTAGAAAAAATTCTTCAAATTAAAATTTTAATTTGCAAAAGGAAAACAGTTTAGATCTGACCTGATTTTACACAAAGCATGGCTTGCCTATCTTCTCCCTCTCTTCTCCGTCTCTCCCTTTGTCCTCCAACGGGGTGGGGAAAATCCGGCGTGGCTGGTGCTTTGTTCCCACTGAAGAATACTTGGATGCGTCCCACGCCTTGCCGCCATCTTTGAAAACCTCCATCCCTTTGTGTATTTTTCTAGGCCTCGGGTAGATCCGCTCGCTTCACCCTTTGGTTGAATCCTTCCATCTTCTTTCTTCGATGCTATTCGCACCTCTTTTAAAACTTCAACGGTTACCAGTAAAATTTTAGCTTTAAGCCCTTCTTTTAACACTGTTCTTGGGCATCTCTTAATACAGAAAATAAAAAGAAAAATCTTTTAAAAACGTTTATCAATTTAGTTAAATTTTGTTTAATTTTGTTTGAAATTTAGACTCACACTTTTTTAAACTGTTTGCTAGGTTACACTGTTCACATCGCCTTGTCTTTCTAGCAAGGCTACAACACACACATTTAACGACGCTCGCACATAATTTGATGGAAAGTTTATAGGAAAACCCCTTTCGCTGCGATCTTGAAATGCGAAAGGGGTCCCATTACGAAACTACTGCGTCACGACATCTCAACGAAGCGAACTGTCTCTAGCCACTCATAGTTTTCGAACTATTTACGGTAATAAAACTATTGTTCATTATTTTACCGGAGCTACTCCCGACACCGACCTTACCCTTCGAGAGTCCTGGTTTAGCTGGGGCTCCAACCGACGCGAGGCCTGCTCGATCCCCGGGCAAACACCCCCACTTGCAGACCGTTCCCACGGGTTGTCAACCAATCAGGAGCTTAACTTGATGTCGCCTGATCGACTCGCGCACATCTTTTGTACTTTGGTGTAACGGCTCGCAAAAATGATAGACCGATCGATTTAATCCATTTTTTCGATCAAGCCGTATAACTCCTTAAGGGTGCTTCTGATGGAATTTTACTATTCTTTACTTTTGATTTCTCTCGTCTTGCTTTATCTCTGGAAATGTCGATGGTAATTCTAGGCCAATTTTGACCATCTTCCCCTTGCAAACTGCCTTAACTTTAAGTTACAAACCCTTCCCACGGTGGCTTGGTTTGTTTTACTTACATAAACTTTAGACTCTTTATGTTTTACATATTATATTTTTGCGGCATGTATTCCTGAAGAATATTGCCCGCCGCAACACAAGTGTTTGAGTGGTTTAAACGATTTAAAGATGGCCGCGAAGACACAAGTGATGACGCTCGCACTGGCAGACCATTGTCAGCAAAAACTGATGCAGCAAAACTAGAGAGTTGTTGCCAGAGAGGTAACAACGCCAAACATGCTGTTATTGTAATCAGTAATAAGATCAAGTTTATTTATTTCATATTGAACACCCCTTTTATTCATTCTTATTCTAGTTTCACCAAACTTAAGGTGGGAGTAAAGAGTAGAAATACCAATATTATCTCTCCACACTACAGATAGCTTAATTTTTTAAAGATTACATTCCTTGAAAACCCTTGATATGTTTAACCTAGTTTTTAAAGCAGTTGCAACAGTATGAGTGTTATTCTTTAGCAATTCATCAAATAACAGTGATGAAAGATACCAATTGTCTAAAAAATCTATATCCCAAGCCCATGAAGGGTTGGAATATACAGTCAACTCCCGATTATCCGGGATAATTACCGGCAGGGCCGTCACGGATAATGCGAAATTACGGTTAAAACAAATACCATAATATCCACAGCCCTACTTCTACCCAATGACTGTAAAAACAGCTGATAAATAGTACTGCCTCCTGTTGTACCGCCACTACTGTACAGTTCGTTTTGATCAGAAGCAACGCATAGACTGACCACTGAGGAAGGGTAGTGTTTACGTTCGACTCGAGCGATCACGTAATTCCGCGAATTCGGCGTTCGGATTTATTCACCGAAAAATGGCCGTTCGCGCTAGGGGTTATCGCACCTCCATGCATCACGTTCGATGCTTCGATGTGCTCTGATCTGATTGGACGTTGGAGATAACGCGTAATTAGGGATTCGCGCATCATAGAACCGCGTGAATTTATAAAAGGACAACAAGAAATATAACGTAAACTCAGACATGCTGACCGAAACTCTGTCCGCGAGTGCGCGTCACACGGAAACAGGTAGGAAGGATTTAGGACATGGGGTGGCGACTGCGGTGGAGTTGACAGTCTATAAATTATTCCGTAAAGGTTACTGTACGCCCCAAAGACCGCCCGCTCTCACACCCGTCTCACATATTTGACTCCTCCCGCCCCACTGCTTCAAGTGGAGCTGACGATCCCGGTTGATGCGATCCCGGATAATCGGGAGTTGACTAATATCTAAAACAACCGATTTACTGGCTAAAGATTTGTTACATATTTTATCCTCCCCAATATAAATGAACACCGAACCAAACTTTATAAAGTTTAAATCAAATTTTTCTTCACATTTTGGTTACAGTTTCTAGTGTAAAAAGTAGTTTGGGTTTTTAATAAAAACTATTTGCAAATTATGTAATTGTTGTTTGTGAATGTGATAAATTATAAGTGATTATGTTAGAAGTAATACCTTTTAGCAATTTCTAATGTTGTAATAACATATTTAAGGATTTAACTTTACAACTTTTAATTTTAGGTAGCAGCCTTGGTGGCCCACGTTCTGTTACGCTTAGAAGAGGTCCGGGAAGACCGAGGTTACGTCCTTCAGGTCCAGGACATACTGGTATCCGAGGATCTCCTCGCCAAAGAGGAATGTCCCGAGGATCTTCTTCAGCTGTAATTCCCACAACAGTCAATGAACCAATAAAACCTTTTGGTTATTATACACAAGATTTAGAACTAACTCCTTTGGATCCTGATATCACGTGACCATTAGACTTTTAAGGCTTGCATTGCATGTTTCTAGGTAATGGGAGAACATTAAGTTGTTCAAAATGATTTTATGGTGTGTGTGTGTTTTAAATACCAATTAGTTGGTTATATTAACTTTTTGTTTGGAGATCTTAATTACTTGGCCACTTAATAGGAACTACTAAGAGAAAGGCTGGATTTTTTAAATCAGGAAACATAGAAATTTTTGTGTTTTCTGAGACCAGGAACCATTTTGGCTGAATTTTTTAAAAACAAACTAATTTTGCCCCAAAAACCTAAATATTTATCATTAAACCATTCGTTTTCTCAAAAAAAACTCTCCAGTAAGTAATTCAAGAAAAAAATAGTTTAAGAAGATATTACATTACTTTTTTTATTTAATGAAACAGACTAATTCACTTAAGATTAACAGCACATATAATGTACAGTAATACCTCGACTTACGCCACCCCGTCTTACCCGATTCCCAAGTTACGCGGTTTTAAATCATGCTGTCCGAGTTACGCAGAAATTGGCCTGTTCTGGAAGAAAATGCTTATGAGAACTTTAATACCTCATGAAGAGAAAATATTTTCAGGTTTTAAGGCCGCCAAAGACCAATTGACAGAGTTATTTGGTGCAAATACAGCTGTTGACTCTAAGTTGCAATCTCTCATAGCTTATCGCTCAGAAAATCCAAGAGCATTAAAAAATATTTCTAAAGCTAGTTTGCCCGTGAATTGGAAGGCTTTTGTGACAGGTTTTTTTAGGCCTGGTTTGGTCATCATTTCATACCTCAAAACAACAGTTTATGTTGGTCTAAACAAATTTCTTTTAAAGTAATTCCTATTAGTTGACAATCCACTTGGCCATCCTCCTACTACTTTAACTAAATTCGACACATGTGTGAAAGTGATATTTTTGCCACCAAACAGAATTAAACATGATTCCCATGTGATTGTATGTAAAATTATACTCCGACTTATGCGAATTCTACTTACACGGTTATCGCTCGGTCCCACCTATTGCGTAAGTACGGGGTAATTCCTTTATGTGATTTGAAGTATCATTACTTTCAACAGATTATAAATAGCTGTTGATAATTTGAATGTATATTAGCAGCTGTTCCCCACTAGAAATTTTATGTCATCAGTAAAATATAATAAGCTTTTAAAACTTTTTGTAAAAGTGTTCATGATACTTTTGTGCTCTGTTTCCTATTATTTAACATTGCAGTAAACTCTCTATAATCCAAACCTTCACATATCTGCCCCCTCCAGTAATCTGGCATTTTTGTCAAGGATGGAAAATGTAAGGATGATCAATATGTAACATTAATTTTTCACAGCTTGTCAATATCAGTGACCTTCAAGCTGCCCGGTTCTAGTTGTGTAGCTCGTGATGTACAAATGATATCGAGCCGAATGTTGTTGCAGTAGTTATGCACAATGTACAGTGTATGTTATTGAAGTGCAAGTGAACAATGTCGTTGCAGCGTAAGCGGAAATATATTTAAAATTTTGTTTTTACCGTTAAACATAAAGTAACCTTTTATTGTAAAGTACAGACAAGTACATTCATTCTCGTTTTATCATTCCAAGTACAGTGCATGACTATTTCCCCATGTGTTCTTTATTTTTGGGCAGCACACATTGCCCAATGTGCTCAGTTTTTGCTCAATGTACATTGTGTGTACCCTAGTAATCTAATGTTTTCAGTAATCTGGCAGCATTCCAGCCCCATATGTGCTGGATTAATGAGAGTATACTGTACTAGATTAGTAAATCTAGTAGCATTTAAGATCTTATAAAAAACTTAGCAACTATTTTTAAAAAATGGCAGAAGTAAATAACAAAGAATGTATGGGAATATTTTATTTTAATGTCAGAGATTTTTAAGATATCAGAAACTAAAGAGAGATTATTTACTATTACATATTAGCTTATCGTGGCACAAATGTTTTCATGAATCTGCCGTTTTACAATCAACTCTTACCACTACCTGCATCTTGTGAAGGTGCATTTTTAGGTTTCTATGCAGTATTCTGCATATACTACTGGCAGACAATCCAAGTGAAATGAGATGTTTACAAACAGAACTCCAAATTCAATTTGGAAACCAACATTCTATTAACATTTCCTGGTGCTGTTGACGTCATAATTTGGGCTGCTAGGTTTACTTTTTCATGCCAATTATGTTGCTCTGAAATTCTTTACCAATTTTCTAATTCTTGATCCAGTGGGAATGAGATTTAAGATGACCAATAGCTAAATGAATACGAAATACACAATGTGTTGTGATCACAGATCCGTCATTTTCAATAAACTCTTCCACTAAGGACGTATTATCTTGTTCTGACTAAGGCATTGCTCACACTGAAAACTGCATGTCATGACACGTTTTGAGACGCCATCCCCACGCTTCTTCTCCTTTGGTGTTCAAGCAGCGACCTTTTGAAATCGGAAATGTTAATATAGAACAATCTGTATTTCTGAGTAACTAAGGTATGTAAAGTGAAATAGACAGTAGCATAAGTCTATAGTATTTTTGGATGTGCTGTAAATCACTTTAATATTTAAGAAAATAAAAATGGCTTTCCTTAGTAATAAAATAAAAATTACTCTAATAATTGAAGATTTGTGTTGTAAATGAATATTACAACATAAAGAATTCATTGCTTTTTCTAACTTTGACATACAGCTTATGAGAGAGATGGAGAGGCAGGCCTTTTTGATATAAAGTAACTTATAGAATCAAAAGTACTTTTTCAATATAATATTTTACTCATATTAAAATGTTTTTGAAAATGTTATTTATTAATAGTTTTAGCTCAATCTGATGTTAGTGATTATAGTAAATAAAACACTAGGAACTATTAAAAAATAGCAGAGTACCCATCCTTCATACAGGGTTGACGAATATTTTTATTGGTTTATTATGTATTTCTATTTGGGTTGAATTTAACTAACTGAAAATAAATTCCAATAAATTTATCAAACTGTAGTTTATAAACCTACAGTTAAGGGAGTTTCCAATGCCAGTGCTACGGTGCCCTGACGGAATTTCTAAATAAAAATAGGCCAATGTGAAAACCAGGGATCCTAAGAATGTCTATGTAAAATTTCAGGTATATTTCCCGTTCCCACATGTTCGACAGGGGAAAAAGTATACCGGGTGATCGAGAAAGTCATCAGGGATACGAAAAAAATAATGAAAACTCTCGCTCAGGGAAATAAATAAAATTTTTATCAAAATAAAGTTGGGTAAAATATTCTTTATGGAGTAATAACAAGTACTACGTCCACGTATCAACTGCGTGCCGTACTACGTATACATAGATTTAAATGTAGGCCTACCTATAAAGTATCCAGTTAACGATAGATTTGGTTGTAATTTTATACAATACTATATACCTATTTTAAAATATACCTGTAAAGTGTCCAGTAAGGATATTTGGTTGTAATTTTGTACATTACCTAATTAAACGTCTACTCCTGCGGAGTAATACTTTGTCATGTGATCTCTATTCTAGCCTTAAATGTGTACATTTGGTTAAACGTATAAAATTACTATCAAATCTATCCTGACTGTATACTTTATAAGTATATAAAATAACCTTCCGTGGCAATAGCAAAGAATAATTGTCAATATAGCTTCAAGACATGTTTTTAATTCATTTTATATGTATTGTATTTAGGGTGGGCAATGTGCATTTTTACCAGCACTATTAGCACCTCGTTTGGGGGAATTACATTTTTCCAAAACTGTAAACTTTTGGGGCGTGAGCGAGAGTTTTATAATTTTTTTCGTATCTCTGATGACTTTCCTTGTCGCCCGGTTTAATTTTTTTTGCTAAAATCAAACCCTTGGGAACAGAAAATAAATACCTAATTTCACCTCAATAGGTCCAGTAGTTTTTATATGATAAGTAATACACACACCGACAGCCACCATTAGATTTTTATATAATAATATAGGTTAGTTCCCAATAAATATTTCAAACTATAAACTTACTGTTTATTGTCTTGAAAACCAAGGGAAGGGAAAATTTGCTTGTAATATAACATTTGTAAGGTAAACTAACATAGAAAGATGAATAACAATTAATTACTATCAGCTGTTTAAATGTGTTTGAAAGTGATTGTTACAGGTGATTAAGCCAAGTTAAGTATTAAATGAAGTATAGAAAATTGAATGTTAAGGGGGTATTCAAGGCCCGTGGGGCGGAATTTCTAAATAAAAATAGGCCTATGTGTTAACCAGGGACTCTAAGAATGTCTATGTAAAATTCCAGCTCAATCGGTAAAGTAATATTTACGTGATTGAGTAACACACACAAAGACACCATTAAATTTGTATATATTAGTATAGATTTGTAACAAAAGATTATATACAATACTTTTGATAATAAATAGTAAACACAACCTGAAATCTTCAATAAATTGAGAATTGAATAAAATAATTTATACAATTAATTTTAAAAAATGTATGTAAAAATATTTTTTTTTACTTTTGATATTCCTTATTTTTACGTTCATGAAAGATGTGTTGAAATATAAGCTCAAAACTTATTTCAGCCTTACAAATATAATTTATAATTTAATAAATATAAATGTGAAAATAAAAAACATTAATTTTGAAAATATATATTATTTTTCAGGTATTAGCCAGTGAAATGCAATATACTTGAATTTTGAATGGTAAGATGTGTTGGTAATTCCTTCATAAACAATATTGCAAAGAAAAGTTTACCTGGCCATATAGAAAAGACAAAGGAATATGGGGAATTAATAAAACTTGTTATTGAAATCCCGAAATTGCAAAATTTTGAAAAAAGTAACTTTAATCTAGAAATGCATACAAAACTTTATTTAGTTAAAGTAATTTGATAAAAGTGCACTGTGGTATAGTGCATTAATATTTAAATTATATTATATTACATCTACAAAGTATCCAGCTAGAATAGGTTTGGTTTCACAAAATGTAATAAGGTTTTATAATATTTGAAATTACAACCATCTTGTACTGGTGATGCAATATATGTACAATATTTGATCACTTGATGTGTTCATTTCAGGTGTGAGAGTATGGAGGCCAGTTTACCTATTAATTTTATATTAGGAAACTTTAATAATTATATTTTTATTAGGAAACCTCTGAACTAGAGCTATATTTCTAATGAGTTCTCTGTTTTTTTGAGTGTATAACATTTTGTGTGTGTTCCTAGAGTAAGATTCTTTTGGTATTTTATAAATTTTAGGTTATAGGTAACAAGTTTTATTTTTCCAGTGATTCTAAGGCCTTATCTACATTATCAGGAAAAATTCTAATTGAATTATCATTTAGGTAATTGATAACTACATATTTTTTGTATAAAACCTTATTTTAATCATTGTATTATGAAATTGTTGTTTTTGTACATATAAAAAATATATGCAACTAAATACATTAATAGAATTATAATCATATGTTCTTTAATTATCTAGAAATATTTTGATGAAACTGTTCACTGTATGTTAATAAAATTGAAGTAACTTATTTGAATTAATTTATGCGGCAGTTGTATTCCAGAACAACATTACTGTTGTTATTAAACGAATGTTTTCAAGTGTAAAATATTGGCGCCTGCAAACAAACATCATTAGAACAATTATTACCCAAAAAGCTATTTTCAAAAACCTACACATTAAAATGATGAAGTTTTACTGTACTGAAATCTTTGTATCTTTTAAACTATAAAAGATAGAATAACAGAAGAAAAATGTTTTAAACTCACAAAAATAAGGGCTTTAATAATGGTCCTTGCGTAAAAATGGCTAACTAATACCTACTGAGTAAAGAATTATTTTTTTTAATAGTTTTACTTTTACTTTTGTTTTTTAGTGAATTTTTATTAGAAAATTAACCTACTGCGGTAAACGTAATCCGGAGACTAAGATGAAAGTTTGTTTAAGGTCTTTGGAATTAAAAAAATATTTGTTGAAATATATAGACACAAATATATACTCAAATCATGATAAATTACCTGTCCAAAATCATAGTAACTTTGGAACGAATCGCCCGATTTTGATCAGATTTAGTAAGATGTAATTTTGTATTTGTATGAATATGTTTGTTAATAGGAAGAATTGATTAATCAGAAGTTGAATTTTCACCTGCCTTTTTTAATACGGAAAATGGATTCTTAATTTTCTACCAAAATTGTTAAGTATTTCTGAATTGCATTTATAAAGTTTAAAATGCATTATGGAGGAACACAATTTTATATAATATTTTTAAAGTATAATTAAAAGTATAGGGGATCGATCATATACTAAAATACTGAGTAGGGTCGCCAACCAGAAGAAACATAAGAACAATATTAATGCATTAACTGTATAAGAGACCAATCATAGTTAAGACTAAATTGATTTAAAGGTTAATTTGTTATATACTGTTATCGTTCATCTTCTTCTAGAGCCCGTTGTGTAAACTTGTTTCTGCATTTGTCATTGCAAAGACAATTTGATAAAATGGCTGTAAATACAGTAGAACCTCTCTAATTCATCATAGTGATAACAAAAGTGCGGCTAAACTATTGTTATAATTCGGAATTCTTAGAACAACTATAAATGACTTTAAGATAAATACAGTAGCAATAAAATTGAAGACTTCATGGCAAAGATGGAAGTTTCCTATGGAGATGTTTAAAAATGTCATTATTCAAAGAAATTTATTGGTAAAATTGGAAGTCTAAATTTAACTCTTGTTTAATTTAACGGCATTAGAGATGTGACTAATGAATTTGACGAATTAGCGAGGTTCTACTGTATGTTGAATTATACATCTATAGAAGCAATCTGACTGTCATATGTGATGGAATTACTAACAACTATTAGAAATTAATTCTTTGTTTGTTTTATTGAATTGTAGTTTTGGTACCACTTGGCCATATGTAAGTGATTAATGCAGGGGTTTCAACAAGTATTTTTTATTTCTTTATTGAACCACCTGGAAACACGTCATGACCTGATGGTGTTAGGTAGCCATCCATTTGTGAACTACCTTTTTTCATGTGTCAGTATTCCTAATATAAGAATCAGGAATGATTTTACAATGAAATCTCAAAGAGCTCTTTTAATGTTTAACTATCCTCAGGTCACATTCTTGATTCACCTCTACTCTTCCCACTAGTTAGACATTTTTACCTCCTGACAGCTCATTATCCTTCAGTTCCTTAATGGTGTACCACATCCTATTCATAGGAAAGTAATGATCTAATCCTTGAGTTTTTTTTCAAAACTTGCATCCCGAGAAATAAGATCTCTTAGAAGAAGCAACTCTCGAATTTATATTAAAACCAATTAGCCACCTATAAGCCCTTTAGGCTTTTTGGAGGTCATGGTTTCGTTTAGAGACACTCGGACTTTAAGACCAGTGCAGCTCTTTTATATGAAAACATATTATTGCTGATTGGAAAATAACATGTTAATCTCAAATAATTTTCTATCTTATTTCTAAATTCTTTAGGTGTACTGGTTTTTGTGAATATTCAATAGTTGTTTACCTTAATTTAATGCTCATTTGATAAATAAACAAAAAGATTTTTAAAAAGTTTGCTTGGAGGGGAATATTTTTGTTAATGCTTATATATATTGGAATTTTTTGACTAGATAGGAGACTGACAGACTTACCTAATACCAATAGTCCAAAACTGCAATCTCATGGAAATAAATAAATAGACACATATAAATACTTATCACACTATTGAAATATTTCGATAAAAATGATCTTTGTCAATCAAAAAGAGAAAAAGAAAAGACTGAAGTGAACCACAGATGTGTATAAATATCCAAATGTCACAGATTTATAGTTTATGATATAGTGCTATATATGATTTGTATAAATATTGATTATTTGAAACTAGATATTTTTAAGCTCTACTAGCTTAAATATATATATATATATATATATATATATATATATATATATATACGTTGTTTGTTAGTTTTTTATCTATTTCCAATATATATATATATATATATATATATATATATATATATATATATAATATATATATATTATTATTTCCAATAATATATATATATTGGAAATAGATAAAAAACTAACAAACAACGTCTCGTCTGTAATCTTGTAATAGACATATAAGAAAACAAAGATAATTAATAATAATATTTCAGACACAACAGTTTTTCTTTCTGATCGAGAGAGGGTGCAGTTTGTCCAAAATATTTCATTATCTTATACTTATAATTTATTTAATTTTCTTAATGATTTTTGTACTTTAAAGGTTTTACTGGTGGGGAGGTTTTGATATATATATTTCAACATTTTGCACCAATCATTAACCAAAATATTCCCCTCCAAGTAAAACTTTTTAAATTTTTTGTTTATTCATCAAATGAGCATGTGTTTAAAGAAATCAAAGAATCAACATGTTTTATAATTTTTAAGATATGTAGTTTTTAAAAAATAAAACATAATTAAATAATGATTGTTAACCTTTAAAATGACTCTAATCTAAAGTAGAAACAATTTACTTAATGCATGGTGAGGATCAATAACTTTTGTAATTGTAAATACACGTAACAGATTGCAATAAAATTTGTTGTTTAATAGTATTCAAAAGATCAAATAAAAGTGTTATTTTATAAATTTTCTTTTTTGTTTTAATGTAACCATTTTCCCTTAGTTTTTGTTTAATCTTCAGCTTTGCATTCATAGGAGAATAAGTTTTATTAATAATCTCTCTCACACACACAGACAGCACACACACACACACACACACATATTTATATATATAGCTTTGCAACACTGTTTTCTTGTATTCACTAATCACTTTCACTATATGTACTTAAACAAGAATCTTACTTGGTATTTATGCAATTTAACTTTCAAAGATTGGTAGTATCTCCATCATCAAGCATTGTCTACTACAACCCCCCCCCCCTTCCGTGATGCTTGATGATGGAGATACTACCAATCTTTGAAAGTTAACTCGCATAAATACCAAGTAAGATTCTTGTTTAAGTACATATGGTAAAAGTGATATATATATATATATATATATATATATATATATATATATATGAAGTTAATATATTACTATTGTAAGTAATTTTATCCACCACTGAAGTACCTTGAGTGATAGGTAAAATCATTGCACTTAATGGTGGATAAAATTACTTACAATAGTAATATATTAACTTCATAAAGTCAGTGCAACGGAAAAACAATGGATAACGTAAAATATCAAGAATATATAATCAGTTATAATATTGCATTGCATATTCCACAAAATTATGAGGAAAATATATTGTGCAAAAAAACATTTGTGGTTTTTGTATTTTGTTGTGAGAACCAAAGTTTTAAAGTGAAACAATCCACCATCAGAGATTTTGATTAATTTCAATTTTAATGGTATTATATAGGCCAATTTTTCAGTGTAATTCCATTTTCTATATTGATGAAAGAAGTTGTATATATCTAAAAGATATTTGGTACATAGTACGTAGTTTATGGTTTACTGATATACTCGAACATTTTAAAAACTGCAAACAAATTCAGATTTACTGATTTGTAAAATAAATTGCTAAATATTTTTAAGGTCATACCAAAATAAACTGAATAGCTTTACTGTTAATTTAACAAATTTTTCTGATGGAAATATTACTTATTTTGGGAAAAAAGAGATTGCCTTAATATGGAAATGGATTACAATTTTTTTTCTAACCTTAAAAGATGTATGATGTGATTTGTTTTCTGGATCTTTTGGCTAAATGGGGCTGACTTGGCAGTTGCTGAGCAATCCAAAAAACAGGCTACATCATACTGACTATTGTAGAAATTATAAATAATTTCAAAACCAAACAAAGAAATTTAAAATATACTTAATAATAACTTTATATATTTTGTTACTGAAACCATTAATTTACTTTAGGCTTTAGATTGTTGCCTCCAATTACTTGAAGAATTGTGAATAAAAACTTGAGCACATGTGAGGAGCATGTTTTACATTGAATGGTGATGTACTTTCAAACTATTTCAAGAAAATAATTTTCATCAAAATAACTGTATAATTATTGTATTAAATTGGTAGTTTCTGTGCAGAAGTTGTTCATTAAAATAATTGTGGTTACTTTCTTTAAATACCAACATGATTTTTTTTTGTCAACAACGGTGCTACTTTGTGTACCATAGATTACAGTTAGCAAATGGTTAAAAGTATAAGAAAACTTTTTCAGGATGTATTTGGTGAATTTAAAAGTGAACGCAGAAACAGCATATGTCAGAAGAGCATGTGAATTTCATTAATTAATTTTTTTGCAAATAAAATATTGGTTTTTTAAAAGTTCATTTCAAACATTTTTTTAAAAATAGTCAGTTAAATTGTATACTCTGACAATACTCTTAAAATATGGTTTAAAAATCATTTAAAATACTTTTTATCTAGACGACAGTGGCTCAACATTGTAGTTTTTTTTTATCCTGGCGAAAAACCAATTGTGGTTATCATCGTCAAACAAAATTTAACACGGAACGCAATATTTTAAATAAATTTAAATACAACAAAAAATTACAAAACAAAAAACAACATAACAATAAATAACAAAAAACAACAATAAATCTATAAATATTAAAAATTAAAAAAAAACTATAAATAACAAAATAACAACAAAGAACAATATAACAGTAAATAAATAATAACAATATGTAAAACAATATCAGGTAACAATTTACCAATAAATAAATCTCAATAACAAGAACATAAAATAAATTAAATTAATATAAATAAAAGAAACACAGGGAATTATATGTATAAATTGATCGAATGCAAGTTATTTTTTAAATTTAACTAAGTTCAAAGGAAAATATGAACTTTATTTTAATCTTACAAGTCATGATGTTCAAAACTGTAATTTTAGGATTGTTTCAGACGAAGTTTGGTATTCAATGTTATGTTTTTCATAAAAACAAAATCAAGCTTATTTTCGGGCTTATGACTACAAAATTTGAATTTTTTAAAAAATATTCCCAAGTTATAAGTCTAAAAGGTCCTGATATGTGTTCTATGAGAAACATATTGTTGAATACCATAGATTTCCCTAACTTACCACTAAAAAAGTAGTTTAAAACATGTAGGCCTACCTTATGTAAGTGTTTAGATACTGGCTCAATGTCGACAAGCATTTAAAAGTTCTCTTGTTTTTGGAGAGGAGTACCTCAGACTCCATTTGATAACCCCCAGAGCAATCTTATGCCCCCCAGAACACAACTTGTAACTTCATCCATGCTTTTAAGGTGTGCTTGATTTGGCTCTCTAGCAAGTATGACCTGAATTATACTTAATACCTGACATGTTTGTATAAGAAAAAGGTGCTCAAGGGTTAGTGGGCACTGGAGTAGCCACTAAAATATTAACTGCAAGTAGAAAAACATTTCTATATATAAATATGGTAGTATTCCAGTATTGTGACCCAAAAAAATGTTAAACTGCTCAGACATACAAATTTATTTAAATAGTCCTAATTCTCAGTTTATCCAATAAGCAGGAATTCTAACTTTGAAACAAAACCATTTTTGGACTTTCTTTATTTTCATTCATAGATTGAGTTTTAAAAGTGAAAGCAAGCCTACTTGAGGTTAGCCTCTGCGCGAGTTTCTGGAAACCATCGGAGCAATAAGCGACAACCAAGCTGGCTTCCGCAAATACAGATCCACTACAGACCAAATCGTCAAGTTTACACAAGCGGTCAAGGATGGGTTTAACCATAAACAATCAACCCTCGCTGTTTTCGTTGATTTCAAAGCAGCATATGACAAAATCTGGCGGCATTTGCTCCTACATAGGCTGAAACGCAGGGGAGTGACCGGTAACATGCTCAGGTGGATCAAAAGCTTCTTATCTCACCGCTTTATCAGGTACAAGTTTCAAAACAGTACATCTTCTTACCGCCAACTACGACAGGGTCTTCCCCAGGGAGCGGTGCTTAGCTGTTTATTATTCAATGTTATGATAGACGACCTTCAGCAGGCTATTGAATCAATTTTGGGAATGCAGTGTCTCTTTTTTGCTGACGATGTGGTTTTATGGGCAACAGGCAGCGGCATACAACGCCTCCAAGATGCAACTAACTCCGCACTTATCAGCCTAGAAAAATGGTCAAATCAAAACAAAATGGAGGTTAGTGTGGAGAAAACCACTGCCCAACTATTTACACTCTCAACTAAACCAGGCACATTTCAGGTCCAATACAGGGGCACAAACCTCCAGCAAACAACTCAATCGAGGTATCTCGGCATTATACTAGATACCAGGCTTTCCTTCAACAGCCATGTAAGGTCTACGGCTGAAAAAGCACAAAAGCGCAACAATCTACTGAAGCGATTGACGTCAACCAAGTGGGGAGCAACACAGGATGTCCTAAGCACGGCCTACAAAACATATGTCCGTCCAGTGATGGAGTATGGGAGCGAAGTTGTGTCTCTCTCCTCTAACAGTACTCTATCTAAATATGACGTGGTCCAAAACAATGCCCTAAGGACGATCACTGGAGGTGCCAAATCCACCCCCATAGTGGCGATGCAGTTACAAGCAGATATAGAACCCCTGGAATCCAGAAGGGAGAAAAGCACTTTAAAATTTTGGGAAAGAGCTAGGCGAATAGACTCCAGTCACTGGAGTAGGTACAGACCAGCAACTCAGAGGTTGAAAACACAAATCACCCCCCTAGTGCACGCCGAAGCACTAAGAGAGAAGTATAACATCTCCACCCCGAGCCCAGCACCACTGCAAAGTTTCACTGAGGTAGTCGACGCTCTGCCAAAAGTAAACCTTCAGCTGCTGAACCCTTTAAGCAGTAAAAAGGAGACCAACCCAACAGAACTAAGGAAAAACGCTCTCGAAACCATTCATAATCTTTACCCGAGTAACGAGTGGCTTCATGTCTATACAGACGGTTCTTACATACCTGAAACTAATTCTGCTGGGGCAGGATCCTACTGCGGGTTTTTCCAGCAATCTTCAGCTGTTGGCAGGAACTCTAGTAACTTCGAGGGAGAAATATGTGCTGTCACTGAGGCGGCCAATAATATTGAGGCGCTAAACTTACAACCAAGCAGTGTTGTGTTTCTTATAGACTCACAGGCTGCAATCTCTGCCCTAAGCAACAACAAACCCACTGAAAGCCTGAATGCCTCGAACTGCCGCAAGAAATTAGCCAACCTTATTAGCAGGGGCTGGGATGTCAGCCTACAGTGGGTCCCCAGCCACGTGGGCCTTCCAGGAAACTAGAAGGCGGACGAAATGGCCAAAAAAGGAGCAGAGAAGGAGTAACCTGAAACTCTCCAAACCCTTGAAGCAGCAAAATCCCAAATTGACTCTACCATATCCAGGCTCACTAAGAACCTACTAAGAAACGCATCCACGGGCAAAATATGGGCAAACTTAGCGATCCCAGGCCACATACCCGGTCATCTGGAGAGAGGTGAAGCTGTTGCAAGGTTCCGCCTGGAAACCGGTCACGACTATCTGCAGGCTCACCTACACCGGCTTGGCATAGCCGAATCGGACGTGTGTCCACTCTGTTCCACAGAAATTATGGTGGCAAGTCACCTGCTCACCTGCCCAAAACTCAACCATGCTCTTTACGACATCACTGCTCGGTACTGGGAGGCTCGGCGTCAAATGGCCCAACTGCCACAGACGGGCGTTGGATAATGAATGAATGAATGACTTGAGGTTAGCCTTGCCCAAAGGATGCCACAATTCTCCCTTTTTACTAGTACCATTATTTTTATAATGTAATTTAACCCTCTGTAGCTGGGACGGTAGTACTTATTTCATACTACCTACAGAACTGGTAGGTCTGAAAAAGGGAAAATCATGAGTGAGCCACTACTGGAATAGCGTTTAAAGGCTTAATCTAAGTGTAATGTAATTGGATTTCGGAAATTCCCTTTCGTATTTCAGTAATTGTTTACCGTTTCAAATTACCTTGTCCAATTCTGTTTATAATGATATTTTTATAGTAGGCCTAAGAACAGGAGTAGTTAAATCACGTGACTTGTGTTCATCTTATATTAAAAATAATGGCTGCTCACTTAACATTATACTTCTAACAACCACCGTGTGAAATGTTTACTACTTCCAAACTACTGGTATTACCCCTCGGGTATCCTACCCATCAGATAAAAGAATTAAATAATCGTCGCCATTTAATAACGCCCTTTAGGCTTCTGCCTATGTGGGAGTGTTTCACAGATTTAAGTCCCGTAATACAGAGGACGCCTTGAGCGTGCGTGTTTAGTACTGTAACCCGTCACGCGACGCTAGCGCTCGCGAGCTTCTGAATATAATAACACCAATTTGTACTATGTAGCCTACTTGTAAGTGGAAACCCGAATATATAAGCTACATAAATTCAATTGAAGATGTATCATAATAATTTTTTTGGTTGTGGAAAGATACTACGAAAAAAATGTTATTGCTTAGGTATCTAAACATAAACATTCAGTAAACAACTAAACTAATTTATTTATGCTACTGTATTTCAAAGATTCACGCACAAAGATACCACAAGCATTTGGTACCAAAGATTCATAGCCTTTTAACGTTTTTTGCAGGTTACAGATTGGCCTATTATTTTTTTAACCAGTTGGGCGGAGTAATAATTGTTTTGCCATACACTAAACATTTGTAAAATAAATACATTTGACACAATTAGCATTATAATAATTACTAAGTCTTTTGAAAATGTAAAAAATATAGTTTTTATAATTACTCACATCAAAGTTCTAAATATTTCGTAAATAAAATGGTTTTTTAAATTTCTTCTATTAGCCCACACCCTCTTTATATATATATATATATATATATATATATATATCTTGTACAAATTTTCAATCGTTAATAGAATACGTTTTTATTCATCCAATCAAGATTAAATACATTTTTTTAAATATGTAGTGGATGGCATTTGATGTTAATACAGTTTCTTCAAATATTTAATCAATAATTAAGTAATTTAAATTTAAGGGGTCTAGGTTGGATTCTAACTATGTAGGCCTATCTTCTCGTTCGAAGTCTAGCACTTTGGCACTAAGCCAACTTTTCCATAACTAGAAATGTAGGCCTAGTTCTCAAAGATGTAGACTATATATGAATTTTTATTATGCCCTCATCTGGTGTCGTCGAAACCTTCATTGTACAGCCCTAAAGTGTTGACATGGTTACCACACAATATCATAAATAATAAATACTATAGGATTAAAAATGAATGAAAAGAATAAAATAAACAAACAAACTGGATTAACGGTATCGAACCTTGCTTCACAAGCGGACAATGCGAAAGGAAAGCGAAAAGAAACTACAACACAATGCGAGAGACGTAAAAACGTTAGCGTGTAAATAGTAACAAAAAAAAATAATAATCCAAAATCATGCATAGAAAGGAGAATGAAAAATTGCAAGGAAATTCGCTTTTTATTTTGTCACCTAATGTTGTTATTCTGGCACACACACACACACACACACACACACACACACACACACACACACACACACACACACACACACACATATATATATATATATAATAAATTAAAAATATTTCATAAAGAAGAATACTTTTAATAAATATATTTATTCAAAGCTTTTCGCCGATAAAATAGTTATTCTGGCACACACACACACACACACACACACACACACACACACACACACACACACACACACACACACACACACACACACACACACACACACACACATATATATATATATATATATAATAAATTAAAAATATTTCATAAACAAGAATACTTTTAATGAATATATTTATTCAAAGCTTTTCGCCGATAAAATAGTATCAGCATCTTCAGGAAAATAATTATCTAATAAAATACTTTTACAAAATTAAATCATATGTAAAATTTATCGGCGAAAAGCTTTGAATAAATATATTCATTAAAAGTATTCTTGTTTATGAAATATTTTTAATTTATTAACTATATTACAAGAAAACATATCACCATATTTAATATATATATATATATATATATATATATATATATATATATATATATATATATATATATATATATATTAAAACAACATACGTTATTGAAGTACAAGAATATTTATTAATTTATATTCAAAGCTTTTCGTTGGTAAACAGTACCAACATCATCAGGAATGAAAAACCAACGAAAAGCTTTGAATATAAATTATTAAATATTCTTGTATTTGAATAACCTATGTTGTTTTAAATTATTAAACAAGAAAACGTATTATATATATATATATATATATATATATATATATATATATATATAGCCTATATATATATATATATATATATATATATATATATATATATATATATATATATATATATATATATATATATACACATATATATATATATATATATATATATATATATATATATATATAGTCATATATATATCAGGCGCGTATCCAGCGACTTGCTTTGGGGGGGGGCGATCGATGCATTATATATATAATGTGTGTGTGTGTGTGTGTGTGTGTGTGCGCGCGTGCGTGTATGTAAAAACATAGAACAGAAAAAGTTCTTTCTACGCTTGCGTTAGAAATCGGTAACGTGATAAAGATTCGTAGCAAATTAGACTTTTTAATAAATAATTATTCCAATTTCGATAACACTTATGGCTAGAGAATTTTATTAATTTCATAATAAGCTATTATTATAAAAATGGTTTATTAATTAATATAAGTAGTAATTTACTAACGCTTGCAAAATTACGTATTGAAAATCATATGTTCGAGACTAAGCTTCACTAGCGCTATCTGTTTAGCGTAAACGTTTAGACGTTTACGAGCGTATGCCGAGGGAACGCGTCACATTTTCAAATTAAAAATTAAAATTTAATTTTTTATTTACAATAAAAGACGAATTAACTTAAGTAAAAGTCTATTTTAATAGGAAGTCGGAATTTAATAATATATTGTCGATTTTTAACTCAAAGTTCTTGAGGGTTGAGGGGGGGGGTGATCGCCCCATCCCCCCTTGGATACGCGCCTGTATATAAATATTTATATTAGTTGTGATCATAAAAGAAAAAGACACTAAAACAAAATTTTTCTTTGTTGTTTTAAGTAGGAATTGACTTTAAAAATTTTTTCTATTACTTGTTTTACTTTTAAAGCGTTGAGAAAGAATGACTATTGGAAACGAAGAAGAGATGATTGTGAATTTAGGTAGATTTAAGGTAAGTACATGAAACTTCGTGGTACACGATGATCGCAGGAACACCATCGATCCACGTGTGCAAGGTCTTGTACTTGGAGTAAAGCTCTTCCCCTTAGAATTGCAAAGAGACACATTACCTCCACTGGTAAAAAAGAATAGTTACGGGTAGATGAAAATATCCAAAGCCATAAAGAATTTCCCAGCAGTCTAATAACTCGCAAGACAAAATAAATTGTACAACTTGTTCTCTCATAACCCAATTTAAGCTACCACAAAATACGAAAGAGGACACAACTGCTTTGTTCTACCTCTCCCCTATCCTCTAATTTACGTTCGCAAACTCAACTACAAGAATATGAGTTCTTGAATTTTGTAGTCCATTACGTTCGGTGAATCTTATTAATCACTTAAAACAATAGTTTATGACTATCTTAACTTTAAATTAAGTAAATTTGTTAAAACTTACTGAGACAGAACGTTTTCGATCGCTATGTGCCGATCTTCATCAGTGTCTTCTGCTTGGAGATATTGGGTCAAGCGGTGAAGGTTTTAAAGGTAGGTTTTCGATAGTATCAAATAGTATGTGTGATTTGTACTGTGTTTGTTCGTTTAGTATGTTTGTACTTTGTTTTTTTGTGTGTCTGTAAGTTTCATATTGTTCTAGTGTGTTGAGATGTGGTCCTTTTTTGTTGATGTGTAGGATTTCTAGGTTATGGTAAATGTCTGTGTATTTGCGTAAAGGTCTTGTGTATTTAATGTCCTGTTTCTTTTATATGATTGTAAAATGTGCTTTCAGATCCATGCTCCATAGACTTAAAGAAGTCCCAATGACCACCGAAAACATAAACAAAGAACTAGACACAATTAAATATATAGCATACACAATGGATACAACACCACAATAATAGACAAACTATGGTACAAGATACAAAAAAACACTAAAATTATTACTACAGACAGGGAAAACAAATACATCACACTACCATATATAAACAAAACACAAACAAAATAGCCCGCAAATTTCAAAAAATAGGATACAAAATAGCATACAAAACTAATAACAAGTTACAATATAAAATACAACACAACACCAACAACAAATATAAACTACAAGCACCAGGCGTATACAAACTGAACTGCGACGAATGTAATAAATTCTACATTGGACAAACAGGTCGCAGCTTTAAACAAAGAATCGAGGAACACAAAAAGAACACCAACTCAACATTTTACAATCATATAAAAGACACAGGACACAAATACACAGACATTTACCATAACCTAGAAATCCTACACATCCACAAAAAAGAACCTCATCTCAACACACTAGAACAATATGGAATTTACAGACACACAAAGTACAAACATACTAAACGAACAAACACAATACAAAGCACACATACTATTTGATACTATCGAAAACCTACCTTTAAAACCGTCACCGCTTGACCCAATATCTCCAAGCAGAAGACATTGATGAAGATCGGCACATAGCGATCGAAAACGTTCTGTCTCAGTAAGTTTTAACAAATCTACTAAATTTAAAGTTCGGATAGTCATAAACTATTGTTTTAAGTGAAGAATATGAGTTTATGAAATATTATGTTTCTATCGAGATCAATAATATGGCCTACGCTTTAGCCAATATTTATTGTTTGGGAGATTTAAAATAATTTTTTTCTTTCAGAATGTATTTTTCAATTAAACATAAGTTCTACAATAATGAAAACTATCCAAGTTAGACCAATTGTTATAAACTGATAACTTACTCAAATCCTGCTTAAAATAGTTTGACTCAAAAGTACAATTAATTGAAATTACAAAAATAAAATTTTTCGGTTATTTTTTTTCGTTAAAAAAACTTTACTAATGTGTTTATTTATACATATGTTTAGTTTATTTGGAATTACTTCGTAGGCATAGTCGTAGTAGTTACCCTATAGGCCTATCATATTATAGCCTAAGTTACTGTATTTAAAATCGTACTAATTGAATATGAAATGTTTTCGTTCTGACTACGTGATCTTAGGAATGTCTTAGATCATATCAAATTACAGCTCATGAAATAAAAGTTCCATTTCTAGATGAGTGCAGTTTTAAAAAAATCAAGAGGAAATTCAACAGTCTAAATTTATTTTTGCAATTCCTTCTATTAGTTCACACTATCCTTATATATATATATATATATATATATATATATATATATATATATAAATTCGCAATATGTATTCTTGTGTATTAATAAAGAACTAAGTCAAAATACAAATACAAGAATTACAAAGATAAATTCAATTATAATTCTTGTATTTGTATTTTGACTTGGTTCTTTATATATATATATATATATATATATATATATATATATATATATATATATATATACAAAGCCTATATATAAAGCCTATACATATGTATATAGCTTAATATATATGCCTATGTATATTTTGTTCAAATTTTTAATTTTTTATAAAATACTTTTTATTCGTTCACTCAAGTTCAAATAGTATTTTTTAAAACTTATAGTGAATGTCACTCTCGTGTCTCGTTCGTGATAGTTACAGTCTCGTTCGGCCTGGTTGACCTGTAACACCCAGTGACACAACTCCTAATGGAGAAATAGCATTGGAAGGTCCAGACAGACTAAAATAGCCAAGCAGTGTCATAAGGCTTCATTGGATTGCAAACGACATACAACCTCGGGAGTGTTCGGTTAAGATCGGCTTCGTCCGAAAAGACGCATCTCCACCCCGCTCCGAGTTTGTTGACACTCGCAGTTATACTTTGATTTAAAGTAGAATAGGAATGGGTCTGTGGCAGGGTAGGGATGGGATGTTGTCAGTTCGAACGCATTGACAGTCAACCCGCCACTGCCAGCGACTGAAATTGCAGAGCGAAGCAAGCTACACTACTAGTAAATCACTCCACCACGGTTACGATGTCACTGAGCGACGAAGGGAAGTTTAACGTCGAATTGGCAACAAGGTTCACCCATGCAGCAAGATGTGAATTTCTTATTAGCTCAGACGGCTGTAATCCCCACTCCCTCTGGTCGATTTCACTCACGCAGATTCCTATTCTGTTTTAAATCATACTTTAAGAATGAATTGAGATGAGTTTGTTAATAAAAAAACTAATGACTCTAGATTCTGTGGCTTAAATAAGTAAAAAAAATACAAATAAAAAAATGCCAATATATTTCCATCAATAGAATAAATCAAGGTATTAAGCAGTATCTATTTATTTTCCCTATAGGCCCAAGAACCCTTTACGTTTTCATGATTACGATTTCTTTGCAAAAAAAAAACTAACACTTTACGCTCTTTTCATATGCAGCCCCATAGGTTTTAGGCAGCAGCCACCATTGAGTGGTAACAGTTTTATGATTGCATAGGTTATGTGGTAGAACAGCTGTTTTAACGCATAGGTTATGTTACTTTATTTATATTAATTATTTAATAAAAAGCAACTCAAATACAATTTTTTTTATATATAATGATTTTCTTGAGCAACTGTGGCCTGTAGATAACCTCAATAATTTTTTGCTATATATGTTTTATATATATACGTTTTAAATTAAATTAATTTTTTGTTCAGTACTTCTGAAGATGGTTACCTTGTAACTGAAATGTACATCAGGTGAATAAATAAAGTTAATTTGCGGTTATTGAGTTTATTATTTAAAATATTACAATTTTTTTTGTTGACTTAAATAGGAGTTGACTTTAAGCAATTTTTGATATAATACCTACTCGTTTTACACATTTTACTTTATTAAGTTTGAACATAAATCTAACAACTGGTTAAGCATTAGGTTATTTAACTTTACTTATCTAAGTTAGGTTGAATTTTTTATAACTGATATTTGTGTATTTTTTGTTTAAATTTAGTTTAGGAAGTCGATAGGTTGTTTTAAGTAATACAACTTCGTTGTAATAAATTACATTTCTTTCTAGTGCCACGAAAGTTCGAAAACACTAAACCTTGCCTTTTGTGAACAATACCTTTCAACGAAATACTCTCCTAAACTGTAACTCAAAATAAAAACGTGGCGAAGGATCGATTAGCCGAGATTACGACTTCAGACCTTCCTTGATCGATTAATCGATGCCGTAATCGGTTTCGGCGGTCCTTGCGATAGTTGGCCCTCGGTTCATGTCAATCTTGAGACTCAAGTACTGGGCGGTTGTACTTGAAACTCGATCTTAGGCGCCGCTCGAAATCAGCTGTTATTAGGACCTACGGGCGTTACCAATTGCCATCATAGCCTTCGAGCACCCCAAAATTGCGTGCAGAATCTTTTCTGAAGAATGGTTCTTGAATATAGAAAATATCTGAATATAGACCTAAGTTAACTGACTAGATACACATCGGTTGACTGTATAGGAACTCTTAGTAGAGATTTCATGGTATTTTCCACCATCAGCAACTTCTTACTTAGAGTACGCGTAGTACTTAATATGTAGGCCTACTTTATGCATTCATTAAATATTTTAAACGGTTTCGATTTTGCTTTACATTTTCATTTGTATGATGGAACGTAAATAGATAATTATGTTTGATACTTCTAAATGGCGTTTTGCTAGCATACAACTATAACCATAATCAGCTGGTGACAAAAATATTTACATTAAGTGTCTGTTCTTTGGGCCTAAATTTTTCAGTATTGAACTTGTTGGTAGATTAAGAAATATGGCTAAGATAATATTCCAGAAATTTGAGTTACTTACACAACTGTGTTTTTAGGAAACGTATTGCAATATCTAAAATACGTTATATCTATCTATCTATCTATCTATCTATATATATATATATATATATATATATATATATATATATATATATATATATATATATATATATATATATATATATATTTCATCCACATTATTACCTCATGCATTTAAATTTGCAATCTATGTTTGTTAATAATGTAATTAATGAGATTCTAGTGACATCATTAAAAGAATTTATATAATAGAATAAATTTGAGTTGTGAAACAAAGAATTTTTTTTACTTTCTTCAGGTTTAAAAAAGTTATATTTTGCTACTTAGTTTTTTTTTAGTTTGTATATTTTTATATTTACAAAGGGAGGAAGAGGGAGAGAGAGAGAGCGAGAGAGATGACTCACTTTGGTTAAATAATATGGGTTCTAATCCTATAATAGATGAACAAGAACACTCAACGTTACAAAAATGATATATTTCGGAAACGTTGGAATCTTGAGTTGTGGAAACTTGAGTCACAGATGTGTATAAAGTATATAAAACTAAATGCCGTAAATACACAGATGTATACTTCACAAAAATGTATTGTTTCATGTAAAGCTGATTTTAACAGATATTTGTTGGGAACAAAAATTCGGCATAGCCCTATCAGAAATGTATCATTATTTTTGGTCTTTTGACTTTCGAGTTATCTTGTATGTCTATTATAGTATTAGGCGGCTCTGGCAGCTCTCGTTTAGCCTAAAATATTTCAAATACGCTTTTAGCTCTACTAAATCTAACCCATATCCCTATAGGCCTACATTGCAAAATTACGAAATTTCAATTTATTTCGCAGAGAATGTTTAAATGTGTGATGGTAATATTTTCCCATTAATATAAAAATATATCTTTATAATTATAAGTTCTCTCTTCACATAGCTGAGATTCAGTATAATTCAGGTAAGAGATCTTGTCCACGTGTTACCATAATCCAGTGGTTCCCAACAGGTGGTCCGTGGACCCCTACGGTTCCGCGGGGATTGTCTTAGGGGTCCGTGAGATGGCATTGAAATTAAAACATTTTTATTTAACACATTCACAGCGTTCATATCCGATCGTTGAATTCATCAAGAGGATTTAGTAGCCAAGAGATTACCTAAAATGTTGCAGAAAACTCTCAATGAAGTAGTAAAAATTATTAACTCTATTAAGACTCAACCTTGTCAGTCTAGATTGCTTTCTTTATTGTTGAAAGAGATGAGCAGTGCGCATGTGCAGCTTCTTATTCTTACCAAAGTAAGGTAGCTCTTTCGAGGTAGTATATTGGAAAGGTTTTTGAGCTTAAGGATGAGGTCAGAATCTCCCTTTTGACACCAAGTATGCAGGTTTTCTTGAAGATATTTCTTGACTTTGGGCAGCTGATTACTTAGCTGATGTGTTTGAAGAATTGCATATTTTGAATCTAGGCTTGAAAGGTAACAATATAGATATGTTGAAAGTTGAAGTCAAAGTTAGTGCCATGGTCAAAAAATGTCAGTTGTGGGCAACAAGGGTCAATAAATGCTCTATTACGAATTTCCCCACTTTGAAAGATTTTTTGGAGTCTTCAGATTAAAACCTAACAAACCAAGTAAAGAAAAGGTTAACTGACCACCTTCAAAGATTAGCAACCACTTTCAGGGAGTATTTTCTTAAGCAAGATCCTAAAGAGAGTTGTATTAGAAAACCGTTCTGCTTTTCTTAAGATCCAGAGTCTTTCAGAAGGGGAATAAGATAAACTTGTAAACCTAATCATCAGTGGCACATTAAGCAATGTTTTTAATGGCGAGAATTTTGATTGACGGTACGTAAAGACTACAAAGCACCCAACGATAAGGCAATGAAGGTAATGCTACCTTTTCGAACTACCTTCCGATGTGAAGAGGAATTCTCAGCTATATATTTCATGAAAAATAAATATAGGAATCGGCTTGATATGCAGTATGATTTCAGAATAAAAGTGTCACGTATGGAACCTATCATTTCTGAAATCATGAACTCAAAAAACAGATTCAACTCATCTCACTGAAATTATTGTTAGGCTTTGAGTTACTGCAATTGCATTCTATAATAATTTTGAATTAATAATATTATTAATATTCTTGTTGTACTTTTACTCTACAGTTTTCCTCTGTTTATCGTAATTAAACAGACATGTGATACTTGATTTAATCCTTTAACTCTTTGTTCCTAACAAAATATTAATATAAATAAGTTTAATGAATTTCGCCTGGACCTAAAAACTTTAACATGTTGATAGTCTTACTTTTCGTATTGTAAATAAGAAATAAAACACTTCTTGAATGTACTTATAATAAACTTGTGGTAGCATCCAATTTAATTTCCATATGTAAAAACAGTTTCCATCTTAAAGTAAGTGGTTAGGCTAACCATATTTACTTACTAATAACTAATACAACTCAAATTATTTTGCGTGTAATCTACAATTTAAATTTAAGAATTTGAGGGGTTCTCGTTTCAAGGGTCGTTATTGAAAAAAATTTATTGGGAACCACCGCCATAAATAATTACGATACTAAGGAATCCACGATTTTCTTTATTTCTATTTTTTTGTGGTAGAAATATTTTTTGAAACTACCTAAACACTCTTTAACAATTATTGAAAAAAACTATTGAACAGGTTTTGTCTATTTTTCGAGCTTTATTATTAAGATGGGATTTTCAGTTAAGCAGTAATTACAACTAATTCTTTACTGTTGCAAACCATATATCGAGTTTTTTTAGAGTAGTATAACACTAAGTTCTTGCTGCCCTGCCTTTCACCAAGTAAGTACGCCTAATGTGTTACACTTTCCTGTACATAGCGCGGCAGCAAGGAGTGACTAAAGGGGAGTTACCAAAATGCCTAAACATCACGAAAAGAAGTTATTCAAAAGTCACACTACAGACTGATGGCTGCTATAAGGCTGCAGCAAAGCAAAACTCAGAAAAACAAGAGCTACAAAATATAGGATAGACTAGACATTACGAGAAAAAAAATCATAAAAACCTTTCTAATAGAAACGAGAATTAGACAGAAGATTTTTCAAATACTGCTACAACAAAACAATATTAAAGAAACACCAAAAACAGAACAGAGTCGTCAAACAAAAACAAACGACAAAATTCCGACTAAATGAAAGAAAAGTACTGTTGGGGTTTCTTGACATTGAAACAGCCATAAGACTACCACAAAAGTAAATAATGTGTATGCATCTTCTGCTTAGCCCATATAACCAGGGTTGCTCAAATTTCTTGATTGAGAGACGATAGTTATGAAAAATCAGTTTGTGACCCAGGCACTAGTAGGCCTATACATTGTTATTATTATTATTACTAGACCTACCAGTATTTATTATTAGAGTATAATTAATTATTATTATTTTATATTGTTTGGGATAAACTAAACAAAGTTATCATCGACAAACCAAGACACATTTCTCAGACCTCAATTCCATACAAAATAATTAATAACGCCATTGCTAAAAAGATGTGTCTTCAGAACAAGAAAAGAGTGTGTGTCTGATCCTATTATTCAATGCTTGTGGGAACAATATTAGCAAATATTAAGTAAAGAATATCTACAAATGCGTGTTTTATTTCATTCTTTTTTATTATTTAAATAGTTAATCGCGTAATACTTAAACCCTTGGGCGTGGTTTGGCCGTAGTGAGGGTACAGCGCTCTTGAGGAACATTACAGACTGTAAGTCAAGCATTGCTCGGACGAGCAGACGCCTGAGGGCACAGCGCTCTTCCAAAACCTTACAGACTGTAAGTCAAGCATTGTAAGACGCCCGGAAGCTGGAGGGCACAACACTCTTCGGGAACTTTAAATAGTGTAAGTCAAACAGTGCTAGAACGGCAGGCGGTCTGAGGGCACAATGCTATTCTGGAACCTTAGAGACTGTGGGTCAAGCATTTCTAGAACGGCCGGCGGCCTGGGGGCACAACGCTCTTCTGGAACCTTACAGACTGTAGGTCAAACAGTGCTAGGACGCCCGGAAGCCGGACGACACAGCATACTTCAAGAATCTTAAAGACTGTAGGTCAAGCACTGCTAGGACGGCCGGCAGCCTGAGGGGACAACGCTCTTCCATAACTTTACAGACTGTAGATCAAACAGTGCTAGAACAGCTAGCTATTAGCCTGAGGGCACAGCGCTATTCTGGAACCTCACATACTGTAGGTCAAACAGTGCCTTGACGCCCGGCAAGCTGAGGGCACAGCGATCTTCCGGAACCTTACAGACTCTAAGTCAAACATTGCTAGGACGCCAGGAAGCCGGAGGGCACAGCCCTCTTCTGAAACCTTAAAGATTTTAGGTCAAGCATTACTAGAAAGGCCGGTAGCCTGAGGTGACAACGCTCTGGCATATTTTTACAGACTGTAGTTCAAACAGTGCTAGGACGGCCAGCTATGAGCCTGAGGATACAGAGCTATTCTGGAGCCTCACAGACTGTAGGTCAAATAGTGCCTGGACGCCCGGAAGCCGGAGGGCACAGCACTCTTCTGAAACCCTAAAGACTGTAGGACAAGCATTGCTAAGGCTACTGGAAGATGAGGGGACAACACTGTTTTAAAACTTTACAGACTGTAAGTCAAACAGTGCTAGGACACCCAGCTATTAGCGTTAGGGCTCAGCGCTCTTCCGGAACCTAAAAGACTGTAGTTGAAGTATTGCTAGAAGGCCGGAAGCCTGAGGGCATAACGCTCTTCCAAAACCTTACAGACATAAAATAAGAAGTACGGCTATTAGCCTAAAATCGCAGTCCTATTCCAGAACCTTACAGTCCGTATGGCAAACAGCGTTAGGAGGCTCGGCAGCCTGTGGGTATCTTCTGTCTACCAAAGTGTTTATGCCTATAACTAACCAAATAAGCATAGATCTAGAGCAAGGTTATGTTTTCTAAAGTAATTAGTATTTATTTTATTCCATCTTCAACTTCAGCTACCAATTTATCGGTATAGGCCTAGTAGAAAACACGTATTATTATATAAATACTTGTTTAGACGAGCACTTACTTTTTGGTAAGTGAACACGGGCGTTTCGGGAGATGTGTCCCATTCAGAATTTGGTCCCGTAACTCGTGGTTCAAATTAATACTGAGAAACATCTCTCGAAACGGTAAACAAAAAGTAAGTGCTACTTTAACTAAGTGTTTATATATTAATCTATGATAAATCTTTAAAGTATTTTATTATATTTTTCTTTTTAATAAAAATAATGCGAGTAATTTCGTAAAATACATTCCCACTATGATTTAAATAAATCAAAGCTTTTCAGTTGATTTAATTTAAAAAAAAGAATATATTGTTTCTTTTTCTGTCCAATTAATACAAAATTTAGACCCCTATATTTTTTATTATCCTAAAATGCGTTTTTGCATAGAAAATTATTGAATGATACGATGAGGGTGGACATTAACAATTCCACCGTAACGTTTGGCCGAGAGCAGTCATTCCTAACTTAATTTAACATGAAAGCGTACAGGAGCTGTTTCTAAAGAATTCTTTCTTTGTTTATTACAAAATTTAAACAAAAAAATAAAATTCTATGAATATAATTAAATTCCAGCACCGCATTATTTCCAGCATGGCAAACTCAGAATCTATGAAATATACAGCGTTTGAAGAAGGATGAAATTGTGGTAGCAGAAACTCCTTACATTTGTTCTTAGGTATTTAACGTTAGTAAGAAAATTAACACCGACGATTATTGTTGATTTTGCTTCGTTATGAATGTCTAGTTTATAAGACGGTTTCCTTTAATGTCAATGTTTCATTGTTTAACTTATGACCATTTTCAAGACAACAACATATTTCTATTGCAAGAATTAAATTATATTTTTATAATATATTTAACCTGTCATTAGCCTATATAAAAAAAAAATTATAATAGTTATTATTCTCTTCTGGTATTCATTAGAGTCTTGATTGTTTAAAAATATATTAAGTTAAATAGGTTTAATATAAAAGAGCAACAATTTTATACAAACATAGTTCTTAAATAACTATAACCCCTGTTCCAGTAACTTTTCTTTAAAGCATTTGCTAACTTAAGGACAATCTATATCGCCTTTAACAAAATCTAGACTATGTAATAAGATACGCTCAGATGAAGAGGCAGCGTTAGTAAAGACCTTCAAACTGTAACTGCTACTTGAAGTAAAATACCCACTGCTTTCTCACAAACTAAGGTCCGAAACGGGAATGGCTTTTTTAAATACAGATTAAGCACTGCTGTAAGTGAAAATACCGAGAAATAAAAACCTGTGTAAATCGCGCCCTGTTTAACCGCTGGATGGTCGCTTTGGAATTTCTCCCTAGTTCACTTCCACCAGCCTTCTGTTCAGCACCCTTAATATGCTTTAACTCTCATAAGTGTTCAGTTCGTGAGGCATGCGTATTTTCTGAGTTATTTTGCGATTTAAAAGTGACAACTACCAGTTACGTATTCATTATGAAGGGTCCTCGTTTATCGTGAAGGGGACGAAAGAATACGGCACTGTTATTTGTGCGCTATTGGAGCAGAGGTCAACTCGTGATTAAAATCAAGAATGGTACTGGACTTAGTTGGAATGAAAAAGTGTCTCTAAAGAAAAACACAAAAATTGAAGGTGTCTTACGAATACTGGGGAAATGAAGGCGTAAGAAAGCAAATTCGCATCTGTGCTGCTCTAGCGTCTCTGAAGATGTGATTGATTGATCTGGCTCCAGATACATTTCTAAGCACCTAAATTTCACCAGTTATTTTGTTTTTAACAATTACCTTTTAGAGAGATGGCTGGAAAATTAAGATGTCCCGATTGTTTTTGGAGTTGCTACATACAGATAGCACCATCGAACAAGAAATATCGAGGCAAAACCTCGTCTTACAATTAAAGACGTGATCAAATTTACGAAGCAGAAAACTAAGCTTTCTCGTTAAAAAGGATAGAGTAAAGTATGACAAGTAATCGCAATAAAACAACCTGTGCGAATCTCAACGAAAAGCTGGACAAAGTAACAAAGAAATGCGAAGAAGATTCTGACATTAAGACATGTTTGAAACAAATATCGTTCCTCCTAAAGCTTGGGTAAATGTCTAAATCTTGAGCACATGTTCAAAAGTAACTTATAATCACAAAAAAGTTATAAAGTTCAAAAATTAAAAAAAAAACAATTGAAGATAATGATAGGCTGATTTTAAACGAGTTTTTCAAACACGCCAAAAATTTACTTTTGTCATTTAGCCAGTCCAAAGCCCGGGTAAAGTGTGATTGCAAGCGGTTTATTTTGAATGGGTCTAAATGGTACTGAACAATATGAGGGCTATTTACATTGGACGTGTGTTATAGCAAAAATTTTATACATTTGCTTTTAAAACTAAACGAGTTCGTTAATCGAGAAAAAATAATTTCGATTTTAAAAACAAACAAACATTATTACTATCGTGAATAATTCAAGATTTAGTTTGAATACAAAATATTAAGGTCACAAAATTATAACGAAATATTACAAAACAACTATTTCAGCTAAATAAATGTATAGCTTGCGAATTTATAATTAATGTAAATTTACTTGAAGAAACATATTCGTATATAAATAGCTTTAACATAGTTTATATAATTTTTTTTTTAAATTCTGTAGTTACTTTTAGAAGCAATACTAATATTTCCTTACCAGCAATATATTTTAGATTCTTCTGTCGAATTTAAGTTAAAATCAAATAATTATAATTTTTTGAATCATCTTTGTTTGGCAATGCAACCACCATAATAATATTCATCCTATATTCTTGAAGTTTCTCTTCATTTTGAATCTTTGAAACAAACGCGTACAGACGCACACACACACACAGATTCTTCATATAATGTAGTTGGAGTGAATAACAGATAATCAAAATGCCAAAACTATCATTTCTTATTCGCAGAAATTTAAAATATAGTCATTAAAAATAAGTAAATTTAACAAATTAATAGTTTCATAGAAAATAAAACAATAATTAATTGAAATATTTATATCGTCTATAAATTAAAATAAACTGTATTCAGTGTTAATTTATGAAAACTCAAATTACTAAATTATTAGTTGAGCCTTTCCATATATCGCGTCCAGTTATAAAATTTATTAAGTGAAATGATAAAATATGAATGTATTGGTAATTTAAGGCGTACTAGAACAAACCTTATCGATCACTAATTTATATTGCTGGCATGATTCAATTTAAATATAAATGTATTTCTCATGTGAGATATATGCTAGCCAGGTCCTCTGACTCTAACATCTGTGACAGTGAATTGGAAAACACTTTTGAAAGTTGACACTAGGAAGTTAGTAACTACTACAATGTGGCTGAACAATGTTGGAAAATACTCAAACAGCTTGCTCGATTTGTTCAAATAGTTAATAGGTATTTTGAAAACGAAAGTTCAATATATTTGCCCTCAATTTATACATATAATCCCAAACTATGTTTCTACTAATGTAGGATATCAAACTTACATTATTTGATATAAAATTACTGTATTTTACGTGAATGGACGATTAAATGTATATTACTTAAATGTATCTTCCGCACCGAGACCGGAGACAGAAACGTCGAAGTATATTTTATTAAAATCGTCCTCATAAAAATGACAACTCAAGTACATAACTAAAATCGTTTATTTAGAATTATTTAAACAACAAAAAAGTTAAGGTTAAATAAAACCACTTTTAGAAGACAAAAACAAATTTAAAACGTTGCTCTCTTGACTTTTTATAAAAAATTCGTAACTCTATTAATAATAGGACAAAAGCTAAAATCAACTTACAAAGATAATAAAGCTGTTTGAGCCAATGTATTGTAAAATTATAGCATCAGCTTCTCAAAAGTTTTAAAAAACAGCGAATATTTTACACAATTGACCATCCAGAATACAAATAATTGTTTTCATATTTCCGCTAGTAAATGATACTTTAAAGAATTTCAACATTTTTGTTGCTTCTTTGAGCACTTCTTTCGAAGGCCCCTGGCATTCCGTCACCCAGTCAGACATTGATCTTCTGAATAGGCTGGGCCTGTATGATATTTTCTTCATTAATTTGAAAGATATGTACAACAAATAAACTTGAGAAAACAAATTACAAAATCATTTCCATTGGTCCTAAACGTAATTAGGTTTATTTGTTTGTAAAATTCATAAGAATGTAATAGACACAAAGGTTTTTTTAAAACAAAATCATTGATGATGTAGTTTTTTTTATAATCAAGGTTGATAACAACCTTTTAAATGATTTTATTTGAATTAAACAAGTATTAGGTAATTGTTGAACTGTCATAATACGGAAAAAGATTTTAATTTATACGCACTGCCAATAAGCTGCGTAACTGGAATTAAAATTGTTCAGGGCTCATTTTAAATGTAATAACTTCTCTATAAAGCAATTAAAACATAAGTCAAGCGATTACAGCTCTAAATAATACTCTATAGCCTACATATTTTGTTAATCCAGACTTTTAAATAGAAGTTCACAATTACTACATTTTTTTCGTTGTTTGTTGCAATGCTTAGAGGCCATGATGTAAAACAGTAAACACTTTTAATTTACAAGGACAGCAATGGATTGTTAGATTAGTTTTGTCTTTAAAAGAAGTTTAAGCATTTACAAAAATAAAGAAATATACATTTTTACCTGTATTTTGAATTTGCTATTGATGTCCCGAACTTTACGCTACTGTTAGAACTATTCATGGATTTCCCGACGTCATTGTTGCTCCGGGATTAACGTTGAAGTTCTGATACGGTCCTTGAAGTTTCGACGTATTGTCGATGATGTTAAAAACTTGACGTTATTGTGCTAAGCGTTTAGATGTTCTGATCTATCATCGTTGATGTTCCGAGATTGTGGATGACGTTCCAATGTATTGTCGACGGTGTTCTAAATTTAGTTTGTCTGTGGAATCAAACCTTTAGAATTGTTCCATCATACTGTTAGATTGGTTCAAGTTGTTGATGTTCCGAGATTGTGGTTGACGTTCCGATGTATTGTCGACGGTGTTCTAAATTTAGTTTGTCTGTGCAATCAAACCTTTAGAATATGTTCCATCATACTGTTCGATTGGTTCAAGTTGTTGATGTTCCGAGATTGTTGTTGACGTTCCGACGTATTGTCGTTGATGTTCCGAAATTGTCGTTGACGTTCCGACGTATTGTCGATCATGTTCTGAATTTAGCTTTTCTGTGCAATCAAGTCTTTAGAATATGTTCCGAAGTATTGTCGTTGATCTTCCGAGACTGTCGTTGACGTTCCGACGTGTTCTCGACTGTGTTCTAAATTTAGCTTTTCTGTGCCGTCAAGCCTTTAGAAGATGTTCCGACGTTTTGTCGTCGATTTGTCCGAGTTTGGCGTTGATTTGTCCGAGTTTGTCGTTGATGTTCCGAGATTGTTGTTGACGTTCCGACGTATTGTCGTTGATGTTCCAAGATTGTAATCTCTTCTTGGAGAGTTCCGACGTATTGTCGTTGATGTTCCAAGATTGTCGTTGACTCTTCGACGTGTTGTCTACTGTGTTCCGAGATTGTGGATGACGTTCCGATGTGGTCGACGGTGTTCTAAATTTAGTTTGTCTGTGGAATCAAACCTTTAGAATATGTTCCATCATACTGTTAGATTGGTTTAATTTGCTGATGTTCCGAGATTGTTGTTGACGTTCCGACGTATTGTCGTTGACGTTCCGACGTATTGTCGTTGACTCTTCGGCGTGTTGTCTACTGTGTTCCGAGATTGTTGTTGACGTTCCGACGTATTGTCGTTGATGTTCCAAGATTGTCGTTGACTCTTCGACGTGTTGTCTACTGTGCTCCGAAATTGTCCTTGACGTTCCGATGTGGTGTCGACGGTGTTCTGAATTTAGCTTTTCTGTGGAATTCAACCTTTAGAAGATGTTCCGACGTATTATCGTTAAAGTTCTGAAGTTGTCGTTGAAGTTCCAAGATTGTCATTGAAGTTTCGACGCATTATTGATGTTGTTCCAAACCTGACGTTACTGTCCCAAGAGTTTCTAAGTGTTTCAACGTATTGTCGTTCGATGCTTCTCGTGAAGGTTCCAATTTATTATTTTTTATTTCCCAAATTGGTTGCTTTGTAATTTCCTTCAACGGTAAATGACATTTCAGCACTGCAGCAATGTTCCTCGTGAAAACCTTTAAACTATTACAATGCATTTGAAATTCCGGCATCTATTTCCAAATGTCCTACCTTAAATGTTTCAAATGTTCTATTAAAAAAAAAACTCAGAGCAAGACATGCAATACTAAAGTAGTCAATAGATTGATTGCATTTGTTAGTATGCGGGGACGCTAAGATTGAGAGGGTATTCTGTCTATCGTCAGTAACCTTTCCTCTGGTAGGTAATTAGTTCCATCCAATAGTAACGTTCCTCAAAATATTAGTATTAAACTAGTTTCCTTTGTTGCCTTATTATTAATAATAAATTGCGGGGTTAGTTATGGGAAAGAAACTGTTACTCTTGGCTACTTTCGTTATTCTATCCTTTTCTTTTACAGGTAAAACTACTAGCGGCAGAGAGTTAGGTAGGTACAGAACGATTTCTAACTCGATAAGAAACAAATTTCTAATTGCTAACAAAAATTTTTTAATTTCTTTTCGATAATTATCTTATTTTGATAACTTTAGAATATTATTAAATAAATATGTAATTAGGGAGATTTATGCAATACGCTTCTCTTCATAGCTTTTCTGCCATGGAGAGGTATAATCCACGTACTATGGCTTGCACAAATAAAAATCTTTTAAATTAGATATTTCATGACAGTTTGGAATAATTCCATAATTTATAGTAAGATTTCCTATTTATCTTCATAATTCGTACAACGAATACAGGTAATAGAATCGGAAAAACATATGGATTGTTTAAACCTAAGATATAAATAATATATAGACTATAATTTAAAGTTTTGTGGTAAATTATATGTAACATAAACTATCCATTAGGTTAGAGCATAAAATATTATTTTAAAAAAGTGTAACCGGTTGTAAAAATACCTGTGTTTTAGGTTAAATAAAATAAATGTAAAGTAAAATTTAGGGATGGGCCGATTCCGATTCTCGATTCCAGGAATCGTCGATTCTAGGTGGTATCGAGGAATCGTCGATGCTCGATTCTTCATCATAAAAGTGTCGATTCCGATTCCTATTTTGTTAACTATTAAAATATGCGTGTGGAGTAATTTATTACCAAACAAAATTTATTACAAAAATTTATTATATTTGTGTGGAAAAGTAATTAATTACCAACTATGCCTTATTTATGTATTAGTTGATTTGAATGAATTAAATGATTAAAGTAAACGAAAATATTATTCTTTATGAAGCAACAGCAATCAAGATCGTAACCATTTCTGGTCCTTTGACATCGCTCATCTCTCTCTCTCTCTCTCTCTCTCTCTCTCTCTCTCTCTCTCTCTCTCTCACACACACACTAAATGTCAGAACAAAACACAAAAAAGTACAGTAAAAACTCGATTAACTGTCACCGTCGAAACCGTGGCCATGACAGTTGAGCGTATAGACGATAACAGATACACTGTATTATTCCTCCGAAACTTAACCTTAATAAATTATATTATAGACAGATATCACTCTCATTGTTGAAGGTTTTGTGTAGCCTATTACATTAAAACAGAACTTTTAAAAGGTTTTGCCATATGACCAAGATTTTAACTAAATTAAGATTAGAGAACTTAGCGTGTAAGCTAATATAACTTGAAAGAATCGAGAATCGAGAATCGACTAAAGAATCGAGAATCGAAAGGAAAATTTTAGAATCGGAATCGGAATCGGAATCGAAAATTTTAGGAATCGGCCCATCCCTAGTAAAATTAAAGCGAAAAAACTAAACATTCAACATTTTTCGGGCTTATTAATAAATACATGTATAGTATACTTTCTCTTTGTAAAATACATTAGATAAATAAAAAAAATATTATTGGTTTCAAGTAATTACTTTTCGATTAAACTGTATTAAGGTGTAATAACAAAGACAAGAAATAATAAGTTTCTGTTACTTTAAATAAATTTGAAGGAAAACTCTTTCGCTTTATGTGGTTTTTACTTCGTTTATAGTTTTAGATTGTTTTGAATATTTTATCGATTATCTCTGTCTATTGTGTACATTCTACGGTACGTAATGAGCGACAATATGAAAAAAGTTGGAAGTTGAAAAGTTTTTTGGAGGGTTGTCTAAAGTTTTTAAAAGACATGTTTCTGAGAACTGCAGTTTGATATTCTACACAATAAACTCCTGCCTGTGCTTCTCAGCCTAGTAAAGCTAAATATCAACATGTTTGGATATTAAATACCCTTCAGTTATAAAACTGCATCCCAACTTGAGACTCTAGCCGGACCAACTGTCCATGTCACACATGTACGTAACCCTGACCAAGCGAATCCCTAATGTGGACTTACTCACATGTGATTATTTTAGGCGTTCTTGGACTTTTTCATATTAAAGGCAATACTACGACAGGAAAAGCTGTAAATTAAACTAGATAAAATGTTTCTGAAACTGTTACAAACATTTATAGAGGTAAAACAAATAATAGAAGCACACGAATTACCAGACACGCCAGTTACCAGAGGTACACCAGTTATTAGAGGTACATCAGTTACCAGAGGTTCACAAGTTACCAGAGGGACACCAGTTACCAGAGGCAGACCAGTTATGATAGGCACACCAGTTACCAGAAATACACCAGTTATCAAAGGCACACCGGCTACCAGAGGTTCACATGTTACCAGAGGCACACCAGTTATCAGGAGCACAACAGTTACCAGAGGTTCACATGTTACCAGAGGGACACCAGTTACCAGAGGCAGACCAGTTATGATAGGCACACCAGTTACCAGAAATACACCAGTTATCAAAGGCACACCGGTTACAAGAGGTTCACATGTTACCAGAGGTACACCAGTTATTAGAGGCACATCAGTTACCAGAGGTTCACATGTTACCAGAGGCACACCAGTTACCAGAGGTACACCAGTTATTAGAGGCACATCAGTTACCAGAGGTTCACATGTTACCAGAGGCACACCAGTTATCAGGAGCACAACAGTTACCAGAGGTTCACATGTTACCAGAGGGACACCAGTTACCAGAGGCAGACCAGTTATGATAGGCACACCAGTTACCAGAAATACACCAGTTATCAAAGGCACACCGGTTACAAGAGGTTCACATGTTACCAGAGGTACACCAGTTACTAGAGACACACCAGTTACCAGAGGCACACCAGTTCCTGTGGTTCACTTTACCAAAGGTACACCAGTTACCAGAGGCACAATAATTACTAGAGGCACACCAGTTATCAGGGGCACACCAGTTACCAGAGGCACATCAATCTAGTTTGTAGCTTTTCCAGTAAAAGCTTACTAGTTAAATGGAAGACGTCGGTAATGTTGCAATTGCTATTATTAATTCTTATCTGATCGAGATCATTTACACAATAATGTTTTTATAATATCGAGATAGAGGTTTATTTATTAGAAGTGTGTGGCGCAAATCAGATAATTTTATTTAGATATATTTTAACACTTATGAAATGACAGTGGCACAGTTTTACCCATCATAAATAATTTTTCATTTATGAATAAGATTTGGAATATTATTATCCTTGTTTCTTTTTTTTCCTTGCGAAAAAACAATTGTGGTTATCATCGCCAACCTCCTTGTTATTTAAGTCAAGTTATATAGTTATAGTTTGGTAAGATATAGTTGACGGTGGTTATATTTTAGGTGGATATAAAAGAGTTTTTTTGTACTAATGTTTAAGAGAGAGAATTTTAATGTAATTGAGTTTTGAGTCTATTTTGTTGAGTCATGATGTTTTTATGTTTCTTAATGTTCAATTGTGTGTTACTTAAGTCTGTTACTTCTTTGTGGTTTATGGGTAACGCTCAGCAAAGATAGATGTGTGAACTGAGATTCCTGTCTAAGCTATGTAGAATCTGGGGCCAACTACCGCATGTACGCCGGAGGAGTTGTTCTTCTTTTTATACCATTAGTTTGAATTGTTTGTTGAGGTTGTATGTGCAAATATTTCGGGATTTTATTAACGAAAGGTATTGGTTATTCCGTTAGATTTAGATATGAATGGTAGTGTTATGTAAATTGTGGATTTGCCAAGTGGGTTTTTTGGCATTGCCTAGTAGCTTACTATTGTCATACCCAGCTCAGCATCTTCTCTCTGACGTGGTACAGAATACTTCCATCTAACAGACTATTCTAAAGTATTGAACCCAATATATTTTTGATGTTGGTTTTAAACTGTTTGTTTAGTTATGTGCGTAGTAGACTATTTAGGAACTGCAATTATAGAAGGTGTGTTTGGTTTATTTTGATATTTTAATGATCTGTAGGGCAGTTTTATATACAAACTCCTTTTAACATTTAAAAATCTTTTATTTTATTTTAAAAGAAGAATTGGTAGAAAAGAAGAGAATCATTGTTTATAATTGGTTTACCTCTTCAAAGTCGTCTAAGCCTAAAGATATTTAAACATATCATTAATTAATTTGGATAAATGAAAATTAATTTTGTATAGTTGAAAAATTAAAAGGTTTGAATAATATTTAGTTTTGATTGAATCAAAGAGCTATAGACAAGTGTAAACAACTGTGTACTTAATTTTATTATAAAATTTCAATATGTTTATCCAAGAAGTGTCAAAGTATAGTCTAACTTGTTCTTTGTTTTTGTTTAAAAAATGTTTTATGTTATTCTCAGGCGTAGAATTAATTGTACTGTTCTATACAACAACTCTTGCGTTAACTATTGATTTGCTTTGCATTATCCACTGAAATCAAAACACTATTTTAAAAATACGAATTACTAAGCCCGTCGCAATATCCGATTTGTTAAACACGTATTTTTTGTTATTCGATATTACAATTATAACAACTTAGAGAAAGACAGCATTGACTTCTGGATCGAGCAAAGCACCGCGCGGAACATAATTCAATGGAGGCGATGGAAGAGCAAGCTACTGTATCCCGAGAGGTCCTTCAGACTCGAGTCTTGGCTTTGATGGGTGCCGCCACTTGCCTCGCTAGAGCACGACATGTATAACGCGTTCATTAGAAGATCGATCCTTGTTATTGTTACAACTTTGCTTGCTGAACGATCGCTTTTAAAAATTTGTTAACATCTGACTCATCCGGATGTGTTAGAAATGTTCAAGGTTTTGAAAAAGTAATATTTACTTAGGTGGGAGAATGTCTGCTTGCGCCTATGCTACAACAGAGTTAAGGCAAACTAAATGGGTAAATAAAATATGGAAACAGAATTTGTATCCTAGCACCCACTATTCTTGTTTAAGGATAAACCTAATCTGTGATATTTGTGAAGTTAAACCATTTATGTTTCCATTTATAGAAAACTGTTTAAATTTTGTAATAGATATTATGTAATAGTAACAGCTCATCAGCCAGAGAATTATTCGCAATTTTTTCCGAACAGTTTTATTTGTCTTGTATAAAAGATATATATATATATATATATATCTTTTATAACATTTGACGGTACATTTACAACAACATTTAACAGTACAACATTTGATGATGTTGGTACTGTTTACCAACGAAAAGCTTTGGATATAAATTAATAAATATTCTTGTATTTGAATAACCTATGTTGTTTTAATATATATATATATATATATATATATATATATATATATATATATATATATATATATATATATATATAATAAATTAAAAACATTTCAGAAAAAAGAATACTTTTAATGCATATATTATTCCTTGTTTTTGAAGTGCTTTTAATTTATTAACTATATTACAAGAAAACATATCACCATATGTAATATATATATATATATATATATATATATATATATATATATATATATACATATATATTTTGTTAGTTATATATTTTATTAAAAAAATATTTCCTTGGCCAAATAATTAATGAATAAGTGCAAACAACTTGCCACAAATTCTGAAATATATTGTCCTTAAACAAATAATTACCACTCAAAACATAATTTACAAAATTGACATTATTTGCATTTTCAAGAACAATCTTCATTTCACATCGGCGAAATTGGCACATCATTTCCCTTCAATCTTCATTCATTGGTAAATCATCCGTCTATTTGTAATTTGTTCAATATGTATATTCCTGGAAAAGATCATATACAGTTATACATAAAGTCTTTATATATTTCTTTTTATATAAAGTTCTATGTTAATTTTAGTTTTGTGACACAAATTATTGAAGACTTAAAATGTAGAAGATATCTTCAGTTTTTGTTGTTCTTTTATACGACCCCTCCTCCGCAATACCCAAAAATTCACTCACTTGTTGAGTTTTTTTATTTGCGGCCATAAAAACACACACACTTCACAAATTTCAAATGTATCATTGTCAATTACGATTGAATTGTCTGCGAGTAAATTTTATATTTTAAATTCTAATAATTCTACGTTTTTAAAGACTGAATTAAGTTAATCGAAAAAAAACATTAAAGAAATATTTTTTAATATTTGTTACGAGGTATAAAGTTTGTGAAACATTTTGAAGAGATTTTTAAGCATACGTGAAGTTTTGTATTCCATCGGTTCGTCATATTCTTTAAAATGTATCAAATTTTGTTTATGTATTTTTTTAAATCAACCCATTTTAAACTTTAGTCCTAAAGATATGAATATAGGGAATTCATATATAAGATTTCCTATGTTTGCTACATCATTTCTAAATTTGTATAATGATTAGAACTAATAAATTCGTGAAACAAAATATTATTATATTTTGACAGAATCTGTGATTTTAGGTTTATTACTTTAAACAATGTTACGAAGAATTAAAACAAGAATGTCTTTAGATAAAGATCTGTAGGCTACGTATAATATTTAAATAACGAGGGGATGATATGAATTCTAGTCTCTAATTATCACTCTGCGTTCAGTATAGGCTATATTTCCGAAGCTTTCCTATCTCGTCCGAAAGTTTTAGAGCTCGAACTGCGAGATGTGTTGCAAACTATTTTGGTTTAAGGCCGATCGAGAAAAAAAGATTCGGAGAGCGATTATATTAATTTTAAAAATGTTTAAACTATTTTCCAATTATTACTCAAGGTAGTGATACAACTGAATAGAAGAGCAAATGTGTGATGCAAAAGCTGCCAGTGACGTCAAAGAAACGAACTAAATGTCTACAGGGAAAAACTAAAGTATAGTTGTGAAACTTGACCTTGCAGTAAGAATCTTTCAAACAGATTTGTGAAATGAAGGCAATAAAAATAAATCTGAACAGTATGAAAATAATATCAGGCAAATCTTTATAGCATTTGTTGAATGTATGATTTACTAAAATATGTAAATTAAAGTTAAAATAGAAAATTACTTATAGTAGAAGAAAAACATGTCAGGACAAGATTAAAAACTGTTTGCGAAATATATAGCAAGAAACTAAATCTATTGCTGCTGACCAGAACTTTCGCATATGTTTTAATCGCAAGTAAAGCAATAGCTAGAGAAGAATGTGGGGGGGGGGAGACAAAGAGAGAGAGCGAGAGAAAAAAAGAGCGAAAGAGAGTATATTACAGTAAATTAATTGTATAAAATATTACACTAATTTTAAAAATTATGATTTATAGAGTAATTTAAACCTATTTTAGATTATAATTAAAGAATAAAAATATGGTACAACTTACAAATATACAATTTTGTATTTCATACGCGTTTCAACGACTAATTTGTCGTCATCCTCAGTGAAAATACACAAATCAAATTAACTAAAATATATATATATATATATATATATATATATATATATATATATATAGGCCTATATATATATATATATTCTATTTTTAGTTAATTTGATTTGTGTATTTTCACTGAGGATGACGACAAATTAGTCGTTGAAACGCGTTTGAAATAAAAAATTGTATATTTGTGAGTTGTACCATATTTTTATTCTTTAATTATAACTTTCACTCACAAGGCAGCTCGAATATTATTTATACTATTTTAGATTGTTTGATTCCAATCAGAATATAAGAGGCCATACCATGAGGTTTACCATTCAATTAAACTATACCAATAACACACAAATAATCAATGATTATTGGCAATAGTTTTATTATAACATTATGACTATATTGTATTGTATTAGCATTAAATATTTACACAAGTGATTAAATTTGGATCCCGTATAAATAGGCTACCACGAATGTACAATAAAGTTCAACGAAACACTTAGGTACCTGTAGACGCCTCTCTTTTCCAAGATTTAGCACAGATTTCAGGTTAAACACTTCTTCAAGACCCCGATAAAGAATAAGTGTACTTCAGGTATGTAACCCTGAATACGGGGGGCCATAGTTGCTCTATATCCTCAATAAGGAAATTTTTGTCCTATTAATCCTACTTAGAATCACATATTCGCAATACTTTGTAGTTAATAATAATCATATTGCTTAATCACTAAAACTACAAAGAAAAATAAGTAGTCCACGAAGCGGAATTCGTGATTAACATGGTTAGTTACATTCTTGCTGTTCAAGCTACAGAAAAACCACAAGACATTTCCATCTACAAAACTTTACAAAACAATTTTTTACTGTATTTTTCAGTAGCCTAGCAAACCTGACCAAGTCATGCGGGCTATATCCAGAGGTAACGGTTTAAAATCTACCAGAAATTTTGAAAAGAAACTAAAATTTTAAATATTAGTGCAAAGAAGAAAGTACGCCTACATAGCGGGTATAATAGACAGTGCTTAAATTCTCAATATTGTTTTTGTCTTGAAACATGTTGCCCCTAAATTACTGGGTACTACCCTAGCACCACTCCCGAAAATATTCTTGGCTACGCACCTAAGGTTTTCGATGCGCACTTCTTAGATAAAATAAGGGGATAGGCTTATATCTTTTTTATTAAGAATTTTCAATTTGTTTAGTTCACAATATGATGGAATAATTTAGATGTGTATGTGGGAGTGTGCGTGAGTTGTTACATAGCAATAATTATTGAACCCGCTACTATAATACGTTAAATAATCGCTACCGGAAAATATCCCACAGAAACGTCCAACTATTATAATGCAAATAAGCTTCGAAAATTCCCGGGCCGTCAGTCCGGACTGTCTACTCTATTGTTGTTAAATAATATCAAATCACAAAATGTCCGCTTGAAGAAATAGGTCAGTTTTGATTAGGCGCACACCTACACAGGTGCCCGTCTACCTGCAGGCCGAACCCTTGCCGGGGAATATTTAATCTATTTATGTTTACAAGGCCTTCCAGATTGTTGAGAAATCTCGGAATCGCGTGACACCGGTAGCCACGCTCAAGTACTCATTTTAATTTATAAAAATGAACGTTTAAATCCACGCAATCTCACGAGAAGTAAACATTTTGTATAATTTTATGTTTGCGTTTTAACGTAGGATTCATTTGCCTAAGGGGATGTAGCCTAATACATACAGCCTTGTAAGTATAATATAACCTTAAAATAAAGACATTTTATTGCGTTGTATTTCTTTTACGTTACGTTTTTTAAAAAAGAAATAGAAAAACCTATTGAAATCAATTAATTATTTTATATATTTTAAAAAAAGGATAATTTAAATAAGTTTAGTACGGTTCATTTTTTAACAACAATTTTCAATTTGACAAACAAATTCATTTTTCCAAGACAGTTTATGTCTTAATAACTGAAGTCTAATCCACGATTATCACTTCAGATTTTAAAACAATATAATGCAAATTATTGCCTTGATAAAGTAAAATAAATTCTGTAATAATAAAAAATAAAGAATGATAAAAATAAAGATATAGGTTAAGTGTAAAGTAATGCGTTACTCGTATAGTAGTAGGCCTATTCTAGTAGCCTACATGTTTTAACAACGTAGCTGTCATCCTCAAAGGTTTAAAAGTTTATCAAGTTTCGCTTTAGAATAGAATGAAAACGACTTATTCTAAAAGTATGCAGATATAGGGTATGCTACTTCAGGATATTACAAAGGTTGTAGAGTTACACTTTGTTTTTTTTTACATTTCCTAATTTTTTTGGAACAGGCGTTGTTGTTGTCGTGTCTATTAATGTGCAAAGTGCAAAAAGTTTAGATTCCTCCAAAAGTCCTGATGATAAGATGTCAGTTCTGGAGCCCGATCTGGCAGATTTTGTCATCAGGAATTTTGAAGGAATCTGAATTTTTTGCACTTTGTACATCAATAGACACAACAACACCTGTTCCAAAAACAAAAACAAAAAAAATTAGGAATTGTTAAAAAACACAGGTGTACAGGTGCTGTACTGAGATTATGGACAATATAGACTCAATGATTTTGAAGCTAAGTTGATTCTTATAACTTTATAATTACACGAAAGCTACATATCTGTTATCTCATAATAAAGCTAAACAGCATATGAAAAACAATAGAAAAGAAAGTAAATAAGTGGAAAACCTATTTTAGTATTTTAGTTTTAACAATAAAAGGTTTTATAATAATTATTTTCCTTGTCTCAGCTGGAGAGAGTGAGAGCTGGGGAAACATCTTTGAAGGGACTGATAGTGGTGATGGTGTACGAGAATCGGAGGACGTAAAACATTAAGAGACCGATTACGAAGATGAGTCTGGTTATCGCAGCTTGAAGTTTGGATTATGATTAATTTAAATAAATAAAACCAACCAACTTAATTTGTTTAAAGTTGGTTTAGAAACGCGTCCGCATAGTAAGTTAACGGTTTCCACTTAGTTCTTTAAACAATTACTGATTAATTTATTTTGTTTGTTTAAACTGCAAACTTCAAAATTTCAACAAAGTTTTTAGTCTTATCTTATTTGTTGTCAATGTATGGAATGTTTGGTTCATTTTTAAAATATAGTCAGTTTATTGTTTTTTCCTAATAAAAGCGGTTTTTCTCTGTGAGCAAGGAACTGAACATTTTTACTCATATTACCTTCCACAGAAAGCGTTTTTATTCTAGTGAAGCTTGTCAGGTTCAGTTACAAAAGTGTTTCAGCTTAATCGTTAGCGATTAACGCCTTACACTTTCTATATATTTCTGTTACTCTTCAGCAATTAGATACCAACATTTATAAATTGGAAAACTAAAATTAGTCTGCGGTGCTTGCTCCTGAATATGAATATGCCCTGCTGTGACTTACACCGTCTGCTTATATATGCCTCCAATACATGCCACAAACTCTACCTGAAATTCTTATTTTACAGATCGTTGTGTTGTCTAAAGGATTATAAACATGGTTTCAATCGTGGAACCATGTACGTAACAATGGCGTAAAAGTTAAGCTAAGAAATATAGACAAAACTGGTCAAACTCATTTACCCAACTCTTCCCAACATTTCTAAAAGACACAAGACGGCAGGTCTGCACAATCAACAGCTCTTAAATTAATAGCTACCCTGCGTTGTCCCAGACTTGGAAAATAGCTATATTTTTCAAGACGTTAAAGAACGTGGGATAATAATACGAATATGAAAGTGAGTTCAGCCAGAGGCTCACAGATCTAAGGGATGAAAAGTTTAGGTAAAATTCGTCAGAACATTGTGACAGGGGAAATTTGCGTACAACTTTTAGGCGAACACGGATCTTTTAAAATTATTGAGCTACATAAATGAGTTTACCTCTGAGCTAAACATAGGCGTCGCTTAGTTTCTCGAGACTGGAGATCCTTTAAAGTTTTATCTATTATAGGCCTACCTGATATACATCACCCTTTTCCAGGCTTTGGACTGGCAAAAATGATAGAGACATATTGCCCTTTCATTTTGGGGTGTTTAAAATCAGCTTGTAGCCTCAGTATTTTCTAATTGTTTTATATTTTCAATTTTAAAAAATTTTGTTTTTATTTTACAGAGTTTTTTCCATTTTAATCTATATTAAAACTTGACCAATATATTTGATTTTACTATCTGATTTCTTGGGTGTAATCTAATCCATTTTTTGGATTTCGAAAGAGATCTTAAACAAGACATAAGTTTCCAGTTTCTAGGTATTTTTGTAGTTAAAAAAATTCGTTTGATTTACCTGTACTTTGTTTTATTCTCTTTCCTTCAGTCTCATGTGCATAGGAGTCGAAGTTTCAGAATCTTTTGATAAGTCTCTTTCGATTAAATCGAGTTTATCACCTCGACAGTTAGAAGCAAAGTGACCACTGACAAAGTGGAAACCCTTTTTTGACCCATTTTGACTGGGAGAATCCAAAACCTTGACAGTTATCAGTAAATAGTTTAGGGGTAGATGACCTGGGTTGACAACTGGAGTTTGGTTTGTACGCTTTTTTCATATGTCAAATTTAAGACTTACCCTCGTCAATTGCTATTGTTTCCTCTTGTACGCATATTTCGATGTACGCATCTTTCGCTCTACGCATTTATCGTGCCTCCCTTTTATGGCATTACATTGCAAAGGCAAACCTAATATAAAGGATGTATCCTTTCCCGGACAACTTTAGATATTCCAGGAGATTATTATGACCTTCCTTGGTCCTACCTTATTCCGCTTAATCTCCTCATCCCTCCTCCCTACAATGTAACGCGTAGACACCTGTTATGGCCGCGAAAGAGAATAGGTTAGCAACAGATACACAATCTAGAATGTATAATGCCATTATCCCCTTATACCTCTACTTCATATCTCTACCTCAATACTAACTATGCATTGATACTTCGTTCCCATCATTATTAGGGGGTAATAATCATACTTACTAATAGTTACAAACACAAAAAAAGTTTCTTTTAATTGCTTATATACCAAAACAAATATTGAAAACATTGTATTAATTAGAAATTATATTTAACATTTACTAAAGATGAAACAACTCCACTACGCCTATCGCAGATATTTTTTCACAATGCATTATCATAATTCTTTGAGACGTTAAAATCTCCAAATTCCTATCCTGAAGCTATGCTATCGAAAGCATCAAAACAATAAATACTAAATACCCGCGCAGCTGAAGAACAGGTGACTGGATCACGCGTCTGTAATTTGCTCCAGAGGTGTTAACACCAGATAGATACCATCATTACAGATTCTTCCTCATACATCACCGTTTCGGGCATTATCTGGAACCTTCGACAAGCGGGCGGATTGCGTAGATTGTTGTCAAGGCTTGGATTCGGCGCGATAAGTTTGATTTATTCCGGCGTTAAGGTCGTTCCATTACAGATTTATTGAAGTCGCCGCCACGTGGCGCTAAACATCCGACACCTATGGCCAGATGGGATGAGTTATGTTAAGTAGGAGTGGTGAGATATTGAAAATATATGAGACGAAATGCTATGTTATTATGGCTTTTGAAGTTTCTTACAAATTTAATGCAAATTACTATACTTTTCGCTTTTTTAATGTGGCTAACCATCACTACAAAATTGCTCTTCCCTTGCCATTATAGAAAATTGAATGATTTTTCGAAATATGTTTTCATTACGTACAAAAGAATAAATTAATGAACCTAGTAATCTTTTGGTACATTTTAAATGTTACATTTAAAATTTAAACCCTTAAAATTCACAGCTCATTTTTCAAATTGTCATGACTATTACCAAAATGGGATATTTATAATCAATTTTTTATAATGTGTTTTAATGTATTAGCAAATATGGGAAAAAATTAAAGTGACTTCATAATATATGTATATAACTACTCCAAACAATATCTTTTATAAAAGTTATCTATACTAAATATTGTATGACAATAATATTTTGTGTTTTATTAGAAAAAACAACTAAATTACAAATTCCTAGAATAAATTCATTTTTGTTAAAATTAGTGTCTTTCTCTTGATTCCCTAAATTTCTAGCCTTAATCCTGACGAGACCGCTGTGACCTTGAAGAGGAAATCACCAACGTTGTCAGTACATGTAGATACTAATTTTTGTAGAATTAATGTTTAAAAATAAGCACAGAAAATTAATAATTTTAAAAATCATTTTAAAAATGTCAATTTTCATAACAGTATCAAACATAATGTCTCATTAGGAATATGAGTTCCTTATAAGTTTACTGTTGTTAATAAGTTCTGCAGATCGTAATGTCAAGGGTAACATAAATCCAAGAGAAAAAACGATTTGATTTTTGAATTATGCCAGCAAATTTATAAAAGTATTTGGAGGTTCTGAAACTGTAATAAGCGTTCTTAGAATATTATACACTCATCGTTTTAAATGTTTTGTGACGTCTTTATACTCTTCAAACATCATTGTTAAGTATATTCATAATTTGATTGAATGTTTTCTAGACAATGCGAAACTGTAATATTTTGTTTTATAAAATGTTCGATAGCTCTAAGTAACTTGAATTTCTACGTCAAAATCATGAACAATACTATTAATAAAAGGTTTTGTAGGGTTTGCTTTATTCCAACTTATGCCAAAGCTAATATTTTCAAATGGATATTTCCAACAGATTTTGTCTTCATCGTCATCTTTGTCCGCCCTCAACTCTCTTTCTACTTTATCCAAAGCTCTGATGTATCTTTATCTTCTAAATATCTTCCATTGGTTCGTCTACGTCATCTCTTCTGCATCGACGGGGTTGACCTCAATTTGTCTTCAGCGTCATATTTGTCCGCCCTCAGCTCTCTTTCTACTTTATCCAAAGCTCTGATGTATCTTTATCTTCTAAATATCTTCCATTGGTTCGTCTACGTCATCTCTTCTGCATCGACGGGGCTGTCCTCAATTTGTCTTCAGCGTATTCTTTGTCTGCCCTCAGCTCTCTTTCTACTTTATCCAAAGCTCTGATGTATCTTTATCTTCTAAATCTCTTAAATTTGTTCGTTTACGTCACCTCTTCTGCATCGACGGGGTTGACCTCAATTTGTCTTCAGCGTCATATTTGTCCGCCCTCAGCTCTCTTTCTACTTTATCCAAAGCTCTGATATATCTTTATCTTCTAAATATCTTCCATTGGTTCGTCTATGTCAACTCTTCTGCATCGACCGGGTTGTCCTCAATTTGTCTTCAGCGTCATCTTTGTCCGCCCTCAGCTCTCTTTCTACTTTACCCAAAGCTCTGATGTATCTTTATCTTCTAAATATCTTCCATTGGTTCGTCTACGTTATCTCTTCTGTATCGACGGGGTTGACCTCAATTTGTCTTCAGCGTCATCTTTGTCCGCCCTCAGCTCTCTTTCTACTTTATCCAAAGCTCTGATGTATCTTTATCTTCTAAATATCTTCCATTGGTTCGTTTACGTCACCTCTTCTGCATCGACGGGGTTGACCTCAATTTGTCTTCATCGTCATCTTTGTCCGCCCTCAGCTCTCTTTCTACTTTATCCAAAGCTCTGATGTATCTTTATCTTCTAAATATCTTCCATTGGTTCTTCTACGTCATCTCTTCTGCATCGACGGGGTTGACCTCAATTTGTCTTCAGCGTCATCTTTGTCCGCCCTCAGCTCTCTTTCTACTTTATCCAAAGCTCTGATGTATCTTTATCTTCTAAATATCTTCCATTGGTTCGTCTACGTCATCTCTTCTGCATCGACGTGGTTGACCTCAATTTGTCTTCAGCGTCATCTTTGTCCGCCCTCAGCTCTCTTTCTACTTTATCCAAAGCTCTGATGTATCTTTATCTTCTAAATATCTTCCATTGGTTCGTTTACGTCACCTCTTCTGCATCGACGGGGTTGACCTCAATTTATCTTTCTATAACAATAATGACCTTTTTTATAAAATTAAGGTGGATTAGAAGATAAGAATTAGGAAATAGTAACATCTGGGATATAAGCTATTAAACAATGCTAAGGGTGGTCAACACTAGTTGTCAATCCTAGGTTTACCGTAGGTATTCATTTTCATGTACAGGCTCTTGGGATCGTACCCAGTGCCTTTAGATTAGTAGACAAAGTGAGTAGTAGGCCTATGCTCTATCCAATAGATCACCCAATGCTCTAACTAGGCCACGCATTCCAAAAACTATCAAGGCCATCTATTTTCCGAAATTCTCATTACATACGCAACTTAACCGTATACATGAATTTTATAGTCCATTACGTTTGGTGAATCTTATTAATCACTTAAACAATAGTTTATGACTATCCGAACTAAATTAAATTTACTAAATTTGTTAAAACTTACTGAGACAGAACGTTTTCGATCGCTATGTGTCGATCTTCATCAGTGTCTTCTGCTTGGAGATGTTGGGTCAAGCGGTGACTTTTTTAAACGTAGGTTTTCGATAGTATCAAAGAGTATGTGCGATTTGTATTGTGTTAAACATTGGACAAACAGGTCGCCGCTTTAAACAAAGAATCGAGAAACACAAACAGAACACCAACTTAACATTTTACAACCACATAAAAGATACAGGACACAAATACACAGACATTTGCCATAACCTAGAAATCCTGCACATCAACAAAAAAGGATTACATCTCAACACACTAGAACAATATGAAATTTACAGACACACAAAAACACAAAGTACAAACATATTAAACGAACAAACACCATACAAATCACACATACTCTTTGATACTATCGAAAACCTACCTTTAAAACCGTTACCGCTTGACCCAACATCTCCAAGCAGAAGACATTGATGAATATCACCACATAGCGATCGAAAACGTTCTGTCTCAGTAAGTTTTCACAAATTTACTAAATTTAAAGTTCGGATAGTCATAAAATATTGTTTAAGTGATTATTAACCGTAAATTTTCTATCTTTCGTCTACATAATTTTGAGTGAATTTTTCAGCTTAAGTTTCAAAATTTTCGTTACTTATTTTAGCAACAAAATATATTTACGTTCATAGAATTTTATTTTTTATATTTTATTTGCCCTTTCTCTGAATTCCTTTTTCCTTTGACAGCCTTTTATCCTCTTAGTGTCTTTCTTCACTTTCGACCTGTCCAGCCTGGAAGGTCATACCCTCCACACGGAAAAGGTTGCCTTCGTCAAGATAGATATATTTCAAGGGTTTTTAAAATTATTTCTTTCTTGCAATGATTGTGAGTAGGCAGTGACAATTCCAAGTGTTTACTCAATATTGCACCAAGACTTTACAACAGTTTATATTTAATAAATTCTATTAGATAAGTTTGTTTCCCCCTGAGATTCACCTAAAAGTTTAAGAACACTTGTGAGTAGGAATAGAATATTAGCTTATGAACAAGGGAGATAATTTATGTATTATGTTTTATTCTAAACACTATACTTCTGTTGTATTATAAAATAAACTCTTTTGTATTGCTAATGAAATATTTTCTGACGCACAATTTATTTTGATTTATCCTTCTGAGCCATGACGTCTTGTATTAGAACGTTTCGTAAAAAAAACGTTGAAATATTTTGCTTACTTAAATTAGATCCCAGTTGTCTTTGTAGAAATCGCTAATTTGCAGCATTTTACGTAATAAATTGTTGTGCGACCCAATTATACAAAATACAAGCTCAATTTGGTGTTTTACATTTAATTAAATACCATTCCAGGCCGAAAGTGGATTTATTATCTGGATATAAGCGTTGTTATTGCTGTGGTGGTGGAGGTATTTGTGACGCAGTAGGTGGTATTTAAGTTTCGTGGTATGATAATTAGGCCTATGCAATCATGTTTTCTTAATTGACCTGATGCTCAGAAAAGTACAGATTGTATATTAGTAATATGGAAATTTTACAGCAAAGATTTTATTGTAGAAAGTTATAATGAACCCTCCTACAAATATTTGAACTGGTTGATTTTTTCTTGTATAAATACAAAATACAATGGACGAAAAATGAAATTAATCGGAGGATGTAGTTAACATGTATTAATTCATAACTTTCAAACTCCTAATGTAGTAATGCAATCCATAATGCAATAAATATTTATTAACTTTTAATACTATTTTAATTTTATTGTATATATATATATATATATATAATTTGAAAAAAATAAATAAAATTTTCAATCGGGTGTTAATTTAAATAGGTATTAATTTATACGTTATTGTTTTATAATTTTTCAAATAAAATAGATATTTGGTAAACATTTAAAAATTTAAATATAGGTTTTAATAAATTAATATTAATTTAAATTCATAAGCTATTTTAATATTACCTTCCTCTTATCAATTAGTTATAATAAGTTATATTCCTTATCAATCTACCCCTAGTTAACTAAGTATTATTAGTTATACAACATAATAAAAGGATTTAGTTACAAACATTTAGTTGCAACATTTAATTCTCAAAAACAGCTTGCTTAGTCTGTACTGCTACTGCCTTATCTAACGCTCGTTGCTGGGATATCAGGAGAAAGGAATGTTCAGCAAACCTATTATGAAAACAAGTAACATTAAACCTTTTTTTAAAGAGTAAATTCCTGCTTGAATCAATAAAGAAAAATTTTATTATTTTTTTAAATTTTATAATTACATATAAATATAAATATACACGTCATAATAACAATATTAAGTGGTAAAATAGAAAACGAATTTCCTTGCAATTTTCCATTTTCCTTTCTATGTGTAGTATTGGTCTATTATTTTAGTTTGTTAAATATACCATTTTTATTAAAATAGATTTATTTACATAAGAGATTTATTTACTCTTATTTATTTATTTATTCAAGTGTTTTAAGAGAATTACATCTCCCAAAACGGTTTTGTCCTCTATTATGTTTTATGAAGACCTGAATTTATGAACTCTAACTATGTACTTATGGTTTCAGAAAAACAACTATAGCCACCACCCCCTTTATATGAAATCATTCGGCATGATAGAACACTAAATGATTTCAATGAGTATTTCTAAGATTTGGGTTTACAAATAATAACATAATTCATACCATTCTCAAAACAAAAAAATGGCCTAATTTTATATCTGTTACATTTAAATAACACGTTAATTTACAAAAAAACAATCTATTTTTTATGTGAAATTCATTTAGTAAGATTTATTTTATAATTTAATAAATTTATTAACTTATAATTCGAAAACGTTTTCAATTCAAGAGCATTTTAACCTATTATTGTAAAGTAAATAAAATAATATTACTAAACTCTTTGAAACAAGTATTATGCAAACTAAGCTAGAGACGTATTCAAATTGTTGGGTGAAATCATATTTTGACTCAATTTAAGTGCCTCCTCACCTCATAGCTTCATTACCGCCATCGATCGATTAATAGTCGCATTTTTATTCACCATTTTCTAAATTATTGAATTTCTTTGTATAACGTGCGCCAACTATCACAGGATACTGTCACAGTACTAGGCCACGATATAGGATAGAGTAAGAAGGTAGGTCTCACGAAGAGAATGCCACTGGCAAACCGGGCCGATGACGTCAGCGGCACCTAGCCATATGAATCAATATTACAGACGTACATCTGTGTTGTTTCTTATTGTGCTGTAGCTATTAATTACCCTTGATGTAATTAACTATTAATGAATATTTAGTGACTAATTGTGTTAATATTGTGCGTGATTGTTATGGTTTTATTTTACTAACAAGTCTGCTCTGTAAGTAATGTAAGTAGCTTAGGCCTAAACATATTTCAAATAACTACAATGCTTTGTTGCGCCATTGCGGGTTGTACAAACCAATCGGATAAAGCTAAAGAGCTACATTTATCGTTTCATAGATTCCCAAAGGATCAAAACATGGGTGCATGCATGTAAAAGAAAAGATTCTTTTAATTCCAAAAAAGCAAGAATATGTTCTGAAGACTTCGTATCAGAAGATTTTGAAAGAGATTTACAATCCGAGCAATTGGGTATCTCACGAAGGCATGTTTTAAAGGTAATTTCGTTTCCTACGCAAAATATACCAACCTTTATCAAGCTTAAAAAATAAACAGGCTAACAAAGATAGATGCTGTAGAACAAAAGTTAGGGAGGGCAAGAGATTTTTGCAGTCACTATCAGAACAATCTTGTACAACAAATACGAATGACTACTGTGAAACTTACAATCTTAAATTAACAAAGAAAATACACATTTTAAACAATTCGAAAACAACAATCTACGTAAACACTGTTTTACTTGAAAATAAAAGAAAAAATGCTATTTTAACAAATGACCAAATTTTATAATTAAAAACCAAACTCAAATGCTACGAAGATATGTTTTCAGAATGTCAAAAACAATTTCTTTAGAAAGTGAAATTTACAAATTGGTCATCAGACGATGTAACCAAAGCTGTCACTATATTAGTTCTATTTCCAAAAAAGGGTTACCTTATGTTAGAGAAGTATTAAAGTTTAAAATTCCTCTCCCTAGTGAAGCAAAGATTTCAAGACATCTGTCGCAGTTTTCCACACCTCCTGGGTTCTTAGATATAAGTTTTAATTTATTTAAGGGACAGGCAATTATTATTACAAAGAAGTTTGAGAAAGATGTTATCATGAGTTTCGATGAGATGAAAGTGCTATGACAGCATAGCAGATATTTTTAGAGGGCCGCATGATAGTATACAAGTAATTGTTATAAGGGAAGATGAACAAGAATGTATTGGACTTATTACAAATATTAGCAGGCTGTATAGCGTACCATGTTTTAAAGAAAGGTATCAATATTTCTTTCAACTACGGAAATAAAATGGGACAATCCATGAAAAACACTTGTGACTGGCTTAGGGTTATGGGTCTAGAAATGGCCTAATCAAACCGTCTGCAGATTGATTAGAAGTCGTTGTTAAGCTTGAAATCCCAGATAGCTTGCCTTAGCAACTGGGCGGGTCCACGGGTGGCGGATAGTGGAACGGCCTACAGATATATAGGTTACTTGTGAATAAGGATTCCGGAAGGTTTCTGAATAAGCAGGCCCGGACCAAGGCAATGGTTCAAAGGTGAGGAATTATCCCTCCTCGTCAGTCAACCGGTTGGGTGTGGTAGAAATAACTGCTCTGACTGGGGACTGGGGTAGTTGGGAATTAAGTCCTCACAATGCTACTCTCACCTCCTAGGTGAACCAAGCGCAATGCGGCTGTGAAGTATGGGCGGAAAACTACCCTAACAACACAGTTGTAACCAAAAGAGAGTAAAGCAGGCTGTTCGCTCCATGAGCAACAGTTAATAATGTCCTGAACTTGGGGTGTGCTTCAAGGTCAGTGACTGAATACCCAATCCAAGGTGGAAGGCTTCGTCCCGATGGATGAATGACTGCAGGGTATAAAATGCAGTAGCACACGATCCCCTTGAGGAACCAGACAAAACCTCATTGTATGTTGTCTTGCCAGGGCAGTGGGGATTCTGCTCTGGTTGACCGTTCTTTCCCCCATACTTGGGAAGCTAATGGACCAAGTAAGTACACAAATTGATGTTGAGTCTGCACAGACAGCGGGAGCCAATGAGACGGCAAACCGTGAGTCTGCAGCAGATATCTCAACGGCAACCACCACTGGGGGTGCGGGGGCGGCTACCAAGCTGCCGACTGCAGAAACCAGTGAAATGGTTGTAGAGTTGAGCACGCTTTCTCTACGGAGAAAGCGTATGAGTGGAGCGGCCAGAAGAGCGTCCAAAGAGATCAGGCGAGAGCAGCGGGAGGGCCAATAATCCTGAGCACACAACGCAGGGGAGGCCAAAACCGAGCCGAGCATGTTATCGTCCAGGGCTTGGATGTTGTGAGGGGTGAGGTGCAGCAGATGGGAAGCAATCAACCACGAGCACCAAACCCCAGCATGGAGATTGCATACTCGAACAACTGGGCTGATCTCCCAGATGTTTCGGGACATATGAGTATTGAGTGCGTGGTCAAAGAACCTGTCTTGGAGATGGGCAGTGACCACCTTACTCGGACGTTTGCACCTGACCAGGCCCACCAAACTATGATGGAATGGTCAGGGTCAGTAACATCGGGAGCTCAGATCTGGTACACAGATGGATCCAAGATGGACTTCGGCACTGGAGCGGGGGTGTATTGTAAAAACCCAAGGGTAAAACTAGTTTTTTCCTTGGGGAGGCATACTTCTGTCTTTCAGTTCGAAATATATGCTATAAATACCTGTCTGGGAGAGATAGCGAGGCAATACACAGGACCCGGATTGCTATTTTCTCTGAAAGTCAGGCAGCAATTAAGGCACTAAACGGACATGTGGTCACCTCGGCCATAGTCAGGGAGTGCCTAAATAGCCTAGAAGCCCTGGCAAGGCACAATCAAATCAAGATAGGTTGGGTGCCAGGGCATAGGGGAATTTTGGAAATGAAGCCGCAGATGCACTGGCCAGAGCAAGCTAACCCTTAGAAAACCTTCCTTGGGGCTGCAGGAGAGTCTCATCTATCTGTCTAGGCAGGAATTGAGGATAGCCACAGGTCTACTCACGGGACACTGTGGACTAAGGAAACATCTGCATAATACGGGTATCTTCAAAGATGAACCAGTGTGCAGATTATGCGGGCAAGAACTGGAGACCGCCATACACATCAATTATAGATGTGAAGCACTTGCCGAGAGGCGCTTCAACCTCTTTGGTGATAGCACAGCTCTGGAAGAGGATGCTGAAGGTAAAACACTAGTCAGGAAACTTCTAAACCTGGTAAGAGGGAAGGGGCTCTTTGACTAGATCAGGGAGGTAAGTACAATATACCTAAGGTAGTGGTGTTTCGGGCAGTTTAAACCCGCTCCCAAGTTAATTAAGCTTGAAATTGAATTTTAGAATAATTCATGGAGACAGCCTTAAAAAATGTGCAAAAGTAATGAAATTGCCTTGAGACAATATGAAGCCTAAACTCAGCAAAATTGACGAATTTGCCAGTGAATGTTTCATCAGAACATGTTTCTTCATAAGAATAAAGGTTATTAACCAAAAGAAGAATGTGAAAAGGTTATTAACCCAAGAAAATACGGACAATATTCGATTGAAAAAGCTTAGATGAATTAACTTCAAAGCTAATTTTTTATTCAGCTATTACGTTAAGGTACGTCCTACAATGATATTGTATGCAAACTTACAGTGTTTAGATTTTGGCAGTAATATAATGTTAGGTATACATCTTAATGTTATCTTAATTTGGCCTATTTAGATGCTCCTTAATTTTTTGCTCACAAAGATTACATATTAACAAGTTAGCCTACTACTCGTATTAATAAATGTAAAAAATCCGTTTAGAAACAACAAAACCTTACGAGGGGTAATTAATTTAGCGTGCTTACACACGCTAGTGTATGCTAGAACAGCATATTTGCGCGCGGCTAGGTGCCCGTGACGTTTCGAGCTCCAACCGGCATGCGCGTGAGATCTACCGTCTTAGTACTAGGCTATTTCAGAAACCTTCGCAGGCATGTTCTCCTCAACAATCGGGTTTAATGTCAATGGGGTTAGTTGCACGATTTTATAGATTAAAATAATTCTTAGATTTAAAATTAAGTGACGACAGAAATCTGTTTAAAGAGTTTTATTTCTCAAATATTCGAATACTGTTTAAATTAGGTCAAGTTACATGTTATAGCACACAGGCTGTACTCCCCAAGACCCTAACGAAACTTGATGCTACATATCAACGACCGTCTCCAACCACATAAATTCTACTGAAAGAATAGTTTCTGCTCATAAGAGGATCACCTGTTCTCCCAAGAGTAATCCTCTATCATATTCTACTCCCAATCGATGATTCACATTTTATCTTAAACTATGGAAAATATAATAATGACTTACACCAAAGATGATACTTATGAATTCATATACTTAAATTGAAGACTTCATTGCTATTTATTTGCAATATTTATTATGACTTGTAATTTTAAAGTCATAATTAATTTAAATAAAATTTAACGGATTAAAAAAAATTAAAAATCACTAATTAAATTATATATAATAATATCACAAAAAATAAATACAATGAAAAACAATAGATACATTAGAATTAAAAATATTAATTAAATTAAAACAGCGTAAACATTAACCATTAACTACAAAAAAAAATGGGCCACATTCACATACACAAGATACAACATAAATGTAATAAAAAAACTGAAATACTAAAAAAACATATCAACACAACATACAGAAATACAGGAGGCATAATCAGTAAAATAAACCGACCGGAAAAATATGTCTTACACTTAATAACGGAATCTATAGAATCGAATGCCCAGACTGTAACAAATTATACATTGGGTAAACTAAAAAGTAATCAAAAGACAGATATAAAGAGCACCTCAAAGCATCACCACCACACGCCATCAAAAATAACCATAAATACCTTCCATTAGAAAACATACATCTAATAAAAAAAAGAAGAAAAAGGTTTGAAAACGACAATCTGCAACAACAAATTTTTAAATCCAAAAATAATATAATAAACAGATACAAATAAAATTAAAAACTGAAAAATTATTAAACTTAATAGACAAAATTAACGAAAAGACAAACTAAAAGTTTTCCACAGTGCAGCGAAACCGAAAATAGAACAGTACCGGTATACCACGTGACAATTGAAATACTGGCAACCACCAAGCAGAACCCCATAGTCTCATAAGATGCTCGACAATGAGGACACGTAATTAACATTCTCCATAGTCGACCTGTGTATATACCAAATAAAATTCGTGTTTAAGTACATTAAAGTGTAAGGGATATATACATACATACATACATACATACACACACACATATATATATATATATATATATATATATATATATATATATATATATATATATATATATATATATATATATATATATCGTAATATGTATTCTTGTGTATTAATAAAGAACTAAGTCAAAATACAAATACAAGAATTATAATTGAATTTACAATTCAAAGCTTTTCGTTGACTAACAGTACCAACATCATCAGGTATATTAAACAATTAAAATTAACATATGTGCAAATTAGATCAAATAAATAGCTATGCCAAATCAATTACAATGTTGTTAAAATTTTTTTTTTTTATTTTGCTGCCCTAATATTACAAACACTGAATATATTATCAAATTTAGATTTTTCTTGTATTTGTTCATTTATCAACTCATTGTTAGTATTATATAATTGTAATTGTATGTCATAGCTATTTATTTGATCTAATTTGCACATATGTTAATTTTAATTGTTTAATATTCCTGATGATGTTGGTACTGTTAGCCAACGAAAAGCCTTGAATTGTAAATTCAATTATAATTTTTGTATTTGTATTTTGACTTAGTTCTTTATATATATATATATATGTGTATATAAAATTTTAACGAATTTCTTAAAATTATTATTTTTAAGTTTCTGTGTAAAATTGTTAAGTAATAAACGGTTATTGTTTAATAAAATTGTAAAAATCTCTCCATATGGAACTTTTAATGGAAGTTTTCAAAGTGGCAGCAGTAGAGGTGTGTTTGGACTAGATTTGAAGATTTCATTAGGTCCTATAACGACATTAGCGCCAGCTGGTTATGTGTTTTAAAATATTAACTTTTCAGAATACATTAAATGAAACATTATTTAAGAAACATTATGCAAATACGACGAGAAACGAAATGTGTTGTTTTTAATTTTTTAAATGTATTAATTTCCAGGTACACAGCAAATATTACACGAAGGAAGTTGTAAATTGTATCCGTACACAATCTATAATTGTTGACAATTTGATAAATACAGATATGCAAAGTGTGCTGCTAGTTGTAAATTATGATTGGTGTGCCTCGTGAGGTACCGGCGATAGCTTCGGGCGGTTCCGCGCCAATTTAATGCAATTCAATAAAATGATATATCATTAGTTTTACACCTGTTGGTCCTAACAAGATTTTCGTATGTCAAGGCGTATCATTGTTTGGACCCAAACGGCATTAGGTTTTTGTAAGTATTATTTAGTGCATTACAAAGGAAATAAAATACAATGTTTATATAAAGGTTTTAGACAATTCACTATAAATGGTAAAATGACAGGTTTCTAAATGGCATCTGCTTTGCCTTACAAGATTTTCATGACAGTCTATCATTACTCGGACGCAACAGGTTTTGCAAATATTATTTGACACATTACCCAGGAAATAAAAGATAATGAATATTATACCAAAAGGTTTTAGACAATTCACTGTAAAAGCTAAAACAATATATATATTTCTAATATTGCACTTGTTTTGCCTTACAAGATTTTCACTTGTGTTTGGAGGTTTTATACAAATCATTTTGGTTTATATTATTAGTAGTAATACAATAGTGAATGCAAAAATAATGCTATTGTGACAAAAGGATTTTGCTTAATTTTTGAACGGAATGAGATCCAATGGGAAATCAAACAAGTGAAAGAAGGAGCATGTTATGTAGAGATGGAACCGAGGAGGCCTTGGAAAGGAGAGTTATACGGGAGTACAGCAGGGATCAACGGTTTAAGTCAAAAGATACGACATAATTATAAACAAGTAGACTCCCTATAACATACACATACACACAAACACACACACACACACACGTGCGTGAATGTGTGTGTGTGTGTGTATATGTGTGTGTATATATATATATATATATATATATATATATATATATATATATATATATATATATATATATATATATATTCTCTGTTTCGCTTATGACAGTATGAGAAGCTCTTAATCATATCAAAGTATTAATTTGATGAAAAACTTTTGCGCCCATTGTTTTTAAATGTTCTTGTTGAATGTTGTTTCTCCTTTAATAAAAAATATTTAATAAGAACAAGTTGTACACAAATCATATATATATATATATATATATATATATATATATATATATATCCGTATTCCTTCACGGATGGAAAAATGTGATGAATGGTTAATATCCGGAGTACATTCGTTCAGTTTTTAGTGGTTAAAATGCCATTTCAGACTTTTGCTAAAATCTCAGCAGGACGAGGTGAACGCAACAATAGTCGCACTTGTACTGTTTCTGGGTTTACCTCTTCAATACTAGATGAGATTCTAGAGCAACGATGGAATTGCGATTTTAAGCACTGCAAAATGAACGGATGTACTCCGGATATTAACTATTCATCATCATCATCATCATCACACACGCACACACACACATATAAATATATATTAATATAGGTATATATATATATATATATATATATATATATATATTTATATATGTGTGTATATATATATATATATATATACACATATATAAATATATATTAATATATATATATATATATATATATATAATGTTTTTGTGTGTGTACGTGTGTGCGCGCGCGCGTGTGTGTGTGTAGTCTTCAAATGGTAAACAATTAAAAATGTTGTTCATTTTAATATTACAAAATTTAAGTTATTATGTAAAATTAATATATTTTCTTGCACCAAAGTTTAATTTTAAAACGTAAATTAATATGTTTTGTTGCCATTTTAATTTGGAACTATTTTTAAATATAGGGTTGATGAACAAAACTTCTTCAAATAAATAATGTTTTTACTTTGTTAAATACTTTACAATCTAAACACAATCTAAATCATAAAAACATACGATTAAATTTTAAAGCAACAAGGCCTTGATCGGAACCTGTTATCAGGAAATCGAAGATCATCGATACTTACAAGAGAAATGTTATAGGAGAAATATTATATTTTAAATTTAAACTATTTACGTACATTGTTATTAACCTCATCACGCTACAATAATTAATTGTTGGTAGCAATAACAATTGATCAATTGTAACAATAAATATAATGTATATATCTTTACATAAAATACAACTTAAGTTTGAAAAAAATTAAAAATGTTACTAAACCAACTTGATAAAATGCTAATCATAATGTCAATATATAGAAGATTGTAATATGCAGATGTAAATAATATAACTAACAATAATTTAAAATACTAACAATTATTCTAAAAGACCTAACCTGTTAGATCACATTTCATAAAATACGTTCAGTATAATTAAGAAGGATTAGAAACATATTTTAATAGAACAATACAATATATTTGTGTTGTCCTCTTTATTTTAACTGTAATATTTGTAACATGATATTTATTGTTTGAGAAAAAATATGTTTCTTTCAATTATTTTCGTAACCTATATTGCCTTTGTATTAACCCAGAATAAATTTAGTATAGAAAAACGTTATACCAACACGAGTACTCAAAGAATTTCAGGGCGACAGAGAGGCAAAACTCCTCAAACTATGTTAATCTCCAAGTGTAAAGTTGAACTGCAGGTTCCCTATCGACCCCTAATTAGAGAGGGTACCCTCTGTCTGGGCTCGTCAAAACAGGGAAGAAATATTCAGCTTTTAACCCGGGGAAACCTCAGTTCGGATATCGTCAATAACTACTTCGCCTTTCTAGACATCTTTTAAACGACTTCATTAATAAAACGATTTAATTAATAATATGACCATCAATACGACGATTACACCAATAATAACACAGGATAATTATATTAAAAAAAAAACATTTTGATTGCGCAATCTTACCAGTGATTTAGTAAACAATGGTAACTTTGATCATATGTTTCTTTCCCCCATATCATCCATAATGTTCTTCGAAAACATTTATAAAACAACTTCTTCTAAAACAAGTCTGTAATCTGTGCATGGTTTCCCGCTCTCAGCAATATCTAGACTATGAGGTAATAATATAAAATATTAAACTATAAAGTGTAATTTTCCAAATTCGTTTCATTCTCAATGAAGGTCTAAAAAATGTCACTGTCAATTTTAGAAATTAATGTAATAGTGTAATGTAAACCCCAACATCAAGTTTACATTTTCACCCTTATAGTGTTGTAATAATCAAGTGTTTAACAGAAGTTAACGATTTATCAAGTGTTGACATTCTATTTTCACTGGAAAATTATTTTGATATAATGATAAAAAGAAAGATTTTCTTAAAACAGAATGAACCGTAATAATGAATCCATTACAGGCATACATTGTGTGGGCAAAACAAACGTGCATAATTGTCAGGGGCCATCAACATATTTTGAATTCCGGCAAAGTCAAAGGATCAGGTCGTGCTCCTTTGTGTCTGTCGGAATATGTAATTTGAATAAGATAAAAACGAAATTAAGTTTCTGTGAAATCGTTATTCGCGGGTTGTGAACACGCTGTTGAGTTTGAAAATCATCCCAATTGACGTTTGTGATTCTTTTTCAAATAGGGAGCCTTGTCGACGTGCGCTTAAACGGGCTGACGGCTTCAAAGTACACTCCCTCACAAAAATCAATTACTTCAACAGGTTATAAGACACTCCAGGTCCTTTGATACCTGCCGAACATATTAAGCTGTGCCGGTCTTCATTGTCTTGTAAAGGTGGGCCGAATTAAATCTCGATTTAACGTTTTGCCTAATTGAAACTTTGTTAATTTATATTTCTTATGGTAGTCTAGTTTTTATTTTAAACATTTGGAACGGTTCTTAAGATTGTAGTCTTCTGTCGGATACTTATGACGCGTTACACTCCTACCCTTGTGTTATTGAGCAAACCTAAATAAAACTGATTTTAGTAGAATTAGTAAGATAATATTAGTTCAACCTATTCTATTAATAGATACAGCTGGGTACATTGTAGATACCTCTCCACCCTGGTTGAGAGCGGGACTACTTCGTGTAGTCGACCCTATCCACGCGATACCAATAATACAAACGGATTCTTCTTATAAAAGGATGCAACGAGTAAATATCTCCTTACGATCCTTCTAGAGGATAGAGACAGATACGAGCCTTACACGCGAGATGCCTTTATCTTACCCAGGAGGATTTCACCAGAGGATTTTAATGTCGTTCTGTATTGTTCTCCCGTAGGTCTAAAGTTCGCTAGCTTCCAGAATGTCTGACTTGTTATGTGCTCTCCAGAATCTCTGACCTGTTGCATGCTCTAGCTCCCAAAATGCCATCTCTGCGCGGTCTTTAGCTTTTAGTGAGGCTAGAGTTCTCTAGCTATCAGAATGTCTAACCTGTTGCGTGCTCTAGCTTCCAGAATGTCTGACCTGTTGCGTGCTCTAGCTCCCAAAATGCCATCTCTGAGCGGTCTTTAGCTTTTAGTGAGGCTAGAGGTCTCTAGCTATCAGAATGTCTAACCTGTTGCGTGCTCTAGCTTCCAGAATGTCTGACCTGTTGCGTGCTCTAGCTTCCAAAATATCATCTCTGCTCGGGCTTTAGCTTTTACTAAGACTAGAGTCCCCTAGCTTCCCGAATGATGTGTTGCGTACTCTAGCTTCCAATAAAGCTAACCTGCTCTAGCTTCTGTTTAAAAGAAATTGTTTGGCCGATTAAAATTATTTTGGTTATGAAATATAGTCTAGATATAGAAATTATTTAGTTGATGAAATTTATTCTGGTTATGAAATTTATTCTGGATACACAATTGCTCCTTACGAAAATACAGTAGTCCCTTTAAATGAAACGAACATTATTTAGGTTTGAAATATATTGCGGTTTTGAATGTGGTCCCACTTATGAAAATAACATAAAATTGTGTTTGATATTTAATTTTGTTGGTTATGAAAATAGCTCTGGATAAAAAATTATCATTGTTATTTGATTTTCTTAAAAATTCTTTAAAATAATAATGGTGGAGTAGCAGTTAAATGTTTAGCAATTATTATTTTTTAATCTGTTTACCAGGGAGATGTTTCAATATACTTTCAGTATAACTTATAAGTTAATTTTAAATATAACGAAATTCCAATAATTTATTTCCCACAAATATAACAAAGTCATGCAACATAATTTTCACAGTCGAGAAATTAAGCCTGTAGATCCGTTTGTGCGACCGCAGCGCATTCTTGTGTTTTGAAATGGTGGGTATTGATTACGGAAATTTTTGCCCACTAAAATTTGAGCTATCGAATACAAATCCAAAACTCGTCGCTCCTAATCCCTCTTCTCACGAGAGATTAACTTCAGTAATTTCTTCTGTCCGTCCCGTTCAGTGATGTCTCTATTATTTCTAGTCATGTTTCGGTCACGTGTGACTGTCCAAGCGTGATTTTCAATTTGGATCTGGTTGTGGCCTTCTCTAGCGCCGGTCTCTGCAGTTATGTACGTCAAATGGAATGTTCCACGTTGTTGAGATTCTTCCAAGAGCTTTCGAAATTTAGATATCTTACAACTGCCCAACATTTGGACAGCCAACGTTTGTTTCAACTCAAAGTATTTTGTCTTAAAGCCACTTGCAAAGAGGTATTTTACCAGTTTTCTTTTATTTCTTGCGGTTACTAAAAGCGTTTTTTTCGGTCATTATATTAATTATTTATTTTCACAAAAAATTGTATTGTTTAAAATTTACTTACGATGATGTATTAAAAGCTTGTATTCCAGTTAATTTGGAAAAACTATTGGAATTACTGGAACTACTAGAAAAACTATTGCAGAGTGGGCATTAATGGAAAGAACTTGATTAATCAATTTGGTTCAACTTTAGCATGTCTTTTGGGTTTTACTATAAAAAGTCAAGTTTAATATTGCCACATAAGAAGGATATGCAGAGGATTGTGCAAAAAGGACTAATTTGGATAAAATTATAGTGAACACATAAAACTGTAGCATTATCTTGTGTGAGTATTGTGAAGGAGTATATACCTTGTGTTGCGAAGGAGTATATACCTTGTGTTGCGAAGGAGTATATACCTTGTGTTGCGAAGGAGTATATACCTTGTGTTGCGAAGGAGTATATACCTTGTGTTGCGAAGGAGTATATACCTTGTGTTGCGAAGGAGTATATACCTTGTGTTGCGAAGGAGTATATACCTTGTGTTGCGAAGGAGTGTACCGAAAATAGACCTACGTGGAGATTATAGGAACGTTTAAGATCCCGTTACAAAAAGGAGGATAAGAGAGTGTTGGTATAGACGGGGGGGGGGGAGCTTATAAGACTCCGTCTATGTTAAGAAGAATAACAACTATGTGAAATACGGTTTGTGTAAAGTATTGGGAATAATCGTTCTATTTAGTTTAAAGTGGGTAAGCCAGTTTTGAGATTATAAGCGCCTACGAAGGGTAAGGAAGGTAGGGTCATAAAACTCCCTGGTAGGAGATATAAGTAGGGGTCATTACCTCCCATGGCAACATCCCCTACTTGAAGTAGACCTACTCTCGCGGTGGAAGAAAGGGGACCCTCCTTACTATAAGGCTGGAAATCGTGGTAATATATATTTATTTGAAACTTTTTTTAATCACAAAATGATAGTATAATGCTTCTGTAAATGGGTAAAAAATAATATTTAATAGGACGACGTTTCTACAACTATTTTGTTGCCCTTTTCAAGTAGCCTAGTTATTAAAATTATGGCTTAAGCCATAGACGTATGGTCTGAAGAGAGAAACATTGTTTGCTGCAGAAATTTAGTATTATTCTTGAATCGTCAAAATAACCGTGATTTTGTTCTAAATAATTTCATAAGAGTGAAAAAATAGTAAATAACTTTTGTAATTATTGTTTCTTTATTTAAAACCATAACATAATGATATATAGGAAGGAGTTGATGAAATATTCAATGAATCAAATAGTGTAAAAACAAATACGCATTTTCTGACTAAATTTGACCGATCTAAGACTGGTTGAAGGAGTTGGTGAAATATTCAAATAATTTTCAATGAATCAAATAGTGTAAAAACAAATACGCATTTTCTGACTAAATTTGACCGATCTAAGACTGGTTGAAGGAGTTGGTGAAATATTCAAATAATTTTCAATGAATCAAACAGTGTAAAAACAAATACGCATTTTCTGACTAAATTTGACCGATCTAAGACTGGTTGAAGGAGTTGGTGAAATATTCAAATAATTTTCAATGAATCAAATAGTGTAAAAATAAATACGCATTTTCTGACTAAATTTGACCTATCTAAGACTGGTATCTATTTTTGTGGTATTGGGGTTCTTTTCAATATTTTTATTGTAATCAATGCATATGAATAGAAAATACACAGGCTTAATAGAACATAATCACAATAATGTACTTTTGAAAAAATATATACAACTTACAATTTTTATACAGGCAAAATAAAGTTTTAAATATAATAAAAAGTAACATAGGAAGAAAACCAGCAATATAAAAAATAAATCTATAAAAATTACATCATAAAAAGGTTTGTTAAAAACCAAATTATGGTTAACAAACTAATATTATTATAAACTTTATAAATTACAGTTTAACAACTGTGGATCAAGGTTAAAAAGTTCAAATTTAGTTCATTAGAGCTCAGCTAGTGAGAACAATTCACAAAGGTAAAAACTAAAACTGTTTACTCTAAATCTCACTACACACACTAGTTTATTAAAACAAACAGACTAGTTTCGACGACGATGACGCCTTCATCAGTGCTTGGCTACTATACATTAATAAACTAATACGTAGTGAGATTTAGAGTAAACTGTTTTAATCTTTACCGTTGTGAAGGTTAAAGATTTTTTAAAATATTTCTATGCCAGTTAACTAAAATTTTACCTAAAACATTTTCCCATTAAAAAAAAATCATGGAGAAAGAAATTTTCACACATGTAAAAAAATTCACAGAAAGGATAATTTGTCACTGAAGTAAAGCTCATAAATAAACATCATCAAAGTTTATGCGAAATTAAAATTATATTACTTTATAAACAAAATGTAGGCTAATTGATCAATATCTCTGATATTGCTGTTTTTCACTTGAATGAATATAAACTAGAAAATGCCGTTTTTTATTGTTATTCGGTGTAACTTATTTTAGGCTAAACTAGCTATTTAAAATTTATTTAAACTACCCAGTTATTCAATTATTGTCTAGACGTCAGAGCACTTGTTATTTACAAAGGTAAAAGTCAAAATAGTGAACTCAAAATCTAACAAAAAATTAGTTTTCAATAAACACACACACAACAAACTAGTTTCGGTGAGACGATGTCGCCTTCCTCAGTGCTTGGCTACTGAGTGTTTACTGAGAGTGGCTACTAGTGTTTATTAAAAACTAATTTTTAGTGAGATTTTGAGTTCACTATTTTGACTTATACCTTTGTGAATAGTTCTAGCTAAGCTGTAATTAACTAAACACTAGTTGTTTATTATGACATTCAAGTCGTAAGATTCGTATTATTCCTATGATTACATTATATTATAGTAATTAAATTACATTACGTTAAAGAAATTACATTACATTACGTTATAGTATTGGTATAAAACAATACTTAACAACATTTTTCTAGCATCTTTAATTTAATGAACTATTTATTTTATAGGCTAATTGTTTGAGTAAATATATTATACGCTTGTTTTCGCTTAGCCTGACAACTACAGATTTATTCGTCAACAATGTGAAGAAATAAATCTAGAAGGCATTCACCCACACAAACTCCAACCAGCTACGAACTACTTAACACTTTACTCAAGGAAATAGGCACCGGGATACGCTGCATCTACTAACAAGAGGAATGGACCAATAAATTATGTGAGAGCGGTTAGTTGTGGTCACTAGACCGCTAATTACGTATGCTGATAGTGGAATAGCGACCCACGGTAAGGCGAGAACATCCTAGCAGCTGCAAGACCTAGCAGGCAGTTGTATGTTATAACCTATCACAGGTGACAGAAACAAGGTTCAATCACTTGACGCGAAGTGTTTCAGTCAAAAAATGTCGCTTAGGAAGAGACAAAACTAAAAATATTTTCATGTCATGTTAGCCTGACCAAATACGTTTTTAACTGTTCCTGATAAAAAAGACAGTATATAAATCCGTAGCAGCTTAACCGTATTTTTTGCTTCCCAAATCAACCGTTTTTATTTTTTATAACTGCGTATTTAAATATAAAAAAGTATCTACTAAGAGTGTGTAGTTATTATTGAGCTTAATTCAACTTTTTGCTACTAGGTGTCGCCGAAATCAGGAATTAATAGAAGTCTTTGCGAACGAGTCTTTAAGGCATTTCAAATCATTAATAAACTTAAACTTAACAAATTGTATTCAAAGTACAAGTCTTGTATTCAATTTTGACAATCATAACAGTTTTTTAAAAGTAAAACGAATCGTTACCGATATTAGGGGATGAAGGACAATCATTCGCGCGAGCAAGGGGTTTTAACAACAGATCTTCCTGTTACTTTTACTAATTTTGTAATGGTGTAATATTTTGGGAAATGTACTTTAGTACTACTTCGTTGAAATTTTAATTGATAATGAAATATTCTTGGCTATACTAAGCAATCATTATCAGTCACCTTCAGAAAGATGTTGGAGTAACGGTAAAATCTTACCGGTTTACAGGATGTTAGGCCTACACTGTAATAATCGCTAACACTGCGACCATAAATCATAACACAAAACTTCATTAAGCTTTGCCGCATACTGAGTAAATATATTTATTTTGACCCACATTCTTTCAATGAAAACAAGAACACTTTAAATCCAACAATTGAATTGTTGAACAACAAATTGCAGAGGATTAGATAAATACGTTAGATTGTATTGTACTTTTGGCAGTGAGTGTAGTCGGCGTTGGCTGAAAGAGAAAGAACAAATGAGAGGCATCTCGGGCAATGATATGGCAAATGTAGACATGACTTGGAAAACAAAGCTACTGTGTTCCTTGAGGTCTGGCCCGTGCTCTTCATCTGGCCAAAACTAAAACTGTAATTAATTATTCAATGTTCCCTGCTGAAACGTTATGATGAAAGAATTTTCGAAACAAATGCAAATGATTTGAATTTAAAATAGTTTGCGTTTTATTACTACTTATTATAATTTCATAATTTATTACAATGATTAAAATCTGCTGTATCTTATTATAGAATAGTATCGCCTAATAATTCTAGCTTTATTATTAATAATATTAAAAAGTTTTCGATATTATAAATACTAAAGACATTTATTATAATACTTCTATAATTTTGTACATTTAGAAGCTGTACTTACAAACGCACTACCCCTTATCTTTGTTCTTCCTCTACCTTCCTTTAAGTTATCTTTTTCTTACAAAGGGGTATAAGAGTTAGACGGCCCCGATGTAGTGTACATATACTTACAGATATGCTGCCAAGATGTCATATCCTCTACTGGGATACCCCTACCTTATCCGACCTATAGTCACAATACTCTTCTCTTCTTCAAAAGCATAATAGTTCTACTAGCTGATTTAAACTATACACAAATATTCTCTCAAATGAATTATTCCTTTACATCTGAAAAGATTTTAATTTTTGTTTTTACACCATTCCGTTTTTTTCCCGCCAGTTGAATAAAGTTTTAGAGAGAAAATTATATTTCTTAGCCATAGATGGATGATTTTCTAAAGACATTGGTACAGTTGTCGAAACCATATGTTAAGTAAATATTGTAATGTTTATAGGCCTACTATAAAATTAAAATGACCTATGTAATGTTAAAATATAAACAAGAAACCCGAATACAGCACAGAACTAAAAAATAACGCGATTTTCATTTCCATAAATAATGCAATGATGTGCTTTCCTCAGACCTAGCTACCCACAAGAGAAGTAACGGCCACCAAGTGAGCTGAGTGTAGGCCTACTCCCTAAAATAGGTCTGCTCTCAACCGGCCGGAAAAGAAGTTTCCACCTGACATCTATTAGGTTTCCTAAGCCATTCATTTAGGAAATTAGCAGTTTTACAGAATTAAACCAATACTGTTATAAACAAATCCAATAGCTATTTCTTTTTAAAATCGTTTCTATTACTAAGAAAATTTACTCAAAACATTGGGGGGTAAGTAGCTAGGAAATGTCTTTCAGATGTTCATAACGAGGTCATTTACGAGTGCTTTATAAACGAATTATTTATTTTCTAATATTTTTTCATGTTCATAAAGAGATCATTTACGAGTTTTTTATAAACGAATTATTTATTTTCTAATATTTTTTTCATGTTCATAACGAGATCATTTACGAGTGCTTTATAAACGAATTATTTATTTTCTAATATTGTTTTATTAAGATATAATTTTAACAATACAGGTTAATTTTCATTGGGGTTTGTTTGGTCAAAGGAATAATTTAATTTTTCAATTTTTTTCTACTAGCTTACACTCTTCTTATTTATATTTTGTACAAGTTTTCAATCTTTAATAAAAAAACTTTTTATCCATTCACTCAAGTTTAAACACAATTTTCTAAAAACTTGTAGTAGATGACACTTGATGTTAATACAATTTTTTCAATTAATAATTCATTAATTAAATTTATTAATGAATTAATTTTACTTTTATATGAGAAGTCGTGAATTAATTTTAGTTTTATATGGGAGAACGTTTCACAAAAAGGGCATGTTATGCCATATTATTTCTTCTCATTTGGCTTAAAGTAAGGGATAACATATGATTTCATAAAACAGCTGATTTTATGTTTTAGGTTATGTTGTAGAACAGCTGTTTTAACGCATAGGTTATGTAACTTTATTTATATTAATTGTAATTACTTAATACAAAGTAACTAAGATAAGATCTTTCCTTGTTGACTCAAGTAAGAATTTACTTTAAACAATTTTTGTTTATATTAGGCTACTTGTTATATTTATTACATCTACTGACTTGTAAACTAAACGAATATTTAAAATACGTAAACATTTTAAACTCATTCCAAATATAGGAAAAAAAGCATTGCCTAGCAATAAGTTGAAAATAACACATTTTTTATTCTTTTTTAAGATGGCTGGAATAAATGTTTACAACAAGACTGGATGAAACAGTTTTATGCTTTATAAACAGACCGTTTGACAACTTCAGAGCCTTCGCTTATTAATGTAAATCAGTCTAGTATCCTGTGATAAGGCGTCACGTGACATCCGTCAGTCTGTATTTAGTCGGTATTGTTCAGGGCTTTAGGTAATTGTTGAACAATACATGTCAAGCTATCGACCAGACCACACAATAGCCGCGTCGTTAAGGTGTGGGGCTTAGCATGACAATCATACATCCTATTGACTTACCTTATTTATGAGTTGAACAATTTCCTATGTTGTGTCACATGTCTTTGTTTTGCGCAAGCTACACATAAGTCACTCCGTATGTCACACATACCTAATGTGGGAACCTGCTCCCAGAATGTTTTCACGTAATTACTCTTTATATTTCGGTAATTGTGTTTCTGGAATTTAGAAATTACTTTTTTCTGCATACTTAACACAGAATTGGAGTCTATGTAATACTGAATACTTCCAGTGCTAGAAACACGACACACTTAGTTTGATCCATAAAAAGCACCGTAAATAAAGTATACAAAATATTTTATAAAATGAACTTGAATTTTAAAAAAACTAATGCGAAAAACCGCTTGTGAATATAATTACGAAGGAATGAGGTTTTGATATTTTAAAAAATATACGCCTAAACAACATAACAAATAAATGCAAATTTTGAATTAATTTTCTATTTATAAACAACCTACAAAATTATTCAGATTTGAAAATTTATACCTTAGATTTCAGTTTCGCAACTGTTTATTTTCTATTATCTCTTAAGAGCATTAAACGTAGCATCACAAATTTGATAATGTATTTTTTTTTTATTTCTAACTTTTCTTGGGATACTAAAAATTATTTGCTTATGTTTGGATTGTTTATAGTAATTCTACAAATATCTAAAACTTATTTTTTAATATTTTTGGTAATTTATTGGCTATTTATAAGATAATTTGTATAATTTTTGATTTATTAGGGGATTCATTTATACACCCCTAACATAAATGTAAACGTTTATATTGATTCAAATCACAAAAATCTCGAGAAAATGCAGCAAATTAATTCTAGTTTCTTGCGATGTTTAACATTATGACACGCCGAACATGAGTACCTACTTACTTCTGTGTATTAAGCCTTTATGTGTATAACAAAGAATAATACCTCAGTCACCATCACCCACAACAGGGACTATGATATGAGCTATAAGGCCACCATTAACATTTAAATGAAGAGAACCCATTTTTGCAATAACGGTAGATAATTACTTAAACTCATTAAATTACTGAGTTTGACATCCGAATCGTTTAAGCGAGTCAATGGCATCATCTGTTGAAAACATTTTTAAAAAGACCTAAAATTAATTTCGCAAAATTTTTTTTTACACGTATCTACCAAATGAAGATTTCCTCAAAAATTCAAATCTATAGGCCTACGTATTATAATTTAGTATGTACAATAATTATGAAGCGGTTGGTCAGGCAATATATCTTCTATTATAAATATAGATAAAATGTATTATATAAAAAGATATTAACATCTTTAACTGTATGAAACAACTGTGGCGTAATTTTTAACATAAATAAATGAAACCTCTCAACAACAAATTACTTTTTCCTTTTATTTAAAACTTTATGTACATTTCGGTTGCATAGCAATCCTCCTCAGAGTTAATTTACAATTAAATACTGAGTATTATCATGCAATTAAATAAATACAATTAAATACTGAGTATTATCATTGTAAATTAACTCTGAGGATGATTGCTATGCAATCGAAATGACATAAGCTTTTAAATAAAAGAAGAAAGTTATTTGTGGTTGAGAGCTTTCATTTATTTATGTTAAATATTAACGTCTTGTTTGTGAAATAAAATTCCAGATATTCTGATAAAGTTAATAAAGTAGATTCATTGTTGAACATGTCTCAAGTTTTATGTTAGCATAAACACTTCTATATTCCACGGCGACACTAATTTTGGACTTTCTTTACAAAATTTACACTTTTACAAACGGACTTCTTACGGCATAAATTAATTCCAGCCGTTGCTTTCTCACATTTTTTTCCCAACATTATCCAACGGCCCGTCTGAACACAAATCCGTACTGAATGGCTCCAGCCAGTGAAAGGTAGCGGAAACAGAACAATGGTTACAAATTAAACGTACGCTACCAGGATGTTCCTATAATAATGCCTTGATTTATAGATATAGACATATGCATAATGTGCGGGAGAAAGAAACAGAAATGGTATGCTCTCATTGGCCGGCTCAGGAAGTTAGCAATTATCATAATGTAGGGACGGCGTCATAAACTGCTTGCCACCGGGATCTCTAACTGTTGTTTGCTTTCCGAAACGGTGATTCTTGTTGAAATATGAATATTTCAAACTCTAGATTCAAGGAGTAAATATTTCTGTATCCGAATTGTTCACGGAATTATTGCCAATTTAGCCGGTCAACATTTGAGAAAACTTTGTTAAAAACGTTACGGATGTCAAAGCGGTATACAAACCAATATTACTGGAGTTTGCACCCAGTGAGTGAGCGAGAAGGAGAGAAAGAGATTGAGATTGATAGGTCAGTCTAGTTTGTAACTTATTTTTGTATGGATTGAAATTTTGTAATAAGACCCTATGATGATGATGATGCTATGGCTATCGAAATGTACACAAGGATTTAATCTTAGGTAACTGGTATTGTGAGTTATTTCTTATTGTTTTTGTGGTATTGTGGTTGTTTCCAATATTTGTATTGTAATATATTGTACCACTGTGATCTTGATATTGTATATAGATAAATATTTAGATAGAGAAAGAGAGAGAGAGAGAGAGAGAGAGAGAGAGAGAGTTGGAGCCCCTTACGTAATCCTATGCTCAAAGGTGGATCATAGTTCTAGCTACACCAATAGTGTACATGGTCTAACACATGTTTCGTCTTAAAACACAAAAGGGAAACACAGAGAAAATAAATAAGAATTTTTTGCAAATATGAAAAAACAGAAGATTCTTTAATAGTTTCTCCAATAAACAAGAATGATTTAATGAGAACGAATCACACTAGGAGAGCAAAATAATACGCAAAGAACTAGAAAGAAAAATAATAAGATTTACGAGAATGAAAAAAGTGAAGCAGATGAAGGTAGGCCTATACTTTGTCGATTATTATTAGAAAGTTAAGTATGTTGATGCGTAGAAGCTTTTTAAACGTCTAACTATACGATTTCCGCTCCAGGAGCAAGTGTTCATGATTTCCTTGGTGAAATGAAAGCTCCAAGCAAATCATTCCATTTGTATAATTACAGTTCTGCATCGAAAGAGCAACAATTTAGGTTTTGAAATTAGGTGCTTGCCAACTAGCCTGTAAACACTCGCACATATTATAATTATAAAACCTTCCCAAATATTGCGCAACCAGCCATGCCCTTCGCTACTTCCAAGAAACTTGGTTGCCAACAGTTATGCAGAATCCATGCCATGTCACGTGCGTTTAATGGCTAACTACGTGGAAGTGTGCGTGCGTGTGCTCGCCATTTCGAAATAACACACAGCATTTAGTTCTGTGATTAACGCAGGTTTAAGGTAAACAGCCGGGCTAAATTAGGTTAGGGTAAACTTCTAAGCTGAAGGTAATTTCAACAGTTGCTACGGATTTTAATTACATTTTTTTTTCAAAAGGACTTTGTAATTTAGAAAAAGAAATATTGGGTTCAGAAAACTCTATTACTCCTAATTTCGTCCCTTGTGAACCCTTGCACTATATGTAATGAAAATAATTTTTTTTAACATTTCTATTTTATAAAATTATTAAAAAATTATAAATCTCTGTTTAATGAGCAAATTATTAAGATATAACATAAACTATGGATTTTATCCTTTTTCGTCTTTTTTTCTATGTCGGAAAATCTATCTGTTAATATTCTATGGTTAATAGATAATCTGCCTCGGTCACCGATCGAGAGTAAGTACTTCAGCTATTGGCATGATTCGTGTGTTTCATTTACTCTACAATCCCTTCCTAAATCACAGACAACGAAGTTTCATAACATTACTTCGATCCTTTCGACCTACACAATCCTTTTCATGCCCATTTCAAGTCATAAGTAATAATCACATTAACTGATCACTCTAAGATGAAAATAGTTTTCGAAAGCTGTATATTTTTGGTAGACAAACAAACTTTAAAAAAATTAGATTAGAAAAAGTAGACCTACATTTTAGAAAAAAACATATTTTAGGTAGGAACATAAACAGAGATCTTTGGGATTTGTTTCCCATTATTTATCGTTCTGCCGGAATTGATAAATCCTAGTATTTTATATTAGGATTTGATAATAACTGGTATTTTAAGATTCTGCAACGTTGTATTTTAATATGTATAGTATCATGGTTTTCTGACATTAACAACATTGCCATATTGCCAGATAACCTCCATCTTTAAAAGCTCTTCTCTGGAGTACATGGAAAGTTATGACTGCTGGACGACTTCCGAAACTATGGCATTGTTATGAATAGCAGACAACCATGACGTCCAGCATCATAGGTTTACATGAATCTTTACAAATGCAATAGCTTTTCTACAGCACAATACAACTGTAATCCATTTCGTGACAAGAGTATTGAAAAATGTGTTATATTTTCGTGGTTTTCCATTGTTAAATGGTACTCGAAACTAATCACATTTCTTTCACAGTGTGTCCTTTCTGACAATTTTCTATATTTAATGTGTTTATTCACATAAAAACATTCAAAGCTTGTAAAACTATACAAAATGTTAAAATATTTTTATAAAATATAGCTCTTCTGTTGTAAATTATATTTTATTTCTTCATATAGGCCTATTGCGTGCAACATTGAAATAATAACTAGTTCTTCAGTTATAAAAAAAAAAACTTTTTAAGGTTAAATACTTTACAATATTATTTTGTTGTTCTTCTCAATCTTTTATCTAAAAAAACCTAATTTTAGTTCGAATAACTTTTCAAAAATAGGTTAACTTAACATGTTGGTTAGAATACTTCAATATAAACCACAGTGGCTATAAACCTTTCTCGTAAGAAAGTAAGCTATATGTCTAGAAAAATTAAGAATTCTTTCTTATATTTTGGTTCCCCTAAACAAAGAAACAAGAACCTATCTTTGTGATGGTAGTTTCTGGATAGAATAATAGATAGCAACATTAGTTTCTGGAATAAGATAGCATAAGGTGATCCAAGTCCCCAGGGTTCTTGCATGATCTGTCGCGGGATTTTTCCTTTCAGGGTTGCTTTCTTGCCATGTTTTTTCATCCCGCTCTTAGCGCGACACTTACCGTACTGTTTCATTTCACTATCTCCTGATTCTCCATGGAAAGAGCTTATGAGCTTGGTATATGGGCAATCAATCCCGTTTCCTTCACTCGCGGTAGGGACGCTAACCGCATGAGCATGTGAGACGGAGGTAGCTCGCTAGAGGTTGGCTGTCACGAGGGCTGGGCTGGTTTTGGAGGCTCAAACCCGGGTAAAAAAAAATAATAAATAAAAAAAAAAAATTAATGAGGCTTTGAAGATTGCAGAGAAGTGGTGAACAGTAAGTATCGTAAGTATTAACACAACAAACAAAATCTTACTCCAAAATTATAACAAAAAGATAAATTTTACTCAAACTTTAGTACTTAATCTAATTATGTTCTCCACTTCACTTTCACAATAAACAGAACGCAATGACCATATAAATATGTAACTATTCACCTAAGAATTAATGGAGCACAGGAAATTGAGAAAGCCCAGGTAATACAACAAAAATGTAAAATCTGTTGTAATTTACGGGGCGTGAGGTAGTAATTAGAACAGATAATTACAGCGTAAAAATATAGAGAAAAATTAATACTTTCAGGGAAAAACTGGAGCATTATAAAAACCACCAGTGGTACGAAAACTATATTACGTGTTTACACTAAAAAAGATTAATATCTAGAGAGATTTTAGGAGCAGGAAGAAATCTCGATATTAAAATACTAAGGCTATATCACGAGATAAATAGAAAAAAAACGTTTGGTTAGAGTACGATTAAAACAAATCGTATGCCTAATCTACGCCGTTGTTTTATGTACAACGGCTGTCAAATTTATATTTTTTAAAATATATTGTGATATATGAGTTATTTTGCATTTTTACAAACTGTTGGAAGTGTCAGCCAGCTGAGTTTAAAACGTTTGCGTCCTTAGAATAAAGCTATTTATTCAAGTGTCTCAGGATGTACGCATGACTGTTGCATGCATACATGTTGAGAGTAGGCCAAGTTTAATATAGGCATTTTTAAAACCACTGTATACAATATTTTTATGGTTCAGAACAAAGTACTTTATGTGAGCATTGAACCTCCCAGTAGAGCAATATCTGTAAAAACAATTATACATTTTTCCGTGTAGAACATACGCAGAAAAACTAAAATATTTCGTATAGCAAAGCTACTTCTAGCGGTTACATTTAAGTGTAGTGCAATGCGTTCTAAAAGTCCCCCCCATAGGAACGTACAGTTTTACTGCTCCATAAAAGAATAGTTTTCATTCCAATTTATTCACAGTGAAGAAGGAGCTAACAATGCAAACAAGCACGTTACATAAACTGCAGCAACATGTAGAACATTCAAGGTCTGTTTTAAAGGTGAGTTACATAAAGGAGAGTAGCATATTGTAAATTAAGCACCTACTCTAATGAATGCCTCAGAGGGCCTTGTTGAACGCACCGTATTAGAAGGACACGTGATTGGAGATATTTTAAAGAAAAAAAAACCAACGAAAACCCCCACACATAGAAGAACACGAAAGTAATTTGAAAATACTAAAAACAATTTATAATAAGTAGAAAAAATAGAAACATTTTATTACAATTAAAAAAATAACAATGAAAAACAGAAGTAGTCGGCGGATAAGGTTTGCCTCTTCGCCTTACTTGTTGTTTAGAGGCTAATTCATACCAGCTAACTCAATTGTCTTATGGCCTATATGCCCTAATGTGTATGGAGGCCAATTAAAACATTCTCTGTGTGTGAAAATTGAACCCGGACAACAGTATGCAAAAGAATTTAGTAAGGTTATTTTGATAAGAGAATTTTCAAAGTCGAAGAATTTATTTTGTCGTTTCTAGTGTAGACGAATGGAGGGCGAAACATTTTGGAGGAGAAACTAAGGTTAAGATACACACTTACGTGAATAAATCAATAAATAAATACACACACACACACACACACACACACATATATATATATACGTCGGGCGTTTGTTATTTGTAAAATTGGTGTAGTTAAATATAGATTATTTTAGTATATTAGTTTCATGTAGCCTACTTATAACAAAAAAATATTCGTTATATAAATACTTCATACTACGGAACTTGAGTACAAAATAAAATATAATTGTGGTAGTTTATAACAGAACGACTCACATCTGACAACCATTTGCAAGGAGCCATTTTTATATTCCTATGCTCCTAGTTTAGTACCATTTAAAAACTAGTCTCATGAAGAGCAAATAGATTTTATCTAATGAAATATGTGTACATCTCACGTAACAACATATAATGTTATGAAAACATTTCGGAAAATGCCTCTTCAATAACAAATATTCAATGATTTTCGAAATAGTCCGTTCACTGTAAACACTAAATAAACCCCACAGAACTTGACACATGTGATTCCGAAAAATTAGTTATAGGTTTAATCTATTTTGTAAACGGAAATAAATCACTCTATATCCGCATTTAGTTTGTGCAAGTTTGCTTAGGGTAAATAACTTAGGAGCAAGTATATATAATCGTCTGAGGCAAAAGTTATTTGCCCTCAACAGGAAATGAACCCACGTCCTCTTGTGTATTAAGCAATGACAGCATGTTTTCCATGTCAGATACAAAAAATGTACGATGTGTTTTGTATGTAGGTTACCAATTAGTTTATTTAACGAAAACGTCTTATGTGGGGTGTGAAATGGTTACAGAACAACTCGCGTGTCAAGCGGGAAAACATATGATTTCATACAACAGCTGTTTTTATCTTTATTTGGAGGTTATGTTCCTATGATTTTCAAAAAATGGTGTATAGAAGTTTCGTATAAATTATTTAATTCAGTTAAAAGTATACGCTAATATCAGATATTGATTAATTATAGCCTATTATTAATATATCACTTATAATTTTAATGAAAACAATTATAAATAAAAAAAATTCGAAATATAAACTTTGTGATTTAAAGTTTCTATGAGAAAAAAAATTGGATATTACAAGGTTGTTTTACGTTCTACGTTGAGAAAGTTAATCGATAGTGTGACAAAGTGTTAATTGGCCGTAACAACTAAAACAACACATTAAAAAGCCTTTTTACAATCTACAATAATAAATTTAGGAAAATTATTCATTCAAACATTAGGTTCTATTTTAAGTCCTGAATTGAGTTAGTTTCAATAAAATTTGCTAAATTGTGTTCAACATAGTATTATTTCGAATTGTGAAATAGGTACTTTTAGACCAATAAAAAATATTTTTAAACGGGAATTTATTTATATTTCGATGAGTCTTACTATATACATTTTAATAATTAGAACTTACATCTGTGTCAATAAAATGTATAAATTACATATGTACAATATGTAGAAGCTACATAAAATCTATGTTAAAATAATTTTACTGAATTACAAGGAACATAATATTCCTTTAAAATTAAAATTACTTTAGATCAATTTACTGCTGTAGGCCTAATGCAGCAATTAAACCTCATTGTAGGTTACCATGTAATGCGTATAAAGAATAAACACAGGTCTAAAGATAAATTAGTCTTAAGCAAAGATTTTTTACTACTTTTAGATACGTTACTTCTGAATATATACAATAATATAATACACACAAAATTGTAAGAACAGCTAACATATTTTAGTGACATCAGATTGCCTTGTAAATCGTAAAAGTTTTGTTATAAAAGAATTTATTAAACTATCGTAAAAGTGTAGAATAAAATGTGTAGGCTATATTCTACTAACAATAAAAATTTAGCGAAAAGCTAACTAAAGTTACAAGGAAAACATTTATTGATTATTTATTTTAAAAATAATAAATTCCTTTAGTTGAAGTTGTTTTATAATTCAAATTTTTTTTCAAATTTGTATTTATTAGTGTACTAGCATCTCATTTACAAGAATATGTATAGAACAATTATGTTGGAAGATTTCCACCAATGTAATATATTGATAACCCTTGAGGTTCGTACACTGTTAATAGCTAAAACAACGGTCTTGAAAAGATTCTGGCTTATTGTTTTATAAATTTTCTTGTTAAAGAAATGTATGTGGGAATTACAGAAATGCATACACGTACAAACACACACACACACACACACACACACACACACACACACACACACACACACACACACACACACACACACACACACACACACACACACACACACACACACACACACACACACACACACACACACACACACACACACACACACACACACACACACACACACACACACACACACACACACACACACACACACACACACACACACACATACTAACATAGCTGTATTGCAACGTAGCTCTATTTCAGCAGAGCTATACTATATCATGGTTATATTACAAACATAACTATGTTGTAATATAACTTGGTTATATTGCAACATAACTATTTTGTAATATAACGTAGCTATGTTGTAACATAACTATAAAGTAACATAGCTATATTGAAACATAGCTCTATTGCAGCAGAGCTATATTATATCATGACTATATTGCAACATAACTATGTTGTAATATAACTTGGTTATATTGCAACATAACTATTTTGTAATATAACTTAGCTATGTTGTAACATAACTATAAAGTAACATAGCTCTATTGCAGCAGAGCTATATTAAATCATGACTATATAGCAACATAACTATTTTGTAATACAACTTAGCTATGTTGTAACATAACTATAAAGTAACATAGCTATATTGCGACATAGCTATATTGCAGCAGAGCTATATTATACCACGGCTATATGGCAACATAACCATATTGTAATATAGCTTAGCTATTTTGTAACATAACTATAAAGTAACATAGCTCTATTACAGCAGAGCTGTATTATATCATGGCTATATTGCAACATAACTATGTTGTAATATAGCTTAGCTAGGTTGTAACATAACTGTAAAGTAATATAGCTATAATACAACATAGCTATATTGTAATATTCCTTAGCTATGTTGTAACATAAATATAAAGAAACATAGCTATAATGCAACATAGTTATAATGGAACGTAGCTATATTGTAATTTAGCAATATTGTAGTATTTCTGCAATATAGCTATCAATATACTTGCGTTACAATAAAGCTATGTAAGAATATAGCCATGATACATTATAGTAAAGTCACTATATGGATTTTGTTAAAATAAAGTTTACTGATTCTCGAGTTGAATAGTTTATGGTTCAAGTGAAAAACTGTCTTCTTGTTCCCTTAGCGGCTCAATAACGAGAAACAAAATGGAAGCCACTTAACAACTTAGCTATTGTTACCAAATTTGTTATTTTTTTATATAAATAAATTTATTCTCTCAGGATAATTTGTAGCTACTTTGTAAAGATAGTATCAGATAGTGTTCTTATTTGTAATATTCATTTTTGAAATATCAGCAAGCAAGATTTGTTATTTTCCTCTGTTGCTGATGCTTTCTGCATTGCTAAAAATGTCGTCTGTATATTAGCAAAATTTATAACCATACATTTATTAAAACTTTTACTTATTATAGCCAAATGACACCAAATCGTATTCCTTTAATAATGAGCTATAAATGCACCTAAATATGGATGAAAATGCCGATTGTTATTTGTTTACAGGGAAGTAAAACGGCAAATAAAACTTAAATAAAAACGATTTTACTAAAATAATTCTCATGTTTACGCCATATCTCTATGAACAGAGAGTTTACTGACATGTTCTCGATGATCGTTAGATGGGTCACACCATCAGACCTGGTAATGAGCCCCGCTGATTATTCATCGCCCCTGCATGATAACATTCCCTGCATGATGCACCAATAAATAAGACAAGACATTGACTGATGCACTCAGCATGCTGTGAATTGCAATGAGCCGACCCCGCTTTGATTGAGTTATCATGGTGGATTCGTTCACCCATATCCCAAGTATTAATAGATCACGTATTCTTTAGTCGACAGAAGCTTCAATCGGGCTAGACCCAGTCAGATAAAAGTAAATAGTTGTGGGAAAATCTCTAGAACACTGTATTCGTCAGAAAAAAGTTACTTCTTTTATAAATACCGTAATGGTTAGACAATGATAACAATATAGACATTTTTATTTAAAATACAATTTTTACAATTCTTTCACACAAGTTATGTTATGTCACGAAATAATTCTAATTCAAACTCAATATAATTTAAGCGTCTATGATAGTAAAGTGCGAAATTTAAGTTATCTAAAAACAAAGTAATCTCTTATAAAGAAATTTCACTTACGTGCAAATTCACTTACAGCAAATGCAGAATTACTACAGTAAAACTAAAATATTGCGTGAAAATCTTAAGGAGACTAGTTAATTTACGTTTGAAACAAATGCTTGTATGAAATGATTACCAATAATTGCAAACTTTGAATAAATAGACCTATTAACTGTATTAATACAACAATTGTACTAATTAAAATTACAATATTATTTTTTAGCTTTAACAAAACAAAAGCCCATATGTAAATTATCTTGTCTATATTATGGTTTTTCATGTATCGAGCAAGCTCGACTGGCTCTATCCCTAGGTTCGAGGTCACCACAATTAAGAAACGACCGCGATCCAGTAACACGATCGATCAGTGTACAAGATTCCGGCTAAATAAATATAGTCTTCAATTGAAGAACCAGATCAAAAGCAGTCTTCAAATATTTCAATATTTTTTCGGGCCACAATTAAGACCGTGTGTAGCTACCGAAGTATGTCGCCCTATTAGGTTTGCCGGTGGTTCGGTTAACGATACAAATGGGCGTCGTTTCGATGAAAAATGAAGCGGTCCCGGGGAGCAGGTAATACGCACGGTTCCACATTGGCTTCTGTAAACATCGGTTCCAGGCAGTCAGTTGGGTAACCAAAGCGACAGAATGGTGGCGTCAGTTCCCAGCAGCCTTCTGGAGTTTGAATAATTGGCCTCTTATCACGTGTTGTAATGTCCTCGCTCTTTTACACCCTTGAAATCCTGCTAAGATGCGTGTTTACAACAATTTTAAAGTTTTCTCAGCTATATAAGTAAAATTCGTTTCCAATTAATTTCTAACTAATTAATTTATGTAAATTTTTTATTGTTTTTCATAACGTTTAATACTAATTGAAGTAAATATAGTTTTTAGACTTACATTATTTTGCTAAAATTATATACCCGGTGATGTAGAAAGTAGCCTACTAATGAGCACAATAAACTGTGTTTATTATTTTTTTAAATCACCTAAAATAACTTCACTTTACTAACACACATACAATTTAAAATAGAATACAATGTTACCATGTTACAATAGGCCTTCAGATTAATAAGTTGCGCAGGATAACCGATTGGTAAATGAAGTCTTTCTATTTTGGTATACGTTGTATCGCCGTAATTAACAAGGAGATCGTCTTTCATTTTACGCATGAACTATTTACCTCGCACGTTAGTACACTTTATTATTTTCATAAACGAGACTAACCGGACATTTTTTGCAGTATTGTAGTGCGGTAGAGTATAACTTAAGGCTCTTACTTATCTTAGGTGTGATTACGTGTTGTTATTGCAGTATAAAGGTTTTATTCTTTAATAAGACTTAGATATGGCTGCTACAGTACTGTTATATGTTTAAGCATCACATAAAGTTAAATAATGCGTGCAAGATAGTTATGTGTGCTACCTCATTTTTCAGTATTTGTACAAAACCAATACTAGACGGACCAGTATTGAGTAATGATGAACAAGTATTGAGTAATGATGTACAAGTATTGAGTAATGATGGACACTTATTGAGTAATGATGAACAAGTATTGAGTAATGATGTACAAGTATTGAGTAATGATGAACAAGTATTGAGTAATGATGAACACGTATTGAGTAATGATGAACAAGTATTGAGTAATGATAGATAAGTATTGAGTAATGTTGAACCATTATTGAGTAACGATGGACAAGTATTTAGTAATGTTTTACAAGTATTAAGTAATAATGGACAAGTATTGAGTAATGATGCGCATGTATTGAGTAATGATAGATAAGTATTGAGTAATGATAGATAAGTATTGAGTAATGTTGAACTATTATTGAGTAACGATGGACAAGTATTTAGTAATGTTTTACAAGTATTAAGTAATAATGGACAAGTATTGAGTAATGATTGACAAGTATTGAGTTATGATGGACAGGTATTGAGTATTGATTGACAAGTATTGAGTAATGATGGACAAGTATTGAGTAATAATGGTCAAGTATTGAGTAATGAGGGGCAAGTATTGAGTAATGATGGACAAGTATTGGTTAATGATGGACAAGTATTGAGTAATGATGGACAATTATTGATTATTGATTGACAAGTATTGAGTAATGTTTGACAAGTGTTGAGTAATGATGGACAAGTATTGATTAATGATGGTCAAGTAATGAGTAATGATGGACAAGTATTGATTAATGATAGACAAGAATTGAGTGATGATGGACAAGTATTGAGTAATAATGGACAAGTATCAAGAAATAATGGACAATTATTGAGTAATAATGTACAAGTATTGAGTAATGATTGACAAGTATTGAGTAATGATTAACAAGTATACAGTAATGTTTGACAAGTCTTGAGTAATGATGGACAAGTATTGATTAATGATGGTCAAGTAATGAGTAATGATGGACAAGTATTGATTAATGATGGACAAGTATTGAGTGATGATGGACAAGTATTGAGTAATAATGGACAAGTATCAAGTAATAATGGACACGTATTGAGTAATAATGGACAAGTATTGAGTAATCATTGACAAGTATTGAGTAATGTTTGACAAGTATTGAGTAATAATGGACAAGCAATGAGTAATGAAGAAAAAGTATAGAATAATGGTGTACCGGTATTGAGTACTGTCAGTAAGTTTATTCAGCTGTTTTAAAATTGTTAAAAGTAATTATATTTTTTAAAAAATTGCAAATGATTTGTTCTAAACCTGCTTTTTATCAACATTTAGACAAGTATTTAGAAAATCTATGTTTGAATTTGTCTACATTGGTCAGGCATCAAGCGGGAAACACCTGGCATGACATAGAATTAGGCGCCTCTTGCGTCATAAAATGGACACTTGAAAGTCCAATCCACAACTGCACGTAATGTAACACATGTAGCAAGCATCACAGCTTAAACACACAAAGCCAACATGTTAAAATCCATTCAATGCAGTTGTCCTTTGTCTCTTTGAAAACAATTCATGAATCCATTCTTTAGTTGCTGTTTATAATGGGTTTTTGTTTTGATTTTTGAGGTGTATGTAATCTATATACTTAAAATGACAATGTAAGACAAATTTAATATGAAATAATTGAACGAACATGGTTTGTACTGTATGAAAAATAGTAAAACAAGATTCATATTTGTAAAGAAACTTACAAGATATTTTTAGTTCTATTTTGTTGCAGAACTATCAAGAAAACGTGTAATGAAGATCATCCTAGGTCAGGACGAGTAGGATTTGTAAAAGTAATGCAAGCGATTGTTTTGGCGCAAGGAAAACAGGTAAGTTAGGTTAGGTCGTAAAAAAACACAAGTAATTTATTCAAGATATTGAGAAATGACATCCAAAGAAAATAAAATTATCTGTGGAGAGCGAGAAAAATAAATTCAACAAAAAAGAGGTATAAAAAGAAATTGAAACAAATAAATATTATTTAAAATTAAAATAAGATTAAGAAAGTAGAAGACATAAAATAAATCGAAAACAAATTCAGAAATTAAACTGAAGAGATTCTTATTTGAAAGATTTCAGAGTTACAAAGAAATCGACTCAATAATTGTAATTTTAAAATATTGTTTAGTAAGTTAAAATATCATTTATTACCAAATTAGATTTAATGTACAAGTATTACAAATAATACTTTAAGAAATAAATAAAAATATAATTCAATGATCAAAGTAACAATATTACAAGTAATATTATATACAATACAGCCAATATCTTTAACACAATCAAATAATAACTGAAGTCGGTTTGTTTGTAACTTTATTGTAGTTAAACCCTCTAATGATGCTGACTTGGACCTCGAAATGTTATTATTATTACTTTTGATCATTTGGATTTTATCAATGAAGACGTTTGTATAGTTAAAATTATAAAACTAATTTAAGAAGAGAAAAATTTAGGTGTCCTGTAAATCCTTACCACTGAAAATCGGTCCCACTGCGGAATTTCTGAGAACAGCCAGGGCGAGTTACTCGTATTTTGGGAATACCTACTAGTACCTGGTCCCACCTCCTCGAGCCCTTTGAACAATGCTTTGGGAATTCCTCCTAGTCAACCCCTAACAGCTTTCTCTCTACCACCCTTATTGCTGTTCTAACTTCACTAGTGTTTAGTTCGTGAGCTCTTTCTGTGTATATATTACTTGTTCGGTATGGAAGTGACAACGACCAGCCACGGTAAGCCATGTGCTCACTTTGAAGGGTATTCGTATGTCGTAAAAAGAAGGAACTGTTGTTTGGCGCTGTTCAAAACAACAATCGAAGAAGTGCCGAGGTATACTTAAGACCAAAGACTCCAACATACTTGCTTCAAATGAACATCAGTGTGGAACTCCGGATGATAGCCGCCTGGAAGTACAGAGGATTCTAGCCCGATCGAAGAAGAGAGCGCGACAGGAAGATACTCCGATCCCTACAATATATACTGAGGAGTTAGGTAATCTGCATAATCGAGGTTATGATTTTGTTACGGAAATGCCGGAACAGCAATCAGCTAAAAAGGACATTGTACAACCATCGCGCCAGTTCACAAGGAAAGCAGACAGAACCAAAAGCATGTAAAGAAGTTGATCTTCAGGCAGAACAACTAACTATGGGTGACAGTACCTCATTTCTTCTCAGCGATGATAACACAGGGGATAGGATCATCATTTTTTGTGCAAAATCAGGAAGAGAAGTTCTGAAGACGAAACAAGATTTTTTTATGGATGGGACATTTAAAAGCTGTAGTAAGCAGTTTACACAGATATATTCAATACACGCAGACTTTGGAAGTACGACGGGTGAAACAAAGTTTTATTATGTTGTGTTCGCTCTCTTAACGAACAAAAAAAAGATACTTACGTCCGTCTGTTCAAGAAAGTACTTGGAATTATCCCAGAGTGGAAACCAAGAAATGTCACCGAAGCTGCGGCGATTTCAGCGCTCTATTATGTGTTTCCATCGGTTATAATCCACGGATGCCATTTCCATATTAAAAAATGCCTCTGGAGGAAAATTCAAGATTTGGGACTTGTACGTGAGTACAGAAAAAAAAAATGGAAGTACAGATGCGAGTTCGAATGTGCGCTGCATTTGATTTCCTTCGACCTGAAGATGTCGTGGACGGCTGGCTCGAGATACACTCTGGATCACCAAACTCGCTGAATTTTTTGAATGAAAAAAGAAACGGAAAATTCAGCGTGTGCATTGATGAGGTTGGAGTTGCACATGGAAGGCAAACGAAGGAAAACAAAGTAGTCTACATGAAATTTGACGAAAGACTGAAAAAAACAGAAAAGTATGAAGAAGATGGTGACATCAGGGCTTGTATAAAAACTATCTCACACCTCCAAAAACTAGAGTAGTTTGTTAAACTCAAAACCAAAACCAAAATGAAAAAAAAAAAATAAAATAAATAAAAAAATTAATAAAATGAATTTTTTTTAAAAATTGACGATGTTTTAAGCCGATTTTAAACACGCTTAAATGACAAAAGACAACTTTTGACATTTAGCCAGTCCAAAGCCTGGATAAAGTGTGATGGGAATCGCTTTATTAATTTATTATATTATAAACATTTAATAGGCCTACAAAGTAAAAAAACTGCGCATCGCTGGCTGTGCTGTCACTCAGGGGGTAGTTATCAAATAGCCAGTATTTATTGTTACGGCGAACTATAAAGTGGGACGGATTTTCACAAATTCCTTAGTGGGACCGATTTTCACTGGTACGGATTTACCCTCACTAAAAAATTTAGAACGCACCAGGAGAGGGCCTGATAGAGTTTGGACGTTCCGTGTGGTTCTAGGAGGTAATCATTTCCCCCCAAGCTAAATTTAAAAAAAATAAAGACATATTTGTCATTTTAGGGTTTAAAGTTAGATACAATCTGACAAAATGAGTGAAGTAAATTTGTTCTGAATTTAAATACATTTAAAGATAGACCCTACTCAATGAACATTAAATTTAAGTGTAAGCTACATCAGCAGGCCGATATTTATTTAGATTATTACCTAAATGTATTAAGTTTGTTAAGATAAGGGTAGCAAGAACATCAAGACCTTAAACATAAACTCTACATTTTCATTTTCACAAAATACAATTCGACAAAGAAATATTGATATTTCTTTGCAAGTTTCTTCGAACTTTATCCTGTTATAATAATTTTCCACAGTATATTCCAAATAGACTTTTCTGCTAAGTTTAAATACGCGCATATTTCTGAAACTCCAATAATATACCGTTTAATCCTAAAACCCACTTGCCGCACTCCTGAGACAACATAGCTGTCTTCTGCACTACTTCGCTCAACAAGTTTTAAATTTATAAAAAATATCACTATAAAACTACTGCCAAAACAACTAGGAAAACAATTCAACCAAGGCGAGTCTAAAGTTATTGACGTTCTTTTACTTCTGTTGTTAATGACAGGTAAGCCAAAATGACAAGATTTATTCCTAGCAACCATATAGGCCTACAATATAAACAATATTCGAGCTTGCTTGTGAGTTAAGGTTATAAACTCAATAAATATACACAACTCACAATTATAAAACTTTAATATCATACGCGTTTAAATGAATTATTTCATCATCATCAGTGATGCTTTTTTTCTTTAGTTAAAGTTATATGTTTGTGGTAGCTTCACTGAACATGACGACATAAGCTATTGCAACGCGTATGAAATTAAAGTTTTGTAATTGTGAGTTGCGTATATTTATTGTGTTTATACCCATATACGGGTAGACGGTATCTGGATGGGGGCAAGGAAGGTTGTGAGTGGAAGAAATGGCCTTTTATGACACCAGTTGAGTTTACACCACCCTGTCCACCCGTGTCATCAGTCAACAATAGCTATGCGTTAGCCCCCAGTCAAATGGTTTTAGTCGCATATACAAAATTCTTAGATAGACTACATAAATTAAACATTAATAAATAGCTTACATTAAAAACTAACGTTTATATATCTCGTAACTTACTCAAATAATCAGTGTTGTTTCTGCTCAGGGCCGCAAAAAACATAAATTGGTTGACATCTATAATAAAACTGCCCAATTAATTCATGAAATTAGCGGCCCATAGGGCTTTGTTCTCTTGAAGATTTTTTGTTGTTTTATACTTTTTTTACATTTTTACATTTTCCTATTAAAAATGAATTTTTTGAGTTTTTGTTTTTTTTTCAAAATTTTTTTATTTACATATTAGGTCTAAACAGGATAAAAATTGTTGACTGCATTTAAGAAATCGATAAATAACTCCTCAGTTGTTGGATGAAGACTTCTCCAAGTGTATTCTGTGAGGTATGTCTCTATATTAGGAGAAGATATTTTACCGATTCGCCGCCTCATGTCTCTTTTTATTTTAGCCCAGTTTCATTCAATTCCCTGAGTGTGTATGCTACGATCATTAGGATTCAACAATTTACGTGTATGATTCACATTAAAATGCTCAAAGCAGTAATTATTGTTGTACCGGGCTCAACATATTCCGTAATCACGTTTTTTAATGTGTGTGCATCTCTTTTTGCAACTACTTTGAGAAAATATTTGTTTGTGTTTCTTTCAATACCGCCTACAACCCATCTTGTTTTTGTCACTCGCCCTCCGTTATATTTTCGACGCCGAAAAGCACTTTCATTAATTTCAACGACGCTGTTGACACCACCCAACTTAGTACTCGTTTCAATCAACCAAACCGTTAGTAAATCCCGAAAATCGTTCACAAGTCGTTGCACAGTCTTTTCTCTAACTATGGTATTTTTTGAGTACTTTAGAAGCCAACCCACTAAAACTAATACAATTTTAGACATTGAAATTGTATAGCTTGCAAAAATGGTTGCATTTCGAATCGAATCTTTCCTCCTGCAGGTTCTATTATTGCATATTATATTCTGTTCAGATCCGTTACCTAGAAATAAATATTTTATTAACCTTTGATAGTGTAATTTCTTGTTCAAAATTAAATTTTACAATAATTACAGAACAGTTAATAAAAAAAATGTTAAAAAAGAGACAAATAAAATCATGATTTCCAGCAAATCTATTCTCTATTATTTATAATATTAGCGAAAATATACCACAATTTATAAAATGTACAATATTAATAATTATACTAATTTATAAAATACTTGCCATTTGACTGTATAGTTTGGTTTTTACCACACGATGGACAGATTCTTCGCTGCGCAATTAACCTGTACATTAATAAAAACGTAATTATGCCTTCCTGGTTTAAATATTTTTCACATTTTGTTAAACTATGAAGGAACTCCATGTTGCACCGAGAGTTGCAGAGCAAATGACTTTAGTGCAAGTCTAGTATTTCGGACAACCGATAGAGTTTATGGAATTTCCAAAATGAAAGTGCCTAGGGCATCTCGATGGGGGCTAACGCATCATTACACAAAGGTTGACAGTAGTGTTTTATTACCTGAAAAAAGGTCGTACAGTTTTATTGTTTTCTGTAGAACCTTACTTGCCCCCATTCAGATACCGTCTACCCCCATATACAAGTTATACAGATCTCTGTATCATTGTGGAGTACAAAAGGAATATTGCGATCTAGGTGTCGTTAGTATAGCACACTGGAATTAAACAAAAAAACTTGAACAAGAAACTAATACAGGTATCCATATGAAAAATGTGTATATTTAGTGAAAAGCAAAAAAGATTGCTGAAATTGTTAGTAACAATTAAAAGGACGAAATTTATGAATATTTAGATTTTTATTTAGGCTGTTTAAATACTTTCATAAGTAGGCACATTACATGTTTTAGGAAACCTATATCAAAACCAGTCAATTAGATTTGGACTTTGTACATCAAAATCGGTTCAAATTTGAAATAAATGAAAAATAAGTTAAAATCCTCAAAATTTAAAAGTATGCCTATTTATTATTATTTTTAAACACATGAATGCTTGAAAGGAGCACACAAATATCTGCTATGATGATAAAGTTCGGCCTACTATAATATGTTTGTAAATTATTAGTTTTTGTGAAATATTCTTGTTTTCTGTAAAATTCAAAAGTGGTAAAATGTAATTCGAATACCTCCTTAGATGTTATCTCCTTAGATCGAGATCTAACGGTGACGAGCCGTAACGCTTCAGTCTATTTTCTTTGAGAATTTTATTATTTAGCTCGTCTTATATCTTATGTATCGATATTTTAAAGACAGTCTTTGATATATCTAAAAAAATAAAGTCTATACGTTTTATACAGTAAATGGAAAAGTGTTATAACAACCTATTAAACGACATTTTCTATGCATTTTTAACTGTTATTTAAGTAATAACAAGGATCCTATTTAGAATGTTTATTTGATATTTATCACTATTCGATTTTGTAACTTGTTATTTTATCACTAAATCTATCCATGCTTTCTATTGATACCAGATCTAAATTAAACTTTGCATTTTGACTGTATTCCATTATTGTAAGAAGAACGTGTCCCATACGTTAAAGTGAATTTTAAGGAAATCACTTTCGGCAGGAATCAATTATAGCCAAATATTTAATTCATAGAGCTTTTAAATTTATTTTATGCTTATTAGGTTAAACAACTACTTTTCAAAGTTAATGTTTAGATTAATTCATAACATACTGAGATAAAACTTCAACGAACACACTAAGCGATCTTCATCAGTGTGTAGTTGGATAAAATTGAAACCCCCACGTTCAATTTTATTTGAAGTGTAAGAGAAATATCTCCACAAGAGATTAAGTGTTTGAAGTAATGTAAACGGCAGGTGTGAAAGATTAACTGGATAATTTTCCCCTTAAACCGAATCTGTGCTCGAGCAAACAAGCAACAAAAGGTGTGAAGATGTATCCCCTACGGAAGGAATAATATAGCTTAAAAGTATTCTCTCATCTCACCTAATAAATGGATATTGAATAAAAGTGCTATGTATTAGCACAATATTATGATAATTTTATAATAAAATAATAACACGTTATCGGGATGGGCTGTTACACTCCACCTGCTGGGTGTTTTGTACACGTGTTTCGGTTGATACGTGCCATTATCACGTTAATCGCATTCCGTTATAAAATGTAAGCGCTACGGTTGCCTAAACTACTTCAAATTAATTTTTGTAAATATATTCCTCTATTCGTAAATAGATTATTTTTAAATTTCGATTTTTTACGTTGAAATAATTGTATTTTATTGTTATTATTCAAAGTCCACGTTCCCATTGAACCAATATCTTTACAAATTCTGTGATACATTGCTTGAAGATGTCCTACACGCCGTGAGTCTGTAATGCACTTAGCTATAGTTAGCAGTTTTTACTCTTATAAAATATGAATATGGATAAGTGAAGAAACCTTTATTTTAGCCATAGTCATGGGTTTAATGTGACTTTTACTTTGCATCAACCGCCCATTATTACTGTAGGTTTTACCTCGAAATTATTTTTCACAGTTTTAAACGAGCTGGTGCTAAAAGGTACCTACATTGAAATTAATCAGATAACACAAGTAAAAAAAATAGTTTTTCGTACGCGTTTCAATCACAAAATCATTATCATTGAGTATAACTAACTACACATATTCTAAACAATAAAATAAAAATAGTCGATTTATTTATACTTCACGCATGGTATTTTTATTTTCCAACTTTCCTAAACATCCATTGGTATCATCCAACTTTCCTAAACATGAGGACGGTGGATCAACAGCTATGTTAAAGGTGTGAATATTCCTATTTCTCCTTGAATTCTTGTCATATTTTTAGACGCTAAGGAAATCTGTCAATTAATGTTTTTCCTTAAGAGATTTTACAAATCTTTAGCTTATTCTGGAATCCGCTAACCCTACCTAGAATGTCTGAGTTAAACATGACTCGTCTTGAAGATGGAGATAAGCTGTTGAGACTATTGGTCAAGTCTGTGAGGTAAGTTGCCTCCCTAAAACATTCTGTTTGGAAATTCTTTAAAGTATCTAGCTGGACCTAAGCATATTAGAATGTAGAAATCACTTTTGTAACTACAAAAAACCTCTCATGGCAGTTGTTTCACTTTTTAAATTAATGGCAAGTCTATATATTTCGAATTCTAGTCCTCCAAAACCTGCAAATGTCGTTTGTGTAAAAGTGAGACTAAGCAAAAGTCGTCCTTTTATCGTATTTCTAATTTTAACAACGACTCGTAGCTTGAAAATGTTACCTTACTCTGAAATTTCAACAAAAAGCTCTTTGGCGAATGAGACAATGAATCAGTGGACAATTTACTCTATTTTTCGCAAGTCCCTTTAATCCTAAGTTATTGAATTGCCATCATCTCTAATAAAGACATCTCTCAACAGATAATATATATCTTATCCTTTGGTGGTGTCATGAAGGGAACACATATCAAAACATTCCATGGGATCCTTCACCCCTTCAGGGTTTGATCCACATCCACCGGCACCGACGAAAGCAATCAATTGCGCGCGAAAGCATTCCATGCGCAAGTTTTGTATGTTTGCATAAATTTGTCACCGGCAGCGCGCATATATAGACCTGCTCTATATTTAAAATTTGTAACGCCAGATGCAGAAAAACCACCCTCATACATATAAAATGCTTCATATAAGGGGTAAACAGTAGCATAGTCTGAAGTGCCTTATTGCTTACCCAATTTCAAATAAAAGAATTTAGATTTTAGAAATGAGTGCCAGTAGAAATGTTTTGATTGTTCATTCCTGTGAGTCGTGCACCTCTGAGTTTATACAGATTTAATTACATCTTTTGAGCAGTGTCCTTCAAATAAACTTGCGATTTAGTTGAATCGCTTATGAACCACATTTTTTAGTTTCATCCTCTATAACACCATACTTACCATTCTTATGTAGTAACTGGTTCAAAAAAGGGAAATATCATAATCTCACCTTTTATCAAATTATCTTTCTCCAGAAGAATATTTATTTTTGAATCCTTACCGAGAAGGTTAAAAATATTTGTATTTTAAGCCTTGTTTAACTAGAAGTTCTTTGAAAAAGGCGAACTAACCAATCGAAGACCAGCCAATATACTAACAAGTGCATGATTTTACTGTGCAAAAATTAAAAAATTTCATTTCTAAATTCAATGTTAACAAGTACTTGCTTGGATTCAACTATCGAGTATTTTAATTCAAGAACTTTCTCAGTACCCAAATCATTGTCTATTTTGTCTAGAATTTAGCTTCACTTATTTTGCAAAGTTTATTACACACTATATCTGCAATTTTAATGTTAGAGTTTTGAAATTTATTGAACATTTATTTAGCCGAGATTTTTTACTTAATTCAAAATTACACACTTTTTAAAGCTTTAGTTAGGATGTAATTATTTGTGTTATTATTATTAGGCCATTTGGTTATAGTTGTTGAATGTCTCAAACAACATAATGAACATCACAATAATTGTAGTTTTAAGAAAAATAAACATCGATAAATAAACATTAATAAATAATAATTACACACAATAAATAATTATACACTAATCATAAAAATACCTAAACAAACTCTCACGGAAACAAAGAAAAAGAAAAGCAGAACTAATCAAATGTGTAATTATAAGGACGTTTAGGACGTTAGTGTGAAGAGTGCTTACATTCTTTGTAACTTAGATGAGTTAACTTAGCAGGTAACTTACTTGTAACTTACATTCTTCTTAGCTGAGGCTTATGTAAGTACAAGTAAATGAAGCTAACAAATAGCAGTTACCTTTTAAGGAACGAAGGTGTTCTGCCCGGCATTACAATAACAACACGCTTCCTACAAGGAAGTAAGATGTGGAAGGTAGGCTAATGGGAACGGTTCGTGTTCTTCCCGGCATTACAATCACGACACGCTTCCTACAAGGAAGTAAGATGTGGAAGGTAGGCTAATGGGAACGGTTCGTGTTCTTCCCGGCATTACAATCACGACACGCTTCCTACAAGGAAGTAAGATGTGGAAGGTAGGCTAATGGGAACGGTTCGTGTTCTTCCCGGCATTATAATCACAACACGCTTCCTACAAGGAAGTAAGATGTGGAAGGTAGGCTAATGGGAACGGTTCGTGTCAAACGTATCTTCTGCTTTTGCAGTTAGGAAGTAACGACCGGAGTAAATAAAGACGTCAAATGCTCGGAACAAAGATGAAATTAACCTGGTTTAGTCTTAAGCACGACCAACAAAACTTAGCCTTGGAATTTGAGGAAAAGGAGATTAAACATAGTAAAAGATATGAGTTCGAAATAGGATTGAAAAAGCTACATAAATGAGTCAATTGAAGAAGAGGACAAATGAATGAGTTTTCAAATCGCACCCAAAGAGACTTACTCCGACCCTTAGAGATTTAGAAAAGAATTTGCTAAATCCGTGTCCGTGAAAATTTTGGAGAAGAAAATGACGAGACTGAAGAAGTGGGTTACAGAAGCACAGTGGTAGGACTTTGAGACTGTTTGCCATTCAACGTATGAACACTACTCCAATAAATCCAAACGCAAGCATATGGCATTCTAGCATATGGGAAGCATACTAGATAGCTTCTTCAGTCCTAAAAAGAGAAGCTTGGTGCAACAATCTAAGAGCCTTTAATCCTTACTATATCCTAAGGCTATTTGAAAATAGTAAAAAGCGTTGCACCTTTTATATAAATGATTATTAAAACATTTTTAAATGTAAATTGTAAATTATATAAATTTATAGATTATTCTGTAAACAAATTACTTCATTTCTTTAAGCACGGAACAAATGTACACTCAGTTCTAAGAAATCGACCAATTAATTACTTTTAGACAGATACTGCTTTTTGCCGTCTAAACTTGTCGATTAAAGATCACAAAATTTAAAGTAGAAACGCGAGCTTGTCTTTCGACAAGAAAAATGAGTTCACTTAAGGAAACCGATGAGTCGGCGCATGTAAATCTAAAACCTTTAAGGAGTGGCGGTGGACGGAATGAGTCAATGGCTAATTATCAATAAAATTCCACGTTCATGTAAATACAAACATTTCGTCTGTCTCCTCCGATATCAATCAATTTAAACTCGTATACAATTAAAATACGAGCCTAACTCTGAAGAAACCATTAACAAAACTGGTCTCTAATTATATGTGTGTAAAAACACCCACGTAAAGCCAAGTGGGGATTTTATTACCTCTCCCAGTCATTAATATATTACAATACTTAGTATACACTCTGTTTTGTAAAAGAACTACTTTATTACATATCAAGATTTCTTGACAAATAAAATTATTATAAACATTTTCGATAGGGTGAGTTATTATTAGTATTATGTGGGTGAACGCCAATTAGCACAGCATACAAATATTTGTTATGATATGTTTAAATAATGTTAAAGTCCTTAAATGGCCATCTTTCCGTGCACAGAGTGTAATCGTTTGAAGCAGTTCAAGTCAGGTACGTAGGCGGGGACATAATTTAGTTGGAGAAGGTGCTGCTTAGATTACACAGTACCGAATGTCTAGTGAGATAGATGGCGTTGTGTGTATACAAGTGCTGACATAACGTGGACCTTTGGAAGAGTAAACCAGTCCTCCTGTAGGACAAAGGTGACTTTATTAGCGAATTAGATTGGAATGTGTAAACATTCCGACGGTTGACGTGTGGAGACATGGACATTAGATAAAGGAGACATGGACATTTATAAAAATATATATTGAGATTTACAAACATCAAAACAAAACAGATATTTGAACTAGATTTTAAATAGTTTAATTTGTTAAAAACCACTTCTGGAGTATTAAAAACCTATCAAAGTATTTATAAAACGTATTTTAACACACACAATCAATTTTCTAGCAAAAAACTGTCTAGCTGCTTACATCATCGGTCCACCTATTATTAATTTCTTCAGATGCCTCTTATACATACAGAAAGGCATACTAGAGAGTAACTCATTCTATGTCGTACTAGAGTAGCCTAGCAAGTTGCTAGTTTCTAACAAGAATCATAAACAGGAGAGGCCTAAAGTGACAACCTTTCCTAAAAAATACATGTACTATACGTTCATAATTATATTGTATTATACGTTTAAATATATTTATAAATCATGTTCATAAAGTATAATGGTTCTTATCCATTGCTAGTGTAATAGCGTTCTATTCTTATATTAGATTGAAACTGTATTACATCTTTTCGCAATGCCTAAATAGTTTCAAATGTTTTACATATTATGTTGAATAAGAATAAATTATTGTATTTTAATTTTAAGAAAATATTTCATGAATACAATTTAGATCTAACCTCTGCTAATAAGTCGGTAAATAATGTCTCATGTTACGATGCTGAAAATTGGTCTTCAAGAAGTGTCTCAGCCACCTCAAAACTTCAGGAATGTGAGTATAATGTTACAAACTTTGTATACGATCTAATTTTAAATGGAGAATGGTCACAAAATGTTCTTTTTTAAAAATAAAAATAATAAAAACTATAAAAAAATAATGAGTAGCTCTATCAAATCCTCTCTAGTCATCGTGTTTTATCAAATTGAATACATCCTATTTCGAGCATTTCCAAATGACAGTTGTAGTTGGCCACTAACGGTCGGAGCTGTGTACTCCGACACTAACCTGTGTAACATAAGGAAACAGTGCACTAAAACTAGCAGAAACGTACGCATGCGCACTTATTGTACGTTTTAATACAATTAAATATTAAAAGGGTTTTAGTTATATTATTAGTAATATAAATATACACGATCAACTGCAGAAGTTTAACCTTCATACAAAAAACTCTCATGTTAAAAGATTTTTTGTTTATCTAAAGAAAAAATTACCAGAAACTTTAAAAAAATGCTTGTTTTTTCAAATGTATACCTATTTTTTGATGTTTGTGTTTCTTTTGAAAAATAATAAAGCAGTTAAATTTAGAAAATTAATGTTAGAAACTCTAATCGTATTCTTTACTATCCAGTAAACATTATCCTCTAGCTCTTCTTTACAGCTTTGGCCTATGACTCTCCTGAGGGAATACAATGTACCCCCTCCACCTGACAACGGCTTTGGTTAATGTCCTTGTTTCTATCGAAAATTTGAAGTTGAACATGTATTCAATGATTTTGGTAGAAAGTAAAAGCCAGAAATTATTATTATTGCTAATTTTAAAAATACTTAACTAAGTGAATACGTAGTTGCTTACTTGCTGACCCGTTTCAAAACATTCGTTCCTTTTACGAAGCTAACCCTCTACATAGCTTGTTTTATAACGAATGGTTTATTCGTTCCTTTTACGAAGCTCTGTAGAGGGTTATCTTTGTAAACGGAACGAATGTTTTGAAACGGGCCAGCAAGTAAGCAAATACGTATTCACTTACTTAAGTATTTTTAAAATTAGTTTAATCAGTGAACTCAAGATGATTACATCAAGCAACTTTATAATTATTATTGGTTGCTTATATATAAAAAAAATAGTAGATTTTATATCAACAGAAATAAATTATGGAATGTTATTTTACTTTAGATTCCAGCTTTTGTGTCTCTAAACAGGTTAGTGGGAAACAAACTTCATTCCTTTAGAATACCTTTTTTAATTTATATACGACAGAAGTAAAATACAAAAGCGGAGAAAATATTATTATGAACCAGATTTCTGAAAGACATTATCGAAATGGAGGAATAAGGAATTCTCTAGATGTATGGAGGAATAAGTAATTCTCTAGATGTATGGAGGAATAAGGAATTCTCTAGATGTATGGAGGAATAAGGGATTCTCTAGATGTATGGAGGAATACGGAATTCTCTAGATGTATGGAGAAATAAGGGATTCTCTAGATGTATGGAGGAATAAGGAATTCTCTAGATGTATGGAGGAATAAGGAATTCTCTAGATGTATGGAGGAATAAGGAATTCTCTAGATGTATGGAGGAATAAGGGATTCTCTAGATGTATGGAGGAATAAGGAATTCTCTAGATGTATGGAGGAATAAGGAATTCTCTAGATGTATGGAGGAATAAGGGATTCTCTAGATGTATGGAGGAATAAGGAATTCTCTAGATGTATGGAGAAATAAGGAATTCTCTAGATGTATGGATGAATAAGGAATTCTCTAGATGTATAGAGGAATAAGGAATTCTCTAGATGTATGGAGGAATAAGGAATTATCTAGATGTATGGAGGAATAAGGAATTCTATACGACCAAAAAGTAGACTTACTTCGTAAGATTGGACACATTTGAAGCATAAAGAATACAGAATTTACAGTTTACATTTTATGCTTAAGTAAAATATATCGACCAGTGTTTGCAGCATAAAGTAACAGAATTCATCTGATTTTTGTACCAGATGTTATTTTTATTTGAAGTAAAGCATAAATTCATCAATAACTGTTTAAATATTTAGTTATGTAAAAGTGAAAAATATAATTGTATAAATAATGATTTCATAAAATAGTACACATTTTTTTCATTTAGTTCTCTATTTACAATAACTCAGTACAGTAAAGTTATAAGATATTTTATTATGAAATAAATATCCTGAAGTGATCTTCCCTGCCCTACCCTGAGCTGCTCAGCCATGCCTTTTCTTGTCCTGACCTGTCATGTCACATCATGTAATGTCATGACGTCATTACATCCCTTCTCGTGTAATGTCATCTCCTGATCTTTTCTGTCCTATCCTGTCATGTCATATCCTGTCGTGTCATGTCATCTCCTGATCTTCCCTGCCCTACCCTGAGCTGCTCAGCCATGCCTTGTCTTGTCCTGACCTGTCATGTCACATCATGTAATGTCATGACGTCATTACATCCCTTCTCGTGTAATGTCATCTCCTGATCTTTTCTGTCCTATCCTGTCATGTCACGTCCTGTCGTGTCATGCTATCTCTTGACTTATTTATGTCTAATGCAATGAAAAATACTTTTTATTATTAAGTACCTAAACAAACCTTAAAACCATACAAACCTTATTAAGCGGGAAAACATAAGCTATTTATTTATCATGCGAACCTAACGGAATACACAAGAACTTTAAGGCAATACTGATTTTTTTAATTTAAGTGGATGGAAGCGTATCTTATAAAAACAGAAAGATCGAAAATGTAAGTATAACTACCATCTAACATTAAATTTAGCGTTTATAAAATTTAACGTAGTAGAACTCAAATATTAAAGAATTTAATGAATTTTGTAGTTTGTTTATCTGTAGACGGATCGGATTACAGATCTAGTGCGTACAAATATTCTTCTACAAACCATAAAATAAATTCTCGATAAATACGCTGAACTAGTGTAATGAAATTCTAAATTTAAATATAATACTGAGATTGAGTAATCCTTGTTAATGAGTACTGTAACAAACACACCACATTAAATAATCCTACCAGTCCAAATACTTTATATTTACACCGGGCTTATATATATATATATATATATAGGTTTTGCAACACTGTTTTCTTGTATTCATTTATCACTTTCACTATATGTACTTAAACAAGAATCTTACTTGGTATTTATGCGAGTTAACTTTCAAAGATTGGTAGTATCTCCATCATCTGACCAGGGGTTGTAGTAGACAATGCTTGATGATGGAGATACTACCAATCTTTGAAAGTTAACTCGAATAAATACCAAGTAAGATTCTTGTTTAAGTACATATAGTGAAAGATACACACATATATATATATATATATATATATATATATATATATATATATATATATATATATATTTATATAGCTTATATCAGAAAAGAATTTAACGAATACATTTTAATATAACAAAAATATGATTCTAGAAAAAAGTTAGTTAAGTAAACTGGGGATTATTCAAAGAAGGTGCGGCAACAAAGAATTTAAACAACTTTGGGCACGCCAGGGATGGAGGTTTTTTCATCCCCTCTGGTAAATTTTAAAGCAAGTATAGTAAACAGTATTTAACTAGCAGTGAAGTTTGGCAGCCTGCCGACAACTAGAATATACAGCTTTTATAAACATGTTATAAATATTTAACCGTGTAAGTTGGTTCTCCACCCTCAAGTAGCCACAGGCTGAACAAAGACATGGTGTAGGAAAATTATATAGGTCCGATCTAGTGGCTCTTGAGTAGGCGTTATACGGCGAGCAATCAAAAAAATGATTAGGTAATGCAACGTATTTTTGAATTACGTATCGTTATTAAAGGAAAAATCGAATTTTCTAATGTAGTTTATGCAACGAAAGAAACAGTAATTTAAAAAATTAGGGCTACGCCTTTCTTGTTTATTTCTACCGTATTGTTTCTTTTTAAAATATTTTTTTTTTAATGTTAGGACTAACATTTTGTAATATTTTAGTTATAAAAAAAATATTTCGATTTTGATAAATATAAAAAATATTTTTAGGTTAAAAGATATTTATACCAAGTAAAGAAAGTTATTATAAAGATGGCGTAGCATCTACAATTGTTCTGATTAATTATTCAGGCGTCATGTTTATTTAGATAAAGCAAACTAGATTAACTCAGTTCAATACCTGGAAAAACGGTGGACTTTCAGGTTAGGAAAGTCATTTAGATAGGGTATATTACGCTTTTGTAAAATTAGTCGATGATAGGATACATAAAAGATTTCGGTGAAGATTTTTTTTGCAAAAGAATTATAAATATTTTTATAATAGAAAATTTGTTACCTGAATACGGCAAAAAAGAACAAAGGAAAATCAGGAAAAACTGGTAAAAGTTTAGTGAAGAACTAAAGAAGGACTAAAGATTATGAGAGAGAAAAGGGAGGCACGTAGGAAGAGAAAGAGAGTTAGATAGATAGGTAGGTAGATGACAGGACTGAAAAAGTCAGAACCGAGGAGGGCAAGACAGAACAGGGCAGGGGAGGACAGGACAGGGGCTTGTAGGGCAGAGCAGGTCAAGGCAGGACAGGGCAGGGCAGGACAGGGCAGGACAGGACAGGGCAAGAAAGGGCAGAACAGGACAGTGGACTACAGGACATGGTAGGACTGGAGAGGTCAGAACAGAGCAGGTCAGGACCGGACAGGAGAGGCCAGGACAGGTCACGACAGGGCAGGACAGGACAGGACAGGGAACTATAGGACTGGGAATCACTGGAGAGGTCAGAATAGAGCAGGACAGGACAGGGCAGGGGAGTACAGGACAGGGGATTACTGGAGAGGTCAGAACAGAGCAGGACAGGACAGGATAGGGCAGGACAGGGCAGGGAATTACAGGACAGGGAATCACTGGAGAGGTTAGAACAGGGCAGGACAGGACCGGAGAGAGCAGGAAAGGACAGGACAGGGCACTACAGGACATCGGATCACTGGAGAGGTCAAAACAGAGCAGGGCTGGACAGGGTAGGGCACTACAGGACAGGGGATCACTGGAGAGGTCAGAACAGAGCAGGACAGGACAGTATAGGGCAGGACAGGGCAGGGAAGGACAGGACAGGGCACTACAGGACAGGGATCACTGGAGAGGTCAGAATAGGGCAAGACAGGACGGGATAGGGGAGGACAGGGCAGGGATGGACAGACAGGACAGGATAGGTCAGGGCAAAAAGGTAAAAGTGATTTTGAAAGTTATTGAAAAGGGTTAGAAATTGTGTCGGGAACTTTAAGGAAACATATTTGCAGGTAGATAGAAAAAAGATATGGGAAATTCAAAAAGAATGTAGATAGATTCTACAGAAAGGTTCTACATTAAAAAATAATGTTCAATGGAAGAAAGCAAAATAGGAAATACGAAAATGTAGCGTTAGACACGGTAGAAGATGACCTCGATACGTTGATTATGATGATAATGATGAATGCTACAGTTTGAGTATATGCTGGTGTTAAAACTTAAGAAATTAAGTAATTGATCCAAAATTATACAATTATTCGAACTAACAGTCGTATTTACAAATTTAAATAAATTCACAAAAACCACAGCTTCAAAAATTTCATACCTTTACAGAAAACTGAAATCTACCCATACTCTTTCCAAATTATTTGCAAATTGTTCTACATCAAAGAAAAATAAATTACAAGTATATTAATCACTAAACACCTTTTTTGTGTGTTATATTGTGGCGATTTTTCAAATTCAGCAGATATTTTTAAAACTATGTTTTTGTAGTAGGTTAATAAAAATTTCATTTTATCAAATCGAAAAAAATCACTAAAATTTTAGATGGTAAGTAGACCTATATTTAAAATACCGCTGTAAATTTGACCTCAATTAAGAAATTGTTTTTGTAAATACACTATTCATATTTTCTCTATTTAATTTCAGATAAAGTAAATAAATAAAATATGGAATAGTCTCAAAAATTCGATGAAAATGTTTACTTGAAAAATAAAAAAATGTTTTTAGTAAAATTTAATACTACTTTTGGGCCTAAAATGTTTTTTTAAAATTTTTATGGGTTCTTTACTTTTTTTTTATTTGATAGCCTATACTTAATTTTCAAAGTAAACCTATTTTTCAAAATGTCCATTTTCAGCCAGTAATGTGATTTCTAAACTATAAACGTTGTCGTATAAGATTTCCACAGCCACCTTTAAATTTTGTTGGATAAATTTATCTGCTTTGGATTTTATTTCACCTTTGTCTATCAATCCATTAAAGAGAGTAATAAGATGTGTTGTTCTTACTAAGAGATATAAATATAGGCTTTTGAAAAATAAACAAACTCCACAAACCTTGGTCGGAACTGTAAGATGAAGATTTTCCAATTTTAGAAGAGAAATATTTAATTTTAAAATATTTTGGGGATAATAAGAGTATAAATAGTAGCTTCTTACGGCATTAACGAACATAGGAAAAGCATAAACCAAACCTTATAATATAACATAAAATAGAATTAGGTTTAGGCAAGGACAAAGAATTCTGAAATCTTGTTTGTGATATAAAGAACACTAAATCAAGACTGGTGGACTGAACACATACCAGAATGTTGGTCCCTCAGATCACGGAACGGTGTTTCAACACACTTAGTGACGATTTATCCCCATAAAAACACATTTCAATGACTATTCTTTGATAAAAAAGAAAGTAGCTGAGTGTAACGAGAAAGACAAATTTCCAAATGTACTCAATAAACAAGATCTGGTTTGACCGCACCACCCCTAGCCTTAACGAAGCCTCCGCAACAACGTTTACTATCTACAGCTATTATTAATCCAGTCAATAAAACCCGTCCGTGTTCGCCGAACAAATCCACCTCAGCCCTAATAGTCAATTAACACGCTGCACCGATAACATATCGGAATCATTCCAACTTTGCACTAGCCTCGTAAAAATTCAATCTTTATGAAAACAATTACTTGCAAACCACTTCAAAACTTTACGTTCAACAGGAATTTTAATAATTGTTGGAATCAATGTGACTGTAAGCGTTACAAGAATTTTACTGCGTTTGATGTGTGTCGTGAATCGAATAATTTAAAATGCTACGTTTAATTCAGAATTTTACATGCTACTTTCAGCTCGGATTTCATATGCTGCTTTTAATTCGAAATTTCATATGCTACTTTTAATTCGGAATTTAATATGTTACTTTTTAATTCGGTATTTCATTCATACTCTACTTTTATTTCAAAATTTCATATCCTACTTTTAATTCGGAATTTTATATTCTACTCATAATTCGGAATTTCATATGCTACTTTTAATTCTGAATATCATATGCTACTTTCAATTCGGAATTTCATTCATACGTTACCTTCATTTCAAAATATCATATACTACCTTTAATGCGGGATTTTATATCTTACTCGTAATTAGAAATTTCATATGCTACTTTTAATTCGGAAATTCACATGCTATTTTTAATTCGGAATTTCATATGTTACTTTCAATTTGGACTTTCATGTACTACTTTTAACTCAGAACTTCGTATGCTACTTTTAATTTGGACTTTCATGTACTACTTTTAACTCAGAACTTCATATGCTACTTTTAATTCGGAATTTAATGTTCTACTTTGGTTCAGAATTTCATACTACACAATGTTCAAAACAGAGTACCAAATTAAATTTTAGTTCGACGCAGTAGTAAATGATTTCTGTTTCTCCATACAATCGATTGACAATAAGTTACAGTCAGTCATCGATGTAGGGTGTTTGGGGCCACCCATGATTTTTGGAGTGTCTGTGTCCTATAATATTGGGTGCAGGTAGGATACTTGATCAGGATTGTTGGTAAAAATGAGCGGCGTTTCAATTTGGAAAGATGTTTATTTGGTTGGAACGGACAGAAGATATTGAATACGGGAGTACAGTCTATTTAAACGCAGGGGACTGGCTGCCTCTTTGTTGTTACCTTTACAAGAAAGAATTCACTAACAATCTACTTGATTTAAAAGCTAACATTGTAATTTATAAAACAAATTGTAGTTTTCTTACGTTTAATGAAAAATAACATACCTTTGATTACGAAATGGCTTATGAATTGTTTCTTAACAAAATTCACGTGAGCTGAAGGGATGAGGAACGAATTGGAGGTGTGGGAAGGGTGCCAATAAAATGTGTACAGCCAAATTTGCGTACATGAGAAAACAATAGCAACTGATGAGGGTAAGTAGTAAATTTAATAAGGGAAAAAAGCGTACAAACCAGACTCCAGTTGTCACTGTAGGTCATCTACCCCTAAACTATTTTCTTATAACTTTCAAGGTTTTGAATGTTCCAAGTCAAATAGGGTCAAAAAAGGGTTTACCACTTTGACAGTGGTCAGTTTGCTTTTGGCTGTCGTGGTGATAAGTTCGATTTAATCTTCACTTCAGAGTGGTTTGTGTTTAGGTAATATGGAGGTACTTTTACCACTTATGTCTTGTTTAAGATCTCTTCCCTACAGGCAAAAATGGATTAGATTAGACCAAAGAAATCAGATGTTAAGATGAAATAACGTGATCAAGTTGTAGTATAGATTAAGATTACAAATTTCTGTAAAACTGTAATAAATTTAAAATATATTAAACAAACAAAATGACGAGGCTGCAAGCGATTTTAAACACCGCAAAATGATAGCTCACATATCTCTATTATTTTGCCAATCCAAAGCCTGGAAAAGTGTAATGGAAATCAGGTTTAATAGATAAAGCTTTAAAGGATCTCCAGTCCCGAGGAACTAAGCGACAACTATGTTTAGCCGCAGAGGTAAACTCATTTATGTAGCTCAATGAATTTAAAAGACCCGTGTTCGCCTAATTATTTCGCCTGTCACAATATTCCAACGTCATAGCTTATCCTCGTCATCAGTTAAAACTTGATCCTGTACGCATCTTTTTCAAGATTCTTAATGTACGCAATCTCGTTAAACGCATCTTTAGTGTATTCAATCACAGTGTCAGTGGATAATTGTGATCTTGGGTGTAAAGAGTCAGGCTGTTCAGAGTCTCCGGCGCGGTCGAAACGTTTAGCGGAGAGAGAGTGGATGAATTCCTTGAAGGTGGATGCACTAAAAGATTAAAGGACTGTATAATTAGCGACAGACCAAGGGATTGGGAAATGGATTTCAGATATTTGGTCTGGAATAATTCATTCAGAGTGGCCAACAGGTAAGAGCAGTTTATGTAGGACGGGATGTAGGATTTATGTATAAGGTGTAGGGAATTTGGGTGTTCGGATTTCAGAAGGATATATTTGGGAGGAGAGGAGTCAGTTTGAAGCGGATGCCTCTATTAATGCTAAGATAGGAGGAAGCTTATACGAGGAAAGACTGCATTCAGGGTCTGGAAATTGGAAATTGATATGGCACCGCGATGACAAATACCTGATTTAAACGAGATAAAGAGAAGTGTCTATGCACTACTCGGAGATGCAAACCCAAAGTCACCTACAAATAGTAAAAGGAGAACAGAAAAGTACTGCATCGATTTCATTCAGATAAAACCTCCTTTTCAAAAGCATTTAAAAAAACGCCATATTCTAGTGATCATAAATACATCGATAGTAATAGATTATTTCACAAACATCAAAACACAAACAACATGAACATCATATGAAAATACTTGAGAAAAATTTACAGAAATGAAACCAGGGATGTCGACGTTTGCTGAACCATACGTTATACTAAATGCAATAAGAAACTTTAAGATACCCTACCGTTTTAGAAATATATCGAGTCCGAAATTGCTATGAAAAAATAACTCATTATTTATTAACAGTAGAAAATTAAATTTATGTTTTCATATTTCTGTAGAAAAATGTTAATCTACGTTAATTTTAGTTAACATACTCGCATGTTTACGAAATTTTTCATCTCAAATTCCTAGCGTTATAATACTGATTCTACCTCACGTATTTGGGATGATATTATCTACATTAAGCATGCCAAAGTTATGAATGGTAGATGAGAATAAATATATGAAATATTTTAAAAGATCGAAACAATAAGTGCAAAAATAATAGTCTATACAAAAACGTTAATGTACTCGTATTTATATTTTGTTATTACTCAAACACAATTAATTTTCATTTAATTTGGAGATTTGAAATTTAAACAATATTTATGACATAATAGTAAAATTTATTTAAGAAAATAATAAAAACATCATTGAAAGCGCTTTCTGTCAAAAATACAGAAAAAACAATTCTAACAATAAATCACTTTATTCATGCCAACAAAGCCAGCATGATTTTTTAAAAATAATTTAACCCAAAAAACTAATGCAAACTTTACAGTAGGCTATGGCAACATTTCTTCATAACAGTGAAAAAAAAAACAGAATAGTTGACTCAAAATCTCACCGAAAATCAGTTTTTAATAAACAAACTCACTAGTTCACAACAAACTAGTTTGGTCGATGATGTCGCCTTCCTCTGTGCTTGGCTACTACTGAGCTACTACTGGGCTACTACTGAGCTACTACTGGGCTACTACTGGGTTACTACTGAGCTACTACTGGGCTACTACTGAGATACTACTGGGCTACTACTGGGTTACTACTGAGCTACTACTGGGCTACTACTGGGCTACTACTGAGCTACTACTGGGCTACTACTGAGATACTACTGGGCTACTACTGGGTTACTACTGAGGTACTACTGGGCTACTACTGAGCTACTACTGGGCTACTACTGAGCTACTACTGGGCTACTACTGGGCTACTACTGAGCTACTATTGGGCTACTACTGGGTTACTACTGAGCTACTACTGGGCTACTACTGAGCTACTACTGGGCTACTACTGAGCTACTACTGACCTACAACTGGGCTACTACTGAGCTACTACTGGGCTACTACTGAGCTACTACTGGGCTACTACTGAGCTACTACTGATATACTACTGGGCTACTACTGAGCTACAACTGGACCACTACTGAGCTACTACTGGGCTACTACTGAGCTACTACTGGGCTACTACTGAGCTACTACTGGGCTACTACTGAGCTACAACTGGACCACTACTGAGCTACTACTGGGCTACTACTGAGCTACTACTGGGCTACTACTGAGCAGTAGTGAGGCATAGTTTAAATTAACTATGTTGTTTTTTAAAGTTGTGAATAGTTAAGCTCTAATTGACTAAAAATTACTTCATAAGTTAGTTGTAGTAATTTTAAACCTGTTTAAAGGAAAGAAAATACAAAGCGTAATATTTCAGCGAAACAGCGGAAGTAAAACATAATTCAAATAAACTACTATAATTTCTTAGACATCAATTTCAAACTGCAAAAATAGTTTGAGTAAAGTAAAATATTTCCTAAGAAATTTAATATTACCATCTATCATAGAAATTTTCGTCTTGATACCATCTGTATTGGAAGCAAATTATAAAGCCAAGAGACATTTAATTACGCCAAAAACCAATACATCTTCCTTTCTAATAATTATAATGCAGTAATAACTAGTTTCTAATATCAATCTTGAGCCGGTTTGATATAAAATGCTAATGATATGCAAATTGTCACGTCAAGCTCTGGACGCGATCAGCTCACCAACTTTGGTGATCCTTTTGATTAATTTATTGAGTAATTTAGGAGTTAGGTTTATTCAAAGTAACACTTGTGGGTTCTTAATAGATTTATTTCACAGCTGCATGTACGAATTGTATCATTACGAGATATTAGAGAAAATTTACATTTTTATATATATTATTATCCAATTATTTCTCCTTTTGAAATTTGGAGTTTGTGAAACTACAAACTCTGGTAGGGTATAATACAGTGTTATTTGAGGTGCTACAGAACAGTTCTTTATGGACGAGCGTTGGTATTAGAAAGGCAGTTCTGATTGCATCTATGAATAGTTGAGCAGTTGACTGACTCATCGGCGCAAATTATGGAACCAATAGTATTTGCTCCTAACAGCCATTTTCCCTTGAATTTCTTTTAAAAACCCCTATTTTTTCTGTACCTCATAAGATGACCTACACTCCACCCAGACTCGTAAGTACCCCAAAAAATTAGGCAACCCTCACACACACACACTCGCGCTGAAATGGATCGGCAACCTGCCGCCCCTACTAGGCCTTGGTCTACAAAATTTAAAAATTTTCAAACTGTAACATTTAGGTAATTTTTATTGACAATTTTGGGTTCTACATTATATTCCTTGGAAGCAGAGGTTAAACAAAATTTAAATATGACATTATTAAATATAATTGAATAGATAAGTCATTAAATATCGATTTCTGATGTTTATTAAATTACATTAAATATCCACATAAATACGAAGTGGATGCTCTTTATTTCCAAGGAAATATTTGTAGAATCAAAAAATGTTGGTAAAAATTTATTAAATTTTACAGTTTAAACAATTTTACTTTGTAGACCAAGGTCTAGTAGGACCGTGTACACGCGTGGAGGTGGAAGGGTCGTTTTATCCTCTAGGGAGCTTACGACTCTGGGTGGCCTATAGGCATTTTGGTTGTCCTCTTTCAATCTATTTTTATCCCTTTATTGTTACAAAGCCGACGAAATACTTCTTCGTTGATGACTTGGTCGGTCCAAGATAACAACAGACACATCCGTAGATTTATATTTTATAGACCTCATTCTTTTTAATTATAGTTACAATAGTCATCGTCTGTGCTTTCATTCTAAATAAAGGAACCGAAAACACATAACATTGAGAAATCTGATTTTGAGATATAGTTAAGTGTTTGTTGTACCATCTATATGCACTTCAAGTTACTGAGCTGTAGTCCTCTTTTTCATACTTACAGGGTCTCAACTTAAAAAAATACCTTCCACTCCATTTTTTTGTGAGTTGCATTTTATACCTATGTGAGATGTGTAAAATAAAACTTACAATGTTGGTATGACTGCAGCTGGAGTGGGGAGGGCTGCACAGAGTTTTGTCAGTGTTTGTCAAGTATTGGCTTTTGAGCAGAGTTGGGCAATTTTGTCTTTTTGGTCGTGGTGGATTTTCGTGACAAAAACAGAGTTGCCAACGGGAAAATGCTTTAGACATATCGAAAAGAACTTCTTACACTATACTAGTTGATGGGGCAATTGCTGATATCTTGTCAAACTCTCATAAAGTGATTTTTGGAATTATTTTTCACAAATTTACTGAAGAGTTGAATGTAGACAACCGTAGTATCTAGCTTTGCTACGCCAGCGACAACGGTTCAGTGTTATCATAATGCAGGTTAATGCAAATCAACGTCTTAAATAAATTGAGAGTTTAGAACGAAATATATGAATAACAAATTTAGTTTCACTTCTTTACTCTCCACTAAAATAATAACTCCTAAATGGAGTGACAAAGATAATATAATATTTATGGAAATGTAGAAGAAGAAATGTTTTGTGGGACTAAAAGTGTCCAGAAAGCAGCAATAACAAAGCAAGTTATGAACACAGGAAGTTCAGCGTTGGAGATGTGAAAGTAAAGGTTTGGTCGCTCCGATACTTTTTCTTCACATAGAATTCACTAAACAGAAAAGGTAGAAGATCCAGACGTGTGCTTATGTACCTTGAAGTTGTTTAGTGTTGTAAACCAAGTAACGATGTAGCAAACGTTTCTTCTGTTGCTCATCCTCCAGAACCCTGCAAAGATCATTGAAACGCACGTTTATACCTTCTCGGGACATCATTGACTCGGCGCACTCACCCATTGCTCGTCACCTGGTGGATGCTAACACATCCTCAGTAAACAGGTTTCCATTCAACTTGACTGGCTGGCGACTGTCTCGCAGTTGTTTGTTACCTATTGTCAACGGGCATAGTGTAAATGCAGCAGATTATCAACCCAGTCAACTTGTTATTTTATAAAGTGTTTTAAACTTGGTCAGCCGTGACCATTCTCAACCGAAACCAGAATGTGTGAATGCTGTTACTCTCATATCAAGAAGAAAGCTCAAACGTATTAAAGTTCATATGGAACTAAGAACCAATGAAAAGTGAAGACAGTATACCGAAATGAAACCACATCCAAGCGTTGCAAATGATGACCCATAAAAAGAGGAAACATTATACCCAAACGAAAACACAGTCAAGCGTTGCAAATTATGACCAATGAAAAGAGGAGAAATTATACCCAAACGAAACCACATCCGAGCGTTGCAAATGATGACCAATGAAAAGAGGACAAATTATACCCAAACGAAACCACATTCGAGCGTTGCAAATGATGACCAATGAAAAGAGGAGAAACTATACCCAAACGAAACCACATCCGAGCGTTGCAAATGATGACCAATGAAAAGAGGAGAAATTATACCCAAACGAAACCACATCCGAGCGTTGCAAATGATGACCCATAAAAAGAGGAAACATTATACCCAAACGAAAACACAGTCAAGCGTTGCAAATTATGACCAATGAAAAGAGGAGAAATTATACCCAAACGAAACCACATCCGAGCGTTGCAAATGATGACCAATGAAAAGAGGACAAATTATACCCAAACGAAACCACATTCGAGCGTTGCAAATGATGACCAATGAAAAGAGGAGAAACTATACCCAAACGAAACCACATCCGAGCGTTGCAAATGATGACCAATGAAAAGAGGAGAAATTATACCCAAACGAAACCACATCCGAGCGTTGCAAATGATGACCAATGAAAAGAGGACAAATTATACCCAAACGAAACCACATCCGAGCGTTGCAAATGACCAATGAAAAGAGGAGAAATTATACCCAAACGAAAACACATCCAAGCGTTGCAAATGATGACCAATGAAACGAGGAGAAATTATACCCAAACGAAACCACATCCGAGCGTTGCAAATGATGACCAATGAAAAGAGGAGAAATTATACCCAAACGAAACCACATCCGAGCGTTGCAAATGATGACCAATGAAAAGAGGAGAAATTATACCCAAACGAAAACACATCCGAGCGTTGCAAATGATGACCAATGAAAAGAGGAGAAATTATACCCAAACGAAACCACATCAGAGAAAAAATTATACCCAATGAAACCACATCCGGTCGTGGCAAATGATATCGATAAATTTCATTCGAACAAGTTTATAACAATAAATAAATTGGTTCTGTTCTGATTTATATTGAACTATCAACAAAAAGTAATAACAGATGCAGGGGGGGGGGGTTAATGCCACTTTGCAATACAATCTAAACTCAGTTACACTTTGAAAGGTATGGCAATAAGATACCGATACAGAAACAAAGCTTTTATTAACCCAGAAATATTATTTGTATCTAAAAGATAAAGGAACATTACTTTATTGCAGTGAGTTTAGTATATAGAGTGTGCTGTCGAAATTATTTTACGAATACAGGCTGTGCACAAAAATTATATTGGCAGTTCTTTGGTGAGGTTAAATAAAATGAAGTAATTGTTGGTTATAAAAACGTATTGAAAAAAACATTATATCTATTGATATAGGAAATAGTAGATAACACATAAAAAATAATAAAACTTGGTGATGTTGCTCCAAAAAACTTTACTTGAGGTTTTTTTATAAAACAGAGCACTATGTTATAGTACATTACAATATAGCTATAAGTATCGCATTAGAGCAGATTTGGTTAAAATAAATAAGTAAATAAAGTGAACTCAAACTTATTTATAGACAAGTGTATAGCCTCCATTTTGGCATGCGTTATTGCATCGCAACACGGAACAAAGAAGCTGAATTTCACTTTAATGAACTGGTTGCCTCGTGCATTTGTAGGCAAAAACTTAATTTTGTTAAAGTTTTGAACCGATCTTAAACTTTTTTCAATTACTTAGACTATACTCTTTAAATATTAATCTATGCAGCGTTAGGGGAAAGTCGTCTGGTATCGGACAGGAGGTGGTATCGGACAAATCATGATTAACCATCATACGGCTAACGGCAGCACCTGTCAGATTGTTTCTTCAAGGAAAACAGAGGAGTTGTCACCATATTGGATGATAACGTGACGTCGTTTAGTTATAGGGACACGTTTTGTTGTGTATTCGGGTTTGTTGCAGTACAAAGTTAGGTTTGGGAGATTATAACTTCAGTAAATATGAGTATTTATATGTATTTTGTTTACCATCATAAACTTAGTATATTACTCTATAAGTTGTAGGTTGAATGAGTTCCTACACAAAAAAATAATATCTTATCTATAGTCAAATCCATGTCAATTGACTTTAGGTGGTATCGGACAAAGTACTTTCGGATGGTATCAGACAAAAAGGAATCTCTGAAAATGTTTACAGTTAAAACTCTAATCAAAGGATTTTTTATCCAGAGAGAAATGGAAAAGATAAGAGGGAAATTGAGTGAAGAGTGTATGAAGAGAGCACTAGAATACGTTTTAAGTAAATATTGAAAATAAAGGAAGCAAGCAAAATATACAGTGTTCCAAGAAGCTCATTAGGGGACAGACTCAGAGCTATGTCTAAGAGGAAGTTGTGGAACACTCATATATCATAAAAGTTGTGGAAAAAACTGAGGAAATATTAAAAAATTGCAAGTTTAAGGAAGCTTTAATGGCGAAATTAGCTCAAACAAGGCTAAGTCACTCACTGCATCATTTGTGCCGAGAGTTTTGAAGAGGACTGAACACAGTGTCGAATGTGTAAAGACTGAGCTCACGAAAAATTGTGTCGACTTAGAAGGAGTAGTCTTAATTACTAGTGGGATGTTTGTACGAAAAAAATAATACAAGAAGGGACTAAGAGTTTTTATGTTTATCCTAATCTAAAATATTTTTTAATTTTCACTTCTCAAAAATACAACTACAGTTTTAAAATAAAAAAAGGTTTTATATTTAATTTTTCAAAAATATTTATTTTAATGAGAATTTTATGGATGAATACAGAAATAAAATAAATTAAAAGTATTTTTATTCAACGCAACATGACTGTCCGATAGAACTGACTGTCTCCATAATATGGGATTCCAAAAATGCAGAGTTTTTCAAATTTGCGAAAAATAAATATTTCTTTTATATTTTGAAACAAAACTATTTAATGGTACTTGGGCAAAAATACAGTATAAAGATTATAATGGCAAATAAGTCAATTATTCTAAGTTCATAAATAAAACTTTATATGGAAAAAAGCTAACGTGGTCGATACCACCCGACCTTTCCCTACACAAAGGCCTTATAATACACTGTTAAATTTCAATGTTGTAGGTTTCTACCGAGCTGAGAAAAAGTTCCTAATTTCACCATGAGAAGTCATAGGGTTCTGGGTCCGTTATTTTAAAACGTTTTGACCGTCAACACTAAATTATATCATTGTTTTCTGTGTTCTTAAGCATAAAAATGCTTAATTTGATTTGTTGAACTATCTATGACTTATGGATAACCGATTTTACCAAAAGTGAAATTCGTGCCTCAGAGCATAAAAAAAAAAAATTATTTTTACAGTGTCAAATCTCCTGTAGTAAATAGAAAAAAAACAGAGGTTTAAAGCGTTGTCGAGAATGGATGTTAAGTTCGCAGATTTTTTTTCGAATAGAAAGAAGAGGATTTATCAAATAATCGAATCAAATGTTGATTATAAATAGGGTAATTTTGGGAACGGCTTGAGAAACAGAAAATAGTGGAAAATTGTGTGGAATGAAATCACGGTATTGTGGTGAGAATAAGAACACGTTTTCATTACGGAACTATTTTATTTACTTACTATATTCACTTTTTTTGCTTACGTAAAATTACTTTCGGAAATATTCTTTTACATTAAATTGAATAAAAAAAACTTGTAAAATAATGAAATTAAAATGGCCGATCAAATGAGTAATGTACAATTAAAAGACTAATATAACTTACGGGCAATAAAAACAGCTGTTCTACGAAATCATAACTGTTGCTTTACTTAACACGGTATTTCTGAGCATAGAAAACATTTCATTTGAAAATGATTAAACATAATCCCCAAATAACCTCTACTATTATTATTAACCGGACATCATTATTAGCGCCAAGTTTGGTTTTCGTTAAACTTCGGGACAATTTGTTCATTTTCTGAAATCTGCCGGAAAAAGCTTTCACTCATACAGTTTTACTTACGAAAAAAATACTAGGCCCGCCTAGAGTACAATGAATAAATTTATAAGTCTCAACTGTAATTTTCGTTAAAATTTCTTTCAATAAGGTTTATGGGAGTGATGTAATTTTCTCACCAGCTTATTTCAGATTCACCAAGGCATCAGAAGTTGTTTTCGTATAGTGTGTAATTCATAGTAAGCTCAATATAAAGTAGTTTATCTCTTTACACGTATGGGATCTTGCGTGACCTACCCCTTCCTGCAGGTCCTGCTGCGAGCTTCTCATGTTAGGATTTATTTCTTGTCCGAGTTTCTCGCACTATGAAAAGAGGTCAGCTTGAATGTTCCTGCGTCATTCCTGCCGGACAGGAGAACTTACACGACGCGACGCCCGAGGATGAGACATGTTTTCGTAGTGACCTGGTGAAAAACAGGCTTCATTTTAACAACTCTCTTTTAAGTTGTCCCATAAGCTCTTCTCTCTTGCTACCTACTGTAGTACCCTTCACTGTCGTAGTCTGATAGATGGATTAATTAAAGATTTTGATATACATTGAGTACATTTTTCTGCCTTTCCTAACATTAAATAATTTTTCTTTATTTACGCTTTTCGAAATAACTCTTTTCTCAAAACTTTAATAGTACTCTTAAAGAATTATTGAGAATAGGCCTACTATTAAAGTTTTGAGAATAGAGTTATTCCGAAACGAGTCAAAAAAAATATTTTTTGTGTTAGGAAAGACAGAAAAATTTACTTAAATTTATACAAATATTCCTAACAGAAATTACTATAACCAATATTAAGAATTTTGTAGATTATGAAATAGGCTTACAGGAATGACCTTATAAATGAACTACATTGGGCTTATTATACAAATAGAACTATTCTGGCTATTGATTTTTCATATCTAAATTTAATATAAATTGTTATTTTGAATTGCCTTTCAAATTAGTGTTTTGGGGAGTAATTTCGAAAATGAGAACATAGTAGCAACTACAGGTTGCTATGAAACGAGCTAGTGGCGCTTACTGACGGCAAATGTTTTTACCACGGCCAGGTAAAGCAACCACAACCTGCATACGCCAAAAGCTATTCTCCCTTAAAGGACAATCTCCCTTAGAGGACTCGCTCAGTCTAGGTAGGGACTGACTCCCTTCTACGTTGGGTACTACTACCTTTGTGTTTCAAAACGTTTAAAATATCGTAAAGAAATCGAGCAAAATTTTTTCTATTCCATAAACGTTTGAAATTTTTTTGGCAATTTCTATTAACATTTTGTTTTGAAATAAATATTACTAAATTAAGTAAAACAATTAAGTTTTTATATAGAAAAATAAATATTATGCTATACATTTTTAGAAAAAAAAACATACATCTTCTAGTCATAACAATGTCTTATTAAATTATGAATATTCCTGCTGCCAAGCAACCATCTTCAGAGGAAAACACCATTTTGCTTTTCGTTATCACTGAGTGTAATTATTTTGCAAATTAATGTTAATAAAACATTATTGTGGTTAGAGGTTGTTTATATAGTATCATAAATGAAACATCCCAGATTGTCCAAAACCGTGTTTACGCCTGTTTTTAATTTAGGCTAATGCAAATTAGTGAACACAACAGTGTAATCTGTGGTGAATTTAATAGCGCTAAAATTCAAATATTCCAGGTTAGATTTAGGAACAACATAATTCGTTAGATAACTTTAGTGGTTTATCTTTGTTCAAATAGTGTTTCGTATTCGAGCTCAGAGTGAAATAGACTTCCTTTCCGAGCTCGAACTATTATGCAATATCGATAATTTGTATTCATTGTTACAAAATCGATACATAAATACAATTAGTTAATATAAACGGTCTGTAATCAGAATCGAACGTTATGGCGCGCCGTCAGCAGGAACATGTAAGGGTAACAGCAAGAAACCAGTGTGCGAGCCCAATCAATCCCCAATCAATCATAATATTTACATTGGTCAATCAGTGTTAGAGACACGTGATCAAGATAGATTGTTGAGCCCACCTCTCCTCACAGATACAAGAATCGCTCGTGCACTGTAAATGCAGTTTGCGTAGGTATCATTCTAATCAGATTACAAAATAAACATCTTGAACGTATGATATACAGGTTTTAATTTAAAATTCTGTAAGTCAGTCTTATGAGAGAGATTTAAATATTTTCTTAGGCACAAGAAGTGTCATATGTATAAATCACAAAGGTTTTTTGCACCATTGAATACTTTATACAATGATGTTTTTGGTTAAAAGAATAAAAAGTTATAAATATTGTAGAGTTTACTAGTTTATATATAGATACGCGCGCACACACACACAGACATATGCGCACACACAACCCCACTCACACACATAACCATATATATATATATATAAAGAACAAAAGTCAAAATACAAATACAAGAATTATATTTGAATTTACAATTCAAAGCTTTTCGTTGGCTAACAGTACCAACATCATCAGGAATATTAAACAATTGTTTAATTGTTTGAATTGTTTAATATTCCTGATGATGTTGGTACTGTTAGCCAACGAAAAGCTTTGAATTGTAAATTCAAATATAATTCTTGTATTTGTATTTTGACTTTTGTTCTTTATTAATACACAAGAAAACATATTGCGATATTTATATATATATATATATATATATATAGTCTATATATATATATATATATATATATATATACACGCGTGTGTGTGTGTGTTTTCTAATTAAGTTATACACACAAACACACACTATACACACAAACACACACACACACACACAATATATATATATATATATATATATATATATATATATATATATATATATATATATATATATATGCTGATACGTATTCCTTCACGGATGGAAAAAATATGATAAATAGTTATTATCTGGAATTTATGCACTGCAGAATGAACGGCTGAACTCCAGATAATAACTATTTATCATATATATATATATATATATATATATATATATATATATATATATAATACGTTTTCTTGTTTAATAATTTAAAACAACATAGGTTATTCAAATACAAGAATATTTATTAATTTATATTCAAAGCTTTTCGTTGGCAATTTAATAATAATAATTAAATTACGATTATTGTAATTTTCATTCCTGATGATGTTGGTACTGTTTACCAACGTAAAGCTTTGAATATAAATTAATAAATATTCTTGTATTTGAATAACCAATGTTGTTTTAATATATATATATATAATTTAGGTATATAATAAATATGATCTTTATAATATAGCCTAGATATGGTATTATTCAATGCTCAGCCAATGTTAAACAAAGTAACCTACATTATTATGGTTCGATAGTTGACAAAAATATTCATACATAAAAGTTTTTTTGCGTTTTAAAAATATGCAGAAAAGTTCCTTTTTGTCTGTACTTTTAACGCGACCGCCTCTATTTTGGTATTCAATGAACGTTTTCTAAAGTTTACCAATTGTATTATACAGAGCAGATACTATAAGAATCATTGATAAATAAAAGCGGTTGACTTGCGAGTCAGGTACGACTATTTAGCTATACAGGCAGTGTTTCAATAAAGGGAAGGTTATTGTCTTCAAACTTACAGTACATAAGTTCACAATCAAAATTAGCAGCAATAATAACAATAGCTCACAAATAAACGTAGCTACAATGAAGAGTTTTAACGTATCAGATATCGAAACAATAAATAATCTTTGCGAGTGTAAACGTGATTTATATAAGAATCATTGCTAATTTAAGAATAGTCTGGCAGCTGACAAATGTAATAAACAAAGCAACAATGCAAGATGCCATTCAAATAATTACTCAGTAACAACGTTATATAGGTTTAACTCCGTAAGTTTACGTTTTGATGACTAAGTTCATTATCACCAGAGAGTACATAGGCCCCTATAGGTTAGAGCAGGGGTCTCCAAACTTTTTTACTCAGGGGCCACATTGAAAACGTTTGGAGGAAAGGTGGACAGGCAATATTTCAGGGCAGAAAGTCTATCCACCCCCCCCCCCCATACCCCACGACGGTTTTTTCTGAGCTCAGTGGTGATTTTTGAGATTTTTTTTGCTTAGTTTTGGAAGTTGCTATATTTCCTTATATATCTTTGTTGTTGGCTAACTAAAATTCTTTACGTGATTGTAAATATAACTGCGTCTAAACAAATAATTATACTTGCTATCAAATAATAATTGTTCTGTAGGAGTTTCCAAGTAGGCCTAATGAAACCACAGGATGATACCAAACCAAATCTTTTCAATTTACTAAAAAATGTACTTTATTGAATTTTAAAGAAACCTGGACAATACATGAGTGTAAAGCTTAAAAAAACAATTATTTTTTAGTGAAACGATTGTTTGCCACTTAACATTCAAGCCTATTTAGGATAACACTTTTTAGATCCGATCATTAGGATTGATTTCAAATGCTTATCCGACAAGGAAGATCTGTATTTAGATTTAACAAGCTTCATTTCTGAGAAAATCTGCTCACACTTGAAGGTAGATCCAAAAAAAGAAAACAAACCTCGAGCTTGGTTTTTAATGTTTTTAAAGTTTTTTTTTTCTGGGAGAGAACTGTAAAATGTAATAGGATACCTTCTTTGTAGCATTCCTGGAAATCAGTCTTGAGTGAGTCATTGGTTTTTAGCTCCATAACTTCAAGCTGCACTTAAGGTTTGACAAGATTCAAAGTGGTCGAAGTTCATAGATCCTAAATGGTTCTTGAAAAGTATGAGTTTTTTTCTAAAAGCTTTGACATGTCAGTTTAAGTCACAAACTGAAGAGTTTTCATCTTGCAGTTTCAAGTTCAAAAAGTTAATATGTGCCGTGAGGTCAACAAGAAAAGCCAATTTCCGTACAAACAAACTGTCAGAAAGTTCAGGTCATGGGAGGGTTCGTTGATGCGACGAGGCTATTTTGGGCCTGCCTCAGGTACCTTAGGGGTAAGAACAACAGCGCTGAGCTCTTTGCCCTTACACTTACAGTCTGTGCCTACCGCTTACTACCGCTCAATGGTTGATCGCTACTTGTTTACAGCTAGTTTTTACTTATAGAGAAAAGAAGTGGCGAATGAGAGAATAGTACTGTACTCATATTTAATGGTAGAAGTGCTTAAAAGGAAATATATTACCAAACCTTTTTTTCTAGTATACTAGCTTTCCGCGGGCCGGAAAAAAATCTGTTCGCGGGCCGGATGTGGCCCGCGGGCCGTAGGTTGGAGACCCCTGGGTTAGAGTATTGTTTGTTTTGTGGCTACACTGGAATTACTGTATACACACTGATAACGCTACAAAAATCTTTGCGTCAAAACGTACAAAAGGATTTAATTTATATAATTTTGTAATGAGTTTATATCTGATTAATATCAATTATGTATGATTGAGTGTATTGTTAACTATATTAATTACTACATTGGCTTTGAAATCATTGAATTTGATTGTTTTTGGTAGCTTAGAAATGTAATTATAACCTATGACAATAATTACATTTAAACCTGCCAATCATTTAATGTTTTTAACTAAGGAACGAGAAACAAACTCATGATCATTGTATCGTGTAGCCTATATTTTACTTTATATAAACAGTTTGACTTTATAACTCGATTTCTATTCGTTATAAAGATTCAATTTGTTTTTAGTCTGCGACTGATTCTTTTCCCAAGTGCAGGACATTATTAACATTTAATCTGTTTTTCTTTGTCCGTTCGCCGTCCCTGGTAGATATTTCCTATAGTCTATTTAATTTTAACTGTTGAATTTTTAAAGTGAACAAAATGCATTTTTGTTAAACCGAGTATATTAACACTTTTTCACTATAACAAGTCCAAGTTCTCCAAAGCACATTCGTGTGCTCGTCGACGTAATCCAGATAGCCACTCTACACTATGTGATTACTTCCACGATCACAATACCCAATCGTCTCAGATTATTAATTGGGCAAAGCGAATGTCACAGTGCCACCTAAATAAATGATTATTGATTGGGCACACCTTGGCTAACCAGGCTGGACAGATTGACGGATGCCTGGGGTCACTTGTAATGACAGCTTGGCCGTCTGTGGTCTCCCTACTGTGCAGGCGGCACAGTCCTTAAACGTAGAAGCTTAATGAGTCTTAAGATCCGTCCCAGCTTTCAAGGCCATTACAAAGTGTTAAGTAAGAGTTTATACGCGAATGTATCTCTTATATTAGTTATTACGAAATAACTATCTAAATTAACAATCTTTGATTTACTATATTTAAAATATGTTTTTGTCCGGTTGAAAAAAAATAATAAAACCTTTAAAATAACACTCCAACTCATAATAACACAAAAAAAGAAACAAAATACAACCTAATACAATTAAATTACAATAAATCATTGAAAAAAATTTTCGAACTAAATGTCAACAACCATAGGACCTTTGAACAACTATAATACTTCAAGTTCAAAGATGCTGTGAAAAGCGGAGCGAAGGATTTTGGCCGTTAACCTCCAAAGCCAAAATAATTAAAACTTTAAAAAAATCTTTTATAGGGCAGAAAAAGAAATTTACGCTTACAAATTTTGAAAAAAATCATAATAATTTCATATTCATATTAATAAAGATATTTCAATATTATAACTTTCATACAGTTTTCTTACAAAACGAGTTGATATGAACATTACAACTCATATAGAAAATGTATGAGTAATTATGAATAATTATACTTTATATTAATAATTATGCATATGTATTGTTTGTAGAATACTTTATATTTTGTTTAGCGACGACCGCATATTAGAGAAATATAATGTAGTTGGAACATTGAATTAAGATCTTGATGTCTAATGGCGTAAAATTTCATTAAATATTTAAACTTTTGCCTTGGGGTGTGAACTACCTTCCAAACCCGTCGTAATGTCAATATCCCCAGAATTGCTGGCTGCGTTACTGAACATTAGGATCAAGACTTACCTTGAAGAAGATACAGAAGCAGAAATATAACAGAAAACATCAATATCAAACATGACGACAGTTTGTTTAAGGAACAAAATGGCCAAACTCTCATACGCAAATCCAGGCAAAAGTCGACATTAGGCAAAAACATTATTGGATGAAGGAACATGGCAGCGACATGAGAAGTATAAATAGATAAAGAAGAAGAAATAATGAAATAGAGATATCAATAGAAAAGGAGGATGTAAATTTTTATGGGTCGTTAGACATGTATTCAAATGAATAAAGAAAAATTGGAAAACCCTGCAAAATATCGTCGATGGAGTGTCGACTTGAGACTATACACAAGGTAGGCCTATCTGAAAATTAACTGAAATGAAAAAATAACTTTCATTTAAAATACGCTTTCATTAACTCACAGCACCTTTAGCGTATATGCGCTGTTTTCATAAAACTAAGGTTATGTCAATGCGTTATTTTTTGATAGAGTGCAGGAGGAATAAGGCCTGAAGACGATAACGTATCCATTATTGCAACGTTGGCTGTATAAATAAATAGTTGTACCTGACTCGCAAGTCAAACGCTTTTATTTAACAATAATCTATGTGAGTGTATACATGATAAATCTTTTAAGATTTGTTTATTTCTAAATAAGCTAAAAACCTTGATAGTCAAAAATTCTGTAACAAATATCACAATGAGAAAAATAAAATTGTATTAAAAGGTAAACGATATTAACGACAATCGGAAAGTAAATTCAGATTTTTCATAAGTAATAATTTATCACAAATTGTTTCTAAAAACATTTTATATTTATTAAAATTTCTCTCTATATAGTTTCTATTTTTGTTTAAACATATTTAGTAAAGTTGTACAATAGACCTCAGGATAATAGACTCGAGATATTGATTCAAGAGTAAATTGGCGTAACGAGAAACAAACCGTCCTCTAGTACTGGGAAAGTTGTTCCTCTTACGCATTAAGAAACCAAGGTGTTTAAACATATTTAGTAAAGTTCTACAATAGACCTCAGGATAATAGACATGAGATATTGATTCAAGAGTAAATTGGCGTAACGAGAAACAATCCTTCCTTTAGTACTGGGAAAGTTGTTCCTCTTACGGATTAAGGAACCAAAGTGTTTAAACATATTTAGTAAAGTTCTACAATAGACCTC
>JBAIZL010000001.1:340025282-340030282 GCA_036971475.1 Prosapia bicincta | reverse complement strand
TTTTAGAAGGGGCAAACATATCCCTACTGCTTAGAAACTGCAGATTGTGAAACATAAACTCAATGTACAAGAGATACAAACAATCAGTAAAAAGAAACAGTTGATTATATATTACTTTTTCAAAATACTTAAAAATATGTTCTAAAAAAAGTAAATTCAAGTTGCAAGAAAATTAGGAAACTGGTTATAATTAATCCATTATGAAACATAACCACAATGTGGGAAGAAAAGAAAAACATTACAAACAAAATGTAAATGTGATGACACTAAAAAAATGCGTAAAAAGTATCAAGTTAGGGTAGATTTGTCGATAGAAAATAAACAACTAGGCTAATAATGACGCCTAAGTTGTTAACAGCCTAATGTTTTAAACTGTAGTCATTTAAGTTCAATAACGCTTGGAACTCTTATCTTAATACTGTCACATTTCATTAACTGAATCTATATTCAGGCTAAGGCATGCCTATTCTAAACAGCATTCACTCATTTAAAGATTGGAAAAGGAAGTGTTTCTAAAGCGAGGAATGCTTATTGATGTTCACTTTGTAGTGGAACGTTGTTTTTATTAAACAAATATTATTACAAATCATAAAAATAAAACAAATTTTAATCGATTACTGTTAATTCATTACCAAAAGCAAGTCAATTCTTAATTTATTTTAAAATAGTTGAATAGATCCTTTTGGACCATCCTACTGATATAATTTCTTAAATACTAACTGCTTGTTGTATCAAATATTTTAGAATTTGAGAATGACTTACTATTTAAAAATTTACCAATAGTATTACCAACAATAGTATTTACCAATAATATTACCAACAATAGTATTTACCAATAGTATTACCAACAATAGTAGTTACCAATAGTATTACCAACAAAAGTATTTACCAATAGTATTACCAACAATAGTATTTACCAATAATATTACCAACAATAGTATTTACCAATAGTATTTTGACTAATGAGTAGTAAGTTTAGCGAGACTCATTTGTGAAAAATATCTACTATGAGAATAATACGACAGCGTAAACAGACCAATAAACATTCACATTCACTTACGTCACAACAAAGAACTTTCAGTTTGGAAGCATGGACTGCGTTCTGCCTATATTGCGACATACCATTGCATTATTCATTGACGGCTATAATTTTCTGTAACTGTCTTGTCTAATAACTTCTCCACATATTGAGAGCGTTTCTTTCACTAAAACCCACAACTTCCGTACAACTCCAGCCATGACAAGTGTCGCAATAAAGTGCAGTAAAATTTCATTATTGTAATTTGTTGATTTATAATACTGAATGTGTTAATGTAATTTTGAATTCCAAAACTTAAAAAAATTAAAATAAGTCTATTTTAGGTAACGTAACGCATCCACTAAATATAATTTACTTTAAAAGGTTTTGTGTAGATTTGCTGGATCATAAATTTGTGATAGTATGTAAATTGTTACGTAGAGTGGATTCGACAGTGGTTCGGATTTATCCAAGTACTTAGTTTGTTTTCTCTGTAGGTATAAAACTATTGAAAACGCTTAAAAATATTACAACTGAAATCTCACAAAATTCACATCACAAATAATCATAGCCTACATGTCTGTGTGTGTGTTATTAATGATGATAGCAACTTCATGATAATAAACATAGCTGTTGTAGGATTTGAGTGATATTTTTTAGAAATATTTTTTGGGTAATATTTTTTTTTAAATGGTTAACATTGGAAAAATGTCTCAGAACAATACTAACAAAAGACAGGAACAGCTGACAGACTGTCCTCACACCTGTAAGGTACATGGCAATGGGTCGGTTACAAGAAGTAACACATGTCTCTTCTTATAACGCATCTTAGTAAAAAGAAAAAAAAATTCTTTCGATAACACAGGAGAAGCCATAAGTTTGTTAAAGAATCAGATGTTCACTGCTGCAATTTTAGAAAGACTAGATCTTCCTTTAATGAACTAAATATACATTGTTATCTCTCATGTTATTGGTACAACAAATATTTTCCAGCAATAATAACATACAAAGAACACTTACTCCAGTCTGTGTCAAGCTACAAATTGAAAAAAAACAGCCTACAAAACTAAAGGAAAAAATCTGTGATTTCATTTAAAGTATAATTAATTTATACATAACTAAGTAAATACTTGAGATCTTACTTGCTGACGCGTTTCGAAACAATTATTTCTTTTTCGAAGGTAAGCCTCTACTCTAGAGAAACGATTCGTTCGCAATGCGTCAGCAAGTAGTCTAAGCTCTTAAATATTCACTTATTGATTAAGTTATGTATTAATTAGTTAGAGTTTAATCAGTGAATTCAAGATAATTACAACAAGCCACCTTCATTTAAAGGTTGATATTAAAGTTTACTGCCTGTCATTAGAGTATCTTTTGGGTAGTAAATTAAAAAATTATTTAGTATAGGAATGTTATATCGGTTATTCACAAAAGTGGTAATTTTGTCACGTTAATCAGAATGTCACGGGAAGAAATAGAGAATCATTCTGGGCTTGTTCGTCAGGTGCAACTAATAAAACCTTTATATATACATATTTCTGGAAACGCGTTGTTAACGAGTTGCAGCTGGTGAAAGATTTCGCCTATATTTTAGTTTCTCCATTACAATGAAACAATAATAATATATGTGAGTCTATATTTGTGGAGTAAAATTTAGGAGATTTTATGTGAAAATGGGCTGGCAGATTAAATAAAACAGATTCAAAACTGGAGCTAAGTAATCTTTAAAATTATCTAACAAAATACTCAAACTTCAGCATACAAAATTATGTTTAGGTTTAAGTACGTTAATTTTGTTAAATGTTAACAAGTACATATAATTTCTAAATAATCCTTACAGAGAATTCAATTGTGAAGTGAATTATGAAGAATAGACCAATAAAAGACATTCACAAACTTTGGTAATTGTTAGAATTTGGGACCAACTGAGATTAAAATAGAAAATTGTTCAAAAACACCTCCTAGGACGATATGCACAAGAATTTTTTTTATTCTACAAGAAAAGTTATTTTTTATCAAATTAAAGTTGGGTAAAAAATTCAGTGCGTCGTAGTAAGTTGTTCATCGTTTGCGAAGTGAAACAGTGACGTCACAACTGTAGTTGGTGTTCTAGCGATCTAAACTTTATAAAACAAAAATATGTCCTGAAGCTTATTTTGATAACTATTATTTTTGTTAATGCCAGAGAAGGTTAATTTATATGTGTATAGGCATATATACATAAGGTACACAAGTGGAGTCTTACCTATATATAAGGTACACCTGGAGTCTTACTCTAGTCACATAACTGGACAGTGATTTATAAATTTTGAAAATGCTAATAATGTAAATTAGCGAAAAGCTTCAATCAACACTAAAATGAAGTAATACTCGTATATTCTTGTTTATGAAAGTTATTTTATTTCACCATACATATTCAACAAGAAAAAATAATTCATCTAAGGATTACAATATATATATATATATATATATATATATATATTTATGTGTGTGTGTGTGTGTGTGTGTGTGTGTGTGAGTATATTTAAATGTACGTATGCAAAAACCATAAAAATTAAGCCAAGACGTAGTTTCTCAAATATTCACACACGTAAGGTATGAATAGAGATAGTGTGACGTCACTGTATCACTCTGCGGACGTATCTTGCACAACTGCTACTCCGCACTATATTTTTTACCCAACTTTAAATTGATAACAAATTACTTTCCGTGTAGAAAAAATTCTTGTGCGTATCGTCATAGGACGTGTTTTTGAACAATATTCTATTTTAATCTCAGCTGATCCCAAATCCTCACAATTACCCAAACTTTAAAACAATTAATTTTTAAATCAATGCGCCATACTTCGTTTCATGATAAACCACTGCAATACGCATTTCGCCTCGTACTTGTGCCTGGGCTGCGTTGAATATGAAGAAGCACTTGGACATGATGATTTGGTTGGCGTTAAACAAGAAACGAACTTGTAGAAAAACGTCTGCAAGCACTGATAAACTGGAGATAAGATCCGAATATGAAAACATTTTCTTCATTTATCAGTGTTTACAGACGAATGAGGCATTCCAACACGTTTGTTCTCTGTTAAACGCCAAACAAATAATGATGGTTTTAGAGAACATCAACTATTCAGAATATTTAACTTTACTCGCCTTTAAATTACTTTTAAAAGTTTTTGTGTGTCTATTAAAGGGATTAATTTCATCATTCTCTTCAGAATTAAACTCTCTACAAGTTTTGTTTACAAATTACTGTTGAATTTGTAAAACATTTAACAAAGTTAACCTACTTCAAACCGTACCAAAGTTTGCGTATTTTGCTAGATAATTTAACAATGACTGTAGCTACAGCTCTGGGATGTGTTTTATTTATTCTGTCAACTCATTTTACATAACATTCAATAAATGTTACTCCTAAAATAATGACCCACAAATTTCAATAACAACCAGAACAATATAAATTCGCCCCGTACTTGTGCGAGGGCTACGTTGAATATGCTGAACCAGTTGGAGTGCTTTATGATGATATGGTTAGCGTTTAACAAAAAACTAACTTGTTGAAAATGGCCTATTCATCTGTAAACCCTGAATATTGAAGATAACATTTATCGCATTCAGACTTTTTTTAATGATTTTTAAAAATTAACACCTTAAAAATTTTACTGAACCGCTTCTTATTGTTTAGGCGGTATTCAAACATCCCAAATCATTACAACACAACATGTTCGGCCGTTTATACTTTAACTGTACGTGTCAAATCACTGCGGTGATTTTGAAGGGTTTATTGTATTTTTAATGACCTTCCGTGGAAATTTAAACCTTAATTTCACGGAGCTGTTATCTGTAGATAAAACTAGCGCAAAACGCGAGCCGTGTCACCTTGAAGTAGAGGTTATGCATATTCACGCTAAAAACATAAGTCGGCTCCATATGATTACGTACGTACATACATTATTCTGCTTTTTAGGCGTCTTTAATTTCCATAT
>JBAIZL010000001.1:339910282-340020282 GCA_036971475.1 Prosapia bicincta | reverse complement strand
TAACGTGACGGGGAGGGGGGGGGCTTAGAGAAGTTCCGTAAAACAAAAGAAACTTGTGAATAATTGAAGATGTTACGAAGTTAGGTTATGCCTGCGTTAGCACCAACGGTGCGAGCGGATGATTAGGGAACTAGATCGGAAAATTGCATTAAATTCGTTTTAAAAATTCTCAAGTGAAAGAACCGTTAATTTTGTAAAATATTCAAATTTCCTAATAACCCTCATCATATTTATTTTTTTTAAGTGTCACTAATAAGACAAATAATAAAGAATATTTACGACTAAATTGTATTCTGTAATATCGTAATCAATCAGTTTGACTATTAACAAATTTATAACTTATTAATTCATTGCTGATTAAAAACGGAAATCTAATGGCAAATTGTTGAAAAAAATCTTCATTTAGCTTTGTTTTCTGGTTGGCAACATGAGTTCCATTTGGACTCTATTTTCTTTTATATTCGTCATTCTTTTATATTCCTTTTATTTTTTTCCTTTTTTTATTCCTATTATATTCGTTATAAGTTTGTTTATAGCTTCGTATAAAATTTTCACTTCCGTGCCTTTTTAAATCCATCTAGGGTTTTCTTTTTCCTTCCTTTTTAGTTTATATACATCCTAGTCTTGCATTTCTACTTCTGCTTTCGTTTATTTCCTTCCTAGCGTTGTCTAAGCATTTCCTATGCTTAATTTGTATACATCTAGGGTTACCTTTTTATTTCTAGCTGTGCTTAATACCTAATATCTATGTCAAACAGGCTTCTTTACGTTTTTCCATCCTCTGGAAAATTTTCTCTTAAACTGCATTTTTCCTTTATGGCCTGACTCAAGACTTTTGTACATCGATAAAACCTTCAATGCACAAAATTCTTGTAGATCTTCTTACAATTAAATCGAAGTAGTTCAAGTAGAAAAGCTGTCCCATTTGTTTTCAGAATCAAATAACCACGATTAAGTAATATTTTTGAACACTTGAAGGAAATTCATTCTGAAATAAATATTAATAAAATATATAATAATATTGAAATATAATATAATTCACTTCTTTACAAATAGAAGTAAATTCTTCTTTACTCGTAAATTCAGTAAAAAGTAATTAGTCCATATTATTCTTTTACAATAAATTTCCAACTGTAGAGCCTACTATTACAATTTCTAATTTTCGTGAAAAATTAAATTGTTAATGGTATTTCTATCGTCAGAAGTGGTTTTCGAGAAAAAACATCTCTATAACCCTTTGTTATCCCCTTGTGGATCAGTAGACTGTTGAAACACATCTTTAATATGCGATCACTTTCCTATGAAACACAGTTCATACGCTTAAAAATGAGACGTTACGTAAACAGTTTTAAAGCACTAAGAAGCAGTTTTTAATTTGACTTAAACTTAATTTCGTGGTTTTATTGTCAATGGCGGTAGGCAAAACAAATACGCATGAACTTTAAAAATTAAACAACTGGCTAAATATAAGGTGTTATTTTAAATTCGAACATAGAAGTTCGGCACTTCATCACAGACCATAAGCTAATCGAGGTAAAGATTAAAAAAAGACAACGGTACTCCTACATAGCCAATAACAAACATGAAACGTTAATTAATAAAAGCAGCGATATTTACAAAACAATAAGCAGAATATAAACTTAGGATATCTTTAACTTGTTATGTTCAAAGTTTTAAAACATTTTAGGTAGGTCTAGTAAATATTAAGATTATTTTCAAAGGTGTAGGATTTCATAGAATACTTTTCCAACTCATTGACTACTTAACGTCGATTGTATAGGCCATCCGGACTAGGAAGCACCCTGCCCTATAGCTTTGCTACTCCACGCGCACAAACACTCACGAGCGCTGACTTGCCTACCTAGTGGTTTTCCTCACTCGTGTTGGTGTCGTGCCAGTTGCGACCCAGCAATCTGCCACCGTGCTACTTGCTGTCCTACTACTGAATACCGGTATATGTCAACTAAACTATGGCTTTAAACCAATTAGATCCAATAATCAATCGCATTCAATAGTCTATCGTATTGTAAAGAAGCCTGTTCCGATAGTTGTAAGGATACAATAATAATTGTTCATAGTATTATGGAGAACGTTCCAGAAGACAAGGCCAAACTAATGAAATTTTCGTACTATTTAATTCAGCAGTGGTTGGAAAATGCTACCATACTACGTCACATATGGAATGTAGATGGTAGGAACTCCATATTAAGTGTCTTCTTCGGAAGGAAGAGCCAAAATAGTAACTATGGAGACATCTTTCATTTTAAAATTTAAGGAACTTGGTGGGATAGGAACAAAAAGGAAAAAAAATATTCAAAAAACTAGACCAGAAAATAAAAAATATCCGTAATGAGTTCAAAAACAGAGGTTACTTTAAAAGATATTTAAGTACATTAAACTAAGTAAATAAGTTGGGAGTGAACAAAAAAGTCCATAAACGCTAGAGACCGATTGAATAATTAGTTAATTTTAAATACTGATAAACCTTGCCGCTGATTTTTAAGTAAAAAAACTAAATAAATAAAATAAAATCGAAAAAATGAGGTTTGAAAGTAAGCCATTTTGATAAATAAAATAAATGGTTGCTAATAGTCCAACCCCAAACTTCACAGAGGTAGCAGCTGAAAACTAGTGGTACGCTAATATACACTAGGCTAATATGGGTCTCTGTTAGGCTATATGTTTTGCATTAATACTTTCCTCTGAAACATTGGGTCGGATGTGGCACAGTATGCTAACACCTTGGTCGCAAGTGGAACGATTTTTGTTGAGTCACCTACCATGTCGATGAGTCACCTACCAGGCCTTGATTTAAAAATCTATATTTGTTTAAACTGTTACATTTAGGCAATATTTACTGACAACTTTTGAGAGCATATTATTCCTTGAACATAAACCAAATACGCCTATGTAGATATTTAATGAATTTATTGTAATTAAAGAAATACTGTATCGTAAATAAGTATTTATTGACTGTTATATTGTATATTGTCTTTAAGAGTGGCATAATTGTGTGCTGTTTGGCCTCTTTTTAATAATATTATGTAGAATAAAAATGTGAGTAAAATGACTAAAATGTTATTTTAGGACATCACGAGAGTGTGTGTGAGGGTAGCCTAATAACTTTAAACCGTCTGATGATGACGTATTGTATCAAGGTAGCGGCTGTGTTTTATACCGCGCCCATTAGAGGCAGTAAAACCAAGCGAGCGTTTACTTGCCACGAGGAAAACAATGCAAACCCTCCTAAAAGTCGAATTTCGTGAGTTCAGAACGCATTATGATTGCAAATATAGCCAAGGTATTTGCATGGACGTACACGCAGGAGGTGATTATTTTAATAATCGGTTAAATCTCGGCAGTAATGGCTACGATTAAATATGGCGGACAGGGAGGAAGAAGGCTGAACAAGTCATGCACGCGGGAAAATATGCAAATACTCATGGCGAGTAATTACCACGGTATTTATGCATCTCTAATTGCTAGGCTAACTGGAGTTTCCTTTGCTCCTACCGTGCTCGCTCCTGATTGGTACAATGCACACGAGGCCTTGTGTTGTGTGCGTTTGTACGTTTCTTAAATAAATATTACGGTTCAGTAAAAACAAAAGCATAGGAGGCTTTAAAATTTTATCATTCTTAAAAAGTACTTGACATTTGCCTTGAAACAAATGGTCTGCATAGATTTAAAACATATTGATTAAATATGAACTTTAAAAGATAGGTTATGTTCAATTTTTTTAAATTTAAGTTGTGTTTGTGATGCATCACTGAAGACGATAAAATAATGTCAATGAAACTCGTTTGAGATTAAAATTGTTATAATTGTGAGTTGTATATATTTCTTGTGTTTATAACCTTGTCTTAACTCACAAGGCAGCACGCATATTGTTTATAGCTTTAAAAGAAGTTTGCAAAGTTCTAGAAAATACAAGAATATATCGTATCTTATCTTTCTCTCCCCCTCTTTTCTCTTCTTCTTCTCTCTTTACCTTAGGTCCAACTTTAAACGACTTCAATTTCAGCATTAGTTTTATCCACTAAACCCATTCTTAACATACAATTACACGACAATTCAAACACACGTTTTGTATATTTAACCTCAAAACTACTTCCCTACTTTTACTTTATCATTAAAACTAAGAGGCCAGTTACGGTCTGATTTGACAAACACATATCTAAACAGCCGTCCTCATTGAGTCAAAAAGTAAGTGCTATTATAGACTAGTGTTTACATATTGATATATGTTAAAGTCTATAAGTATAAACATTAACTCAAGTTGAAGATGGAAACGAGTAATGGAAACCTGTGTTTCAAAAACGTAGAGTTTAGTTCTATCACTTTTTTTTAGTATGAGTTGTATTTTTAATCTATTCTTACCGTCTAGATCTAGAGGGAATTCATTCTTTTGTAATTTTTGTAGGCTATGTAACTATGTTTTATTAGGCATTCATTAGTAATAAACCCTTCTAATTGTTCTTACCACCAGTAAACGAGTAAAATCTTCGTCATCATGTAAATAATTCGTTACAAGATTACAAAGGATTACAAGATAGAACTATGTTATATTGATGTTGCGTAGGTTACATTTAAGGTAACTTTATGTTATCTATTTTCATAATCCCTTATGTGCTTTATAAATAAATTAATTTAGCTTGTAAGCAGAAGTAACAGTTGGTTAATAACGAAACAACAACTCCCAATAAATAATTTATTTTTTCAAACGGGTTTCAATTACAAAGTTATCATCAATATTAAGTATAACTAAACAAACTCTGAACAGTTAGCCTATAGTTTGTAATTAAAAGGATATGAGAAGATACATAATTGATTGTGAGTTGTTGTTAGTTATTTTAGACTCTTCTCCGTAGAAATCGATATCTAATGGTAACCGGTGAAAAAAGATTTAACTTTCTTAGTATATCTGTTATCTTTTGTTTATTTTTAAAATAAGTTGTAACTAACAATGCTTTTCATATCGTACTTCCAAACGGAGGTGAATATTTTTAAAAATTTCACAGCTATATTTGGAAATAACCAGTAGCGTTATCTATCGCTAGAAAACTATTCCATTTTATTTCCTTGCAGATAATTATCTTATTTAGGTGTATTTTTATTAAGTTTATATTAAGTTTTAAATGTGTAATTAATTGACTTCCACTTCCCAGAACACACGATCCATTGCGTCTATTTGCATTGGAATAGTGAGTTTAATAAACTCATAATCGAAACTAAACAAAAAAAATATTAAATATTTTTAGCATAGATTTACAGATTACCTAAATACCTTCAATTGAATTCCTTACAATTTTACCTATAGAAAAAGAATTGGTTTTCGATTAATTGTACAATGACCAACTTTTCACAAAGCGAAACTCAACCGGAAAAACTGTTTTTCTGATCGAAATGAAATTCGGCAAAAATGAAGATGATGACTTTCTATTTAGTTGGCCTAATCTAGAATCGCGTCACTGGAGGAAGACATGGTAACGCCTCGTTAACGAAGCTTTCCCCGGCTAATCGTCACCCAATACAACAACCTGTGGGGCGGATCGGTTTACTAATCGGTGTGACGGGTTCGCTTTTTGGTTCCCTTGTAACGCAACTCTAGTAGACTAGGTCAATTTAAAGTCAACGCAATTCAAGAGAAACTTAGGTGTGGTTTTACTAGGCCTATAGCCCTCAGCAGCGGCTGCCCCTGCAGACACACACGCACGCACACACGCACGCACACACACACACACACACACACACACACACACACACACACAAACTGTCTTTTGTAAATACTGTACAGTCAAACCTCTGTTAAACGGACACATACTGTTCTCGATATTTTGTACGCCGATGAGAGGTGTCTGTTTAGTGGAGGGGTGTTAAGGAGAAGCTGAATTTTAAAAATGATTACAGTATTCATTCACTACACACTTATTTATAATTCAATATACACGGGCTACAGTATTTAACGAATAATGTAGGGTACCTTTTTATAAATACAGTATACAACAATAAATACAAGTACACAATACAATACAGTATACAATAAATACTGTACTGCACTGTTATTAAGCATAAATCCAAAAGCAAATTTAAAAAACACTGAAACCATACAGTAATATAGTACTGTACATTAATTTAATTTGTGAATTACTGTAGAGCCTAGCCTATGAATTTTTAAAATATAGATTAATTGTTGTTTGTCTTGATGAGTGGTGGGACTGTACAACAGTTAGCAGCTCTTTTGAAATTTTCCCCCAAACACACTTTTTGTTATAAAAAACACGGGTAAAGCACGGAAAAATAGTCCCGTATCATCGGCATTGAAGACATCTTCATGTGCATATGATTTGATAATTCCTGGCAATTTGTTTTCCCATTCACTCACTGTATTTATATCTACCGAAACATACGAAATTGTTTTAAAAGAAATCATCTTGTAGAATCTTGTACGGAATTTCCCGAGTCTCCATTAGATGCCTTGAAAACATCTATCCCGATTTCACTCGTAACTTCTAAGGCTTTTGTTTGGATCATGGGTCCGGAAGTTGGAATTTTTTGAGCTCTAACCTTATGAAACCAATCAAAAACTATCTTATCTACTGTCGTAACCGATCCATGTCCAGCAAAGTTTCTTCGCTCACTTTGGTTTCCGTTTTCACTAAATTGCTTTAAAATCATATTTTTGTTTGTTATTATTTCTGTTGCACTCGTTTTACCCATCTTAAAACGCTCTGCAATTTTCGTAGCACCACATTTTTCACTGTCAGCATAATGAATACGTCTACTTTTCACGTAGGCTCATACATTTGTGAGTAGCCATGTATACAATTCTGATTGTATTCGTTATTATTTTAGCTACGTTTTGCAGTACATTTGTCCGCGCATCAGAAGTGGAAAAAACAAAAAAAGCACCATTTGCTGTCCGTTTAAAGGAGAAACAAATCCTATGTAAGTATTATTAAAATTTTCGGCTCACAGAAAAATGTCCGTTCAAGAGAAGTGTCCGTTCTGGGAGGTTACACTGTATACATATGTAGGCCTACGTATTCATTTGTTTTTTCAACATTTTTCTTCAAGTCAAATTTTTGCTATTTTAGTTTTAATAAAATAGATTTTGCAATTTCTTTCGTTTGTAGTTTTTTTATTTACATTACTATGTTCAGATATAGATTTTTTTATAAGTTTAGTTATGTGCTTATTACCCATTTCACAGAATTATAATGGACAAGTGTTAAATGAAATACGGGTTTTACAGAAATTTGTTACCGTTTTACCCTCGATATCTCAAAAACTGCTTAGGATACAGTCTTGGGTTTTTGGGACTAGTAAGAGCATAAATGTTTATGTCGTCGCTAATCCCCGTGATTTAATAAAAATAGCATTCGTTATGTTTCGGATCGGGATAATTTTATAAAACAAATAATTTTAAAAAACATGTTATTTTGATGTATAAATTTGATGGCTAACAAAAAAAAAAAAAATGTTATTCATGCACATAGCAGTGTATCGGTTATGGCAATTGAAGCAAATTGCTTTCATGAATTCTTCGGAATGACCAATAATGTCACAGAGCCACTCATTTGAAAAATATTTTACGATTTAGCCCTACTAAAATTGTTCTGTATATTTTACCTAACTTTGGACGGTTTGAAATCTTTCAGGTATAAATCTCTCTTTTACTATATTAATATTAATAAAACTACCTTTTCTCTATAACCACAACCGCAACATTTGTTTTTTCATCATTTTTCTTCAAGTCAAATTTTCGCTATTTTAGTTTTAATAAAATGGATTTTGCAATTTCTTTCGTTTGAGGTTTTTTATTTACATTGCTGTGTTCAGATATAGATTTTTTTATAAGTTTAGTTAAAACTTTATGTGCTTATTACCCATTTCACAGAATTATTGTGGACAAGTGTTGAATGAAATACGGGTTTTACAGAAATTTGTTACCGTTTTACCCTCGATATCTCAAAAACTGCTTAGGATACAGTCTTGGGTTTTTGGGACTAGTAAGAGCATAAATGTTTATGTCGTCGCTAATCCCCGTAATTTAATAAAAATAGCATTCGTTGTGTTTCGGATCGGGATAATTTTATAAAACAAATAATTTTAAAAAACATGTTATTTTGATGTATAAATTTGATGGCTAACAAAAAAAAAAATGTTATTCATGCACATAGCAGTGTATCGGTTATGGCAATTGAAGCAAATTGCTTTCATGAATTCTTCGGAATGACCAATAATGCCACAGAGCCACTCATTTGAAAAATATTTTACGATTTAGCCCTACTAAAATTGTTCTTGTATATTTTACCTAACTTTGGACGGTTTGAAATCTTTCAGGCATAAATCTCTCTTTTACTATATTAATATGAATAAAACTACCTTTTCTCTATAACCACAACCGCAACATTTGTTTCATACTTTTAAGATTAAGTCATGATTTTCAATAAAAAATAATTTTTTTGACAATCGGAAACCACGTTTTATTTAACTTTCCAAAATATCTTGTCTTCCTTATGTATTACAAATGGTTCCGTAAAAAAACGACCAATTGTATTGATTATGTGATGGCAATTATTTCTTCCAACATACAACATTTTTCTTAAAATGTCCAGGACTTAATTGAATCAGTATGACATAGTTTATATTTCAAAAATTTCAGTTTTAATATTGTTATAAAATTCACTAAATAACTGTGAAGTCTTCTTACTCGTAAATATTTGTGTTAGTAGACTGTTAGTCTGTGTTAGTATAGACAGAAGAAATGAAAAATGCCTACATTCGCGAAAGTTTAAAACCACCAGTTAAAAGCCTGCGGGAGCCCGTCTATAGGCTATAAGCTAACGAAATTATATGTTATGAGCTTGAGTCCATGAACAACTATTAGGGCTTGAATAACACGATTGGTGTTTTAATAGCCTTAGGCTATGAAAAAATCGGTTCTTCTGTTTCTTAATTTTGTTATAACTTAGACAAAATAAACACAACTAATGGCGAAAACCATGGTGTTAGTGAACTATCAGACAAGTATATTTTTCTTGTTTAAGTCTTTATAGATATTATTTCTAGATAGTTTTTAAAAACTGTTAATATAGTCTATAAAACAATCAAAATTGTTAGATTTAGTTATAAATGTTATTTGTCAGTTTCAATCTGACAGATTTCTTCTGTTTCGCAAAGGATGATCTATCTCTATCTCTCTTTCTTTTTCTCTCTAACTCTGTTTAAAATATTATTTATATTAAACAAAATTGTGAGTTATTAAATAGCATGTAAGTTTTATTTTTGATTATTATATTGCGAGTGTTATTGTTAGCTATTTATATAACGTTGTAAATTTTACTGTTAGCTATTGCATAACATGGTACGTTTTATTGTTACCAAGACTTTCAATTATAATAATAATAAAATGATTGTTTCGTTATCTTACTTACTTACTTCTTACTTCAGCCAACGCCCGTCCTTGGCCTCTCAGCCATCCGACGCCGTGCCTCCCAGTATAATGTAGCGAGTCCTTCCCTGGACTCCTCATGAAAGATATCTTTCAGGCCGTCACAAGTGGTAAGATGCTCTGCAGTCCCTTCTTTGTCGGAGCAGAGTGGGCAGATTGGTGTGTCTACCACTTTAATGCGATGCAGGTGTCTCTGCAGGTAGTCATGTCCAGTGGTCATCCTAAACAAAGCCACGGCTACGCCTCTCGGAAGATCCAGTGGTATGCTTGATTGGATGATCTTTTCCCATTGGTTTCCTGTAGCAGCTTGTTTCCTGTCCCGTTTCACGGAGTCGCTGATAGTGCTGTTTATACTCCGACAGACACTGCGGTATGAGAGGGGGAGGATGGGCTGCGCCATGTAGCAGCCATGCTTGGCCAAACTATCTTCTTTTTCGTTTCTTCTGATGTCACAGTGCCCCGGCACCCATTGTACTGCGATCTGTGTTGTTTTCTGCAACATGCGGAGTGTTTTCTGGCAGTTGTTTATTTTATTCCCTTCTTGTGGCTTTGGGGAAGCGATCGCGGATGTTGAGTCCGAGAGGAAAACTACCTTCTTGGTGTTTGCCGACAGAAGAATATCTCTGGCCGCTTCGCCGATGGCGGTCACTTCTCCTTGGAAGTTGGTTCCGTTTTCCCCACTGCTATTGATTTTTGCCCAAATGAGTAGAAATATCCGGCTCTGCATGCGTCATGCATTGCCGATCCATCTGTATACACACGCAGCCATTCGTCGGCCGGATACCTCTCGTTGATCATAGCTTCTGTTAGTACTTTGAGTTCGCAGATTTGGATGTCGGCTTTTCTCAGGCTTACACCAGGTATTGATGAGTACGATGGTATTTCGGTCCTTTCCTTTATATATTTCGTTTTCTTAAAAGGTTGTCGCTCTGATTCTTCCATTCCTTGTCTTCTTCTTATTTCTTCGTTATTTCTATTGTGTCGTTATCTACAAATTGCCCTATAGCAATAATGTAAAATCGTTTCCGACATGACATCTCAAAAATAAAAATTAACCCTCATTTAAAATTTCTAAATAAACTTTAAGTTGTTCTCATTTCGTTGTCGTTTTAGGTCAGTATTTTTTTAAAATTAAATTGTTTTTATACATACCTTACACTTTAAGCACTTGTAAAAATTTGTTTAGTTTGAATAATGTTCCTAATTAATGTTGTTACTAGACTTCTTGTAAGTTTATAGTTAGTTTGTGAAACTAATTTATATTAAAACTTTTAACTTTGGGGTTGTACATCTTGAGGTTTTTGTAGTATTTACTTTTTTATTCACTTGGGAAGAAACCTGATGTTTCTCAGCAAGATTAATGTCCGCAACTCAGAATTGAAGAATGCACTGTACAAGTGCATAACGCGACTGTTGAGAACCACCAGTGAGTAGTGGTTTTAACCAAGTGAATTAATAAGTAAACTTATATTACATTTAAATTAATTTGATTAAAGTTGTTCATGTCTATAACTAAGAATCACTAGATCAATTATGTTTCTTCATGCCGTCATTGTGGTGTGTATCCGGTATAACTAACTTCCTGTAAAAACACCGGCTAGAATTAGAATTGAAAAAATAATTTAAAATAAAATCAACAGCCTGGCCCACATTTAAGTTTCAGCAAATTTCATTTTGTGAGCAACCCACAGAATTTATGTTATTGTTTGTCCGATTTTTTTATAATTTTATTTAAATAATTTTGTCAACAGCTTTTAAACAAGTACCTACGGTAAAAACCCATAATTTATTTGCCAGTTAAAAAAAGTCTGAACTACCTTTTCGCCCTAAAATGATCTTTTTCGTGTATTTTAATACCTACTTTTAAATGTTAAATATAGGCCAAACATAATTATAAGTAAATAAAACCTCTTAAATCAGAAAAACCTCTTAAACCAGAAAAACCTCTTATTTATGTCCTCATGTGCATTTCGATTGCAAACCAATTTTAAGACGAAATTTTCTTTGTTATAGAAATGTACATCAGGACATAAATAGAAGGTTTTTGTGTTTAAGAGGTTTTATTTCCTTATAATTACATAACTACACCACAATTACTCCAAGTTATTATAAACCAAACACTGAAAAATAATTAGAATTTATTTTATAAGGTATAACTGTTACAACACAATTTTAATATAGAAGTTCACTTATAAAAGCCTAAAGTAATCTATAATTTAATGGTTTTTTCTTATTCAACTGTTAGAGCTTATAACAGATAAGCTTGGGGTTGGCTTGATGCCTTTCTATCTGAATAAACACTAAACATTTGTTTAAAGGCGAAACAAATATTTTGTTTACTTTTAAACTCATTAAATAATATTTAACCTGGTCGATAACGGGAAAATCATCACAAGAAGGTGTAAAAAGAAGAGGTTAGGTCACTCAACATGCACAACTAACATCGTTCAATTCAATACAGTGAAGACGTAGGAAGATGGTCACTCACACCGGGTCATCTTTACTGAAGAAGTACTGAGAGATCATCTACTCAAAGATATAGGGAAGGCCTACACTTTCTTCCCGTCGGAGTTACAGGAAAAGGTGTTTGATACTCCCCAATGTATGTATAACATAAAAATAAGTAGGTAATATGTACTCATAAGTATAAGGTACACCAAAGAAACGTCTGTGTAATAGGGAGCGTGAGATTTGGCTCGTTTAGGCAGACTTGCTTTGTAAAGAGTAGGCCTACACAAACGTGTGTATCACCCATTTCATATATTTGTATTTTAAAAGACATGAGGTAAGTAAGTTTTACATTATACAGAAAAAATATTTTCACAAAAACAAATTAATTTACGTTAAAATAAACTTATCGATTAATTACTATTTTTTTAATGTCAAGCTATTGTAAAATTGAAGTGAAATATAAAAAAATAATTCTATGTAATATGAAAGGTATTATAATATAGTCTTTTTTATAAATATTCAAAACAATCAAATTGAAATATGGTTCAATTATAATGGATCATAATTCACCGTAATATGGATTGATTCTATAAATAAATCTCCATAAAACCAAACAATCTGCTGCATTTTTTTTCAGGTGGAGATAATTTATTAGGCAACGAAGATTGTGCCACAGATGTGCTCAACACCCGTCCACTTACAAACATCTGTGAGTAGACTAATGCCATGGTAACAGGTGAAACGCCCGTCTTCATCATAACTAGAACAACTTCTAAATACACTTAAATATGCATATCCAGCATGTACACACTCTACCGACATTTCTTTATCTAACAATTAATCCTGTTGGACATTTTGTAATTGCCGTCAATATAAACGGCTATAAAATTACATTCTACAATGAAGTTGGTATAATTTTAGGAACTTTAGAGGGTCACATTTTGGTGTTCCTTCTACCTATGTTAAAATAATGTACTCTTCATATGGCTGGACAAAATTTATCTTTCTCTACACCTTTCGATTCACTAGCTTTGCAATAATAACACACTATATAAATCTTTATAAATCTGTAAATAACAATATGTAAAAACTTGTGATATCCTGTATAAGTTAACCTGATTGTGGCTATTCATCTAATCACTACAAAAATAATTAAAAGCATTATAAGGTTATGTCAACGTATTTACTGAGAGAACAAACTAAAAAGTATTAAAAAATTATAACTAAACGAAAAGCTAGTCAATTGCAGTAAACCACATCTATATAATCACACACACACACACACACACACACACACACACACACACACACACACACACACACACACACACACACACACACACACACACACACACACACACACACACACACACACACACACACACACACACACACACACACACACACACACACACACACACACACACACACACACACACACACACACACACACACACACACACACACACACACACACACACACACACACACACACACACACACACACACACACACACACACACACACACACACACACACACACACACACACACACACACACACACACACATACATACACACACACACACACACACACACACACACACACACACACACACTCACACACACACACACACACACACACACACACACACACACACACACTCACACACACACACACACACACACACACACACACACACACACACACACACACACTCACACACACACACACACACACACACACACACACACACACACACACACACACACACACACACACACACACACACACACACACACACACACACACACACACACACACACACACACACACACACACACACACACACACACACACACACACACACACACACACACACACACACACACACACACACACACACACACACACACACACACACACACACACACACACACACACACACATACACACACACACACACACACACACACACACTCACACACACACACACACACACACACACACACACACACACACTCACACACACACACACACACACACACACACACACACACACACACACACACACACACACACACACACACACACACAGCAACCACATGGGTGGAACAAGTAGGGGCCTTAAAACCTTAATCAACACAACATGAACTAACGGCAAATGTATAGTGCGCACTACGTAGTCGTGAACTTGGCCTTGAGAGATCGCAGGAGGTAGAGGGTCAGTATAGATAATTTCCTACAAATTGATAAGGACTGTTAAAACACTGACTTGCGTGAGATGGTCGATATTAGATAAATTCGCTTCGGTATGAAATAACAAAAAATCTTGAAATATGTGTAGACACATCTTATGAAAAAGCTGTTGATGTATAGAACATTCACAATATGTAACATGCTTTCATAATTGGTACTACACGCAAAGCCAAGTGCACGGTTGCGTGGTCCGTACTATACCATGATAGTTTATCGCACATTAATAAGTTATAACTTTGGTATTAAATATTTTTATAAGTTAATATTCGATAAATATTACTATAATTCGATATAATGATAATATTTGGTTAGGTTTATATAATTTTATTGAATTATTTAAAATGATAACTTCTTTAGACGCATCTGACACTTTTTAAGAACAGATTTAAATTAAATTTATTATATAAAGGTTTTATTCATAGCCTTTTTAACATCTAGATATTTACTAAATTATGTTATTATTACCTACGTTGAATAGATTCTATTAAAATCTGTACTAAATACATTCTTCAATTGTAGTATACACTTCTGTGGGTCAGTTGCACTCTTAATGTTTTATTCGATATGGTTTGTGTCCATAACGTTTAACGAAACATTAAGGTTAACTTAAAGGTTACGACTTGAATAAATGTATATAATATTTAAAGTATTATTTAAAAACTTTTCTAAGAAAACCCGTTTCAACCGCACTGAAAGAAAATAGACACTGATGGGGGTTTCTTAGAGCGGCTGAAACTGTAAGAAATAGCCATTTCTGTCAATAGTTCCCTTGTCTATCATTTTTTTAAAATTCTCGATTAATATTTAAATGTTTTTGTGTATTTTCTTTTCATTTAGCTCTTTAAATGTTTTTAAGTCTTTTTAGATTCAACTTATAACATTCTTTTATAAACAATCTCTTCGTTTTTTTATACCTTTAATTTTGACACAAACAAAAATTTTCGATAGATTGGGAGTTATTTGTAAAAATATTACAAAATATGCATTTTATCACAAAAACAACATTTTCAACCAATGACAACAAAAAAACTTCATAGCATAAAAAGTGCTTAGAATTTGTTCCTCTATCGATTTCTGGGGTTATTTTGGATAATTCACCCCCAGAGTAAAAGGGCAAGTAAGCCTGTGTCATTTTTGATCTTTGAGCCCCCCTCTAACTACTCAGCAAAATCAATGAAACTGAGGGGAAAGCCTTTATTGACTGGACCAGGGATCTCCAAACGTTTTTACTCAAGGGCCACATTAAAAACCTTTGGAAGAAAGGCGGGGCAATATCTCTGTGCAGAAAGTCTAGAAACCCCCCTCCCCCCCACACACCCGATATTTTTATTAATTAAGAGCTCAGTGGTGGTTTTTTAGATTTTTTGCTTAGTTTTTTACTTGTTTTCAGCTAGTTTTACAATTATAGAGAAAACAATTGGCCAATGAGAGAAGAGTACTGTACTCATATTTGATGGTAAAAATGCTTAAAAGGAAATATATTACCAAATTATATATTTTTTCAGTACGTTAGCTTTCCGTGGGCCGGTTGTGGCCCGCGGGCCGTAGATTGGAGACCCCTGGTTTGAACTAATGATGTTTTAAGCTTAAGCACGTTTGACCACTCGCTCTCAGTTTCTATAAATACGGCATTCGATGGTGTAAGACGACCCTCTTCATTTCATCCCTATTTCTATTTACTTAACTAATATAAAGTGTTAAAACTACCATCTACTCTCCAAGACGAGGAGGGATTCGCCGTCATAAATTAACCCGCAACACCAACGGACGTCACCTTTTAATACCATCACGGAATATATTACTTGTTTATCTAAAAATCATAATATCGAAAAAACTTCTTCAACAAGGTGCAAACAGACCCCATCCCTTGACCCAGTTTGGAGTTCCCGATGTCTAACAGCGTGTTTCCTAATTGATAGATATGTTTTACGATGTCGGCATGTTTCCTGTTTTAACGCCCTCCCTCTCCCTTTGAATATTCATCGACGGCTATTTGGTCAATCTTGTTTACATTTCGGTAATAGTTGATAATTAGAAATAATGAAAAGAATATATTAGCTTGAAGGATTCGTCTGGTATTAGTGTTATTAGGTCTGTAGGAATGGGACGAATTAGGAACTTCTCTTGCGCGCACCAAATGTAAGTAATGCTGTTAATCTGGATTATTCTATTACATTAATTACTAATAATATTACTTCAGAAATCTGTTTTATTTTATAAATTCACGAGTGTGTATGCAAAGATAACACTAGCGTTTATATATATATATATATATATATATATATATATATATATATATATATATATATATATATATATATATATATATATATATATATATATATATATAATAAATTAAAAATATTTCAGAAACAAGAATACTTTTAATGAATATATATTTAAGTTTTTGAAATATTTTTAATTTATTAACTATATATACATGAAAACATATTACCATATTTAATATATATATATATATATATATATATATATATATATATATATGTGTGTCTGTGTGTGTGTGTGTGTGTGTGGTGTGTGTGTGTGCATCACTTATCACTTACGCTTTAATGTACATACTTAAACTAGAATCTTCTGTAAAAGAATAAGGATGAAAATGAGAACTAGCAATTAATAGTTCTCGAAAGTCGATTCTCATATATACACCAAGTAAGATTCTTGTTCAAGAACATTAAAGTGTAAGTGATATATATATATATATGTCTGTGTGTGTGTATCACTTATCACTTACGTTTTAATGTACATACTTAAACTAGAATCTTCTGTAAAAGAATAAGGGTGAAAATGAGAACAAGTAATTAATAGTTCTCGAAAGTCGTCGAAAGTCGATTCTCATATATACACCAAGTAAGATTCTTGTTCAAGAATATTAAAGTGTAAGTGATATATATATATATATATATATATATATATATATATATATATATATATCACTTTCACTATATGTACTTAAACAAAAATCTTACTTGGTATTTATGCGAGTTAATTTTCAAAGATTACTAGTATCTCCATCATCGGGCATCCCTGACCGGGGGTTGTAGTAGAGTCTACTATATATATATATATATATATATATATATATATATATATATATATATATATATAGGATTATGTAATGAGAATATCTATTTGTATTTTGGAAAACGATAATCCAAATCTTTGATGTTTCCAAGCAATATGAAATTAATATTATTATTTAATTTTTTTAGACATAATATTGTAGTAAAGTACGTTTGTAATTAAAATATAGGCCTACTTAAAATTAGTAGACTTTTAAAGGTATCTGATTTTATATTTTTTTAAAAATGTAATAAATATTGTTTGATTTAAATTATAATTGGGTTCTCAAAATGTTTTCCGAAATGTGTTCGTCTTTCCCCACTTCATTTTTAGAATTCTTTGTTCCTTTGTTAGTAATCATATCACTATATAATTACTGAATAGCTTTACTGAATTATTTTCTATTTCCTATGGATTATTATATTTATTAATATATCTTATTATAGAAACCAACCACCCAGGAGTTTTAATCAACTGTTTGTACAAGGTAACAAAATTTAAAATTAATCCTGTAAGTATGTTCTTCAATTGTGTGTTTGAAAGCGGTGTTTTAATCCAGGGATTAACAACAAGGTAGCCTTCAGCATAGTTCCAAAATGACGATCAAGTGTTTCCTCTAACTCTATTCAGTAGGTTAAAGTTCTAACCATTGAAAGACAACCACAGGGACCATCTTCTCCCTCATAAGGCCACATTTGATACTATTTTACTTTTCGCTGGCTTTACTTATCTGTAACCGAACAGAGCTGTAATGTCAACGATTAAAGCTTTATTCGTCATCATGAAATTAGTTGTATTCGCTCCAACAACTATATTAGAAATGACTCTCATCGTATATAAATGCTTACCGCTATTGCCGGTGAAACCTTTCTGAGGTTACTAGTTTTAAGTCTCTAGCTACGGCCAGATAGCGTGTAAACGTTGATGCACTCTCTCTAAAATAGTTTTGTTATGAGACAATAAATAATTAGTAGTAACCCTTGATATAATAATTGTTGTTATAAGTATTATTACATTTCAAATTTTGAAAAAATAATTCCAAGATAATTAGAGATAAGAATCTAGTCTTGTAAGGTATGAATGTCTCGTAAAGTGTGATTACTTTTTGGCTGTTAAACAGCATTATAGTTGAAATGTATAGCAACTGAGCTTTGAAACCATTCCTAGTTTGCTTCAAATTATTTTAAACGTTTCAATTGTTTTAGGTTTTGTTTGTATAGTAAAATCCCGATTATCCGTGGGCGGATTAACCGGTTTGCGGATTATCCGGGGTCTGCTATTGTTTTATAAATATCCTATTTTTAATCCAATCAGATGCATGTGTTTAAATTTCCAAATGGTGAATTACGACGTAAATACATATAAGTTAAGATGAAGGGAATAGATATGTAAATATGTCCGTACTAATTTTTACATTGAAAGGGAAGCATCCCGTAGCGGGCCAGTGAAATAAAAGGGGCGAGCAGACTACTGTATATTAAGAGACAATGACAAAATGCTTGGACGCCCGAAAACCTAACGTGTATCATAAGATTGTAAGCAAATGTCAGCTAATCTCGGCTATAAATAGTCTAGGACGTGACATATGCATTATCCATGTCTGTCATGTACATTGTCGATCTTTATGGCTTTATGACAAACGTGACACAAGTAGACACTGTGCGACAAAATTGTTCTCAAGAAATTTAGATCGCACATTAAAGCTAAATCAATGATCACAAAAAACAGACGAAAGTGACAGAAAGTGTAAATAGTGATCTAAGTGAAAAAACGTGATCAGTTAAAAAGTGAAAATATTATGTGTAAAGGAAATTACATATGTACATACATACTTACTTTTGACATATACTTATGTACGTATTGTAAATAGTTAGACATATAAATGTACATGTTATAATCCGTCAAATACATCGACATTTTAAATTATTTTCTGTATTTATTTTGCCCTCTGAAGATTATTTGTAAATTACATTAACCGGGGTCATTATTTGTGCAACTTATGGTATAATAATCAATTATCGATCGTTCTGCGTGTTCTTTGTTCATAGCAGATTATCCGAGGAATTCGGTTATCCGGCGTTGCCGGGCCACCCTATTCCACGGATAATCGGGAGTTTACTGTATTTCAGCCCTCGTTTTTATCTCATGATTATATTTGCGGTTTTTCCGTCTAGCGTGTTGTGAAGGTCTGGTATAATTTACTGGAACCTTGTTCTTGGGTTTTTTCATTTTTTTTTTTTTATTGGATGATACTACAAAAATTATTATCAAATTCTTGATTATAATTCTTTTGTTTAACTGTTTAAATTTGTTATTTGAAAGATTTAATTCAAATATGAATATAAAAAATATATATTTCCTATTTTCGAAAAGGTTGTGGTTGAAAGTTGCAACTTTTTTCTATTTTAAAAATAAATTTCAATTATTTATTTACGTTTGTAGTTGAATGATAGATTTATAACATATCCTTGTTAATTACAGCTATACTTATGCTTATTTTGGTCTTCCATACAAAATTGTTAACTTCCTACGAGTATTTGCAATTTACTATAATATTTACTTACCCAGTAATTCTTATATTTTGAAGACAAAATAAGAATTAAATCTATAACCTCTATATTTTTTTGCTATATATGTTTTATACATATACGTTTTAAATTAAATTAATTTTTTGTTCAGTACTTCTGAAGATGGTTACCTTGTAACTGAAATGTACATCAGGTGAATTAATAAAGTTAATTTGTGGTTATTGGGTTTATTATTTAAAATATCAGTAATTCTTAGTTTAATTTACTGATCTAATGCCTCCTCTTGAAAATAACATCTAGCCTACCGAAGTGAAATGGTTGTTGTACTAGCGGAAACAAAGATAGGCCTATTAAGATTTCCTACGGACTTCAAATAAGCACTAAATTTTTATACAGTAAATTCAATACATTAATGACTAAAAAGCGCCTTTTAAGGATTTTTAACAGTATCCACTTTGTATTCCTACCTTCATAACCGTATCATAATTTAGAACATCAACTGACAGCTAAGAAAAGCAACTAGTAACAATTAAATGTTTATGATATTAATCAAACCCAAACACTTTTTTTTATTTTAAATTCCAATTACGTGAGATTTTACTATTTTAAGTCAATAATTTAAGAATTTATTTGGTTGATTACGATAATTTGAAACAAGCTTTAATTACTACAATATATGAGCCTAACGTCTTTTATTTAGCGATAGATGAAATGTTTCTAACAAAAACACAAGACAAATACAACTCTAATTATATTTAATATTATCAAATAAAGAGAATACGACATTTCTCTTGGACATTTTCGTTAGAAGCATTTCAAAATTAATTTCATTAATTAATTTAAATCATTACTTTAAGTTTTGGTTATACTGTATATTAGAGTCATCTCCAGGATTAAAAATGTATATATTATAATTACCTTTCAAATAACACATATATAAAACGTTTATAACCACTAAACATAATTTATAAAATCACTAAAATCTGTAGGCCTACATATAAATATTAAAGTCCTGGTTTAAACATGCATTTATTATAATTACCTTTCAAAACAACACATATTTAAAACTTTTATAACAACTTACCATAATTTATAAAATCACTAAAATCTGTAAATATAAATATTAAAGTCCTGACTGATTGACTGACTGACGATCAACGCGATCCAAAACTAATAATGATACAGACTTGAAATTTAGAGGAAACCATCGTTATGCCTCGTAGGGGCGCACTAAGAAAGAATTTAGCAAAACTTTAATCTTAAAGGGTAGAAATACAAAAAATAAGCCTAGAAATTTACCATACGAAATAAACAAGTGGACATCTGCCTGGCTGTATAATGTAAACAGTTTATCCGATGGACATCAATTTTGGGAAATTATTAAACCCACTCCTTTGGAGGTTTTTCCATAATAGGAGCCCGACTAGAGGATTTTAGATCGATATTTTTTCAAAAAACAAGACACAAATTAAAAGTGCTAATGCCTACTTTTCTGACTGAGTATTCAGTCTCTTATATTTAAATTATGAATTATTACTATAGATGCAACTAATAATAATCGATAGATGGCGGTAATCACGCTATGACGTAAAGCTAATAATTAAATTAAGTGAAAATATTTTTAAATATACATTTTTTAAATAACAATTTTTATATGTGTTTAGTAGTTTAGTTTGCATAACAGCTTTCAAGTGCGTGCATACACACACACACACACACACACACACACACATACACACTGACACACGCACACACATGAGCGCGCGCATACACGCACACACACACACATACACACACACGCACGCGCGCGCGCACACACACATACTGACACGCACACACACACACACTGACATGCACACACACGAGCGCGCACACACACGAGCGCCCACACACACACACTGACACGCACACACACGAGCGCACACACACACACACACACACACACACACACACACACACACGTACACACACACACACACACACACACACACACAAACACAATCTATAAACCTGGATATTATCTTACTACTTTGAAACAAGCCTGCGATTGCGAGCTGCAGTTACCCTAAATCTTCCAGCAGCAATGGATTTGTACAACATGTAATGCACCTCATCCCTACTTCGTTTAGATAATAGGCCCAAGTACCATGAGTTTTGTTGACCCTTATATCTGAAGTTGCTTCCTCATGTAGGGAAACTTTACTTAATGGTGTGAATTACGTTCGCCATAGTGATCAGTGCATAATTCATTGAATCAGTAGGCCTATCACACCCCCACAGCAGAATCAAGATAAAATGCTTGAAAAAGCCGCGCCTAAATAGACGAACTGCTTTGTTTGTTTCATGTCAGTTAATCAGATGACAAAAACAGAACGACTGAATGATAAATAAGTAAGTATATGTATTTAGTGTGATTGTAAGAGGAAGCCGGCGTCAAGCGCTCGGGGCAAGCAACAGGTGTGGGGCCACCCAACACCCGTCAATGCTGCCGAATATTTCTCAACTCGCCGCAGATGTTGTCTCTTAGTTTACATTTTCTGACAAGTTTTCCTTCACAAACTGATATGCCCGTCTAATTATAAATGTATATTACGGACTGCATGAGGTCAGTCGATGTCTCCCAGTTTTATTAAAAAAAAATACGGCTGTCTCGAATGATCTGTTTCTAATTACCACCAAGTTATACGTTTCAAATTCTTCGTTACAGTATTCCAAAGCTCTTGTCGCTATTTCGGATCTGAGAATTTATGTCTCACGATGCAGAAAACTTGTTCCCTTATGTTCAAAAAAATTTATTTGACGTTTAATGCTCTGCACAAAAAACTGAAAAATGACGTTTTTCATTTCAAAATTACTGTATAATTAATTTTCCTACCTTTGGCTAAAACAGAAGGTGTAAGTTGTGGCCAAAACGTTATGTTTATGGCTCAGTAACGGAAGCGATCTTCTCATTTTGAGGAAGCAGATATGATTCTTTCTTTTTATGAGGACTCTACTAAATTATATTTTATCGGTTCTGCATTTCTTTTACCAAACAACGGACCAGAAGAAGAACAATGAAACCAGTTCACCTGTTACTTGGAAACTTTTTAAGTGTTAATAATTCCTTGTTCTTGAAGAATCTGACTGTTAATTTTAACTGAATCGGTCTCTGTGTAATGAAACCTTTCCAGCTTTGTTTTGATTTACACGTGACACATTTTGAAATGTCGTTTACTGAAGATTTGTCACGTCCCTCTGAAATTATTGTTCTTTAAAAAGGTCCTAAAAAGTACTTTAATATTCTCAGGAAAGCTAATTACAGATATGGCAATTATATTTGTTTGATACAGGATGGTAACGGATTCATTGGCTACATAAATAGCACCTTTTATATTCTCTTATGATAGAAGCTAACTTATGTTAAAAATTTGTCTTCACACAAAAAAAAAAAAAAAATACGTAGCCTATATTTCAGTTTACCATATTTTCCCCAATATATATATATATATATATATATATATATATATATATATATATATATATATATATATCATGTTTTAAAGCCAGATATAAAAACAATATAGAAAAAACTGACATCTTGTGCGCCTGGTTCTGTAATGGTTGCAAGAGCATTAATCTTAAATTTCTTCTGTACTTATAAAAACATGCAGATGCAAATAAAAACAAAAGACATAAAAGACCAGTGAAAGGCCCTTCTTACATACGGTTTCTTATAAACCCTTATACTCGTATGGTGTAACAAAATAAAAATTCCTGGAACAATTAAAAATTTATAATTAAATGAAAATATTGCCAGATTATTTAAAAATATACTGTAAAAATATTAAGTATTTAATAGTTGTATTAAAACCTATGCTATAATGTAGTAATAGATAGTAAAAATAATATCTTTTATGTTAATAATAAAAAGTGTTCTATCATTTCCATTAAATTAAAGCAATTTTCATAAAGATTGACATAAGAAATGACTGGTAATATTCAAATTATAAAGATATTTTAAAAGACAATGAAGACGAAAGACCAGAGGTTCATATCCTAACACTGATAATTTGTTAGCTTGGCATTTACAAGTGGATTTAAATGGTTTGTTCTTCCTAATGCAAGTGCTCTCAGTTAGGGGCTTGTTTCTCTCCTATTCGTATGCTAGAGGCGTCACTGCGCTACGGACTGGTGTAGTGTAAATGGTCAACGTCACTGAATTTCTCTGACCAAATACCTTTTTGAATTTCAGTTACAGTTCCATTCATTTTCAAAGCGGTTTTTTTATGATCAAAAGTTATATTTAAATTGAATTTAAAAACGAAGTAACAAAATAAAATAAAGTTAAAAAGCCTTCTTAAGGAAAAAAAAGATTATTGTTTGAGATCTTTATTTATTTAATCAACATTATTCATAAACACATTTTTCATTTACATCCCAAATTAATTATTTTAATTTTAATTCTTTGAAATAGAGGAAGAAATAATAAACCATCATTCAAACCTTTATCTGGTAATCTATACTATTATATGAAAATCTAATGGCGTGTGTGTGTGTGTGTGTGTGTGTGTGTGTGTGTGTTACTCAATCACGTAAAAACTACTGGACCCATTGAGCTGAAATTTTAGATGGACATCCTTAGGGCCCCTGGTTAATACATAGGTATATTTTTATTTAGACATTCCATCAGGGCATCGCCCCACTGGCCCTGAAAATACTCTTAACACTCAATTATTTATATCCCATTATATATTTGGCCTAATCTGCTGATAATAAATATGTATAAAATCACCTGTAAGTAACCTATAAATACAATTAAACAGGTGTTATTAAATGTTTGTTGCTATTCACCTTTCAAGGTTAGTTATGCTTAACAAATGTCATGTTACAATCAGAAACGTTTCCTCCTCTTGGTTTTTCAAGACAATAATCGGTAAAGTTTAAACTATAAACTATAGTTTTATATATTTATTATGATCTAATATCAGTAAATTAAATTCAACCCAAATACAAATACAAATTTAAAAAAATAAGAAATATTCGTCAACCCCGTACGAAGGACGGGTACTCTGAGGATACTCCTACAGTTTTACTATTGATTCTAATATTTTTAGTTACTTTTTCTAAAGAATAAGTTATCCCCATTAGACCTAAGTCATCATTTCTATAGACTATGCGCGCTTGTACGCGTGTGGAGGTGCCTGTGTGTGTGTGTGTGCGTGTCAGTGTGTGTGTGTGTGTGTGTGTGTGTGTGTGTGTGTGTGTGTGTGTGTGTGTGTGTGTGTATGTGTGTGTGTGAGTGTGTGTGTGTGTGTGTGTGTGTGTGTGTGTGTGTGTGTGTGTGTGTGTGTGTGTGTGTGTGTGTGTGTGTTAGTGGGTTTATTTATTTGTATGCCATTTAATAATTATTTTTTAATTGTTTACTTGGGTCTAATAATTTTAAATTTGGTCAATCGCGTTCATTTTACATTCGCCTCAATATCGCGGAAGCGGTGTCGCGTTGTTGTAATCCTGGTTTCCATGCATTGACCATATATGTAGTTCAACCTCATTGGAACACCTGGTATGATTTATACACTATTGTTGAAAAACGTCAAATGCTTTCTTATGGTGAATGCTTAATTACTGTCAAGATTTTAGGGACTAGCAGCTGACTACATCAGTAATTACAAAGTACATACAATGTAGATGGCCGTGACTGACGAATGTCACGCTATGTGTGGCCTGATCAAGCATAAAGCTGACTCTTTTTACACGGCTTGTTAGTATTTAGTGAGGATGCGTACAGTATTTCTTTACTCACCTATGTGTTGTACTACTCTCTTTGTATGTTTGTTTCTCACTGAGATTCTCCTTATATTACCAGATAGTCTTTATAATTTTGTAAAACGATTTGTACATTGGCTTAAAATTATAAGTAGGCCTATATAAAATTGTATGTGTTATTTATAATACAATTTAAAATAATTCTAAATCTTAAACTAATAGAAGTTGTTACTAGAATAACATTAGGCAACCTTTTATGTTTATCAGTGGAATATTAAAATGTAGGAATATAGGCCTACGTATTTATACTTTTCACTACACTAAAATCCTACTTCTTGACTATCACAAAAACTGTGTTTTCTAAGCAAACGTGTTTTTAAAAACTAAGCTGCCACTGTTGAATATCACTGATAATGACCTCTTGGTTGCAAAACTACTTTGATAAGAATAAGCTGAGTTGTTCTGAGAATGGAGTAGTAGAATTTTCAAAAAAAAAAATAGTTTCATATTCAAACATGTTTCAACAAGTAATCAGTCACTGTTGAATGTTAAATATCACTGATATTGACCACTTAGCTGCAGAAACATCTTTGACAAGAATAAACTGAGTTGTTCTGAGAATGGAGTAGTAGGATTTTCCAGAAAGTATAGTTTCATATTCCAACTTGTTTTAACAAGTAATCAGCCACTGTTGAATGTTAAATATCACTGATATTGACCACTTAGCTGCAGAAACATCTTTGACAAGAATAAATTGAGTTGTTCTGAGAATGGAGCAGTAGGATTTTCAAGAAAGTATAGTTTCATATTCCAACTTGTTTTAACAAGTAATCAGCCACTGTTGAATGTTAAATATCACTGATATTGACCACTTAGCTGCAGAAACATCTTTGACAAGAATAAACTGAGTTGTTCTGAGAATGGAGTAGTAGGATTTTCAAGAAAGTATAGTTTCATATTCCAACTTGTTTTAACAAGTAATCAGCCACTGTTGAATGTTGAATATCATTGATGACCATTTAGTTGCAGAACCAGCTTTGGTAAGAATAAACTGAGCTGTTCTGAGAATGGAGTAGTAGGATTTTCAAGAAAGTATAGTTTCATATTCAAACTTGTTTTAACAAGTAATCAGCCACTGTTGAATGTTGAATATCATTGATGACCACTTAGTTGCAGAACCAGCTTTGGTAAGAATAAACTGAGCTGTTCTGAGAATGGAGTAGTAGGATTTTCAAGAAAGTATAGTTTCATATTCAAACATGTTTTAACAATTAATCAGCCACTGTTCAATATTACTGATAATGACTCCTTAGTAGCAGATATATGTGGCCCTTCACCTCTTTCCTCGCTAATGAATAGTGCGAAGAGGAAGCTATAACCAGATATTACACCTTATCACTATTGCTTTTGGGGTGTTATGGTAACGAGTACTGTATTTAACGTTTTCCTTTTAGACTTTGTATAATTAGTTCGCCATTCTGTATTAGGCCTATCATAGTACTAGAGTTTGCTGCGGCCATTTTGTAGATTACTAAGCTTAATTAACACGACTAAAAGTTCTTGTAATAATTCCTTTCGTTTTAGATTGCCCTAGAACGTGTCCAATAGTAAATAAGAAGTAAATAGTAGCAATAGAAGAAAATTTTAAATTACGTCCATTATTGGGCTCAAAATCCCCTGTGAGTTGCTACTTTATAAGTTTTGTTTCTGAAAACCTACATTTAGGTTTAATACAAATAAAGGAAAAGTTTTTTAGAAGGCCAAAAGGCTGGGCTCTATTTATCATTTGAGCTGCCACAAAATAATATACTGTGGCCTACTACTGTATTGCCTCTGTACAGTATATCATGTATAACTCTGGGATGTCAAAATAAGGATAAATTATCCCTTCCTTATAGAAACCTTACTGTGTGCTTTCCCTTATCATAAAAAACTATCGCTCACATTTTGCATAACAGTTGTGAGAAACAAAATAGTAAACAACTACGGAATATTTTTTACAAAAGTACAGGCAATATGAGTAAATAGAGGTAAGAAATAGATAAAGTGAGAATATGTTAAATGAAAGTAATATAATTTTATTTAATTAAATGCATATCCTATAGTATATTACTGTAATTTTACCTTTTTATAAAAGCATAATGACATATTTTAATAAACTGAGTACTGAATTCTGTAGGTATAATGTATTTCATATATATATATATATATACAGTACGTGAAAATCTGAAAATGATTTTTAATGCGTTAATGACTTAATTATGCTCCCGTGTTCTAATAAACAGTTTAGAACATGTTTATCCCAATTTAGGGATGCAATCCCTTGGGAACTGTATTACTGAGGTTTTACTGTAGAGCCCTACATCATTATAAAATGTATATATGTACTTTTATACTCTCTGTTATTATTATTATTTACCTTTTTGCATTTTATAATAATAGTTGTTTTTTTGTTATGATTTTTGTATCTTCATTAGTTAGAAACTTTGTCATTGTTATTATCTTCATTGGTTGGAAACTTTGTACATTAGTGATGAGGTCACAGGTGTTTGGTACGATCCTTCCTGCAACCCTAAACGGGACTTACTTTAATTTTTGGTGTGATTTCTCTGTAGTTATTCCTTGTGTTGATGATTTTAACAACGAAATGTACATTGGGGTTCATTATTATACACTTATAATAATATTGATTACGTATTCTTGTAATATGACCTTTTTTATCGATATTTTCAATATTATTGCAGACAAAACCAAATTTACACTCTTCTAGATTAAAAAATGAATGAAAAGTCCTTTAAATGTCGGAATGTAACCAGTGTTTATTTCCTAATTCGTTTTGTAATTTCAGGGTGAAAACATTACTAGCATCCTATCAGAACGTGGACAAACCAGTTAAACAAGTGAAACTATGTCACTCAATACTAGAGGTGAGTTAAACACCGCTAATAATTAATGTTTGAGAAAATAGAATCAACTCCCAATGTATGGACTAATCTTAACATCCCTTGAGAAGTTATTATGTTAACTATTGGGATTTAAACTCGGAATATGAATCTCGAGTTTTAAAACCAAAAAGAGTTCTATTCTCCAAAAATATCCTCTCTATTAAATTGTAATATTCTATCTCTTGTGCCCAAAATATTTACTTTCGATGGTATTCTATGGTACGACAGGTATGGATTGCCCATTTGCTGATCCATACGCAGAAAAGGCAAGAAGGTTATCAGAAAAAAGAAATTAATTCAATCGGAAGATTTTGGAAACATTATACACGAAATAATAAAAGAAGATGATGAACAGAAATGTTGGTTTTTTCTAACTTCACTTATTCTTTTCTCTTTGTAGTATATAAAAAAACTCTTAGCGTAGGAGAAAAAAAAACTTGAAAGTAAAAAAATTAGAGAACATAAAAAACAAATTTAAAATCTTATATACATTTCAATTAAATAGCAATCATCCTCAGAGGTAATTTACAATAAAAACAAAAATTTTATTTATTTATTAAAAAATTATTGAAATGTACATAAAGTTTTTTATAAAAAAGAAAAACTCATTTGTGGCATAGAGGTTTAATTTATTTAAATTAAGCATTACGCCACAGTTATTTTATAAAATTATATAAAACAAAATTCAGTATCAGCACACCCGGCCGAAGTGTAAACTTCAAATGTCAAAAAATAAGGTTAAAATCATTTAAACTAAAGTCATTAAAAATCTGTAAGAACGTAACATAGCCTGGTAAAGCAGAAATTTCTTTAGGAAATTATTGTAAGTATATAGGCCTTCAAGAAAGGCATAAAACTCTTGCAATACAGAAATAAATATGAGTATAACTTTATTAATAATATAACTAAATTTTAAAACTTAAATTTCACATTTTATCGTAATTTTTATCATGAATTTGTAATATATAAAAAAGTTATTAAATATGTCCTGGTACATATTATTAACTGGTAAATATAGCTCATGTCATTGAAAATCAGTTTACTAAATAACTATATTCACTAATAATACACTAAAACATTTTTGACATTAATTTTAATTACTGCTCACTCCCGCTTTCTTCGTGTTATCACTTCTGAATACATGTTACATTTTCAGAATGTTCTATACACCAACAGTTTTTACATTCATTATGTCTACACATATTCCCAAGATTGTTTGTTATTTCATACTGAAGCTAATTTATCATCGAATTTATCTAATATCGAGCGTCTCATGCCAGTCAGTGTTTTGACAGCCCTTATCATGTCTATAGGAAAGTATTTATACTGACCCTCCCCCTCCCGTCTAGCCTACTGCGATCTCTCCAGGCCAAGTGCACAGTTAAATGGCCCCCAACTATATCTAAAATGTTCAATACAGAAAGTCACTTAACCTAAGAGTAATAAAATAGCTGTTACGTGAACTCATATGTTATTAAAAATTTAATAAAATATACATTATTTCTGAATGTAGGGCCTATAGGCATTTGAAAATTTTATAAAACTAACCTTAACGTTGCCTATAAGTGAAGATTAAAACAGTTGTTTTACTTTAGTGGAAAAAAGTGCTATTTACGCCTAAAGATTTGTACACTTCAGAAACAAAATAATAAAACAGAGGTGGTTGAAACCATGTGTTAGTACTTTTAGCAGATGGTATGACAGCAGTTGATTGTGCTAAAATAAGAAGATGGTATGGAAGAAGACCGGAGAACATGAATTCGAAAAAAGGTTATGTACTGTATAAGAACAGTTTAAGTCTATTTGAATGAAAAAAAGGAATTCAATAGTAAGTTGAATGAAAAGTTACAGTAATTATTTGAATGGATAATTAAAAGCAATTAATAAAGCTTGATTAACGAGAAGACTAGTCGCTATTTGTTCACGGCTGTCAACAAATAATAAGTAAATAGCCGAATAGAAATAGCAGCTACATAAAGGTGAAGTATTTTTTTCTTTAAGACGGATTCGTACTAGGCAAAAAACATAATCACAGTGTGAAATATAATCGTATTAGACAAAGACAAAAACATGATGCAAGTTAAACGAAAGATGCAGAGAAAGAGTTGATGAAATGTAGGTCATAAAGCATTCATAAGCAATAGGCCTTTCTAGGGATATGTCAGGACAAGAAAAGAAAATACTAGTGTAACCAGTAGTAGATATCCTCACAACCGGGACATGGAGAGATCCCATACATATTATGCGAAATGTATTATGTTGGAAAGAAAAATATTGTATACATCCTGTGGTGGAACGGCGAAAGGCCTATTGAAAATAAAACCATTGAATGTCTACTTATAAATGTACTTGACCTAATTAAAGAACATATGAATTAAACGAATAAAAAACGTATTTGTTTAAATTATTTAACAATATGTGCTACAGATTTACTTTAAATTATAACAGTCAATTTTACAAAAATATGTCCTAACCAGTCACTGTCTTATTGCCTAAACAGATAGGCGACATGTCTCAGTTCTTGCAGCGTTGAAATTACTTCCTCAAATGGTTTGAAGGGTAAAACCAGTGTATAATTTTTTTAAATATTTATAAACTAATGTAGAAAAATTATAACCAAATGTGGAAAAAATTACTTTTGTGGTCAATTATGACAAAATTTAAAAAAAATCTGCAGATTTTTTTAATTATAACAATGCTGCAAACATGAGACTATTTTGTAGCCTAAATTTTAATAGTGTGATTTTAAGGTGTATATATGTTTAAAAATTACAAATAAAAAAGATTTAAAGAATTAAAAAGTTTCAGATACTAATGAGATTTCAAAAACTTTGATAAAACTACTGTATGTAATTTTTAACATTTTGAATCATGAGAGAAAAAATATTTTTTTTAACCAACGATAATCTATACTGATAAATAACATTTTAATTTAATAGTATGCAATCCAGAAAGTAACATAGCTATGAAAACAGATGTAAGAATTTATATGTTATCACTCAATTTAATAAACAATAGAATAGGCTTATCTATATCTAAATAAATAGACTTAGGTCATATGAAATTGAATTTGAAATTATGAGCATTTTTGGAAATTGAATTTGAAGAAACATTAATTCCAAATAACCTCTAAGTGAAGATAAAAACGCCTCCTAACCGACTGCTTTAAAAACATCCTTTTTACTTTCGGGAATCTTGGGTACAATTAGTTTATCTTCGGAAATCTTGTTTTTACAGTCAAAATTAATGATTTTTTCATGACAAAAGTGTCTAAAAGCACATAAAGATAATTTCACCTATGAAATAGAAATGAAAAAGGAAATTAAATATCTAAGAAATATAGAGTCTATGAATAACGTTACCTATGAAATAAGTGGCATTTTGATAAAATTAAACCTACTCCCCTCTCACAGGTTAAACTAATTGAATGTCAATACGTTGCTAAAATTCACCAATTTTCGGATGTCATGAAAGTAAAAGTAGCCCTAATAATTTTTAAAAAATATTTTAAAAATCATCTTGAATCGTTACGACAAAATGGACGGATAAATTCAGTATGAAATAATTTTTTTAAAATGTCAATGTTTATTTTCTTATAAATATTTTAAATTTTCTGATTAAAGTGTGTCAAAGATGTACTGCAATTATTTAAGATTTAGGCCTACTTTCATAATTTTACAAACAATAATAATAATAATAACACAGAATAACAGATTGTACAATCGTGTGTTTGCAGAAATCCACGGTAATCACAATATTTGACACCCAACACAGAGAGTGATTGAGCGGGGATGGAGGCGTTCTACTTGGAATCGGCGACTTTTGCTACAGTTCAAGGTTGGATACCCATTGACCGATAGTTTTTATAAACCCGTTGGGAATATTCCTAAATACAATCGTGTGAATCGCTTTACAAGTCGGCACCCATAAGCTTCACTAGTCGATTTGACGCTAGAATCGATAGTCACTTTTCCATATCTAATTGTCGGTTTAGCGCGATACAATCGAGATTGAATTTTTTTCTTTTAAAGGAGAGAAGAATGGATGTAATGACAAAAGCATATCATGAAATGGTAAATTTAAAGTTTTTCCTTGAAAATAAAATGTGTAAATAAACCTTACAAAATGGTTTCATAGTGTAGTGAATATTTTTAAAATTTAATAGTTAATTTAACCTTGATTTGTTTCATTGTTTATTATTTAAAATAGCAATCAAGTTATTTATTATTTCAAAAATTGGTAAAAGTTCAATCGATTTATTTTTACGATCTTATTTATGGTATCATGTTACCAATTCTACCTTTTTATCATATTTTGTTTCTGTAAAAGACATACATTGTCTATAGGTATTTTGAACTCTGGGACGTTTTACATATTTTCAGTACAATTACTGTATACACTAGGACGATTTGGTTTTATCATAAGAATTATGGTATTGCAGGTTTTCATCTATTCAGTTGGGTAAGATTGTTTTTTTCAGCAAATCACAAAAAATATATGTAGCAGTGACGTCTTGAGATAATGCGATTTTATGAGCAGGTTTCCTTTTAGTTCCTAAGGGACACGTTCTGAAATTTTCGGTTTTCACGTCTACCTTTCATCAAGTGGAACTGCAGAATTAGAATTGAGTAATGAAAAGAGATTTTGCGTACATTGAGGGTTGATTTATCTGACCATATATAGTTTCTATCTTATAACGATTGATAGACGGAGGGAATTTGTTGTTTGGTTTAACGTTTATATATATATATATATATATATATATATATATATATATATATATCCCATTATATATTATATCGTTCCAATTAATTTTAAAAATTGATCAATATTTTATTCTTAGCTAAGAGATTTAAAAATTTCATTATTCAGTAAAAATCTAATACTGAAATTTACTTAGCATTATTGGAGAAAGTAATGTTATTCAAGAAATATATAGTATAGTTCATGGCATAATTCTATTAAATATATTTTGTTACTAAGTGTTGTTAAAAATCATTACAAAAAGAGGACATTTAACAGACTTTAATCTGTACAATATTTATCTATTATTTCGTAATGTTATTTACCCTTTTCTCTGTCAACATTTTAGGCAATTAAATCTAGTTACCTTAGTGCTATTTTCAAAACCTCTTGACACTCAGTTATTTACAGACATAAATACCTGTGTATTAGATTTGGTTCTTTGTAACGAACCTTGAATCGCTCAAGATCTAACCTTAACAAATAATTTTAAGAACATAAAATTTAAGACATTTTTTTGAGCCCTAGTTGTGTACGGTGGCTAAACCTCAGTAAGAGGAGATATTTTCTTATTATTATCGACTTACTATTTTTTTCAATCAAAATTTAGTTTGAACATTATTTATTTTAGGTTGACCTAAAAATAAGGACAATGGTTTTTCCCCTTTTTCATAATATCATACAAAGTGAAAAATTAAAATAATTACATGTGTAGCTGATTAAATTCTTACAAAACTTCTCTTCTAAAAATGTAAATCTTTCACCTATAAAAGGTGAAAAAAGTAATCTATCAAGGTTTTCTCGTCCCCGGAAAAAAATTTTTTTATACAATATGAAGATTATAGCAGTACAATATATTACAATAAAATATTGGGGAAACCCCGAATACCACAAAAATAATGAAAATAACTAATATTACAAGTTACGTAAGGATAACCTTTATGTGCATTTCGATGACCATGTATGCCATCATCATTAGAATAATTTTTATAACAATGAATTTAAATTCTGTTCTGAATTTACTAATTTATAAAGCCCTGTTGGCTAAAACTAATGTAAGAAAGAAAGTACTTATTGTTATGTTGAGTTCCTGGAAGTCTTGAGCGTTGTTAACTGCTTCACTGCACTTTTACACTTAATAACTAACTTCCCTAATTCTTTATTATCTGACCAATAATTTACGTCACACTTTACAACTTTAAACATAAAAAACAAATTTAGCCCTTTTTAAACATTGCTTACACTTGGTCACCCCAATACGTCTGCCCTCTTCTGCAGTTCCTCCAAGATTCCTTTTTCCGATGATCTTTTTTTTATAATCCAGCATATTATCTCCCCCGTCCGTATTTTAGTTAATCTGGTGATTCCCACACCTTTTTACAAATAGCTTTCCTAACGGTTATAGTGTTCATTCCCCAGGTATATTTTGGTCACTTGGAAACTCCTGTCTTAAAATACTTGGCCCCTTCTTTTGTCACTAGTTTACTACAACGCCTTTATGACTACCCCAAGTAGGACAATGGTAAAGTACTTTGTTGGCACTACTATTCTTGTGGCTCTTTGCTTAATATTTCTACAGTCTAATTCGTTTATATTAATATTAATATATATATATATATATATATATATATATATATATATATATATGTATATGTGTGTGTGTGTGTGTGTGTGTGTGTGTGTGTGTGTGTGTGTGTGTGTGTGTGTGTGTGTGTGTGTGTGTGTGTGTAGTGAGTGTGTGTGTGTGTGGTGAGTGTGTGTGTGTGTGTGTGTGTGTGTGTGTGTGTGTGTGTGTGTGTGTATGTGTGTGTGTGTGTGTGTGTGTGTGTGTGTGTGTGTGTGTGTAGTGTGTGTGTGTGTGTGTGAGTGTGTGCGTGTGTGTGTGTGTGTGTGTGTGTATGTGTGTGTGTGTGTGTGTGTGTGTTGTGTTTATATGTGCAGACTATTATATTTGAATGCTTATATGAATTTTAATGTTTAGAGCTGATGTTTTCAAGTAAGTTTGTATAATTTTTCATTACAAATAACATGTAGGCCTATGTTTTTTTCTTTTTGCAAAATATAACTGTACGAAAATTGTATATTCATACTTGATTTACGAATATTTTATAATAGTGTTGGAATATTTTGAAAGTAAAAGACAAACAAACATAAAATGTAACGTTAACCCAGTCACGACTGGAACAGCATAAGTTGAAAAGTAGACGCTTTTCCTATTCACTTATGCTTGCGTTTGTGCTCTTCAAGTCAATGTGGTAAACTTGCATTATTTCCTATTAATTCCAAGGTTTCCCTACAAGCATGTTAATTAGGTTAGACATCAATCCAGGACACGCATGTTCATACACTGCTTGTTCAAGAGAGGGGCTGAAAACTGGAGGTTATGATGGAATGGTTTATACAGTTCTATGTTTAATGATTTTACTCCTATGAGCTGGAATTTTCTAGTAAATTATACATTAATATTTTTTTTTTTAAATAGAATAAATACTCAACCTTTACAAACCATAACCTAATTAAGTGTTTTCAGTATTTCTGTATTTCTTAATGACATGTTTTTGTGGCAATTACAAAGTAGGCCTACTCTAAAATATAGCTATGGGCAACATTTTATAATCTGCATCTGATATATATTGGAAGAATGATTTTTTTGCTACTAATCACACTGTTTGTGTGTGTTGTGTGTGTGTGTGTGTGTATATATATAGTACCAAATATTTCTTAAATGGAATCATGGCGGCAGGTTAACCTTAACTACTAATTTTGTCCACTTAGATGTTGTGTAGAGGTTATGTTTAAATTATTTCAAATACTATTTCACTTATATTTAATAATATCGTGCATTCAATTAAGTTATATGGTAACCTAAAAACTAGCGGTTTTTCATATCCTTCTAATAACTCACACTCTCCTGATATATATCTTGTACAAATTTTCAATCGTTAATAAAATGCTTTTTTATTCATCCAATTAAGCTCAAAAACATTTTTTTAAACCTATAGTGGATGACAATTGACGTTAATACAGTTTTTTAAATTATTGATTCCATAATTAAATTATAAAATTTGGGGGATGCAGCCGGATTAAAACTGCAAATCTTCATGTTCGAAGTTGACACTGCACCAAATAGAAATATATTTCTCAAAGATTATAAGAATTCTTCCCCCCCCCATCTGTTTTGTCGTCGGAACGTCCATTTTCCAACCTTAAACTGTTGCCATGGTTACCATGCTGTATCATAAATAGTGCTCTAGGGTAACTAAAATGAAAAATTTATTTGTTAACCTCAGTAGGAATTTACTTGAAATATTTTTTTTTATTACTTGTTATTAGTACAGGTTATGTTACTTTCTGTATTGTATATTACAGTAAAACAAAATGTAAGACCAAGGAAAATTACAATATTTCCTAATCTTTAAAGGCTAATTTTACAATAATTTTTAGGCTACAATATTTGGCTTTTTTTCTCTCTTCTCGTTATATTATTACCGATGACATTTCTACGGAATGTATCTAATACTGCTACTTCAAATAATAATGCTTTGGTAGAGGGCTGCTCAAAATGTCTTGTATGGGAGACCAATATTTAGGAAAAGAGCTGTGTACGGGCGATAAAATAGCAGTGCCATACATTATTATTAATTTTTTTAATTAAATTTTTTTTGTCGTTGTTGTTTAATAGTTGCAATTACCATTTACCCTAACCACCACGAATTTCCATGAGCTGAGTTTTATAAGCAATAATTAATATTTATTTTTCATCTGGAATAAACTATTGTTAAATGATAAATAATAAGAGGTTTTGAGGAATAACAAATAAGAGACTTTGTTGTTATAACTCTGAGGATGGCTACTTGGTATCCGAAATGTCCACTAGGTTAAGATAAAAATACTGTTTTTGTGTTTTTGAGTATTATTTATTAATAATTATTATTGATATTGCTAAAAGCAATAAAAGTTGTAACTTGGTGTGAATGCTGCCAGGCTCATTATATGGTGTGAGTGCTGCCTGGCAGTCACCGTGTAAACATTACTACAAGATATTAAAGTAAAGAATAACTCAATTGTGGTGCACTGTCATTTTTATCCTTTTTTTAACATTTAAACCCTGAATACTTGAGAAAGTCACTTTTTTTTGTTTTTATTCAAGACAAACAAGTAGGCTAATATAAAAAAATTCAAGTCAATTCCTACTGAGGTAAACAAAGAAAAGTTTTATTTCACTTATTTTTCATTTTATAATTACAATTATTAAAAATATGTATACACATATGACAGAAACATAATGTTAAGTGTCAAAGTACAAAGCGAATTTTCCTGATTTTAAAAAATTTCCTTCTCTATAGGGCCACATAGTATATGTTGTTGGACTATTATTTTTGTTTGTTACATTTCTATTTATGACTATTTATTTTTCGTTTTTTCGTTTCTAATTTATGAAGCTGATGGTGGTTAACAATCTCTTATTCTGTCCAATTCTTGTATCTCTTGCATTACCTCATTATTACAAGGAACCTTTCCTTTATAATTTCATACACATCTTTAAGTATTAGTAATTGATTTATAAATATGGAAAACTTGATTCAGTGGTAAAGTGCTAGATTTCAAACATGTAGTCGTTCAGTTCGAATCTGACCAAGACATGATGTTTTTAGAACTTAATTAATGAATAAATATTTGAAAAACTTTATTAACATCGATTGTCATTAACTACAAGTTTAAAAAATTGTACTTGAACATGATTAAAGGAATGAAAAGTTATTTTATTACCGATTTAAAATTTGTGCAAGGTATAGCCTATATAAATATATATATATATATATATATATATATATATATATATATATATATATATATGGAGAGTGTGAACTAATAGAAGGAATTGAAAAGGCTTTGGTGGGGAGGATGTGTTCGGCACTGCTTTAGCGCTTTAAACACATTTCATAAGGCTACTTCTGGACTATTTATGGTTAATATAATCTAAGTATCAGTCATAAATGCTGTATTTCTGACATTCATTAACTAAATTAATTCAAAAACTTACGTTTGTTATTATAATTACAGTAAATCCATGACGCAACTAACCGAGTTTGTTTTGCCACGCTATGAACCTTTCTCTAACAGCTTAAAAAGCGAACAAGGTAACATTTCTGTACTTGAAATAGGCAAAATAGTGTATAATAGTTTAGTGAAAGCATTAACTATTTTTGTATTAATTTAATTAATGTATTAATTATAAATTAATTGCCGGTTACTTACAAGGATATCACGAGGTTACCCAAGACTACCACGTTTATTTACCTCAAGTCATTTTCTTTCAAAGAATTTCAAAATAAAACTCAAACCGTTAAAGCAAAATATGGTACCAAAATAAATTATACATCAATGATCCATGAATCTTAAAAGCCATCTTGTTCTACAAAGTTAAAAGTTTTAAAAAAAAATCTGTTTCCTTTAGAAATACCGATTGCGGGAGTAGTCAATTAAATACTACTTTATACAATAACCCAAAGTAGGCATAATTCTTCATAACTGCTAAGCTTCCACTCCCCTGCAAATTACAACCCAACTTTCCCCAACATTTGGCTGAAACATATACTTAAAAACGTTCTTGCATAAAAACGTGGCGACATTCTTCGTGGTACTCCTTAATATTTATAGCCTCATTGTTGTCTTAAACAGGTGCCTCTAGAGTCGGAAGTGATTGTAAAAACGGCATTTACAAATCAATATCTGGGACTGCCAAAACAGCAGCTCCATTGTAGTCGCTAACTGCCGAGACGTGACTCTCCTTCTGTAAATTCCGTCATGAACGGTCCGTTGTGAGGTGTTGAAATTATCTAGCCTTTATGTTTAATGTAAGAACTGAATTAGATGTAATGAGGAGATGAAGAAGCTTGAGTTGTTACCTGACATCAAGAATCGTGCTTCGTCTTGTAAACTTGGCAAATAAATGTCTTTAAATTTGTTAGTGAATATCGCTGTTGTAGATGTCAGAGTTCTAATAAGGTAACAAATCCGATCTTAAACATGTACAGAACGTTAAGAACGTTATATAAATCCTTTGGAAAGCCTTGATACAATGTTTTTGAAATTTTGTTTATTTTTATGGGAGTTACTGAACTCCCGACCTACTCCTCCCGACACCCTAAATATGGGTTCAGTATGACATTAGCATATCACTAAATATCAGTAGCATATAGGTCAAAATATAGTTTACAGCGACTACCTAGTGCGCTATGGATCATTGTCAGGAGCGCCGCGGCGTGCCTTAGGATTGAATAGTTAAAATATGGTGAAATGAATCGCAATTTTTGATACTAAATATGTTGTCGGTAGCAGTAAATTGTTAAACTAGTTTTATTGAAGAATGCTACACTATGTAATACTTTTCTGTCTTTATTTTTAACCCAGTGAATAGATTATTTTAAAATAATATAAAATTCTTAGAGTGATTCACGACTATTACCTGGTCAGTTCTAAGCCATATGTCTGTTGGCTATTTTTCAGTTTTAAAAACGTTTCTGTAAAATACAGTATAAATAGGGTTGCCTCTACTCTATGTGCTGTATTACGTACGTGTGTTTTGTTTTTGTACTATAGTGTGGAAGAAATAATTGATAGGCCTACAAATTTACTGAAAACTTTACTATCAACAAAATAACAAAACATTTTCTTATAGGGACACCGCCAATAAATATATTTTACCTGGTGGGAGTCATGAATTGATAATGTTGAGGAGCCACTGAGTTGAATGATCTCTCAAGAATTTTGAATTAAGTGAATTGGAGTAATTGGAGCCAATCTCAGATGTCTCTTGGCACCAAACCTTAGGGTTTGTAGAGGAAACGACGAATCCTTTAGGTTTGCGTCTTATCTCCGATTCGGATTAATCGGGGCCAAGGAGGAATAGAGTAACAGAACGACATCAGGTACGCTGATGATACCGTCTTTGTAGCAAACAACGTAAAGAACTACAACATATAATAAATTCGGTCGATCGTTAAAGCAAAATGTCACATTTGAAAGTCTCCAAAACCAAACTACTGGACGCCACTAAATGTACAGATAGATATCAAGGGACAAACAATAGATCAGGTATCCTTCATGAGTTATCCTTATTGTGTCAACAATAAGGTAGCTGTGGTATTGGCTGTATCTGGGAGCTAATAGAAGAATCAGTGTAACCCGACAAACAAAATATTGTCAGGGATTGAGCGAGCGAGAAAAACATTTAGGAACATTATAACATTTTTCACAAGAGCAGACTTTACACTAGACCTCAGAGGTCCAATGGTCAAGGGTAACATTTTCTCTGTGTTGCTCTATGAAGGGAGAGATGGATAATGGGTTCACATATGGAAAAAAAACGAATAAAGGTTTTCTAAATAAAGGCCTACAATATACTGACGGATTACATGGAAACAAAAGCTAAAATAGAAATCAGAAGAAACTAGCGGATTTACGGAAAAAGCTATCAAATTCAACAGGATATTTTTGTTTTCATCTAAAACTAATATCGTAATACTTAGTAAATTTTGAAAAAACATGTTCTTAGAGTTCTACGTATTTTAAAAATAATCATAAAAAACACCTAAACCATATTCCAATAACCAAATTTAAAAAAATTCAAACAAACTGAGCAAAAACGACAAAAATATTAAAATTGTTGGTCTGTTTCAGAATTAGGCTATAAAAAATACAAAAGTTGACACATTCCTCCTTCTTCGATTTACTTAAATCATGAACAAACCTGATCAAAAGACAAACAAAAAAATAGTGAAACTGATACTGTTTTATTATTAAATTTATTTTCAACTCATTTAAAAGTTAAATAATCTCTTCTAATTTTAATCTAGCGGATGTAAAACTGCATACTGTGAAGGATTTGTTCGACGAGGTGGAAAGTCCACCATGGACGAGGTACTCCAATAGTAAAGAAAAAGTACTACTAAACATTACCAGTGAGAAAAGTGCAGTATTTGGGTCATACGATGAGACGTGAAGGGTACGAGTTACTTCGACTCATAATAGAAGGTAAGATACAGGGTAAGAGATTAGCGGAACTCATCATTAGAAGATGGCTTGACCGCTCATTTATGTATTTCAGAGACCATAGCTACAACTGCCATTTGGATCGCCAAGCTTCGGTAAGAGTGGGTCCGTGAAAACTTGATAAATGCTTTGCTCATGTGCAGTTTATCTATTCCCGCTATAAAATTGTTTTACTTCAGTGTCACTATGTATAGCACGGACCGTGTACTTGGTCTTGAGAGATCGCAGTAGGCGAGATGGGAGTTAGAGGGTCTTATAAACATGACAAAGACTGTCAAAACACAGGCTTGCTTGAGACAGTCGATATTAGATAAATTAGCTTTGGTATGAAATAACAAATAATCTTGAAATATGTCTAGACATATGAAATGAAGAATCTGTAGATGTATGAAACATTCTTATTATGTAATACGCTTTAAGAAGTGGCAGTACATGAGAAATCTCGTGCGATCTTTCAAGGCCAAGGAGACGGTTACGTGGTCCTCAAAACGTTGAAAAAAGTGAAACTGGTTGCAGCATAAGAAGTAGAAATATTAAGTCAATAAAAAGTAGAAAGATGAAATAAATTTATATGGTTTGACTTTAATGAAGGAGAAACAAAATGTAATTCATTATCCAAACGATCTTAAAATATAAAGACGAGATGGCTGGGTAAGTACTACGACAGTGATTTTAACATTCATATAGCCAAGGTTTGCAGGTGAATTATTCGTACCACCCATACATACATCATGCCCTATCAACGGCTCTTTTAGTTTCCGGTAGAACTTTTTTCACCACGGTAAAAACAAAGCTAATGCAAGACAAAAGCTATCCAACGGATCGAAATCGACGGTTAATTATTGCCTTACCGAACTGTCAGTAACAAAAAGACGGGATCCGGAAGTTTAAGTAAAAAGCGAAACAATCGAGCGGCGGCACCTGCGTCGGATGAAGACGTTCTGTTACATAAGCCTTCTTGATTGATACTCCGCTTATTTGTATTCAATACGGCCGTGTATAATTGGTGACAATAAATTCCTCCGGTATTAATTTCCACAGTTTCCCCAAATGAAACGTGTACCGATTAAATAGGCCGATTAAATGCAGATATTAGTTTATAGCTGCAACAATTTTACGGCATTATCGCCATTTTTAGATTAAACAAAAAATACTTTAAAATATGTAATTAAAAAGGCTTTAGTATCATAATTAAGCAGCTGGCACCCACGGCCGGACGTCCTTGAAGCTCTGTTTTGGCAATATCGAAGAATGAAAGTGGTCGCTACACTGCGGTAGCCTAATTGATGTTATGTTAATTTCGAATATCTTTTAAAGATTATCCAATCTGTAATGTCTTGAGGATTACATTTTTGTTTAAGTATTGAAGCTATTTAAATACAGCTGCAGTGAAATAGTAAAAATGCCGACCGTTTTACTACCTTCCTATAGGCCCACTTGATAACGTCGATGGACTCGTAACCAATAAAACTAATTTAACTGAACATCTTGTAATAATTCATCTGCAGCAGTCATTTATTGCCGTTACAAATTCTATGTTTTCGATGACGGTTTCTCCCAACGGTTGAACCGTTTTAATGACTGACTGTTGAACGTAATTTTAAAATATAAAGTCTTAATTAAAAAAATACGCACTAGAGACGTCAAAGTCGATAAATCCCATGTTTATGTTTCCGAGTTATTAGTGTTAAAAGTTTCTCCACAGTGAAGGGAGGTAACAATTTTTACAAATTGTTAAAATACATATATTTTTTAGCTTTTTAATAATTACAAAAGGCACCCTTTATTTAAATTCATACACATTAAGTATTTTAATTAGATATTTCGATGGTATAACTAATTAATTTAAAGAAGGAATACGAAATTATACTAATAATAATAGTTAATAAAAAATTGAATACCATGCTATACAGATAATAAAATAAATGGTTAGTACTGTATAAGACAAGATTATTTATAGTCGAAGATAATACATCGATGTTTAGAATTTGATAAATTGTAAATTCGTATTTCAGTTGTTCAAACTTCCAGCTGCCTTAAAACTTTAAAAGAATTTCTTTTAAAAACAGTGACGCTTTTTACAAGACGTAATTTAACGTTTTTCCTCAATCAACCTAACAATGAAAGTAATATAAAAACATATTTTACATGAATCTCACTTATTTATGATGATTTATCATTCTTAGATTTGTATATCAAAAACGTTATTTAAAAAGGCAGGAACCAACAGTCGGAATCACTCAGTGAGGAATAGTGGCTCAGTTGAATCATTTATATTTTCTACAGTCATAACGAAAAGAACAAGTAGTAAATTTTTAATAGTAGGGCCTAACTTAGCTGTGTAATAAATAAGCTGGTTGTATACGCCACTAGTTAAATCCCTGGTTATTGCACATGATAATCGTAATCGGCTGAGAATGGCACCCTAATCAACTGCTTTGTCCAAAAGTGTTCTTTCATTCGAATATTTGGGTTGTTACACATTGATGATTTACTACGGTTCGTAAGTCAATCAGTCAAAACTACATTGTATTTTATTCATGTAGCTATATATTATTCTGGCTTACAATGATTTATATTTTCAGTAATTATTTTACATTACAATATTTTTTTAATCTGTAATAACTCCTTTAATATGTTCGCAGTATGTCTCAAATTTTATATGTTCTGCTCGTTTAGTAAAGTTTGTTTCCGCTAATTTAACTTTATGTGAAATTCCTTCTATTAGCTCACACTCTCTCCTAATATACGCCTATATATCTTGATCAAATTTTTAATCGTTAATAAAATACGTTTTTATTCATGCAATCAAGTTAAATACATTTTTTTAAATCTAAAGGCAATTTATCTTAATACAGTTTTATTAAAATATTTATTCAATAATTAAATTTAAAACATTTAAGGGGTCTAGGCCGGATTTGAACTATCTTCTTCCTCAAAGTCTAGAGCTTTGCCCCTAAGGCAACTTTCCCATATCTAGAAATGTATTTCTCAAAGATGTATATGAATTTTTATTTTCCTCTCATCTGCTTATCGTCGAAACCTTCTTTGCACAACCTTAAATTGTTGTTATGGTCATCACACAATATCATAAATAATGTCCTAGGATTAAAATTGAATGGAAAGAATAAAATAAACAAACAAACTGGATTAACTATATGAAACCTTGCTTCACAAACGGACCATGGGAAATGAAACAGAAAAGAAGTTACAACACAATAAAAACGACGAAAAAAAAGATAGCGCATACATAATAACAAACAAAAATAATAGTCCGTAGCAAACATAGAAAGGAAAATGGAAATTTGCAAGAAAATTCGCTTTCTATTTTGCCTTTTAATATTGTTATTACAACGTATGAAGGCCTATATAGTTTACATATTTATAATAATTGTAATTATAAAATGAATAAAAACTAAAATAAAAATTGTCTTCGTCGGTTTAAGAAAGAATTACTTGTTATTCCTATTGCCGTATTTTATCCCAATGTTTAATTTACCATCTTCCAAAACAGATGATATGGGGATATCTGAAACATCAGCTGATCGAGCGTGTTTAGATAATCTGATTTTGATTAGTTGCTCTGAGCATTGTTATGAAGTAGTTTTTTAGATAAATAGCCTAAACAAATTTTCAAATAAATTACATTTTAATACCGATGTGTTCATATCATTACGTAATTCTACTACAATCTAATATCATAATATTTACTAGAATATTAATCTATTTATATTTACTAATATCCTTATATTTGTATATTCTAATATAATATCGTACAAAGAGTGGAAATGTCTGTTAGACAAATTAAGAAAAAAATAAAGAACAAGATAGCAATGACTAATTTCTATCCTTACAGTTCAAGTATATACAATGATGACAACTTTACTATTTCTTAAAAGTGTTTTCCTTTTTCTTCAAAAAGGTTTTTGTATTAATGTCTTTTTTTGTGTTTTTTCGAAATAGTTTACTGTAACAACGAATAGACAACTCTCTTCAATTTGGTTATTAGACGGCCTATTTACGTATGCGAACCTACATTAGTCATATAATGACTTTCCCCTGTTTTCAGGAGACTAGCAGATCATTATATAACCTAAAGCTCCTCTTATTCTGTCTTATCGGGACCTGGCACCTAACTGGTAAGGCGATTGGTCGGTTGATCCAAGGTTTCCGTGAAATATAGATCTATCAGAAATAAAAAAAATATTGAGACATTGAAGCAACGAATGTATGAAAAAAGCGATCAGTGGAATGAGCGACCATCACGGAATGTATGAAATAAGCGCCCAAACTATCCCTGGCACTACCAAGGTCATTCATCCAAGGGATACCGAATCCGGGATGCGCGAAGTAACTACCAAGATACTACCCATTACAGTTAAACTTGGAAGTAAAATGAAGAAAGCTTAAGTATAAGAAAGTGTATACAGATACTGAGAAAACAATCAAAAATATGAAGAAAATAATGACATAAAGGCTTGTCTCTGCACTCTATCCTACCTTCAAAAGATTTAGTTGACTATCAAAAGAGAAACTTACAAAGATACAGAAATAAATATAAAAATGTGTAAATATTTTTAAAAAATATTGTAAAACACTATAAAACGTTACAAAAAATTATAAAACATAAATATTAAAAAATCATTGACCAAGTTTTCTTAGGGCTGATTTTAAACACGGCCAACTGGTAGAATTGATTTATAATTATTTAGTCAGTCCTAAACCTTGTTGAAGTTTGATTGAAATCAGGAAACAATATAAAAAAATATAACAGTTCAAACTCTCTTACGAAGAGTGTGGAACACCCAGAAGGTATAATTCTGAGATGGTCGCTTATTTCGCTTGTCTCTCATTTCACTTAAGATTGAGACTCTACGTGCTGGTAAAAAATCCGTAATGGTAGCTTACTTCCCTGGTTGCTTATTTCACTGGTCACTTTTTCGAGACACAGAAGGAACTTATCTCTTTGAGTAGTCTTGCCGACGCTAATGAATCAATCAGAAGTTCTCATTTTGTTGTCCATTCAGGGTCGATTTTTGAAATAGTTATGTAAATTCTATCCTTAAGGGATAAGTCCACTATAAAACGTTTTTTCGTTCAGTATTATTAATTTTCCCTGATAACCGCCTTAGTAGGAAATGCCATGAGACTAGTTTCAGTTGTTCAATCTTGAAACTAAAATTTTGTGAACATTGAAAACATTTTTCTATAAATTTATGAACAAACTAAACAAATATTCCAAAAATTCATCTCCCCATAATTAAGTAACGCTGTAAGATCTTTAAAAAAACGTAGGTCGATTTGGTAGTTCTTACGTTTCACCCAATTGTAGAGTCATGCTCCAAAACGCTACGCAATTCACTTTTGAGTTAATAAACATTTCTTTGTTATAATTAAAGCTTCTAGTTTTTAAGGGAAATCAGTATGTCGGGTATCTCCGTAAATTCCACCCCTAATCATATGCGTTAAGCAGTTTTATAGTAGTCTACTCCTAAACTCTAGTTTTGCAAATTTAATAAAGGTTTATATAGAAACCATGTCTAATAAATGTTACTATCAAAAACAAATAAAAACATACACAAAACTCACAAATTATTCATTTATTTACTCATACGCGTTTCAATGACCAAGTCCCCCATCATCAGTGAGTGTTACTACTACAAACTCTAACTTACAACTGTTTGTAGTAAGTTTGTAGTAGTAACACTCACTGACGATGATGACTTGGTCATTGAAATGCGTATGAGTAAATAAATGAATAATTTGTGTGAGTTTTGTGTATGTTTTATTTGTTTTTAACATAACCTCAAAAGCTAAGCTCAAAGAATATTTGTTTCAATTTTACTATTATTCATTAAAATTAAAAGGCAATATGATAGGATAAGACGATGGGGACCATGTTTTTATAACGCCATAACTGTTATGGAAAACAGGAGCTTTAGCGGTTTACTTTTGAGTGTATCACTGTGTTAAATAATAGGGCAGATAATCCGAAACCGGTTTATGCGGGGCCGGTTAAGAGAGGTTACCCTGTAAGTTACTTTTTACTTCGGAGAAGCGGAGAAGCGGAGAAGCGGCCAACCCCAGACCAAACTGGGCTTCCCTCTACCCCTTAGCATGAGAAAATATAAATATTCTATATATTATTAGCCTACTTATAATTTATGTTATACTTCTAAGGTTAATAAGCAGAAAAAATACTTCGCATGAAAACAGAAAGGTCTGATTTAGAGATCTTGGGCCACAGAAAAAACTATAATTTAGATTATTTTGAACAAATCTGGTACATTTAACAATAGACATTGTTTTCATGTTCAAATCATATATAGCCTATATAGCCTATATATATATATAGGCCTATATATATATATATATATATATGCCTATATATATATAGCCAGTGCCTGAAGTAAACTGTTACACTCGTCCAGTGGCGGACTTCCCATTAGGTCCACTAGGCACGTGCCTATGGGCGCAGCCTCGAGGGGGTGGCAGGCGGCAACCGTTTTTTTTGTACCTATGAGTTTTAGTGACAATAGTAATAGTACCTAGTTAAATTTGGTGAGTGTCATAATGTGAACCTCAGTTAAATCAGTGGGCGATCCAGCAGGGAGGCGCCCCTCCCCTCTGAGAATAGAAAACTTCCTTTTATTTTATTGTATTTTAATTTTATCGATGGAACCAAAATAGTTTTTTACATTTATTTTTATAAATAGTCTTTAAATAATATCTTATCTATATTTCTTTGAACAGGCATGAAAACGGATTCGTATGGTGAAAAGTTAAAAGCATTATATTACGTTGGGACGTTTCCAATAAATTCGCTAACAGGGCGCAAAGGGGCTGCACCATAGCAAAGTCCGCCACTGCACTCGTCCAACAGGTGGACCGGTGTGTCGCTGTTGCATAAACAACTTGAAGCATTAGAACGGATGAACATACAATTTAACTAAATCGAATCTATACACGGTCTATAAAAATTAACTGGAGCCAAACGGCAGACAGTCATGAAATTAATAGAAAACTGGTTAATTAAACGTATAGGCCCTAATCATTATGAAATGTTGCCAGTGTCGGTTTTTTCTCGAGTGTCGACACGTGAAATCGAACACAATAGAATCGGGTATAATTATAAGCTTGTAAGACAACCGGTCATGCATTTAAATAAACGACCGGACGACCAACAGATGATATGCAACTAGATCAGCTGGCGTCGGATTTGTGAACGCTTTTAAACTGATTCTTTTATAATGGACCAGGGAATAGTTTGTAAGGAACATTTTACTAGGCAAATCATGAATTTTTTTCATTTCACAGATGTGGCACAATTAACAACTTACAACTAATAAAAATACAATTTTAATTGAAATACTCTTAATACGGGTTGATTACAACAGGTTTTAGGTAGTACAATTTAGAAAGCTATATAATAATAAAATGGTGTCTCCTTTTTCAATTCTTTCTATTACTTCACACTCTCTTTATGTACTGTACATCAAATTTTCTTTGTTCAAATTTTCAATTGTTTATAAAATACTTTTTATTCATCCACTCTAGTAAAAATACATTTTGTAAAACTTGTAGTGGATGATACTTGATGTTAATGCAGTTTTTTTCCAAATATTAACTCATTAATTAAATTTATTAATGAGTTAATTTTAGATTTATATGGGAGAAAACCTTTTACAAAAGTAGCAAGGTATGCAATACAGTTATCTCGTCCGATTAGGCTTAAAATATGTGAGAACATATGATTTCATAAAACAGCTGATTTTATGTTATAGGTTATGTGGTTGAACAGCTGTTTTAACTAGGGATCGGCCGATTCCTAAAATTTTCGATTCCGATTTCGATTCTAAAATTTTCCTTTCGATTCTCGATTCTTTAGTCGATTCTCGATTCTTTCAAGTTATATTAGCTTACATGCTAGTTATCTAAAAATCAATTTAGTTAACATCTTGGTCATACGGCAAAACCTTTTAAAAGTTCTGTTTTAATGTAATAGGCTACACAAAACCTTCAACCTTAATTTATCAATAGGAATTTTTAAAAGCATAAAAACATATCAGATAAAAGTACTGACTTATTTTAAAGTTAAAAATGTGAACTTTACTTATTTTATGATGTTTGAAAAAATACCTAAACCTATTTACACTGTCTCTCAAAACAAAACAACGGGGGGGGGGGAGATAGAGAGCGAGAGAGAGAGAGAAAGAGAGATTGTGTATCGAACCCTCTCTAGTGAGAGAGACGATCTTCTTTGTTGTTCCTTCTTAAATAATAATATGTTCGTTATCTCAAATAGGTATTTGCTTTAATCGTTTAATTCATTCAAAACAACTAATACATAAATAACACATATTTGGTAGTTAATTATTTTTCCAATAAATTACTCCACACACATATTTTAATAGTTAATAAAATAGGAAGTGGAATTGACACTTTTATCAATGAAGAATCGAGTATCGACGATTCCTTGATACCACCTAGAATCTACGATTCCTGGAATCGAGAATCGGAATCGGCCCATCGCTAGTTTTAACGCACAGGTTATGCTACTTTATTTCTTTGTTACCTAAGTATGAATCGACTTTAAAAAAGTTTTGTTTATATTACTTGCTATACCACTAATATGGTTTAGGATACACAAAACAGAGTTGCTTTACAAAGTCGTAACTTACGGAATTACAAGGTATGTAACCAGGGCAACTCTTCAACCGTCCATTATTATCGAGTTTTACCCTGAGTACTCTCATTTTCACAGACCTGGGAACTGAATAAGCACACAAAAATTCTTTGGTGCTACCGGGAATCTCTCCTTATATAATACTTTAGATACCTTAGATAAACTCCTACCTTTTATATAAATACCTTACCTAATGATATTACACCTTAGATAAACGCTCCACCTACTTGGCCACTTGACCAGCTGAAAAATGTTTTAGGTCCTAATGAGTTTTAAAACATTGTTTTACGATTTATTTCACTGGAGTTTTCTTCAGATTTACTTATTGTATTATCTTTTAAACAAAACAGATACTTTCAGATATTTCAAAGCAATAGCCAACTAAATTTACAAGAAAAACTAGGATTAAACTAGAATAAAAAACTAAAAACCAAATATGACGGAATGCAATGTAAAAACAAGTTAAAGTCAAAGTTATATTTAAAAACAACAACCAACAAAATTTTTTTAAAAAATTAGGATTAAACGAGAATAAATACTAAAAACCAAATAGGACAAAATAGCCTACAATTTAAAAACAAGTCAAAGTTATTATTTGACCCTATTTTATAACAAATTGCGCACAACTCGTTTAGTATTAAACTGTTTTTTATATTTTGATCTAATTTATAACTAATTATTTTCTTTGTCCCTTTCACTAAATGTTAGCCTACATGTTTTGAAGTGACTAGATGTGTCGTCACAGTACCTACTATATTTTGTTAAACCCCGTTTTCTTTTTCTTCTAATTTACAATTATTTACTTCCAGGTCTATAAGTTGTCATTAACCCTTAAGGAGTGTACTATTAAATTTTATTTATTTTTACACTTACATACCAGACTCGTCAGGTCTAGACACGGACATTCCTGCCACTTAAAAACTATTTCTATTCACAAGCAGTTAGTTACTTTCACTTGATATATATATTTCTTAAAAACCAATCTCTTTAACCATTTCTGCATTTTTTTAGTGTAAAACGTTTTATCCCTTAGAAGAATTGGCATCCATCCCAAGGGTAAAATCACATCTGCCTTATATAAATTTTCTTTTTTGAGGGTTCCCCTAAATTTCTCCAAACGTCGCGTTAATCGACCTAACCTTAAAGAATTCTTAGTAAAAATTCGTCAAACACTGTACAAATAGTACATAAGCTTCGATTACTGAGATTTTATTATTCACAGAAAAGTAAGTTGTATAAATGTATCATAGATAGAGGAAGTAGAATCTAACAAAAAAATCAACATAAACGGAGGTAAAATTCATTGTTAGAACAAAGTTTTACTTATAGTAAGGTTAAGAATGTCAATACGACGGTAACCCTATGCAGTAGGCTACTCCGGATGAAGATAAAGTACGGCTCCGCTTCTGCATAACAGATGATATATAGATATATACTGTTGCAGTAGGGTATAACTTATATAATATACTATACAGAGTATAATAAAAGCCTAAAATTTGAAATAAGGGTAAAATAACAAGAATCTGAAACAAATACATGTCATCAAGCGGGCGTGTACCCTAACACTAAAGCTTTATCCATCCCAGAAGTACTATCCGACCATAAACATCTGTCATCGACAAAGGAATCAACAGGTCAACAGCAATACCCTTTACTCTATAATCTAGGTTAAATAGCCTGATACACATAAAGTCTTTGATAATTTTTTTCCAGGCGAAAAACCTATCAAGGTTATTATCGCCTAACTAAAGTTTTATTTTAAAATAAATGTTACATGAATAACTAATCAAAATAAAACAAAATAAAATAAAATAAATGTTTAAAACTAATTGTAACTATCTAAAACTAAAGTATACAAGATTTAAATATTATTAAATAGATTCAGGTGGCGTAAGAAAGCGAGGACACGGTCGATAGCCGTGACATCGTCCCTTAAAACCACCTTTAAACTACCTCGAAGATTGTAACGAATATACAAATTGGTCAACTCATCACAATCAAGCAGAATGTGCTTGATTGTGATGGTACTTTTACAAAACGGACATAGTGGTGGATCCTCATGTCTCATCAACCATCCATGCGTTAACAAAGAGTGGCCGATGCGAAGTCGAGTTACCACCACTTCCTCCCTACGATTCGAACGAACAGATGTCCTCCATGGTCGGACGGTATTTTTGATGTCCCTCAGCTTATTTCTATTTACATTTTGCCATTCTTTATTCCAAACAGAGAATAGTATAGTTTTAACTTTGCATACAAAATCTGATGCCATCACACGTTGTGTCGATGGCACCATACCTGTAGCTAATTCTGCACCTTCATCTGCTTTAGTGTTTCCGAATATTCCGCAGTGACCAGGCACCCAGAGAAATGATACCTCGTAATTGGAGCCTGTGTATAGAGCACAAGGTGTCTCCAACTAAAGGGTTCTTAGTGTACATTTCCTGAATAGCCTGGAGAGCACTTTTGGAATCACAACACACAAGATATTTAGATTTTGCAGACGGAATTGATCTTAAAGCTTGGAAAATTGCATAAAGTTCTACAGTAAAAACGCTACAGGCTGAGGGCAATCCGTAAGTGAAGGTTTGTCCTTCCATATAAAATGCACAACCTATCCCATTGTCCATTTTTGAACCGTCTGTGAATATAGTCACAGTATGTTGGTGAGTTTGTTGAATCTGCAAAAACTCCTGACGATAAATAATGTCAGGAGTATTGTGTTTTAGGTACCTGGACAATGAGAAGTCAAATTTAGGCTTTTGTATTATCCATGGAGGGATGTAGCATAATGTTCGTTCGAATATAGGTGAATGTTCTAAATTTAGATTGCTAAAAATGCGCAACGTTCTTATTCCGAAGGGAGCAATTGTAACGATCCTCGAGGTAGTTATCAAAAACTGCTTTGAACGCCGGATGTTTAGGTTTACTTCGAAGACCAGTGTAATGTGAAATTTGTAGCATTTGACGTCGCATTGAGAGAGATGGTTCTCCAGCTTCGTCTAGAAGGCTGGAGATTGGGCTTGATCTAAAAGCACCAGTAGAAAGTCTAAGGCCAGCGTGATGTATTGAATCCAGGAGTTTCAGAACCGTAGGTCGAGCAGATGAATAGGCTATACAGCCGTAATCTATGCGCGATCTTACAACGACGCGATAGAAACGGAGCATACAGGTTCTGTCTGCTCCCCAATCTCTCAACATATCCAATATCTTGCTGCAACAGGTCCTCAAATCACGCACATGCGGATTCCATGAAAGTCTTATCCAATAAAAGACCCAAAAATCTCACATTATCCGCGGTCTGAAGCCGCGTACCATCAAGATAAAGGATAGGTTCCTGGTGTTGCCTGCGACGACTAAATGTTATACACTGGGTCTTCGAAGCCGAAAACTTGAAGCCCGTAGATTTGGTCCCTTCTTGAAATTTATTAATGGCGGTAATTGTAAGGTTCTTTCCGCTGTTGCCATACTTCTAGCAGCCACATATATACAAAAATCGTCTACAAACAGGGAACAGTAGACAGGTGACTGTACGTTTGAAGTGACGCTGTTAATGGCAACAGCAAACAGCGTCACACTCAAAACGCCACCCTGTGGTACACCATTCTCTAGTTCGTAACGATCAGAATATATGTCTCCTAGACGTAGAAAGTCCTGTTATTCAAATAATTTTGTATAAAAGCAAGAATGTTACCTTGTATACCCCATGATTTCAATACGTTCAAAATTCTTCTTCTCCATGCCATGTCATATGCCTTCTCAAGGTCAAAGAAAGCAGCTACCAGTGTTTGTCGTAAGATGAAGGCATTCTGTATAGCTGACTCCAACAAAACCAATTGGTCAACTGATGAACGTCCTTGTCTGGAACCACACTGAACGTTAGAAAGAAGTTTGTTTGTTTCTAGATACCAGACAAGACGACGGTTGAGCATCTTCTCCAGTAGTTTGCATAAGCATCTGGTCAGAGAGATGGGTCTGTAACTACTGGGATTAGTTTTGCCCTTTCTTGTTTTAGAAGAGGAATTATTGTCGCTTCTAACCATGCATCGGAAAAACTGTGCTTCTCGAATATACGGTTGTATATCCGAAGGAGAACTAGTTTTACCGACGGTGGTAGATTTTTAATCATGGAGTATACAATATCATCCGGGCCTGGAGCTGAATCCTTCGTTGATGAGAGAGCTGACTCTAATTCGTTGATTGAGAAATGGATATTTAAACAAGATTCTCCAGACAATCCATCGGTGAAAGGTAAGGCTTCCTGTTTACGTTTGTACACCTGGAAAGCGTCCTTGTATGCAGAAGATGAAGAATGTTTTGAGAACGATAACGCTAGCACATTGGCAATTTCCTCACAGTCCGTGGTCAAAACACCATCCGAATGCCTTAATGAAATTAATGGCATCGGAACAGAAATGCCAAAGACTGATCGTAATTTCTTCCATACTGTGGATGGAGCTGTAGTTCTTGTAATTGTGCCAATGTTCTGCGACCATGATTTACTTTGCTTAAATATTCTCCGTGTTTTCGTACGGAAGATTTTATATTTTTCCCGGTTTTCACTCGTTGGATGTCTCTTGAACTGGTTCAGAGCTTTACTCCGTTGACGAAGGATCACAGTGCACTCATCATTCCACCACGGAACAGGTGGTCGTCGTGGTTTGGATGAGGTTTTTGGAATTGCCTTGGAGTCCTTGATAATCAAAACTTATCAAAACATTAATACGGTAGACGCAAATCGTTCACTGGTGATATCAACGGATTACAGTTGCGGCAAGGGGTGGATTCAGTGGTCCGAACCACCTGCCCGAAATAAAAAAGATGTTTTTTTTAATTTTTGAGATATTATATTATGAATTTAGCTGTTAAGTGTAATAGTGAACAGTTGGACTAATTTAGTTGAAATGTATCGTAAAGCAAGGTATGATGTAACAATTAGACCTAAATGTTTGGCAAAGTAGCATTAAAATGTCGAGTTATCAATGCCTTTTGCGAAATTTGGGAAACCATTTCTAGATGAACCTCATAGATCAAAGATACATTTCGTTTAAGATTTTTGCTATACATTGTTATGTCCTTGCCGTGATTTTTTAAAACTCAATGTTCAACTCAGCTGACGTATAGACATTGTTTATTTATTTAAAAGGTTTGTGATGGAAAGGTTTTTTATACCAAAGCACTGTAAAACTGCACGTTCTAGTTACAAAACCAAATTTGCCATAACTCGAACTTAAACTAGAACTTTAAGAGCCATTAACCTCCTAAGTTTCTATAAAACAAATGCTGTATTTAGGTAGGTAGGCCTACCTAGTAAGTTCCTACCCGCATTAGATTCAAGTTTCCATTTACAGATTTTCAGTAGTAGAATAATGTAAAATATTGTTTTAAGGGGTTGAATTTTTAAATATGGTCTAGGAAACTTTTCGGGACTCAGGACGCATTCCCCGAAATAACTTTCTGACCATTAGATTGGTTAGGCTTGCGTGTTAACAAGTTTAGGCTACCCTTATTATGTGTCTTTACACATACTTGGTAAAAGTAACCAAGACCACGTGGCTTCAGCCAGTGATGGATAGTGATTTGGAAACCTGTGATTTAGTCACTGTTATTCGCAGATCACAGTTCAACCTGTTACGTAGCGAGACGAAGTGTTAGGTTCTTGTCTAACTAAACTGTGGAACAGTGGCAATTCGCACATACCCGTGAAGCGGGACCCAAACTGTTTACAATTGTCACATCCAGATAGGGAACTAAGGTCGTCGATCGTAAACTATACTTTGTGAATGGAGGGGGGGGGCTGCTGTCAGAGCTGGATGTATCAGTCACTGATTTGACAAACGGAACGAAACGAAATGAGCTACAAATTGGAACCTATTTTTTATGTGATTGTGATTCTCAGTTTCTCTTTCTCACTTACTGTGACTGTCACTATGAGTTCTGTCGGCGACCAGTGGGGCTGTGATTGTGATCGCTAAAGATAGTTCTAAAACAGTTTTGTTTGCAGTAGTTCGTTATTCATTTATAAATACTTTGTTTAATTAAAGTCGATTATTTTTACATGTTATTAGGTCACACTCTCTTGCTATAGGCCTATATCTCGTACAAATTTTCAGTCGTTAATAAAAAACGTTTTTATTCATCCAATCAAGTTCAAATACATTTTTTTAAACCTTTAGTGGATGACAATTGATGCTATACATTTTTTTTCAAATATTAATTCAATAATTCATTTATAAAATTTGTGTGGTCCAGCCGGATTTGAATTGAGAATCTTCATGTTCGAAGTCTACCTTGGCACTGCGCCAACTTTACAATACCTACAAATATATTTCTCAAAGATGTATATAATATTTTATTCCCCCATCTGGTTGTCGTCGAAACCTCCGTTTTATAACCTTAAACCTTTGCCATGATTACCTCAAACTAAAATAAAGGTTTTCTGTGTTAACCTCAATACGAATTTTCTTACATTTTTTGCTACGTATTACTCGTTTTAGTTTATATTACATAATATTAATAAGTACAGTCCGTTCCTGAAAGTGCAATATCTAGAGTGAGCAAAAGAAACAAGGAATCTTCTTGTAGGAAATTGTTTAATTCCCTTGTCTACAAGTGTTTTGTTATACCTAACATTATTTTTGAATTTAACACATGTGCGGTTGCACGCGGGCGCGCGCGCACACACACAAACACACACACACACACACACACACACACACACACACACACACACACACACACACACACACACACACACACACACACACACACACACACACACACACACACACACACATACACACACATACACACACACATACACACACACACACACACACACACACACACACACACACACACACACACACACACAACTATTAATTAATATAAAACAATCTATCTGACATATTCAACTCACATATCATTACCTAACATTAATAACTAAAGCAACTGACAATGACAGTTAAAAATCGCAATCACGGTTAAAAATCAGAGTTATTTCAAAGTAGCAATCAAAGTTTGGCCTTTTAGTGTGAAATCACTGTTAGTCACAGCACCGCTTAAAACTCGTCTAGAACTTTACTTTGAGAATGTTCTCTTCATAATTGACTCATGTTCTATTTAACAGGTCTAATATCTAGGAGTAAAGGTAAAAGTAACCGTTGGATTCTAAACACTCTCTTGAAACGTTGTTAAAATTAAATCATCGGTTATCTCATTGGTATCGACTTCAGATTACGTTGGCAGCTGCGGTCCAAAGGTAAACGTAACCATGGGATTCTCAAAACTGGTCGGATCGGTTACTTTAAGCAGAGAATTCGCTTGGAATCTCAGTGGGCTCGACTTCCGGTTTACTTCACACACTTCCGGCTTACGATTTTGTAGTAAACACGTAATGAGCCAAACTAGTCTGCTCCGTTATTCAGATGTAGCACATTCGCAAGATATCCCTCTACCTAAATAGGTTTTTCAGGAAATTTCCTCCGTTGACTTGAGCTTGAAAACATTTTATGTAGTGGGTTTACAATATTATAGAATGTTGTCGTAGTTCATTTAGCTGACCTCACTCCTCACCAGTCGATAGTCCGTGACATCAGTAATAATTCAATGAACAACGTTATTGAGTTAATTTACAGAAGGATAAATATATATACTATATTCCTGATTGTTTTCAATTTTTCAAATTCCTCTCTCAATTAGTTCAATTACTGTCATTTCATAATAAAGCCTACACAAGTAGGGATACGTTTTTCCGCTAGATTCAATTTCGGTAAGATTCTTCCAAAGACATTGTAAAGTTTTCTTAGTAACAATTTGCACGATGGTATTTTTATTCAGAAATTAAAACGCTTTACATTAAAATGTTTTTTTTATCAATATCCAATGTGCTTAAATAACCAAGGGCTTATGGAGGGGGTTTATTCAGCGCTCCTTAGAAAGGCTGGTGTCGAGGTTATGTCAACAATAATGAAAGTGAAGTTCAATTGTGAACAATTGTGAAGTTCAAAGAGCGCATAGTCTTTAAACAATCATCTCTTATATCACAAGTTCTTTTTGGTTTAGATATGAGAGGTAAATGTCAGGTATTCTACGTCATAGCTTATCTTTTCACCATCTCTCTTCCTTCATGCAAACTTTCCATCACACTAGTTAATGTAATAAGTAAATATAATATTTTAAAAAACCACTTAAATTTAAATAATTAAATTGTATATAGGTATATTTTGGAATTAGGGGGGGGGGAGTAAATTTTGGCACATGCCCTTTAGCTCCCTCCTGGATTTCCCGGTGTAGTCTACATAACAATCCTTGGCTTTTGGGAGAGAGATATTTTATAGAAAACTAGACCTATAGGTACCTACATCCAAGGTGGATGTGGTTAGAATAAGGTGACCATATTTGTATGACCTCAAAGCGGGACACACATTATGGGGGTCAGGCCCCCCCCCCCCGATACCGTGTGATAGATATTTTTCTAAATTGACAAAACTAAACGTCCTAAATTATTTTTACTCATTATTTTTACTATTTTAGCACTTAAATTTACAGAAATAAGCATAGGAAAAACTTTACTGTTCAGGTAGTAAAAGTAGCACAATTACACTAATCGGACCATCAGTTAAATTAATTTATTAATAATGAAACAAACAAAAATACGCATTTAACAATTGAAAATATTGTAAGATACACAGTAAAATCAACTGAATGAAGTGTAGCCTAATGTCCGACAGCGAGGAGAAAATAATTGGAAAACTATGTAGACAAGTTTGTAAAACATCTTCCTTTACCAGACTTGTAAAAAGGTTAATTGGCAAATTGGTAAAGTTTAAATTGTCAATGCAATATCAACACATTTCAATATAAAAACAAGAGTACAGTATGTCCACTAGCCTACACGTTCACTCATTGGCATACTTTTTTGATGAATGTATGTCTTTAGGGAGAGCTGGTTCTCCTTTTATTTTGTCATGAAACTTATCACAAGTTAGGCCAACATTGTACTTCAGCATAAGCATTGCTCTTAAAGTTAGAACGTTCAATTGAAATTTATTTTCAGTCCATATATTCTTTATGTTAGTAAACACTCGTTCAAATGGAGCATTAGTTTCTGGCAGATACAGAAGCAACTCAGAGATGTAACGTAAGTTTTCGTAAGGAATGTTATTTTGTTCTCTGTCTCTCTCTCTCTCTCTCTCTCTCTCTCTCTCTCTCTCTCTCTCTCTATCTATCTCTGGTCCCTAGGTCACTCCCGTAACAATAAAAAGGTAAAACGTTGCGAACTCACTCACTGAGATAGCCTATACTACGCCATGACAGATTAGTTAATTAGCAGAATTGCCAATCCAAAACTACAAAATTCCCCGATGCAGTTATAATTTACAAGGAACCAATTAAACAACAATGTTTAAGTGTATGCAATGTCCTTGTTGCTTTTATATTGTGAAAGAGTCAGTCAAGAACATTTTATTTTGGGATATAATATTAAATAATATTTTAAGCGGGACGTTTATTTGTTTATCTTTATCCTTTAGCCACAGCGGGAGTTAATAACGTCCCCCGAGTAAATCTGGGGACAACGGGACACTAACCTAAAAACCGGGACGGATGGTCATCTTAGGTTAGAGCTTTCTACAGATTAGAAAGGGAGTAGGCTGAGATCTTCGTGGCTGAATGAGTAGCGACTCGCAACAAAAATCTGGAAGAGTGCTAGTCTTCAATTACCAGGACACATCGAAGACGTAGGGCCTACAGAATATTCAACTTGCGGCGCTCGACAGGTGACTGAGACAAGCGACAGCGGAAGAAGACCAATGGTGATCTTACTTAGGAATGAGCATTTTCTTTTGTACCAGAGTACCTATTGTTTTACTTTCAAATTTACTTTTCATGTAGACTATTGTTTCATGAGATATATGTATATGTAGATGTCTCATGTAGATATAATTATTTAATCATAATAATGTTTATTGGTTCTATGAACAGAATGAGCTACTTTCAATTAATATTAATACATGAGCACGTCTCAATAAAATGTGTGCATTCATTTCCAATACTTATTTCAACATTATCTTCCTTTTTTGTTGAAACACAATACAGAGATTATTATTGCGTAGAACAATAAAACTAAAACATAAATTATTAATTAAATATTAAGATTGTACAAAAAAAATCAATGGAAAACAAATTGAAGGACAAATAAAGCAATCTAAAGATAGCTAATCGAGAAGAAAAATAGAATTAAGATGAAAAACTACAAGCAAGAGATTAAATTATTTGAAAAGGAAGAAAACAAGAATTAATTAAGTTTTATTAAAATATTAAGACGTTTCTGACTTAACAAGTTGATAAAACTTTATTAATTTCATTGTTAAACTCGAAAATCGTAGGCCTTATCAGTACGAACGACGTCCAATGGTTTACAGTCATTTTTATATAGCCCCTAGGTCTACTTGATGTCGATAGTAAAGTAGATCTTAGCGACACTCTAAAAGTCCACTGTCTACATGGAATAAATTACCCATTGTGAAGACAAACGACCACCACTCTACAATAAAATATCTCTAGCATCCATGGTTTGATATTCATCCACAACGGCCAACGATCAGTTGTTCTTCATTCCATAACATGTCTTTGTCTAGATTTAAAAATTAATTGGTTTAATAAGAGTAGGCTACTTAATACAACTGGAATATTAGCCTACTTGTGTCTTCCGTAGTGATTCACCTGCTCTGGTCAGGGCGGGCTAACCGTTTGTTGCTCAGTGGCTCTAGCGCTTCTGATTATTACGCCGCGATCAGGACTCAGGAAATTGATATCCCATCACTAAGAATTGAAGACAGTTCATAGAACAGAAAATATCTTCAACTAAAGACTTTCTAGAGTACAGAATAGCTCGCAGAACATACAAGGCAATGGTATCTTGTTGGTAGGCTTTAAAAGCTCGTAAGAACTTCTAAGGTAAGCCAATTAAAAGTTACAAAAGGCCTATAACTGACTAAAGAGAAATGTACAAGTGGAATTTTATTAACATCGAAAGTACAAAGTCCATAGAATGTTCGACTGTATTTGGGCCTTAGTTGTTCAATAGGCTCTAAATGTTCTTATGCTGAATGAAGCAGCAGAATGTTATGCATTTCATAATGATAACCAAGAACGTTATAAACTGTGATGAATACATGATGGTGGGTTTAGAATGTAAACTTACGTCATCTGCAGTGAATATCATAGAAGTGATGGTTCTCCGAACTCAAGAAGCAGATTAGATAATACGACTTGATATGAGAACATCGGGAATAAATCTAAGGTCAAATGATGGCAGATTATAAAGTATTAGGCTATGAAGCTTACTTGTAGGAGTATGAAAAAGGGACTTGCTATTTCCACAAATTATTTCTTAGAAGACAGACAATTTCTTATCGGTTATATATGTTTAGGGTAAATATATCCAGTTTCATTTTAAAGGCAGGCCTATACCCTACTTTAATAAAAGTATTACTTTTAAATTATAACTTACTCTTAAGTTTACTTTAGGCCTATATTAGTGACAATAACTTTTCCATCAATCCATAATATGTTGTAACTCTTGTTTTATTGGCAGAAGAGTTACTATGAGTCGTTCTAATGATTAGACCTAAATAAAAGAGTAGAATGCTACTTTTTGAAATATGGTTAGCCCATAGGCCTATCAACTGGAAGTTTGTCTACTGAATTTTGCGTCTCTTGTGGTCTAAGAATTTTTCTTTTTCAGATAATTATAAATTGATTAATAAATGTTAATTAGGCCTATATATGTTAACATTTTGTATAAAGATTATTATAGTAAAGAAGCTTTAGGAAGATTACCTCACCGGAGCCTATACAACCATCTGGACCGTCTCTTAAGAAGTGTTCTTTATAATTTACACGCGTCAACACAAAAAGTGTCCACTACAACCACAGCAATAAGTTTAGTCATCAGCGATCCTTTTTCTGCCGAGATCAGGGCAATGATTTGCTTAAACCCTTTGTGAGCAATGACACGGTTCGGTTTCACAAGTCCAGTTGCATCCATGTTAAAGATATCTTTTAGCCAGAACTTGTGGCGTTGCATCACAGACGACAGGTTATCAAAGAATTCCGCCACATTTGCTTTGTTAAAGCTTGTTGCGTGTGCTAAGCTCGTTGCTTGTGGTTTACACTAAGACAATACTGAATGACTTTGTAGGAATCCAGTAAACCAATCTGGCCCTGCCATATGAGTGTCCCACTATCTTAATGGTAGACTTTAAGCTAATTCTCTCCCATCACTATAAGCTAAATGTTATATTTTTATTTACTGTCTGTTAATAACTATTAATTTTTTGAAATTCGAAACGTTGAGTGTTTATAAAATCAAAATTGTCTGTGATCTGTCATTAGGCTATTAAAAAAAATAATAAATGCTATAAGCTACTTCTTTTGGTGATAAAGCAAAATAAATATCAGTCGCTTGTTTTAGGTATAGGCCTACTTCCAGCATCGCTTCCTCATTGTCACTAAAGCCCCTAGAGTCTTGTGAATGACCAAAAATAATACTGCAGGTCCCTGATTGTATTTGATCCGGAGTAAGTTTCTTCACAAATCTTTCGAGTGCTTTATAGTGTAGGCCTAGATTAAACTCCTCAGCTACTTCTCGCATGACATACAGTTTCCCTCTATTTGAGCAATCCTGCGGTCTCATCATATCCTGAACGTTTGGCGCAAGTCTGTCTGACTCTTACTGATCCTTGCCATCTAATAAGAAACGGAAAGGTTGGAGATAATTTTCAATTCAACCAATTTAACCATTGTGACAAAGTAACCCACTGAATTTTACTTTGATCAAAAACACACTCGTATTCACTTCAGTATCGACATAGTCACAAGATGAGACTCATAATGTGTACAAGGGCTCATGGCCTGATTCTTAGGTTGGTACTTAAATTTATCTCCCCCCCCCCCCAGTCCTACAATCGAACTTGTGACAAAATACCTCGCTCGCCCATGCCTAAGATTTTTTATCATCTAAGTTACAAAAATATTAACAAGTATTAAAATATGCTCATTTTTAACCTTAAAATCTAACATTATGGAATAATTTGTATTCTGTCATGCCCTGTAAAACACATTTAGGCTACTTAGCTAAACTCGAGCGTCTTGCCACTCTCTTCCCAAGATGGTCATTCTAGATAAATTCCCGTGGTTATGAAACATTAATGAAGCCATTGTTCAAAAATTATTAGCATAAGCTTATGAGAAGCCATTTTGTCTCTGAAGTTAACGCCTGTTCTTTCCCAACAAGTTCGTTTTAAAAGAACGAATACATTATTCTGCCTATGTGCAACTAAACCTACTTCCATTGTTTATGATTTCCGCCATTCTTTTCTTGTTCTTCCGCTCTATTCACTGTTACACCAAGTCACACTTTGATAACGTTTCATGTTTCTTTAAAACGGTACTCAACACTAAAATAATAACTTGAGCTATTATTTCACATAAAAAGTGGGAAACGGAAAGGTTGGGTAGAATAGGCTATATTTAGCTAATAATTATTTTTGGCGCTAATTTTAGAAGACGTAGGCTATAGGCCTATATTTTACAGTTAATGGATTCTCATATTAAGCATAGTAGGCCTACAAAAGTTCCAAGTTCCAGATGCTAAATTGTTTAATTGCCTTGGTATCTCAAGAGTATAGCTCGAATGATAAGAACTGTAAATCTTGGGTAATTATCGGTTATACAGACGTCACCCAAATGGCAAAAGAAAACATTAATCCCTACATGGTAATAGAACGTCCTCGAAAATTTGATGCTGACAACCTTTAAGAAGTCACTTTCCAACAGCACTAAGTTAGGCTCTACTGAATTGCAATACCACTTCGCTGTAACAATATTAGGCTACTTAGATACTATCCGGTTAAGATAAATTTGGTTTTAAAAAAATTTCATTAATTTCCGAGGTAAACAGTTCTTGCCTGAGTTGAAACTCCTTTTTCGGTGCGGCGATGCAATAACGTAGCCTATACCAAAATAGAGTCTAATTCACTTGTCAACAAGTTACCTAATATTATAAAAATTAAATTCTTTTATAACCAAATCTACTGTAACCAGTTACTCGATAGCTATAGCCTGTTGTAATGTAGTAGGCCTATAGACTACTGCTGATTTTTTATAAAGAAATATTGAGTTAAAAAGCTTTCGCGTGTGTTGTGAGGTTATTTTTTGTTTTTAATTTTTGGAGCGTCAGCACCTAGTTTTATTATTTTGTCAGTGCTTCAAAAGGCTTTATGCATCAGAAGGAAATGGTTTTCCAATATTAATGACGTCTGGCTAGCCATAGGCCTAGCCTAGTTACCAAATCTTGGAGTCCATTAAAAATTCTTACCAATCCAATAGGCTTAGCTGACAGACAATTTGGTTTTTAATATTGCCAATCATAAGTAAAACTATTTGACTATTCGTCTGACTATTTGGGGAAAAACCATTGGGTAAGTTTTTTATTTGTTTTTATCTATAACAACTAGATAAATAGTTAGTTAGATAGATAGTTTTATTGTTGTACTTTTATTAGACTACACTACCGTTTGAGAACTGTGGCTAGAGATTTATTTTCGTTCATATAGAGCAGCGGTTCCCAACTTAGGAGAACAAAAGATGAGACATACAATTTTAAATATTTGTTTTAATTAAAACAGAATATATCTGATACGATCTTACAGAAAAATCCTAATGGCAGAAGTAATGTAGTCTAATTATTTGTAATATAAAATAGTTTTAAAATCTGGAAGTAAATAAGATAGAATAAAAAAGAGACTTCAATCTTAGAAGACGATAAATATTATTTAAAATATTGATGGAAATTAATTTATTAGTTCTGGAAACCTGTTGAGCACTCTTTTCTTAGTATGACCCTTGTGGCTGCTCTGTTACACTTAGTAGTATAAAATCAAATTCAAATGTAAATAAACCCTTAAATCTGGGCTTACGTTAGGCTTGTTTCGATATTTGTTCTTTATAAAAGCATAAGAATCCTCTCTCCACGAGTTCAGTAGACCCATACTACTAGGCTAAATGGTACTAAAAAAGTCCCTTTTTACTTAGAAGTCATATTCATCAGCAGGCCTAAAGCTTGACCAGAAATTTTCAAGATTTCTTGTTTTGAAACCCGATTTCAGGATAAAATCTGTAGAAAGTTCAGAAAGTATTTCCTTTCACTGAATGGAAAGACTAGCTGTCTCAACGCTGTCTCCCTAAAAGGATCTGCAATACTTCTATTGTACGTTGCTAATATTTTAAATAATTCCATAATTCCACTTAAATTCTTTTGTATTTTCTTTAAATTAATCTGATATTAAGTTAAACCTGTGAATGCATTTTCGAATATTATTTGTTTTGAACATTTCTTAAGTTTAAATTATAATAATTAACTGGTTTCCCTTGGTCTTTGTCCCCCCTTTGTATTGTAATACCCCTTACCTTTCACTTTGGTAAAATTGGGTTTAAATATTGTCTACTCTATTTCTAGTTCCACGAGGTATCCAGTCTTAATTAAATCCGTCTTTGGTCTCATTACGTTCTAAAACTTTGTTTTCTGTGATTTAATTTTGAAACCAGTGTTATTTTTATTATTTGTAGCATCGTATGTAACTTTGCAATTCAAATTTACTTCACTCTACTGAATTTACTAATTGAGTCCTTCTCACTACATTTCTTTTGTTTTTGCACAACCATTAGGCCTACTCAAGTTTTTGCCATTACACATTATTTTCGTCTAGACCTACCCCTAACTGGTTTGTTGGTTAACCTCAAGGTGTAGGCGAACCCCGGGTTTGGAACCGCTGATATAGAGTCTTTGTGAGGAAAACTAATCTGATTCCCCGAGAGACGATTCATGAAGCTTGTGCTGGAGAGATTTATCTTTAACTTAACTTTGTAATTTAGCACTATTCTAATGGCGTCGTTTTCGAAATACAGTAGAATAGGCCAAAACTGAAATTTTGCAGTTCAGCACAGGCTAGCTGGTTTACGAAAATTCTAATTATGAAACACTTTCTGAACACTCTCTCCATAACAACATTAGACTAATCATAGTTTAGTCTGTTACAATTAACACTGCGTATTAAATAATTGTATACAAAAATTTACTCTTAGGTTGATAACTTATTGAAAAATACAGAATTAGTCTATCTATATTCTACTTATGGTAGGTAAAACCTGGAGAGTAGTGCAACTTTTCTTATAGCCTAAATAAATGTTTGTTGCATAAATTCTAGACCTTTTCTAGACTTTTCTTGTACTTGAAAATCTACAATACAAAGTTTCATATTTTACCTTAACTTTAATACATTACAGTTTTAAGATTAAGGGTAACCTATATACTTTCAATAAGGCTGTAGGAAATATTAACATATCTATATTACCCTGAAACGAATTAGTTTTAAGAAAATTGTTCTCATAACACAAATTATTGCACGTTAAATTATTTTCAAGACAAAGGATAACTATGACTTTTACTACAGTTGTGAGGAAAGTTTTTGCCAAGTACAGTAGTTTACAATTTCAATTGATTGCTTGTAGGTCTACTCGAAGTCAATGGAATGGTAACTTGACTAGCCACTGTTTACCCCCTCTTTCAGTACATAAATAATTCTCCTCTTCATGATCTCCCCTTCTACTCTTAGTATTGGTCTAAGCATTGAATAGGCCACACCTTTCAATATAAAGACTCATCCAATAGGAGAATGGATGGGCGGAGTTGGTACAAGCATCTCGTGTTCAGTGCTTTGTAAGGTCTTGCATTGTACTGAGAACATATTAGAAAGAAAGACAACGTTGTTCTCACTGCGTCAAACAAAAGTACAAACTATATTTCGTTAATGTATAAATTTATGTGTTTTTAATAATCCTTATGTATTTAGGATTAGTGTAACAATACACATAATAAAATTAAAGTAATAATAGTAGACCTAATATTAGTACTAATACGTCTAAATAATACACTAATAGTCAATATACCTATATGTTTTATCGGTAAGCGTATTTAAAAACTCAGCGAATGAAGGGTAATAAAATAAAATTCATAGCCTAAGAATAAAAATGTAATGAGCACAAATAGGCTAACAAACTTCAATAAAAGGTAGCCTACTTTAAGACGGCCAAAGAATAGGCATATAGACAATTTTTTATTATAGGCTTAAACGTAGATCTAAATATAAAAAAATAACATAGATTAATTATTTTTTTCCAAAATAAACATTTAATAGACTAAAATGTTACTGAAAAAAAAAATTCGAGAAAGTTAGGCTGATATGAAAACAACCTAGTGTGATCAAAATGTTTTTTAAGCTTAGCTTAGCGTCACTCAAAACTGTTGCAAAAAATAGGCTGCCTCCCTATTTTAGCAACAAAGTTTCTTATTTCCAGAAATAACATTATTAAGTCTAAAATGTTTAATAAATTTGTTGAGCAATGTGGACTAATTTTTTAACTAACTAAATAAAAACCCCTAACCACAATACAGAAAATCTTTACAATTAATTTATGTACATTTCGATTACATGGTAATCATCTTCAGAAGTAGGCCTATTGGGCCTACTAAAGTAGATCTTCAGAGTAGGCCTACTTCTGAAGATGATTATTATGCAATCGAAATGTAGCCTACATAAAGTAATTGCAAAAGATTTTTGTATTGTGGATAGTGGGTTTTATTTATTTAGTTAATTAATTTAAAATGTTGTTGAAATGTAGTAGGGGGCCTACTTCTGAAGATGATTAGGCCTACCATGTAGGTCTAATCGAAATGTACATAAAGTAATTGTAATAAAGATTTTTGTGTTGTGGTTAGTGGGTTTTATTTATTTAGTTAAAAAAATTAGTCCACAGTGCTCAAAAAAAATATTAACTACGTGTAGGGTCCATTAAAAATAATTATGTGGTCCAAGTTAGGGTGTTGTAGGTCTACTTTTTTAACAAAAATATTATTTTAAAAAAATAACATTGTTTATACGCCTATAGACCTGTATGCCTATAAGTTGTTATTCCAATTTACTAAATTATTACTATTACAGTATCTATTATCCAACCTACTTTTCAGTTACCTACTTCAAAAGAAAGTTAAACGTCCTAAACAAACATAAGCCAATAACACTTTGTTTTCATTTATTGTAAGCTAATTGTTTATTAGGCTATTGATAGGCCTAAAATGAGTAGGCCTACTTCTATGAGTAGCTTAGGTTTTATATATTTAAAAAAGAAACAAATTTATGCCAACATTAACGCTAACATGAAGTAAAAAAGTGGTTGCCAAAATAATAATAATCAATATAGGCTAAATTAAAATTCTAACAGCTTTGAAGTCTGGGAAAATCAAGAGTTAAAGGTTTAAATGAAATACTAAATAAGTGAATATTTTATATAGGCTATGATTTAGCCTATTAAATAAACCACAGGGCCAACTTACTTAACAAGTCAGTATTTGTGATAAGTAAGTTATATTTAGTCTACTGTTAACATATTGAGAAATACAGTAAAACCTCTCATATCCGGATCAATGGTGGCAACCCCCCGATCCGGAAAACGAAAAATCCGATATGGGAGGGGTCACGGTATTCTATAGGCCTATACCATATGAGGGGCTATGTAATGATGTAGCCTACGTTTGTACTACATAGACCTAATCACAACAATTTCAATTAGGTATGATTGTTTTAAGTAAATAAGTTACACTTATTAAAGATTTTAATTATATTTGAATAGGAATATAGAACTGTAGTCTACGTACAATTTAGTTAGACCTACATGCCTTTATGTACAGTTCCTTAATACTGTACATAGGGTACATATCTAGGTAAATAGACTTAATTAGGCATAGCCTATCAGTTTTGGTAAAAGAAATTAGTGGTTAGTTTGTTACTTTGATGAAATATCCCTCCGCCTTCGAAAGAATAGAGGATAGGCTGATGTTGCTTCGTCTTGGACGTACTCAATCAGCTGGTCAAATACCTGGAAAGCTGGGATGGCCCGACGGCAAGGCGCCTTTCGGAATAAAGATGCTAACTTTATTTTCATATTAGGCCTATGTCTGGATATCGGGGTTCCGGATATGAGAAGGTCTATATGAGAGGTTCTTCTGTTATATTTTAACTTAGGTTACTGCTACACAGTGGTTAAGAGTGATAAAATCTCCTATTCAAGTTACCTGACACAGTAGCCGAGCCCGCTGGTCAGCAATTTCTCATTACGTAAGAAAAAATGTAAAGATTATTTTGCCGATGTAGGCTATAATAACAAATGCTAGTTATATGTGTTTAATTAACTGAATTTATATTTATATTACATTGTCAACAATATTTAGTTATAATAGACTTTTTATGTTTTATTATTTGATTTAAAAACAAACTATTGAACGAAATAAAAGTAGGCCTAATTTATAGTCTATAGACTGCACGGTACTTAGGCCTATGTATTATACGGAGGCCAATATATTTAGATGTTATTTTGCAAAAAACGTAAAAACACTAAATATTTATTCAGGGCAGACTGTATCTGACTTTCTGTGAAAATTTCTTGCCATTATTAGAATCGGTTCTGGTTTTCGGCCTCCCAAAAAAGCGATTTTAGCGAGAAATGAGTTGAACCCATCGCCGCCAGTCGCAGTCACTCCCAATCGCCACATACTATAGGCCTATATTTCGGCTTTACTTCGATGCCTCTTGTTCCTCTATTTAGCGTCTCCCCACATCCGATTCATAATGTAACAGGGAAGTAATAGTAACATATTTATGATAACCTAACCTAACCTAACCTAACCACCATAGCGTGAGGTATAATAAGTGGCTTCCGTATAACACGTACCGTCTGTACTTTATTTGTACATGAACTCGATTCGGTTTTTCAAAGCAAACTTATGGATCAAAGTATTACAAATGTCTTCACCAGTTCTGATTTTGTCAAGAGTTTCTTTTCGGTATGTAGTAACGACAGATTGCTCGTCCGTTCTTCTCCTTGTATGGATCTTTTGTAGAGTATGCGTGAATTCTTTAAAGTGCCGTTAACACGTCTATCCACCCATGCATTGGTTGTCGATGTCGTGTAGATAAGCTTTCATAGAAAGCGTTTTTTTTTTTTTTTTTTTGTAAATATTTTTCTTGTGAAAACTCTATTAACGTCTGAGGATTTGTGTCTTGGAAAGTAACAGTTTCATATAGCCTATCACACTCAGTTCTATTTCAAGTAGGCTATTTGTTGCTCAAAACTTAAATAAAATTTATGTACCTGAGACAATAAAATCTCTGAGTAGGATTTTGCTTCAGAAGAAGCCTTAATATTTGTGGCTTTAAAAATTAAACAACTGCAAATTTTCTAATGACTAGAAGCGTCCTTTTATGCAGCCTAAAAACTATCAATAAATAACTTCGTACAGCCTAAGTCTTCGACTAGATGTTGCTAGACGTGACCGATGCCGACTGCCGAGGAAAACCAGATAGAACCTAGCACACAATAGATTACTTTCAGAGAGATAGCCTAACTTGCTATTGTTTTAACACTTAGGGAATACTGGGTGGTGTGGGTGGGAGAGGTGTTGTATAGTAAGGCAGTAGTAGCACTGAATTAGATACGCCAACAGTGGATCCATTCATGTTACTTCCCGTCTTCCTTTCGACCAATTATGGACGATTATTGTATCTTATGATTTTACTTTTTCATGTTCTTAAAAATTATATGGCCTATATTTCAATTAAAAAAATTGATTACGTTACAAAAAATGTAACGATTATTCTGCGGATAATAAGTTTACATCTATAGATTACCAAACGTCTCGCCTCTACTTCTATGAATCAATATTCTTAAGGACTACTATATAATAGGCCATATTGTATAAACAATTTGATCATTTCTGAATTTAGGCCTATAGGAAATTGCATTTTCAAATGTTTTAAACATAACCTCCAAATAACCTCTAAGCAAAGTTAAATCAGATGTTGACCTTTATATATGTTTAACATGTATAGCTTTGGGGAATCGTCGTGACAATTCTCTAAAGATAGAAAAGAAAGAGCTCCGTCCTTGTATAAAAGTTACAGACATAGAGACGGGTAAATTATTAGGCATTCTTGTTAAAATCCCTTAGTGACGTCGTTACTGGTTACCGGTTAACTACTGCATTAAGATTTGTAGTCTATATGTTGTGTCATAAGAAGGTGAATTTTAAAAATATATTTAATTTGAGAGCATTTAAAGTCATGTCTAGAGTTATGGTAGCGGTGTCACGACACAAGATGCTCTGGTGTGACGTCAGTCGGCAGCCAATTGGCTTCATGGCATTGTAATAATCGCTGCAACTGCTAACGAGCCAGTTATAGAATGACTGGTATCGTTACGATGTCCATTAATCTGTGCAGCGTCACACCTGCTAAAGGCAAAGTAATTGCACTAGAATAAATTCATCTAATATATGGCAAGGTGAAACCATATCCTCAAGATGCGAACTGCTGAAGGATTCCTAAAGATATAGGCCTATTAGGCCTAGGCTTAGTGTTGAAAACGTTTAAAGTACACTACACACTAAGTAAATAAGCGCCTATCACTGAGATATTTTATAGCAGCAATAATATGTAGGGCCTAAGCTAATCCCAATTCGTATAGGTTCCTCGCTAATAATAGGGCCTAATGTAAAAATGCTTATAGACTAGGCCTAACTTTACATTATCGCATGCTATTCAGATATATGCCTACTAAACAAACATGCAAAACGACAGTTGAACTATTTAATACATAGGCCTAAGGTCGTAAGCTGTCAAAAAACTAATCAAAATAATTAAATTACAATTGAAGCAGTTTCTTTTTTATTCTCTTTGGACATTCAATAGATCTGATAAGATGGTTACAAGACTTTAGCAAAAGTCACGCCCCATCAGCGGTGTTTTCCTTATAGGCTTCTTTGCAACATAATTTACGGATGTAGCTTTTCTTTCTAGCATATTCTTGAGAGAATTAACCTACTTATCTTAGAGGATTATCTATTTGCATTAGCGTGAAATAATTTAACGTCAGCGTTTCTAAAGTAGGGTTTTTAATGCTTCGATGTCCTACCTGTAAAGGGTTATTTGAAATGTCTCCTCTTTTGTCTAGGTATTCCCTCTTCCCAGAAATACAACGCTTGATATAGGCCCTACTAGTGTTTTTAAAACAAAAAACCATGATATATGTTTAACTACGATATGTAAGAACGAAAAAAACAAGTAAAGGGTTATCTGAAATGTCCCCTTCTTTGCCTAGGTATTCGATCTTCCCAGAAATACAACGCTTGATATAGGCCCTACTAGTGTTTTTAAAACAAAAAACCATGATATATGTTTAACTACGATATCAAAGAACGAAAAAAACAAAATTAATTAAAAGAAACGTAGCTTATTTGTATATTACAAACAAATAAGAAAACACACGCACACACACATAACCTATAGGCCTATACCTATATATTTATATAGGCCTATATATATATATATATATATATATATATATATATATATATATATATATATAATAAATTTAAAATATTTCAAAAGCGAGAATACTTTTAATACATATTATTCAAAGCTTTTCGCCGATGAAACAGTACCAGCATCTTCAGGAAAAATAATTGAAGGAGACATAATTATTTTTCCTGAAGATGCTGGTACTGTTTTATCGGCGAATAAAGCTTTGAATAATATACGTAACTTGTTTTTGAAATATTTTTAATATATTAACTATATTACAAGAAAACATATCACCATATTTAATATATTTAATATATATATATATAGTCTATATATATATATATATATATATATATATATATATATATATATATATATATATATATAAGGATGTAGCCTTTAAATGAAGATTTAATTAACTCTTTCTAATAGTTGTGTTAAACAACAACAAATTCTAAATGTACAGGCTAATTCTAATAAATACAGGCTAAGATGTTATCTACCTATATAGAACTATAGGATAATGTGGAGGTTTAAGTCACAGCGGTTTTAAATATTAGACCCTACTTGCTAGTGACTGCCACCTAGTATTAGATAGAGATTTTATAGGTCAAGTTTTAAAATGTTATTAGGCCTATTTGACTTTTAAATAGTTCAGATTTTAATAGTCCGCTCAATTTACTGGTTTTATTTGAAAACCTTGACCCAACCTAGTATTAAGTTTATATTCCTCGTGTTTTGGATAAAAGTAAGTTTGGTGTCCGTGATCATGCGCAGCTGTGGCTTTAAAAATTAATGCTGAGATAATGAGTCTAATAGAATAGCCCCAATAGCAGCGTAGAATATGAATAGATAATGATAAATAGCCCACGCCGCTTGTGGTCGTGACTAACCAATGACATCAAGTAGGCTACACAACAGTCGTAAGGTGTGTATTTCCTTTTTATTTCTTCCATTGTCAACTGTAGGCTATTCCCGATATACTTGATCGCGTATAAAAACAACAGATTTTCAGCTAAAAGTCTCAGTATTGTTCAGTTTACAAATTTTCTACAGAATTTTGTAATTTGGTAATTTTGTTATTTTACCTAGAGTTTGTATTCTACCATATACAGTATGGCGGGAAAAACTGTGTTTTCTATATCTTCGTAAGTTACTAACGTTTATAATCGCGGGGATGGATGCGTGAAGAAGTGTTTCCGAGCGCCTAAAAAACTTGCTAGATGTCGCTGTATGGATTGCTACAGCATGGGATGTAATCAGGCCGATAACACTAGGTAAATGATGGCAAAAACTATTGCATCATAAGACAATGAGATGATTGAAAACAAACGGAAAACCTTGTTAGTAGAACAAATGAAGAAATTGTCGAACTTCTCAGAAAAATTCCTTTGTAAAGACATAAACTGTGTTGGCGTTAATGTAGGCCTACATGTGAATGTACAGTGCAGTATTAAGGAACTGTACAAACAGGCATGTAACTAAACTGTACAAACAGGCATGTAACTAAACTGTACAAACAGGCATGTAACTAAACTGTACAAACAGGCATGTAACTAAACTGTACAAACAGGCATGTAACTAAACTGTACAAACAGGCATGTAACTAAACTGTACAAACAGGCATGTAACTAAACTGTACAAACAGGCATGTAACTAAACTGTACAAACAGGCATGTAACTAAACTGTACAAACAGGCATGTAACTAAACTGTACAAACAGGCATGTAACTAAATAGTACCTACAGTTCTATATTGCTAATAAAATACAATTAAAATCTTCAATAAGTGCAACTTATTTACTTAAAACAATCATACACCTACTTCCAATTGTAATAGTTTTGATTATGTAGTATAAACGTACATTACATAACCCCTCCCATATCAGGATTTTTAATTATCGGGAATACATTGATCCGGATATGAGAGGTTTTACTGTATGTAGGATAGAAGTCACCCTTTGACTTCTATCGCACAGCGGCGAGGGTTTCGACTTTCGAGATTGTTCGAGATGAGACTGCGAGAAAGAGTTGATGGGGGCAATGATACCCAATCAAATTTTAGGGGTGTCTATAAGACAATCCATTCAAAATTTGGAAGGATTTTTCACCGCCAAAATCGTCCCTACATTAATTGGCTAGAAAACATCTGCCAGTTGTTAGAACATCCGTCCAAGCAGAGAGGCTCTCTATAAAGCTGGCGAGGTTTCATCGGAGAAAGGAGCAGACTAAACTGCAACCATGCTAATTGCTGATATTCGTAGAAGAGAATTTTGACGAAATAATTTTCATTTTGTAAGGAAATAAAAAAAATGTATAGCCTATATTTGTAAATGTCAATTTTAATTTTTAATTCCTTAAAAATGTAGCCTATTTTTTACACATACAAACATTTAATCAATTTTTCTTCATTTGATTCAGTCATTTACTCAATCAGTGTTCTACTTCCATTACTAACATTACATTTCCCTTTATAACAAAAGACACATTTTTTAAATGGTATTGTACAGATGCATTGCTTGATTTCAACTATAATATCTAGATATCGATATTCACCGGTAGTTTAGTTGATAATATAGAATATAGATATTTTCTTTTCGATGTCCCAACTCCAATGGGCAACAATGATTAATGTTTTTCTCTTTTTAATATAATTTGGAGTAACTTGACTTAACAGGCGATCGAACTTTAACTCGTATTTACATAACAAATGAGATCACAATATTTGCTACGCTGGATACAATAACTACCACTTATTTGGACGTTTTTAAACGAGATGGACAAGAATGCTTAGTTAATTATTTTCTTTAATAATCTGGACTAACTTGACTTTACAGACGATCACAAATTAACTCGTAGACTACATACAAAATGAGACACAATAGGCTCTATGTTAGCCCCACGCTGGATACAATAGCTATTTCTTATTATGCACGATATTACTGGAGATGGAAAGGAATCTGTAATGATTGTTTAATAATTTGGACTAACTTGACATAATGGGCAATCGGAGTTAAAATCTCATTTACCAAATGAGAACTCAATAAATGTTTTGCTCGGTACAATAACTACATCATTTTTGCACAATAATAAACGATATGGGCAGGAATGCCTTATGTTTTATATTAATTGGGACTATCTTGACTTAAATGGCTATCGTACTTCAACTCACACATACCAAATGAGACAAGAATGTAGCCTGTGCTATAATGGATATAATAAGTACCTTAGGCTATATATTGCACGATATTACAGGAGATGGGCAGGAATGTCTTGTAATAAAAGACTAACTTGACATAAATGGCTATCGTACCTCAACTCACACATACCAAATGAGATAAAAATGTAGCCTGTGCCCTGATGGAAACAATAAGTACCTCATATATTTCACGATATTACAAGAGATGGGCAGGAACGTCTTTTAACAATTAGGTCTAACTTGACTTAAAAGGCTATCGTACTTCAACTCACAGATACCAAATGAGATAATATCGTAACCTGTGGTATAATGGAAATAATAAGTACCTCATATATTGCACGATATTACAAGAGATGGGCAGGGTTGTCTTATAATAATTTGAACTGACTTGAGTTAAATGGCAATCGTACTTCACTCACACATGCCAGATGAGGTAATATCGTAACCTGTGCTATTATAGAAACAACAAGTACCTCATATATTGCACGGTATTACAAGATATGGGGAGGAACGTCATTTGATAATTAGATCTAACTTGTCTTAAAAAGCTATCGTACTTCAACTCAGACATACCAAATGAGATAATATCGTAACCTGTGCTATAATGGAAATAATAAGTACCTCATATATTGCACGATATTACAAGAGATGGGCAGGGTTGTCTTATAATAATTTGAACTGACTTGAGTTAAATGGCAATCGTACTTCACTCACACATGCCAGATGAGGTAATATCGTAACCTGTGCTATTATAGAAACAACAAGTACCTCATATATTGCACGATATTACAAGAGTTGGGCAATGTTGTCTTATAATAATTTGAACTGACTTGACTTCAATGGCTATCGTACGTAAACTCACACATACCAAATGAGATAATATCGTAACCTGTGCTATAATGGAAACAATAAATACCTCATATATTGCACGATATTACAAGAGATGTTCAGGGTTGTCTTATAATAATTTCAACTGACTTGACATAAATAGCTATCGTACTTCAACTCACACACACCAAATGAGATAATATCGTAACCTGTGCTATAATGGAAACAATAACTACCTCATATATTGCACGATATTACAAGATATGGGAAGGAACGTCATTTAATAATTAGATCTAACTTGTGTTAAAAAGCTATCGTACTTCAACTCAAACATACCAAATGAGATAATATCGTAACCTGTGCTATAATGGAAACAACAAGGACCTCATATATTGCACGATATTACAAGAGATGGGCAGGGTTGTCTTATAATAATTTGAGCTGACTTGACTTAAATGGCTAACGTACTTCAACTCAAATGAGATAATATCGTAACCTGTGCTATAATGGAAATATTAAGTACCTCATATATTGCACGATATTACAAGATATGGGGAGGAACGTCATTTAATAATTAGATCTAACTTGTTTTAAAAAGCTATCGTACTTCAACACAAACATACCAAATGAGATAATATCGTAACCTGTGCTATAATGGAAACAAAGGGTACCTCTTATATTGCACGATATTACAAGAGATGAGCAGGGTTGTCTTATAATAATTTGAACTGACTTGACTTAAATGGCTATCGTACTTCAACTCACACACACCAAATGAGATAATATCGTAACCTGTGCTATAATGGAAAAAATAAGTACCTTATATATTGCACGATATTACAAGAGTTGGGCACGGTTGTCTTATAATAATTTGAACTGACTTGACTTAAATGGCAATCGTACTTCACTCACACATGCCAGATGAGGTAATATCGTAACCTGTGCTATTATAGAAACAACAAGTACCTCATATATTGCACGATATTACAAGAGATGGGCAGGGTTGTCTTATAATAATTTGAACTGACTAGATTTAAATAGCTATCGTACTTCAACTCAGACATACCAAATGAGATAATATCGTAACCTGTGCTATAATGGAAACCATAACTACCTCATATATTGCACGATCCTGTGCTATAATGGAAACCATAACTACCTCATATATTGCACGATATTACAAGAGATGGGCAGGGTTGTCTTATAATAATTTGAACTGACTTGACTTAAATGGCAATCGTACTTCAACCCACACATGTCAGATAAGGTAATATCGTAACCTGTGCTATAATGGAAACAAAGGGTACCTCTTATATTGCACGATATTACAAGAGATGGGCAGGGTTGTCTTATAATAATTTGAACTGACTTGATTTTAATGGCTATCGTACTTAAACTCACACATACCAAATGAGATAATATCGTAACCTATGCTATAATGGAAACAATAAGTACCTCATATATTGCACGATATTACAAGAGATGTTCAGGGTTGTCTTATAATAATTTGAACTGACTTGACTTAAATGGCTGACGTACTTCAACTCAAATGAGATAATATCATAACCTGTGCTATAATGGAAACAATAAGTATCTCATATATTGCACGATATTACAAGAGATGGGCAGGATTGTCTTATAATAATTTGAACTGACTTGACTTAAATGGCAATCGTACTTCAACTCACACATGCCAGATGAGGTAATATCGTAACCTGTGCTATTATAGAAACAACAAGTACCTCATATATTGCACGATATTACAAGAGATGGGCAGGGTTGTCTTATAATAATTTGAACTGACTTGAGTTAAATGGCAATCGTACTTCACTCACACATGCCAGATGAGGTAATATCGTAACCTGTGCTATTATAGAAACAACAAGTACCTCATATATTGCACGATATTACAAGAGATGGGCAGGGTTGTCTTATAATAATTTGAACTGACTAGATTTAAATAGCTATCGTACTTCAACTCACACATACCAAATGAAATAATATCGTAACCTGTGCTATAATGGAAACCATAACTACCTCATATATTGCACGATCCTGTGCTATAATGGAAACCATAACTACCTCATATATTGCACGATATTACAAGAGATGGGCAGGGTTGTCTTATAATAATTTGAACTGCCTTGACTTAAATGGCAATCGTACTTCAACTCACACATGCCAGATGAGGTAATATCGTAACCTGTGCTATAATGGAAACAAAGGGTACCTATTATATTGCACGATATTACAAGAGATGGGCAGGGTTGTCTTATAATAATTTGAACTGACTTGATTTTAATGGCAATCGTACTTAAACTCACACATACCAAATGAGATAATATCGTAACCTATGCTATAATGGAAACAATAAGTACCTCATATATTGCACGATATTACAAGAGATGTTCAGGGTTGTCTTATAATAATTTGAACTGACTTGACTTAAATGGCTAACGTACTTCAACTCAAATGAGATAATATCATAACCTGTGCTATAATGGAAACAATAAGTATCTCATATATTGCACGATATTACAAGAGATGGGCAGGGTTGTCTTATAATAATTTGAACTGACCTGAGTTAAATGGCAATCGTACTTCACTCACACATGCCAGATGAGGTAATATCGTAACCTGTGCTATTTTAGAAACAACAAGTACCTCATATATTGCACGATATTACAAGAGATGGGCAGGGTTGTCTTATAATAATTTGAACTGACTAGATTTAAATAGCTATTGTACTTCAACTCACACATACCAAATGAGATAATATCGTAACCTGTGCTATAATGGAAACCATAACTACCTCATATATTGCACGATATTACAAGAGATGGGCAGGGTTGTCTTATAATAATTTGAACTGACTTGACTTAAATGGCTATCGTACTTCAACTCACACATGCCAGATGAGGTAATATCGTAACCTGTGCTATAATGGAAACAAAGGGTACCTCTTATATTGCACGATATTACAAGAGATGGGCAGGGTTGTCTTATAATAATTTGAGCTGACTTGACTTAAATGGCTAACGTACTTCCACTCTAATGAGATAATATCGTAACCTGTGCTATAATGGAAATAATAAGTACCTCATATATTGCACGATATTACAAGAGATGGACAGGGTTGTCTTATAATAATTTGAACTGACTTGACTTAAATGGCTATCGTACTTTAACTCACACATGCCAGTTGAGATAATATCGTAGTCTGTGCTATAATCGAAACAATAAGTACCTTATATATTGCACGATAATACAGGAGATGTGCAGGAATCTCTTATAATAATTTGAACTAACTTGACTTAAATGGTTATCGTACCTCAAGTCACACATATCAATTGAGATAATAATGTAGATTGTGGTATGATGAAAGCAATAAGGACCTCATATTTTCCATGATATTACAGTAGATGGGGAGGTACGTCTAATAATAAATAGGTGTAACTTGACCTAAAGGACTATCGTACTTCAACTTGCACATACCAAATGAGATTATAGTGTAGCCTGTGCTTCGATGGATACAAAGGGTACCTCATAAATTCCACGATATTACAGTAGATGGAAAGGTACGTCTAATAATAATTAGGTCTAACTTGACCTAAATGACTATCGTACTTTAACTTGCACATACCAAATGAGATAATAGTGTAGCCTGTGCTACGATGGATACAGTAAGTGCCTCATATATTGCACGATATTACAGTAGATGAGGAGGTACGTCTAATAATAAATAGGTCTAACTTGACCTAAAGGACTATCGTACTTCATTTTGCACATACCAAATGAGATAATAGTGTAACTTCTGCTATAATGGAAACAATAAGTACCTCATAAATTCCACGATATTACAATAGATGGGGAGGTACGTCTAATAATAATTAGGTCTAACTTGACCTAAAGGACTATCGTACTTCAACTTGCACATACCAAATGAGATAATAGTGTAGCCTGTGCTACGATGGATACAATAAGTACCTCATAAATTTCACGATATTACAGTAGATGGGAAGCTACGTCTAATAATAATTAGGTCTAACTTGACCTAAAGGACTATCGTACTTCAACTTGCACATACCAAATGAGATAATAGTGTAGTCTGTGCTACGATGGATACAATAAGTACCTCATAAATTCCACGATATTACAGTAGATGGGAAGGTACGTCTAATAATAATTAGGTATAACTTGACCTAAAGGACTATCGTACTTCAACTTGCACATACCAAATGAGATAATAGTGTAGCCTGTGCTACGATGGATTCAATAAGTACCTCATATATTGCACGATATTACAGTAGATGGGGAGGAATGTCTTATAGTAATTTGAACTGACTTCACTTAAATGGCGATCGTACTTCAACTTGCACATACCAAATGAGATAATGGTGTAGCCTGTGCTACGATGGATGCAATAAGTATCTCATATATTGCACGATATTACAGTAGATGGGGATGTACGTCTAATAATAATTAGGTCTAACTTGACCTAAAGGACTATCGTACTTCAACTTGCACATACCAAATGAGATAATGGTGTAGCCTGTGCTACGATGGATGCAATAAGTACCTCATATATTGCACGATATTACAGTAGATGGGGAGGTACGTCTAATAATAATTAGGTCTAATTTGACCTAAAGGACTATCGTACTTCAACTTGCACATACCAAATGAGATAATGGTGTAGCCTGTGCTACGATGGATGCAATAAGTACCTCATATATTGCACGATATTACAGTAGATGGGGAGGAATGTCTTATAGTAATTTGAACTGACTTCACTTAAATGGCGATCGTACTTCAACTTGCACATACCAAATGAGATAATGGTGTAGCCTGTGCTACGATGGATGCAATAAGTATCTCATATATTGCACGATATTACAGTAGATGGGGATGTACGTCTAATAATAATTAGGTCTAACTTGACCTAAAGGACTATCGTACTTCAACTTGCACATACCAAATGAGATAATGGTGTAGCCTGTGCTACGATGGATGCAATAAGTACCTCATATATTGCACGATATTACAGTAGATGGGGAGGTACGTCTAATAATAATTAGGTCTAACTTGACCTAAAGGACTATCGTACTTCAACTTGCACATACCAAATGAGATAATGGTGTAGCCTGTGCTACGATGGATGCAATAAGTACCTCATATATTGCACGATATTACAGTAGATGGGGAGGTACGTCTAATAATAATTAGGTCTAATTTGACCTAAAGGACTATCGTACTTCAACTTGCACATACCAAATGAGATAATGGTGTAGCCTGTGCTACGATGGATGCAATAAGTACCTCATATATTGCACGATATTACAGTAGATGGGGAGGAATGTCTTATAGTAATTTGAACTGACTTCACTTAAATGGCGATCGTACCTAAACTCACAATGACCAATTGAGATAAAATTGTTTGTTGCGCTGGATACAATAACTATAGCCTATAATATGCCTACTTTGTATCAACTTATCTTAATAGGTGATCGCACTTTAACTAGTACATGCCAAATGAGAACTCTAAATGTTCTCCTGGATACGATAACTACATCATTTTTGAAAGAAAATACATGAGATGGACAGGAATGCCTAATGGTTTTTGTTATAATTTAGACCAACTTGACTTAACAGGTTTTAGCATATTAACTTTTACTTACCAAATGAAGGACCAAAGTATGTATATCTGCATACACTATCTCTTATTCTACGCGTTATTACATGAGATGGACAGTAGGCCTAATGGCTAATGTTTTGTTTTTTTAATATTTTGTATCAACTAATCTTAACATATGATAGTACTTTAACTCGTACATGCCAAATGAGAAATCAATAAATGTTAGTCTGTGTTCAACAACTTATCTTGTACGAAAATATTCATATATTTTGTATTCATGATGAATAGGTTTCGATCGTTTACGTAATTTGGACAAACGTGACTTAAATGGAAATCGTACTTCAACTCACACATACCAAATGAGATAATATTGTAGCCTATGCTATGATGGATACAATAAGTAGACTACCTCATATTTTGCACGATATTACAGGAGAATGGCAGGAATGTCTTATAATAATAAGGAATAACTTGACCTAAATGGCTACCGTACTTCAACTCACGCAAGCCTACCAAATGAGATAACAATGTATGTTGCGCTGTATAAAAGAAATACCTCATATTTTGCACGATATTACACAAAATGTGCAGGAATGACTTATCTTTTATAATAATTTGGATTAACTTGACTTAAATGGCTATCGTACTTGAACTCACGTAAGCCTACCAAATGAGATAACAATGTATGTTGCACTGTATAAAAGAAATACCTCATATTTTGCACGATATTACAGGAGATTTACATTAATGGCTTATGTTTTACCCTAAAGTAATATGGACTAACTTGACTTAAAAAAAGATCGTACATTAACTAGTACATAACAAATCAGAGCACAATAACAATCAGAGCACTTATCTATAGGCCTAAGTTATGCAAAACAGCATACAACAATTATTTATTTTTTTTCAAGATATTGCACACCTAAAGTTTTTTTAATAGTATTTTAGACTATCGACCTAACATGTGACTTAACTTTGACTCGCATTTACCAAATGATAACACATCAAATGTTAGGTTTCATATAGACTAATAATATTTCCTATATTTCATGATATTACACGAGATGGAAAGGAATTCATAATGTTTTTAAAATAATGTGAACTAGCTTGACCTAAGAGACGATCGCACTTTAACTTGGACATACCTAACAGTTAGTCACTTGGACTTAGATGGGAATTACACATCAACTCTTACAAACTGCTTACTTCGTTATATGTACAGTGTTTCTCTTTATATTTCATCAGTTATATTTAAATAAATCGAAGCCCTGATTGTGCCTTTCTACCACTGCTTTTTTGTATAATATGCTCTGACGTCAGTAGTATACGTGCCATTACTGGCCATATCTGGAAATTACGTTCTGTATTTGGAACTAATAACCTTCTCTGGAATGTTTACAGTATGTTTCATATATATATTATGCCTATAGGTCTGCGTAACTGAAAATCGGAAATGTATTTCATATTTTTAAATGATTATTTAACTTTTACAAGGCAAAAATGAATTTTAGACTAACTGAATGTAGATCTACTTTACTGGTTAAAAGCATCGACAACCAGAGCATGATGGTCAGTTGGATCGCCAACCTTCGACGGGAGATAACTGTTTAAGAAGCGAAATGAATACAGACTAAGAGAGGAAAGATTTTCAGTTTTATTAAGTTCAGGATGAAACCGATAATATCTCCTACTCGGTGCGGTTGACTACACATGAAGTAAAGAGGTCGGACAGTATTGACGTTACATGTGAAACTTGCTTAACGTAACCTAAATATTGATCACAGAAAAAAATACACAAACCAACATTTTTTTTCATTTTTTACAAGTCATTACAAAAGTTGTATGTGATTAAGGTAAAAAACCTGAAATACAAATTTCCTATCAAATTAAATAGAGTTTTTAGATTTAGTAATAGATAGTTCATAGATACTTACTTTTAGTTCTAGGGAAACCTCTAATGTAAGGTTTTAAATGTGTGTGTGTGTGCGTGTGTGTGTGTGTGTCAGTGTGTGTGTGCTCGCGGGTGTTTGTGCCACTATTATTTTCCTACCTTACATCATTTTTCTCAGAAATTAATTCTCTATACGTTTTGTTAAAAATTTTACCTACCTAATTGTTAATCATTCAACCAAATTAATATAGGATCTACTTAAAACCTAAACTTAATCTGTTTTTTAAGACCTTTGTTTGCGTATTTCGTCATATATATTGAAGATTATTGTAGTTACAGATCTAGGGCCTGTTCTATTCACTTTGTTAGTTCATTAACCCTAAATTTTATACCTTCAACATCGCATCAAAATATAATATGGTTTCATTGGAACGGGGAAACAAATTTTGGCGAAATATTTCAATGGCTATAACTCGTTAACGAAGCTTTTCATCACTATGTTTACTAAACAGTTTCCATTATTTTCACTTTAGCAACACGTCTTGAACGTTTCCTCGTTTATTCTGGGACAGCTAAAGTAACTAGCAAGAAACTAGAAAGTACCCAGAACACAAAATATATCTAGTTATTTAATGTAAATCAACGCCTTTTCAGTAGTTTACAGTTTCTTTGTGGCCACTCTCAAGGCAAAAGGCAATAACATTATACACACACACACACACACACACACACACACACACACACACACACACACACACACACACACACACACACACACACACACACACACACACACACACACACACACACACACACACACACACACACACACACACACACACACACACACACACACACACACACACACACACACACACACACACACACACACACACACACACACACACACACACATATATATATATATATATATATATATATATATATATATATATATATATATATATATATATAAAGAACTAAGTCAAATTACAAATACAAGAATTATAATAATTATAATTCTTGTATTTGTAATTTGACTTAGTTCTTTATATATATATATAATTATTATAATTATTATAATTCTTGTATTTGTAATTTGACTTAGTTCTTTATTAATACACAAGAATACATATTGCGATATTTATTTATATATATATATATATATATATATATATATATATATATATATATATATATATATATGATATAGACTACCCTATTATGCAGACTAATAATAGGTTAAATCAAAGATTAATGGTTTTAATATTATTTCCCTTTCTTTAATGTAGTCTTTCTTTTCTCCTTTGTTTGTCTGTTTGTCTCTCTCTCTCACTGTCTGTCTGTCTATCTGTCGGTCTGTCTTTCTCTCTCTCTCTCTCTCTCTCTCTCTATATATATATATATATATATATATATAGAGAGAGAGAGAGAGAGAGAGAAAGACAGACCGATATATATATATATATATATATATATATATATATATATATATATATATAGAGAGAGAGAGAGAGAGAGAGAGAGAGAGTATGTATGAGATAATTATCATATAAAACTAAATGCCTGAAAAAGTCTACGAATATATAGAATCAAATAGGTAAATAGCTAGTTAAGTTAACCTAAGTTATGTATTTTCTTGTATCCTACTGTTTGTTAGAGGTTTTATGATTTTACCACACACAATATGTCACAATTATTTTGTTAGTTTAATAAAAATAATATTAGATGTTAGTACAACAAAAATATCTATTCAATTGATTTTAATAATCTGGATATTATTTAAATAATATGTTAAGAACATTTATAACAAGGCATGATTTTATTTTAAAATTTTAATTGTTTAAAATTTAATATTATTTTAGTTTTATAATTTTTATTTTCTAAAGGAAATTATTAAATATAATATTTTTATGACAGTAAAACCGGAATATATTTCCTTAAGAACAACGTTGGAAAGAAAAGTTAAAGACTTAATTAAATAGATTCCTGTGAAATTATTGAATACAATTTAGTAAATCTACTAATGTAGGTTAATTATTTGTATGCTATAATTTTGTAAATGAGTAAATAAATTATTTTAAATTAATTTATAACGTTTAAATGAGTAAAATTTATTTTTCAAAATTTCTTTACAGTTTTAACGTGCTTCACATTTTATAAAACCAAAAGCAAAATACTAAACAGTCAAACAGTTGCGTGCAAAGCCTATCTATTAAAGTTACAGGAAATGTAAACAGGTAGCAAATACCTTTAGGATGTCCTTCCGTCAAAGAGAGCGGCAGCAGATTGACCATTGATGTACAAAATCAACATTAAACTGTAATTGGAAGCCGTATAAATTAATGATGCAAAATCAACTTGTAAACAATAGGAGTCGAGTTCAAGAATCGATTTGGCTTCTGTGCCTAAATAATCACGCCATTTAAATCCGGTGTCAGTTGTCAAACATTTTATACCGGTTTAACTTGGCCGGTAATTAATTAGATTAAACATATCCTATCCGGGGTTCGTTAACCCGGCTGTAATTTGAATGAGAACGCTTTTTAAGTTTAAGGGGGAACTATTCATTACGACCACTTTAAAGTGTAACAATTAATGAGAGTTTTTATAAACAAAATAGGGATGTATCTTAAAGATGACATTAATATTCTTTTTTATAAAATCACTAACGCCAGCAATTAAATATAATGAAGACTAGGAAGAGCATCTGTGAGGTTCAAGACCTCACTAAAATACCTCCGAGGTTGCTTGGATATAGGAAGGTAAACATAAGGTGCCCATAAGGGGTTTTTTATAGACCTAATAAAAGTTTATGGCGGTAACTGAATTATTTGTTGTGCATTTTATATTTCATCTTGAGTGTATATCACGTAGTAGGTACGTAGGAAAAATACAATGGTTTTCAGGGAAGATTAACGTAGAGGTAAAGATTTTTTCTTAGTGCTAGAAGATGAAGAAATCAAGAAGATTTTGTCGCTGCCCTGAATTAGACTTGTAGATAGAAATCTAGATCATAGAGAGCCTGTCCCTCACCACTAAACCAGTTTCATTTCGATTACAACTAGCATTTCTGTGTTTTTAAGTGGAGAAACGAAAATACATTTTGATAAAAATTGCTTCCAAAGAAAGTATTCTTAGCACAATCTTACTGCCAGCACAAAATTTACCAACCAAATTAACTGAACATCGTGTTAGAACTTTTGATTGAAAAGTGCTTTCTTCATATTGATAGTAAATGTTTGTCGTATTTTACCTTCAACCGCAACGGATAAACTGCTTGAAATCTAATTTCTACAGGCCGAAATTGTATCCACAATAACCTATCAGTATATTACATGAGAAAACAAATTTAGTTTTGGCACTCTGCGTATTCGCGATAGTGATAACAAAATAGAGCAAATAATTTCGAAAAAGTTTCAACCAAAATCGCCAAAAAATATGAATTTATACATTTTTCGTTCAATTTCTACATCTCTATTTGAGGAATGTATTTAATAAAGACTAATATTTATTCTTGAATTTTGTAGTCCATTACTTTCGGTGAATACTATTAATCACTTAAACAATATTTATGACTATCGGAACTTTAAATTTTATAAATTTGTTAAAACTTACTGAGACAGAACGTTTTCGATCGCTATGTGCCGATCTTCATCAGTGTCTTTTAAAGGCAGGTTTACGATAGTATCAAAGAGTATGTGTGATTTGTATTGTGTTTGTTCGTTTAATATGTTTGTACTTTGTGTGTCTGTAAATTTCATATTGTTCTAGTGTGTTGAGATGTTGTCCTTTTTTGTTGATGTGTAGGATTTCTAGGTTATGGTAAATGTCTGTGTATTTGTGTCCTGTTTCTCTTATGTGATTGTAAAATGTTGAGTTGGTGTTCTGTTTGTGTTCCTCGACTCTTTGTTTAAAGCTGCGACCTGTCTGTCCAATGTAGAATTTGTTACATTCGTCGCAGTTCAGTTTGTATATGCCTGGTGCTTGTAGTTTATATTTGATGTTGGTGTTGTGTTGTATTTTGTATTGTAACTTGTTATTAGTTTTTTATGCTATTTTGTATCCTATTTTTTGAAATTTGCGGGCTATTTTGTTTGTTGTTTTGTTTATGTATGGTAATGTGATGTATTTGTTTTCCCTGTCTGTAGTGTTAATTTTAGTGTTTTTTTGAATTTTGTACGTGAAATTTGAATATTGTTTAAATGATTAATATTTATTGTAGTTAATAGTAGAATAATGTAGAAAAGAAACATTTATTAGATGTTTACTAAATACAAATTTTCTTAACAACAATTCAAATAGATTCATTAAAAAGTATAAGCCTAGCCTGCAAATGTTTTCCTTTAAAAATTTGGATTAGAATTACATAATGTATTGTTATCGTTGAATTGAATTATATTGAGTAGGCCTATAATGAATTGTATTGAATATATTTTACAAATAAATTTAAATAAATTAATATATTCATTAACTGATGAAATCTATTTAATAATAATCTACATGTAAAACAGCTGCTGTACAACATAACATTAACACAAAATCAGCTGTTACATGAAATCATATGTTGTAATGTAGGCCTATATTCTGTAAGGTATGCGTTTCAGAAATAGCGTGACGCGAAAGCAAAGATTTAATCTCATGATTTGGTCACTGCGCGTAAAGAAGTTATCACTTCAATAAAAATAAAAGAGGGTTTTTACAATATATAAGTTAACATCAAATATATAGACTAATCAGAAAATAACTAAATGTTTAATATAAATGAAATCCTTGACAGAAATTTCTTAATTAACAACACTAGATAAGTAAATAAAAAATGTGAAACGAGAAAAAATGTTAATCAGATCTCTGATGTAGAATACGAAGTAAAATTTTTACTAACAATTATTTCTCAATAAAACTGTTTCCTCGCTGTTTCTTTTGCAAATTTATTTGGATAATTACTTTTTTGTATTATTAATGTAAGTATGGTTTTGAGGGGAGTTTACTCCAGTTATGGCTCGCTGGTAAGCAAAAATGGTTTGCCGAGAGAGGATTGGCTGAAAGAGACTAAGAGAAAGGCAGAGTAGGATATCCTAAGCATCCTCATCTTGCATATGATTTCATATAACATCTGTTTTCCTCTTCCTGTACAGATGATTTTATAAATTTAAGTACAATGTTGCATATTTAGTAGCGCCTATAAACTATTCGCTGCAGTTAAATAGCCCTACATTCCATCAGTTATTAACTAAGTAGGCCTATATTAAATTGATTTTTTAATACAAGTCAAATGTATATGTTATTCTCTTTTACGATATAATGTTACAATAAATAATTATTTATTTTGTTGCTATTAGGTTTTGATACTTCTGTAATATGTTAGTTTAAAAAAATATCATTGCTTAATTTCAGTAAAATATAAAATCTAGCATGAAAGTATAAAAGTTATTGTATTAGACAGTGACTAAAGATGTATTTAAGGTTATGTGTTACTTGCTTTTTTAAAGTTTATGAAATTTATTTATAGGTTTATTAACTGTTTAAAAAATAATTTTAAACTGCCTTAAAATTGTGGACTCGTTTAAAGATTTATGTCTAAACAAATTCTATTAATTTCTAATTTTTCGTATAGTTGAATATCTTATTGGTATCGGTGGTAATGGTGAATATCCTTAGTAATGACTTTTAGGTCATATTTTAATATTTAATTAGATTATTGTAATTTCAGTTGAATATTATGGTAAAAAAAATAAGTTTCCACTTTTGCTTATGTTGTTAATGATACACATTTTACATTATAAGTTCGTATACAATCGAAAACCTTTAAACCGAAATTATTTGGAAGAGAGCGCAGTTGTTTTGTACTTACAAGTTGTAAGGATGTTGTGCAATGTTTGTGCAAAACTTATTCATTTTACGTTGACCGAGGTATTGGAAGAGAATATAAGGCTAGCGAGAGGTGTGATGTGTAATTTTATCCATCAGGTTCGTTGATTATGTTTACAGAAGCCCCTGATGTCTCGCTCTGTCCAACCTGATCACTCAGCATCCGGTCAGATGTAGCCTATCGGGTTACCAAATCACTCCACCGGTGTAATTAATTGAAGACAACCGCTTATCACTACAATTAATTAACTTCAGTCATCATCAGTTGTTACTTAGCAGTGTGATTAGTAAATTTGGATTCTGTTTTGTTTTAAAACTAAACTGTAAAAACAGTCGACTAATTAAAAAAATTAACAGTTGCAGGTTTATATCAAAACAAAAATTAAAGACTAATAACTTGTTAAAACACAATGTTTGATTCCCTATATTCACTTGGAGACAATTTGTATTAATTCGGTTATTGACTAAATAACATGTTAGGCTTAGATAACTAAAGGAACGTCCAAAATCTACAAGTAAAATGTAGATGTTCCTGGACTTTACAAACCAATATCTAAACAACAAAAACGTAACTATTTTTTGTCAAACCACTTCGAATTAAAAATATTTATAAAATTTAAACTTATAAACTGATTTAGTTTTGACTAAGTTTAAAGAAGTATTCGAGAAACCTTTTATAGCCTACCAATTTTGTAAATTGTGCCGTTTAAGCCCAAGTGACGTTTCTTGTTCTGTTAATGTAGGTGAAAAACCTTAGACTACTTAAAAGTGTAAAATGAATTACGTTGTTTTGGATAACGAAATACTTTAATATTAAAACCGCTAAGGGGAACTTTGAATTGTTAAAATTAGTCATAAATTTTGTTTTCAGAAATCTAGTAATTAATATTAGGCCTGCCCTTTTAAGGGCGAGAATTATATCTAAATGAACATATTAGGGCTATTTAAGTTACCCATATAATGGATAATATATTTCTGTAGTTACTGTCTGTTTTAATCTTCTCATTTCTGTAAATGTATTGTTTAGCGACAGGAAACAACAACTTTATTTATATCCAAATGCTGTTGGTTTTGTTAATATTTTTATTTCATTTAGTTTGTATCAAATAAAATCATGATTTATAAACAACACAAAAAAGTATGACCAAGATTAAACACAAGTGAGTATCAAACTATGCATAAACAATAGGCAAAGACAAATCGCTTACCTCAATATTTCTTTGGCACGACCAGGATTTTCTTGTATGATACAAATCCCGAAAATTGCGCTTTCTCCCTATACACATTTTACAAAATTTTAAGCTAGACAATTTTTATTAGATGATAAAAAGATTGATAAAATCCATAAAGGGAAATCATTATTTTATTTTAATTTAAATTTGCAGTGCTTAAACGTAAAACTTAAATTTAAAAATTAAGTTTTAAAACAGTGAATTTAAAACTTGTTTTGAATTATTCTCTGCAATTTGACAAATAAAATTGACAATTCGATCACTGAAAGAGAAGGCTCTGGTTTTTATAATTAAAGGGACTCGTATTTTTCGACTCACGTCGTGTATCGGGACGAGCTACTACTACTCGTACATCGGGAAAGTCACGATTACTGTCGCCGGGATGGCTACTCAAGGTATAAACATTGTCGTATCAGACAGAATATGTTTACACTAAAGTTCCATGTACAAAACACTTACAAACACACTTATCATTCACGCACATGTGACACTTTTACATCTCTTTGTGATAGAGTCAAAACAGTTTTCGAGTCAGCTTGTTATGTGGACAAGCTAAGCACGTGATGCTTGAGGATAAAGCCTTCCATCCATACATATTCCTTCCAAGTATTTCTCTTTAGTTTAACTATTACTCAATTAACGGATTAGTTTTATTCCAAAACTTGATGATCTTTTTTTGCGTCCTCTTTAAAAGTTATTTGACTCCCCCCCCCTGCACCAGTGGTCATTAAACGTTTTTAACCCATGGCTCCCTTGAAGTAAAAATATTTTGTGGCGACATTCCTGCAGAAAGTGGCCATTATGTTGATGGTAGTGAAGTTTTAAGTCAATGATTATCAATTATGTTTTCTTACTACTTAATACAGTAAAGGTAGGGTACATAACGATAAGTCTATATGTTTTAGGAAATTGTTTACACCGGGAAATAAGTCAATAGACATGGTTTAGACCAAGGTAATGGAGATGAGTCATCACAACAATTTTACCTTGTTACTATATGCTATTGAAACTAAATCAAAAGAGATATTTAATTTTCTTGATTAAACAATCAAAATTACTGAAAATAACCTTAGAAACACAAGAAAAACATAAGGAGTTAGATAAGTTTGACAGTATGAGCTAATGGAAAACAACTCAATATATCGATAAGCTATAGTAGACTACCGAAACCAAATTTAAAGTATCTACCGCCCCCAGGCCTAGTATTTGTGGCGGCCCGTTTTTAAGGAAAAATCTCAGAGCTTTTAAAATGTATATTACTGTATAAGAAGTAGAAACTGTATAAAACTTGCAGTTTTTGTGTTGTACATCTTGAGGTTTTTATAAAAATTACACTTGTCTGTATTATCTTGGTAAAAAACCACTACTTACTGATTTATTCAGCACCCAAATTGTAAATGACAAAACACACTCCTAATCAGACACTATATTTGAGCACTTAATTAACAACTACTCTATGAACAATAACACACCACAGAACAAACATACACCAAGAATCACACTAACACAACACACCTGAGCAACAGTCTTGTCAGTAATTCACAGCTTTGAAAACGCGCTGACCTAGCGCGAAACTCGTCTACTGGATAAATCAGTAAGTAGTGGTTTTTTTGCCAAGATAATACAAACAAGTGAAATACTGTATGTCTATTAGGTCGTAAAAAAATCTCTGGGCTCAAACTTACCTCAATGGTGAGCAGAGCTAATGTCAATCTGTCGTGTCTGATTGTCGATTTAAAAAATCTTAAAAGGTGCAGTTTGTGTTCGTTTGGGTGGATATCAATTGCATCAAAATGAAGCAAAACCTTATCAGTTACAGTCATGTTAGTTTTTCTTTCTCAGTATTGTCCCAGTAAGAGAGGCTTCAATTGCAAAGAATCATCTACCATAAGAAGATAAAAATCTCCGAGATACAACTCAATAATTCTGATGCACGTTTGGTAATTTCTGATTCTCTCAATATTTTAATGACCTCAACTAATCCAAGCCTATGGTTGAGCTGCGTCAATGAGCCTATGATTTTCCTTCGCGTCTCTGGTAGATCTGAGTCATGTTCTACACAACTGTCTATGAATTTACTGACAACTATGAAACTTGAACGAACAATAAGCACATAAAGTAGCAAACTCTACAAAAAGGAAACTAACCGAGTTTCGTTTACCATATCCTAAGTATATTTTTGATCACATGAAAAAGTAAATTTTATCATGCACTCTGCACTTTCAGACATGACGTGTCCAAGCCTATATATATTATCGTCTGAAAACACTCGAACACCCTCAGCCCACTCTATAAAACGACAAAGAAAGCACGACCGTGCATTTCATGACAAACAGAAACTAACCAATACGTTAGGTGAAATAAATTACAAAATAAGCTCACCAGTTGAAATTGGATGTCACAAAGTTATACACATTCTCACATAGCAGAATATAAGCATTCCTCATAACCTACAAGCAAAACTAGCGCACTCACCATACAGAAATACCTTTGTTGAACTCCTCATATCCACACAGCATAACTACACAAATATAACAACAAAGCTATGAAATTCGCAAACAATAAATAAATTTAAGATTCTGCACAACCGAATAATATGTAAATAAAAGTTAGAAACACTGTAAATTACTCCATTAGTAACATTAGTACGGAACACAAAACTAAAACCTACTACAACTTACGCTCGCTAATTTACACAATTACTCCTAAAATCTTATAAAATTAATATAGTTTGTACCCATTTTCCTTGGTCATAAAAATCCATAGCCAAATGATTATGTATTGATAAAGTTCCACTTCTCCCGAAAAGCATCATTATTTTACAATCAGAAATAGATTCTTCTATAGGCAAGGTTTACATGTTATTATATAAGTCAAAATATTTAAAAGATGTTAAAAAAATTAATATTCTTTCTATTACTAAGACGTCTTTAGAGAAAATATTTTTAGTATAGGCTCTACGGAATTGTAAAATACATTAGAATAAAATAAATACTAGACCTAGGCTAAAATGTTTTGTCTTTGACAATAAATAAACAGCAGAAATAATTTTTTGACATATATTTGCTATATCTACTATAATTTATAATTATATTATTAGTAAATAATATAGTTAATCATATTATAATTGTTAATAATTTATAATTAATTTAATTTGTTAATTATAATTAATTATAATATCGCACTAACTATATTTTATATAGTCGATTAGTGAGTACAATTAGTGAAAATATTTTAATTAAAATAACATAAACGCATTACCCTAATTCATGAATAATAATAATTACTCAAATTATAAAATTATATATCAAATCCTTATGTACGTTTAAATGATAATATTATCCCATTAGAGAATGTAAAGACATTGAAATAACAACAACAATCGAAAAAAATAATGCAAATACAGCCTAAGGTTGGGTGACGGGGGCAGAACCAAACCTGTTGTAACCAGTTATGACTTCGTAAATGTTTTGTAAGTAATAAACTAAGGAACACATACAAAATAAGGGCAACTGAAGTCATGAAAGTACAAAGGAACAATAATAAGCCATCTACAATATTATATAATATAAAAATATTAGCCTACTCGTTATTATCTAGGCTATAGGCCTATTTCAATAAATAGTAGGCCTATAAAGATTTAACGATAAGCCCTTACATGTTTTTATTAATTTATTATTAGATTAACCTTTAAAAAAACTAATTTTTTAAGTGTTGAATAGTTTTTTCGAATAAATATTAAGGCCTCATTCGGATGGATAACATAAAACAATGTAAAATATCTATACTAAATAGTTATTTGATCCAGTACAATATTTTTTTCGACGTTTCAGCCATTTACATTCTACGGTTTTTTTTCTAATTCTAAATAAAATAGATAAACAACAATAACGCCCCCTCTTTATATACTATAGGCCTATATAATTATACTTGTATATAAACAAACCTCAAACACTGCTCAGTCAACGCTTCACACTTTGTTTCAGCTGTTGACGATGTACGAATATCTTGAGAATATTAGTATGTCATTGATGAAAAACTTCGAGCAGATAGTTATATAAATTGTTTGGTATAGAGATGTATATACCTTTATATATATATATATATATATATATATATATATATATATATATATATATATAAATATAAAATACATTTTCTTGTATAATAATTTAAAACAACATAGGTTATTCAAATACCAAAAATCATTTTTCATTCCGGATGATGTTGGTACTGTTTACCAACGAAAAGCTTTGAATATAAATTAATAAATATTCTTGTATTTGAATAACCTATGTTGTTTTATATATATATATATATATATATATATATATATATATATATATATATATATATAATTATCACACGCATCCAGTATGTGATTCTAATAATCTGTGCAAAATAAAACCACTAGGCTATCAAAATGTATCAAAAACTAGTACAACCAAAAACAATAATAAGAAAAATCAGAAATAGATGTAACTTCATTAATAATTGTATCATAAAGAGTTGCCAAAACGTATAGCCTATTAAAATAAATGGGTTAAAATATATAGGCCTCTCTCTCTCTCTCTCTCTCTCTCTCTCTCTCTCTCTCCCTCTATATATATATATATATATATATATATATATATATATATATATATATATATATATATATGTATATATATATATAAAATAATGTTAAATAGTTAAATTACTTTATAAAGATATACTTACATTAAATTACTACATAGTATACAAATTATTAAAAAAAATACAATTTATAGATCAAATAGGCCTACTTGCCGTAACTTATATGTAACTATTTATATAGAGAGTGACAAATGTAAGGCAATGTTGGGAAAAGAGAACATTGAATTAAATTAAATAAGTAGTTATATAGGCCTAATCTTTTGCCGTTCCTCTGAGGGCTGATTACTTATTACTACCGAGGCTATAAATCAACAGATCTATTTTGCTTACTATAATAGTCTATAATATTATAATCGTAGTTGACATTTTTCCTTAATTTTACACTTTTAATAACAAATTCATTTTTTTCTGAATAATATGATCAGCCACCTCCTCATGTTTATCTTACGTAATGCCGTTTTTCGAGTGTAAAAATATTATAATTAAATGTATATTTATGAAATTAAAGACTATTTTTAAACAAGTCTACAAAAACTTGCAGATCCAATTTAGATGGGCCAATGATCGTAACAGAATTAACTCGGTCAAAAGTTCGTTGGGAAATGCTAACTGAATTAAATCAGATGCAGAACAAAGCCTAATCAGATAAACTTTATTTGGGGTTTCTCTTGTGACCAATCACGCAGCCTTTCTACCAAGCCTTTATCTTATTAGCAGTATTAACACTGTCGGACATGACACATACATGTCTGGTCATCCAATATTCAGTGACAGTCGTATGTCCAAGAAGCTATCATAAATTCAACATAAAGCAAAACCATGTAAGTCCCTTGTATAAACTTATATTGATTTTTACATTCTTCATTTCTTTTTCATTTTCATTTCAATTAAATTTGTTGTAGCATCTGTTTTAGCTAGTTTAATCCTTTCCACTTAATTATAAAAAGCAATATTTGTCCAGATGTTTTTTAATTGAAATAAATGGTAAATACATTTCAAAACTATAGGCATATACCTTTAGAAATACAATTATTTTGGTGCACAGACCTAGAGTTCAATATTGAACAAACGTTGCGTTTGTATTGAAAGTAACACCGTATCGCATTGCTCAAACATTACAATTCTATTCTGTATAAACTGCCTACGCTGATAGTTCTATAATACAATAAAAAACTCACAGTTTGTACAGTGAACGAAAGCTAAGTTTGTAATGTAAATAAGACAACACCTGCACGCAACAAAGGGTAATGTAGTTATTGCTTGTTTGAGTAATGGACTCAGATGAGAAAGTTCCTGAGTGGCTAAATGGTTACAAATAATTTTTGTACTAACAGAATAGGTTTTTTCTCATAGCTTAAGGGGATCAGAGTTATCGCTTACGAAGGGTTGTAAATGAAGCTACAAATCCCTCTATAGGGTCTTGACATCACTTGTTAAGGCGTGTATCTAAAATAGACCTTCTATCGGGGTTATACAGAATTGATCATCCATTACCTCTCCTTGTAAGAAGAAGAGTAAGCAAAGGTACAGGGTATCCATAACAAGATAAGAAAATAGTTAGGTCATGGGAGAGGATAGTGGTATTGCCATTAAGAAATAACTTTACCATAGTGAGGGCAGAATCACTTAACTGAAGTTAACCCCAATGAAGATAGGTGTCTGCATTGTAGGTAGGCCAAAAAGTCAAAATCGTCACATCAAAATGGAATAAAGAAAAAAAGTTATATTTTAGGTCCACTAAGTGCTGTGTAAAATATTAGCGCAAATATATTAGTCCTATATCTTTAGACTGCGCAAAAGGCTTGAAATTTGACATACTTGACATATTGGAAAAGCGAAGAAGACCCGGATTGCTTCGAACTGCAATTACTCTATTGACGGCTAGTTGACATATGTATTCACGACCGTCCTACTATCATATTTTCAGGGTGTGTGAAGTAGTCATTGTTTTGCAAACATTTGTTTACAACTCTCCTTAGGTCTTCTTCTAAGTAAGACGATGACTGACTTGTTTCCCAAAGATTGCTAACTACATCCTTTGATTTTGCATTACATTTTATAGTAAACCAGCTTGGTGCATAGACTTTCACCACGTACGCTTTCATTTCTTTAAGTGTGCTTGATGGGGATTCTGAAGCAATGTAAAGCCTCAACATCCAGTTGGCAGTCGTTAGCCATCTGTCATGATTTACCGTTCGTGTATTCCCATCTCCAAAGTCCGGAAGACATTCGCCACTAGAATCTATTCTGCACATGTCAAATAAATACTTCTGATCAGTACCGAGGTCTTCTTGTAGATCCGGAAAAAGTTCTTAAACAGGACTGTAGATAGGTTTAAATTGTAAAGGAGGCCTTTTGTAGCTTTTCCTACAGGGCCACTGTAAGCTCGAGGACCAGTGGTCACCCCAACCAGATGTTCAAATAAATGTCTGAGTCGTAACTCGTTCGTATCCAGTTGGCATATTATCCACTGAAGTGGTCTTCCTACCCTTTCTTCCAAGATTTTTACAACGCCGTTGTGTCTGGCAACCATCAAGTCCCACAGAAACAAGTTTAGTCAAAGTACTGGTTTTTTATGTCATTTACTCAAAAGTCCGTTAGCTATATCATCGCCTTTCTAGATAGAGGTTTTACATGACCTACATTTTGAACGAGGCTTTTGCCTAAGTGACAAATGGTCTTTTTGGGGTACTCGCCTGGGCTTTTTATCGTTTTCACTTGCCTCAATCTATAATGTTCGGTTGATCCCCTCAAAGTACAACGCTTTCAATGTATCTTTTCGCTGGATCATTCTCTTTCACACTTCACCTTATTTTTGTCCAATATTCCTGCTTGTGAAAACCCATCAAACATTTTTATAACCTTGAACGATGCTGACGCCAAAACTGTTGCAATTCGGTCCGGAAGTCCACCCCTATCGTAAGTTAAAGCAAATGAACTTACATTTAACCTATTTATCACATTGGTAGTTTTTTTTCAGACATGATTATTGGAATCAATTCTTGATTTGCGCAACTATTTTTTCGGATTCATGTTAATAATAAATGTAGGGCTCTTATTCACAGTGGACTGTGACTTTAGTTATATTACTTCTTTTTGTTGTGACACATATTCTTTACATTGGCACATGATACATCCTAACCTTAATTTAATCACTACTTGGTCACATCTCCTGTTTCACAAGTATCTTTAAATATTAATGTAATATTGTTGATTCTTTAAATGTACGCAAATTGTTAAAGATTTAGGCCATTTGCCTAAGGTTATTAACCTAGTATCCTTAGGTTAAGGATATTAACCTAAATAGTCTAAGGATATTAACTTATGGGTTTCATATTTTTTTCTACTTCCACGTACTTCTGCACTCAACTTTAAGCAGTAATGAGTTTTTATATTATACTTGGGGTTTGATGAAAAAATATTTGAAAAAGTCAAATTTCAAGCCTTCTGCGCAGTTTTAAAATATATCTTCGTGCTAGTATCTTACACAGTACTTAGAGGACCAAAAATACAACTTTTTTTACTTTACTGCATTTCGACACTGTCTGCCCGTTACATCCCTTTGTATAGCCAACTATAATGCACTGTAGATAGAACTAGGTATAACTAAGGAATGTAAATATTGATCCCGCCTACAAGTATTTTTCTCCTGTAATTTTTAATAAATCTAACTAAGAACTGGTTTATTTTAAAATATATGACGAAAAAATACTTCTACCTGATGGTTAAACTAAAAATATTTTCCGCCTTAACTAGAACCCCTCTTTTCCTGAGTTCTTCATTTGCACCAACGGAGTGAATCTAGATTTCACCGGTAATATTTTTTCTCACTTCAAACGTTCTGTATCAAAATTTCAATCCTTTAGACTCATAATTCATATTTGAGAAACTGTATTGAATCGTTTAACGAAACCCACTGTTCTGTGGTGACCGTTGACCAATACTATTCAGGCAGCTATTCTATTTCAAGAGCTTTCTAAATTAATTTCTCGTGTCAATTGAGTTGTATTTCAGTAGAAATATATTCTCACTTATAAAGCACTAAATACTGTATTATATTTTTTATATGGGTGCAATTTTTATTACGAGCGTTCCACTATTGTGGTTCATTTCGTATGTATAGAAGAATACATTAATAATAAAAATATTTACACTACTGACCAACACCGAGTTAAACTATACTCAGCTTCTCGCTCCAGCTGACATAAAAACTGTTGAAGCGATCTATTATGTTTAGACGTCTGATAGAAGGTCAATGGGCCATTAATGCTGCAGGTATCCAGAGATCGTAAATATCACTTACAAAGCCCAGACGTCTAGTCTTGTGCGTGACAAATCACAAGATAAACTCTCTTACCAACAAGAAACTGATGATACCCCTTACTAGTCCAGGATCAAAAGGGAGTTGAGCATACACTGAAAACCTAACGTAATTTTATTTCAGACTATTGTTCTGAGCACTTGGGTAATTGTAAAAACTTATGTCGTTGCCTCCTCACGTGGCCAACATATCGGGTGGAGAGGGGGGAACATCGCGGGGAACGCACTGTACTGCAACCATTATATCTTTTAAACTACAAAAGATAGAATAACCAAAAAAATGTTTTTAAACTAATGAAAATGAGGGCTTTAATAATGGTTCTTATTTAAAAATATCTAACTAAACTACCTACTGAGTAAAAAATTATTTTTCCTAAAAACTTTACTTTTACTTTGAGTTTTTAGTAAATTTCTATTGGAAAAAAACCCATTGCACTAACCCAAGCCGAAGACCAAGACGAAGGTTTGTATGAAGGTCTTTGGAATTAAAAAAAATGGATAAAATTGGAACTGAAGATTACAGAGTGAATGAAACTGGGACAGAAGAGCACAGTGTGAATGAAGCAGGGGCCAAACAACAAAGAATGAATGAAACTGGAACTGAAAATCACAGAATGAATGAAACTGAGACTGAAGATCAAAGAGTGAAAGAAACTGGGACTGAAGATCACAGAGTGAGTGAAACTGGAACTGAAGATCACAGAGTGAATGAAACTGGGACTGAAGAGCACAGTGTGAATGAAGCAGGGGCCAAACAACAAAGAATGAATGAAACTGGAACTGAAAATCACAGAATGAATGAAACTGAGACTGAAGATCAAAGAGTGAAAGAAACTGGGACTGAAGATCACAGAGTGAGTGAAACTGGGACTGAAGATCACAGAGTGAGTGAAACTGGAACTGAAGATCACAGAGTGAATGAAACTGGGACTGAAGATCACAGAGTGAATGAAACTGGAACTGAAGATCACAGAGTGAATGAAACTGGAACTGAAGATCACAGAGTGAATGAAACTGGGACTGAAGATCACAGAGTGAGTGAAACTGGAACTGAAGATCACAGAGTGAATGAAACTGGAACTGAAGATCACAGAGTGAATGAAACTGGGACTGAAGATCACAGAGTGAATGAAACTGGAACTGAAGATCACAGAGTGAATGAAACTGGGACTGAAGATCACAGAGTGAGTGAAACTGGAACTGAAGATCACAGAGTGAATGAAACTGGGACTGAAGATCACAGAGTGAAAGAAACTGGAAATGAAGATCACAGAGTGAATGAAACTGGAACTGAAGATCACAGAGTGAATGAAACTGGGACTGAAGATCACAGAGTTAATGCAACTGGAACTGAAGATCACAGAGTGAATGAAACTGGGACTGAAGATCACAGAGTGAATGAAACTGGGACTGAAGATCACAGAGTGAATGAAACTGGGACTGAAGATCACAGAGTGAATGAAACTGGGACTGAAGATCACAGAATGAAAGAAACTGGAAATGAAGATCACAGAGTGAATGAAACTGGAACTGAAGATCACCGAGTGAATGAAACTGGGACTGAAGATCACAGAGTGAATGAAACTGGGACTGAAGATCACAGAGTGAATGAAACTGGGACTGAAGATCACAGAGTGAAAGAAACTGGGACTGAAGATCACAGAATGAATGAAACTGGGACTGAAGATCACAGTGTGCATGAAACAGGGACCGAACAACAAAGAATAAATGAAACTGGGACTGAACTGACAACGGGACTGAACTGGAAATCTAGTTAAAAATGTGGAATCAGCATGCGTAAATAATAGGCCTATAGCTTATTTGTATGACAAACTGACAATGGTATTTTTATCATTGACAAGATTTGTAGAACAAACCGGCTGGTTCTCGTTTTTATCTTTTAAATGCACTATAAAAACGTTGAAAATTGATTTAATCTGTCGGCAACATTTCAAAATTTGACTTTCAAATGTTTTATTATTAGGTCTTGATATGGGTTGGACTGAGTGAGTTGTTTAGGCAAGGAGAGTGTAGGTGGACAAACATTCTAGGTGGCAGTATACACTCCATAAAATATCCATCACTGTTACTAATGGAATTATAGTGTTTACTGACTGAAAAACTTTAGCTACAAATTTACTTACATTTACTTGTTTTGTCATTGTATTTCGTAACTGACGCAGAAAATATTTTGTGATTTTAATTAGGCCAATTAAAATAATTTTTAAATAAGCTTATTCTGAAACAATACGTTTCATCTGAAACTATCTGTTACATGTGAAGGAAATATGAATATTGTTTATCAATGCTCACCGAGAGCAATGTAGGCTAATATTGTTTATCAATGCTCACCTAGAGCACTATAGGCTAATATTGTTTATCAATGCTCACCTAGAGCACTATAGGCTAATATTGTTTATCGATGCTCTCCGAGAGCACTATAGGCTAATATTGTTTATCGATGCTCTCCGAGAGCACTACAGGCTAATATTGTTTATCAATGCTCTCCGAGAGCACTATAGGCTAATATTGGTTATCAATGCTCGCCTAGAGCACTATAAGCTAATATTGTTTATCGATGCTCTCCGAGAGCACTAAAGGCTAATATTGTTTATTAATGCTCTCCGAGAGCACTATAGGCTAATATTGGTTATCAATGCTCACCTAGAGCACTATAAGCTAATATTGTTTATCGATGCTCTCCGAGAGCACTATAGGCTAATATTGTTTATCGATGCTCACCTAGAGCACTATAGGCTAATATTGTTTATCGATGCTCTCCGAGAGCACTATAAGCTAATATTGTTTATCGATGCTCTCCGAGAGCACTACAGGCTAATATTGTTTATCAATGCTCTCCGAGAGCACTATAGGCTAATATTGTTTATCAATGCTCACCGAGAGCACTATAGGCTAATATTGTAAAATATATAGATAAATTCAGATATTCATTCAATTAATAGTATTAAAATAATTGTTTTTAACAGCTGAATAAGATTCCTGTTGGGAATCGAAAAGAAGGAGAATGTGCTAGAACTAATTATAGCTTGTTTCTTGGAAATAAATTTGTTGTCTGAAGAAATAGATCTCACTAATTTAGATTAATCTTAAACTATTTCGTGAAATTATAAAAATGCCTGTTTTGTTTAAGGTTTACAAGACATAGAATGTAGATAGTGTTTTATCAATTATCAATAAAGTTTAAGACCTATTACCATTTATTTTACGAAAATTATATTTATACCCAGAATTTGTAATTATAGAACGTACTGAACCGAATCCGTAGCTTTAATGATCTGAATCCTTAGTTCTATTGAACAATCTGTCCACCAGTTTCAACTTTATATCGTGTTAGTTCAATTCAACACCAAACACCTATAATCAAAACCCAAACGGTAGCTCTTTATATTGGCTATTATATAGGCCAACCAGCACGCCTAGAAGATATGTTTTAATAGCAGGTTATCTCGGAAATAAATTACAACGAACAAAATAATTGGATGAAAAGGGAAGAACATTAAATGAAATAAAATAAAACCCAATGGTGTTATTTGATCAACGCCTACGAGAAATTGTCGATTTTATACTAATAAGTGGAATAGATCATAAATCAATAGAGCCGGAGTGTTCACAGCCCACGCGTCACAGCGCAGAGATAGCGTTCGATATAGTTCGACCTGTGAAAAACTGAGAATTAATCTATTGAGTAACAGATCTCTGAACTGCGTTCAATAGTATTGCATAAAATATACAAATTTTATAAAGACTAATCTATATTTTAAATAAACAGTTATAGTTATTTATGATTTCATTAATCTACATCTAAATTGTAAACGGTCTCCAAAGTCCATCTTTCACAGTACAGACAATTTATGATCATTTGTAAATGCATTTTGCACAGTGAGACTACCATATGCATCGAGATAACGTGTACTACTAGCTTGCACAAGACAGACAGCGTGTATGGCTTCTGATATAGCGCAAGAATACGCCAATATGGCCGACCTCGCCAGCATCCAGTCCCATCCGTGTTCAGTAGCTAGTACCGAGACTGCATGTCCAGGCTGTGGGAAATAATATATTTAACGCTTGCAATCTTTAGAACGGGAAGAACATGTGATTTCTTTGTCGGGATTTTGGGCGATACCTTTACGAGACTTCAGTCCTGCTGTACTTCATATTAATGGAGTGCCAATTTATAGATGTGTGTGTGTGTGTGTGTGTGTGTGTGTGTGTGTGTATGTGTGTGCTGTCTCTCTCTCTGTCTCTGTCTGTTTCTCTCTCTCTCTCGTTCTCTCTCTTTGTTTGTGTGTTTGTGTGTATGTGTGTGTGTGTGTGTGTGTGTGTGTGTATGTGCGAGCGCGCGCGCGTGTTTATGTGTTGGTGTATGTGTATGTGTGAGTGTGTGTGTGTGTGTCTGTCTGTCTGCCTCTCTCTCTCTCACTCTCTCTCCCCCCTCTCTCTCTATCTATCTACCTATCTATCTCGCGCTCTCTCTCTTTGTTGTGTGTGTGTGTGTTTGTGTATGTGTATGTGTGAGTGTGTGTGCGTGTCTGTCTGTCTGCCTCTCTCTCTCTCTCTCTCTCTCTCTCTCTCTCTCTCTCTCTTTCTCTCCCCCCTCTCTCTCTCTATCTATCTACCTATCTATCTCGCTCTCTCTCTCTCTTTGTTGTGTGTGTGTGTGTGTGTGTGTGTGTGTGTGTGTTTGTGTGTGTGTGTGTGTGTGTGTGTGTTTGTGTGTGTGTGTGTGGGGGGGGGCGCATGCGTGCGTGCCATAATCGCTAGTATGTCTACTAGTCTATCCAAACCTCTGATCTATAAAAACCTAATATTCAACAATTTCAATACAAGAATATGTAGGAAGTAAATATCTCGATATTAGGTCCATAACGTTTCTAAGACGAAATCTGTTTATGTAATGAAAATGATAATGGACGAATTCAGTTGAAATTCTTTATTTCCCAAGCAGGACTTGGTGTTGAACAAGGTCTGATTATGGCTAAGAATATAGTTCTGAGAAAACCATTTTTGTCAGACTAAAACGTAGGGCTTAATGGTAACGTAACTTGCCAATGTAAAGGGGTTGCTCGAACACGCAAATAGGTAGTGCCTAAGGCTCATTCAGTTATAAAATTATAATTATTTTAAAAAAAATCAACGTAGGCTATTTCGGGTACTCATAGTTTATATTTAAAAATGACAAGAAATAAGGTTAATAGCTTGTAAGTCATTAGGAAGCCAATAAAATCTTAACATAACCTTAAAAACATCTGTGACAGTAGCCTACAATGTGTCCACACCCTGATAACGCTGATAGGCTATTTACGTTATTGTAGAATGACTATATTCTAATGTCCAATAGTAGAAGGTTTACATAGTACAGAACGATACACAACCGTGTTTATTGTTATAAGTTGTGTAATATAAGTTTAATTTTTACAATTTATTATATATATATATATATATATATATATATATATATATATATATATATATTCCTTTATTATACTTTTATTTCATTAATTAATTAAATAGATTAATCTATTAAACATAGTTTATCTTTAACAAATCAATATGTTTCATAAATGTATTTACCGGTAACGTATTACGAAATAAGGTAATACCTTTAAGACCTACATTTTTATTTACTGTTAATATGTTATTCAGAAAATAGCATTCGTTGTGTAATAGAATCTTACTGGAGAAATATTAGAATGGTTTTTTTTTAAAAATAGATTCCAGATAAAAAGTTACCATATTTACGTAATTACTTTCAGAAATTTAAAAGTTAAAAATCTTAACGAAAGACATAGATAAACGCTAAATAAACCTAACACAGTTTTGTATATTCAAGTCAATTCTTTTATGACTTAAAATATTATCCTTTGCAATGCAGAAGATATATATTATATATAATGGAAATAACAATTGGCCAATAAAAAACAAAATGTAAAAAAATAAAAAATATATAAAAAATGTAATGTAAACAATATAAAATATACAATTAAAACAATATAAAAACAGAAAGTAAACAAACAAAACTAATCATATTTAAGAAATTATTAAAGGGCCTCATGGTATATTTTCCGATAATTTCCAAGCTATTCGTGGCTGTAAGAAGACTTTTTGAAATAGAATTACAGAATAATAAAATTATTCTACGTGTTGTGCATTCTAGTTGTGGAAAAGTATAAATGTTTACTTATTTAACAAAAGTACTAAAATTTTCACTAAATTCAAAAGTGTGAAAACATATCTTAATACATTTAATTTTTAATTGAAAGTTTAATTAAGTAGGGCCTAAATGTTTAATTATGTGAAAGTGTTTACAACATTTATTTTCATAATGTTTAAAGTGATATAAGTTTTTTCAAAACTAGAAGCCTATAAAATGTAATTAATGAAATATAGACCTATTATAATGTTCTTATATATAGAATATATATATATATATAAGAATATAATTCTTTAAAATAAATTTTATTATAATAATGTAAGTACATAAAACACAATAAAGCGTTCTCACAATTGAATATTTAGTCCTCTCAACCATTGTTGATGAAATATTTTCTACGAAATTAACAATTTTACTTTGAGATCGAGTCACTGAATTTCTCTGTAGGTCTAAACGCATTTAATGCATTGATTTAAGAAACTAAGGTAAAAAGCAGTACATCTAGCTTTTGCCACCCGAATGTATAAGTAATATATATAAGAAAATAAATCTTAAACAGGTGTTCAAAGTTCTGGTAAAATACCAAAAATGTTTTGTGAGAAAATAGTCGTAGAAAATGATGGAAAATATTTTCTGCATTTCATGTTGTTTAGTGTTTTAAAGTTTTTTTTTATTATTTCTCCACTACTTGACAGCAAGGCGATAAATGTTTAAATACGCGTATCAACTTACAGTAAAGAGTAGAAAAAAATCATTTAATAAATAGGCCTAAACCAAAAACTAAAGCAATCATGTGTTAAAAAGTTTGCCTTCAGTAAAGACAGACAGGCAAATCAAGAAAGATCGACACCTTATTACAGTACTGTTTTTCTTCTTATTTTAAATTCGGTGAATTTCCTGTTCCTTAAGACTATTAACTTACTCAAGAATTTTCTTCTTTGTTCTCCTTCCCTTTGATGACATACCTTTTACTACTCTACCCTCCTGAGCTATAGCATATTAGTTATGCATGTTTCCGTTCTCTCTTCCTCCATACAAGATTTTTACACCATTTCTCTAGTATTTCTTCCTAATATGTTCTTTTGGTACTATGTCTCTCAGTACCAGCATGTCCGTTAGCTTCAATACCCTCTTTGTTTTACCAGCTCCCGGCCTTGTCTCAACTGTATATTCCATGATAAATCATGCCACGATCTTTTATTTCCTCGTCTTCATTTCTTCTGTCGAGAATTTATTTTCTCCCTATCGTATCAAAAAGGCATTCCGCAACTCCCTTAGTTTTATTTGCTCTCCTCTTAAATTGTTCCTCCACTGGATATTCTTGTTTTGTTATCCACGACGTTTTCTATTATTTAGTTATTTACTGTTAGTTTGTATCTAACATAGTCTTTAAGAATCATTATGATATCGATTTTTCCCATGACTATTTTCGTTTATGTAAGTTAATGAATGAGTTAAGTTTGTGAATCATCATCATTGTTCACTTTTATTCCTTAGTCAATTTGTGTTCAGTCAATTAATCTATTTATCTGTGTGTCAGTGTCTCAGGCTCCATTGATGTATTCCTCATAATTTAGATTTCTTTTCTTCATATACGTTCTCTATTGTTTTACCGATATCTGAGGGATTATTTTGTTATAGTAGATATTTCTGTTTTAGGACTGCACAATGTGTAACGCTTATTTTAAATCTATTAGATATAAGAGTTATTTATTAAAAGATTTCTCTACATCGGCCTGACTATGAAAGGAAATCTTGAGCGAGACTCTTTTTTTCGTTTTGTAGTTCAAGCTTATAGTTTTTTCTTGTCAGTATTTTTATTATTATTTTAACACAACGCTCTGTTGTCTTCCAAAATTATAAACTGACATTACTACAGCATCATTCGTCCAGCAGCTCCGGTGACGTCGAACGCCTTATGTTGAACTGAAAAGGGCTTATTAAGACACTTACAAAATAAGTGAAGAGATAGCCGACAATGTTACAACCAATACCTTGGGGAAAATATCAGGTGCTGTTCGTCAAATGAAAATATTTTATTATGGTTACATAGCACGGTTGACTAAACTTATGACACTTTCGACCGACCGAAGTCTAAATAGGCAGGAAGTAGTGAATGTTTTGTATATCTAGGCAGTTATCGATATTACCAGTGACGTCAGCTGGGATCCAGAGATCAGACGTAGAATTGCCGTACCTTAAACTGAAATGAAAAGGCTATTACAAGAAGGACAAATTTATAAGCAAAAACCTTAGAAAATGTCTCGTTAATTTGCTGGCGTTGAGAACTGAAAAATTTTGGTTGACCAACTAAAACAAACTTGGCACTTTTGAAATATAATCATGCAAAAATACCATGAACAGCCAACTGCACTAATGTCTCAATAATAGAATTATAGCCACCAGGCTCTCGAAGTTGCGTTCAACGTATAAGTCTATGCTACGGTCGTAGAGGATATTTCATTCTGGACACCTAATAGTAACAAGGGTAGAGTAAAAGAGAAATTCGCCTGTGAGAAAGAAACAGAGAAAAAGAAGAAGAGAGGAGGGGAAGAAGATAGACGTTTGTGAGTAGAATTAAGTGTCCAAAGCGTCTCCTTTGTATTCCAGAATAGAAGAAAGAAACCTTATTTACCGTGTTGCATAAAGATTTGCAGAAATATTTTGGAACACAGCCATTCACTAAAGAGTTGAAAGATCGGCGAAAATTCCGACTTGCTCTGCTGTATCTGTCAGAGCAGAATTTCCAACGGATTTTGTTGTATCTGTTACAATAGAATTTGACTTATTTCCAGGGTAACAGGTCTAAAGCGAAAGTAAGAAGGATGAAATTGATCGGAATTGAACGAAACCTTCATGTAAAATTAAAACAACAATTATTCTATTGTGAAATAACTTGGTTTTAAATATTAAAGTTGAATTGCCTTTGCGAGAGAAATAATGGCTCGAATAAAATTGGAACAATTAAAACAAAAGAAACAACAAACACTATATTAAAAATGTATGGAGAAAGGTAAGGTAGTGGTTTACGTTTTTATCCTAATAGGTGGGGAATTTTCCATCAGAGGTTTTTAAATGTTTATATTATATTGGTTTCTTTAGAGCAAACATTCTTCTGTATTTAGTGGACTTAAACTTCCATCGACTCTGGCTTTTTCAGAAGTTTAATACTTTACTCAGCTTAAGATGAGGTGATTATTTGAAAAAATACTTGCCTACATCTGTATGGAAAGCAAACATATTTTAGATACAAATAAATGAGTAAGATGTCAGTAATTAGAAAAAATTAATTAAAGAGAAAACAAGCAGGTCTATGTAAGTTTAAGGGAAACATAAACAAAGCGAAATTAATTTATAGAACCATTTAGAACTTTAACTGAATTCTTTAAAATTTTTAATATAACATAATTTTTACAAATTAGCCTATATTTGTTAAAAAATATGTAGATCTACTTGTATTAATTTGAAAGAATTTTAGATTTAGTTGTGTTGAATATAGGACCTATAATTAAAAACGAATGTTAGGTACATTTTTCAAATCAGGGTAATACCAATTTCACCAAGAACATCTTTTTTTACAAATTTTAATTTCTCTAAACAATTAGATTTAGGAATTCCTGGAGAACGCGTAGGGATATAATACTCAATACAGTTAGTTGACGGATAGGTAACGTTAGCCGTCATTAAAAGACCAAAGACGAAATAACTACAACAGATAACATTATCCTACTTCTCCTTCAAGATTAAAGCGCGCGCGCGCACACACGCACACACACACACACA
>JBAIZL010000001.1:339865282-339907782 GCA_036971475.1 Prosapia bicincta | reverse complement strand
CCGCTGTGCAGAAAGACCTAACTGGATACGTAAAGTAGCGTAGGCCATATTATATGATTGGTTTCACACGATATCGTGTCAAAGAGACCCGTTGGAACATGAAGTGCGTCTATTTATTATGATCAATGCATCGGGGAAAGATACTGTGTGACAATCGTAATTGTGGTGTACCGTTCCGTCCCGCCAGGTCGTCACGCCCAGAGCGAACACATTAGGGTCATTACGAACTGCTAACTGTACACAGATCGATGCTGGCTCATTATAACATGGTTATGGCCAATCTGCAAGGTTCTAACTACTTTAGCTAAGGTCATGCGGAAAGACAGTATCAGTCCTAGGTCTATGTATCGCAGCTTTCATGGGCAAAAGCATATTGATGGAAAGTTGGACAATAGTTTAATTCTGGTTGAAAGACAAATACACACCTCATTTTTACAAAGATTTAGTATCTTTCCTGCACTTACGGGCACTTCGACAAGATTCTCTTGTGGCAAGAAAAGAGTTTAAAATAATGAAATCCAATTAATAAAGAAGGGAATGAAAAGGTAACTTAACATTATCGAAGTCTTTAATACCTTAAATGTATTGATATTTATTTTATATTTTAGTATCTTATAGAAAGTTATAAGACTCATAAAATAAAACAAGAAACATCCTACTTATTTTTAAAACTTTATAGTATATTTAAATTCTACAATTTATTTAAGCTCTAGCCTTAAATTACATTTTTTTAAAATTAATTAAATAGTTCCAATAAATTAACTGAATTAATAAATCTAGCTTAAGTAATTAAAAAGTCAGCATATTGGATCTGTTCCCCTTGTAGGAAATAGTAGGCCTATGAATAGGGGTCTATTGGAATAGTATAGCCTAATTGTTCTTCGGGTAGGAATAATTGTCCTTACAGTAGGGATTATTGTTCTTAGATTAGGTATAATTGTTCTTAGAGTAGGTATACTTGTTCCTAGCGTAGGTATAATTGTTCTTAGAGTAGGTATAATTGTTCTTACAGTAGGTATTATTGTTCTTAGATTAGGTATAATTGTTCTTAGAGTAGGTATACTAGTTCCTAGCGTAGGTATAATTGTTCTTAGTATAGGTACAATTGTTCTTAGAGTAGGTATAATTGTTCTTAGATTAGGTATAGTTGTTCTTAGAGTAGGCATATTCGTTCTTAGAGTAGGCTATGAGCAATTCTTCTTAGAGTAGGTATAATTGTTCTTAGATTGGGTATAATTGTTCTTAGAGTGGGTACAATTGTTCTTAGAGTAGGTATAATTGTGTTTAGATTAGGTATAATTGTTCTTAGAGTAGGTATATTCGTTCTTAGAGTATGTATAATTGTTCTTAGAGTAGGTATAATTGTTCTTAGATTAGGTATAATTGTTCTTAGAGTAGGTATATTAGTTCTTAGAGTATGTATAATTGTTCTTAGAGTAGGTATAATTGTTCTTAGAGTATGTATAATTGTTCTTAGAGTAGGTAAAATTGTTCTTAGATTAGGTATAATTGTTTTTAGAGTAAGTATATTCGTTCTTAGAGTATGTATAATTGTTCTTATAGTAGGTATATTTGTTCTTACAGTAGGTATAATTGTTCTTAGAGTAGGTATAATTGTTCTTAGATTAGGTATAATTGTTCTTAGAGTAGGTACACCTGTACTTAGAGTAGAAAAAATTGTTCTTAGATTAGGTATAGGGGAATTGTTCTTAGAGTAGGTATAATTGTTCTTCGAGTAGGTATAATTGTTCTTCGAGTAGGTATAATTGTTCTTAGATTAGGTATAATTGTTCTTAGATTAGGTATAATTGTCCTTAGAGTAGGTATAATTGTTCTTAGAGTAAGTATAATTGTTCTTAGAGTAGGTATAATTGTTCTTTGATTTATAACTTAGTTTGGGCTGATACCGTCCAATCCAGAAAGCTACAACATTCAGTAGAAAGCTGTTGGATGAAATCGTAAGCATATATCTAATTTAATGAAATAAGTTATAGCCTACGATATTTCAGAATACATGCTGAATTTTATTTCGAAATTATTCAAATATAAACTGAAAATTATCTCTAATTGAAGTCCAAAACAGCTGTAAGTAAGCTACTAACCGCAATGTTTGACATTCCGAAATTTTCAATTTGTGAGTAATTTAGACAACAATTTTGCAAATTTAGGCCTCTTAAACTGCATTTTTAAAATTAATTAGCTTGGATTTAAAATAGTTTGATTTATCGAATACTAATAGACTACAGATTTAAGTAAATAACATCTGACAATAAATAACATTAAATCCATTATTTGATTAAGACATCCTTAAATTAAATAAGTATTTAGACCAATCGTTAATCTAAAATGTAGGCTATCTAATCACTGGTCTAAGTAGGTTACAAATGTAATTATATATTTTCCGATGTTATGAAAGAAACCTGTGTAACGCCATGTTTTTAGAAGCTGATAACTACATGGTCTATTACTACTAAACCATTAAATAGCCTTAACTGATAACTATATCGTCTATTCCAAATTAACCATTAAAAAGCCTTATCTGATAACTATATGGACTACTCCAACTTAACCAATAAATAACCTTATCTGATAACTATATGGACTATTCCAACTAAACCATTAAATAGCATTATCTGATAACTATATGGTATATTTCAACTAAACCATTAAATAGCCTTATCTGATAACTATATGGACTATTTCAACTAAACCATGAAATAACCTTATCTGATAACTATATGGTCAGTTCCAACTAAACCATTAAATAACCTTATCTGATAACTACATGGTCTATTTCAACTAAACCATTAAATAACCTTATTTGATAGCTATATGGTCTATTCCAACTAAACCATTAAATAACCTTATCTGATAACTATATGGTCAGTTCCAACTAAACCATTAAATAACCTTATCTGATAACTACATGGTCTATTTCAACTAAACCATTAAATAACCTTATTTGATAGCTATATGGTCTATTCCAACTAAACCATTAAATAACCTTATCTGATAACTATATGGTCAGTTCCAACTAAACCATTAAATAACCTTATCTGATAACTACATGGTCTATTTCAACTAAACCAATAAATAACCATATTTGACAACTATATGGTCAGTTCCAACTAAACCATTAAATAACCTTATTTGACAACTATATGGTCAGTTCCAACTAGACCATTAAATAACCTTATTTGACAACTACATGGTCTATTCATACTAAACCTATAACTAACCTTTTCTGATAACTACATGGTCTATTCCAACTAAACCATTAAATAACCATATCTGATAACTACATGGTCTATTTCAACTAAACCAATAAATAACCATATTTGACAACAATATGGTCAGTTCCAACTAAACCATTAAATAACCTTATCTGATAACTACGTGGTGTATTTCAACTGAACCAATAAATAACCATATTTGACAACTACATGGTCATTTCCAACTAAACCATTAAATAATCTCATCTGATAACTACATGGTCTATTCCAACTAAGACATTAAATAACCTCATCTGATAACTACATGGTCTATTCAAACTAAACCATTAAATAACCTAATCTGATAACTATATGGTCAGTTCCAACTAATTAATTAAATAACCTTATCTGATAACTACATGGTCTATTTCAACTAAACCAATAAATAACCATTTTTGACAACAACATGGTCTATTCCAACTAAACCATTAAATAACCATATCTGATGACTATATGGTCTATTCCAACTAAACCATTAAATAACCTTATTTGATAGCTATATGGTCTATTCCAACTAAACCATTAAATAACCTTATCTGATAACTATATGGTCAGTTCCAACTAAACCATTAAATAGCCTTATCTGATAACTGCATGGTACATTTCAACTAAACCATTAAATAACTTTATCTGATAACTACATGGTCTATTTCAACTAAACCAATAAATAACCATATTTGACAACTATATGGTCAGTTCCAACTAAACCATTAAATAAACTTATTTGACAACTATATGGTCAGTTCCAACTAAACCATTAAATAAACTGATTTGACAACTATATGGTCAGTTCCAACTAGACCATTAAATAACCTCATCTGATAACTACATGGTCTATTCCAACTAAACCATTAAATAACCTTATCTGATAACTATATGGTCTATTCCAACTAAACCATTAAATAGCCTTATCTGATAACTATATGGTATATTTCAACTAAACCATCAAATAGCCTTATCTGATAACTATATAGTCAGTTCCAACTAAACCATTAAATAACTTTATCTGATAACTACATGGTCTATTTCAACTAAACCATTAAATAACCTTATTTGATAGCTATATGGTCTATTCCAACTAAACCATTAAATAACCTTATCTGATAACTATATGGTCAGTTCCAACTAAACCATTAAATAACCTTATCTGATAACTACATGGTCTATTTCAACTAAACCAATAAATAACCATATTTGACAACTATATGGTCAGTTCCAACTAAACCATTAAATAACCTTATTTGACAACTATATGGTCAGTTCCAACTAGACCATTAAATAACCTTATTTCACAACTACATGGTCTATTCATACTAAACCTATAACTAACCTTTTCTGATAACTACATGGTCTATTCCAACTAAACCATTAAATAACCATATCTGATAACTACATGGTCTATTTCAACTAAACCAATAAATAACCATATTTGACAACTATATGGTCAGTTCCAACTAAACCATTAAATAACCTTATCTGATAACTACGTGGTCTATTTCAACTGAACCAATAAATAACCTTATCTGATAACTATATGATCAGTTCCAACTAAACCATTAAATAGCCTTATCTGATAACTGCATGGTATATTTCAACTAAACCATTAAATAACCTTATCTGATAACGACATGGTCTATTTCAACTAAACCAATAAATAAGCATATTTGACAACTATATGGTCAGTTTCAACTAAACCATTAAATAAACTTATTTGACAACTATATGGTCAGTTCCAACTAGACCATTAAATAACCTCATCTGATAACTACATGGTCTATTCCAACTAAACCATTAAATAACCTTATCTGATAACTATATGGTCTATTCCAACTAAACCATTAAATAGCCTTATCTGATAACTATATGGTACATTTCAACTATACCATCAAATAGCCTTATCTGTTAACTATATGGACTATTTCAACTAAACCATTAAATAGCCTTATCAGATAACTATATGGTCTACTCCAACTAAACCATTAAATAACCTTATTTGATAGCTATATGGTCTATTCCAACTAAACCATTAAATAAACTTATTTGACAACTATATGGTCAGTTCCAACTAAACCATTCAATAACATTATCTGATAACTATATGGCCTATTCCAACTAAACCATTAAATAACCTTATCTGATGACTATATGGTCTATTCCAACTAAACCATTAAATAACCTTATCTCATAACTACATGGTCTATTTCAACTAAACCAATAAATAACCATTTTTGACAACTATATGGTCAGTTCCAACTAAACCATTAAATAACCTTATCTGATAACTACGTGGTCTATTTCAACTGAACCAATAAATAACCAAATTTGACAACTACATGGTCATTTCCAACTAAACCATTAAATAATCTCATCTGATAACTACATGGTCTATTCCAACTAAGCCATTAAATAACCTCATCTGATAACTACATGGTCTATTCCAACTAAACCATTAAATAAACTTATTTGACAACTATATGGTCAGTTCCAACTAAACCATTCAATAACATTATCTGATAACTATATGGCCTATTCCAACTAAACCATTAAATAACCTTATCTGATGACTATATGGTCTATTCCAACTAAACCATTAAATAACCTTATCTCATAACTACATGGTCTATTTCAACTAAACCAATAAATAACCATTTTTGACAACTATATGGTCAGTTCCAATTAAACCATTAAATAACCTTATCTGATAACTACGTGGTCTATTTCAACTGAACCAATACATAACCAAATTTGACAACTACATGGTCATTTCCAACTAAACCATTAAATAATCTCATCTGATAACTACATGGTCTATTCCAACTAAGCCATTAAATAACCTCATCTGATAACTACATGGTCTATTCTAACTAAACCATTAAATAACCTAATCTGATAACTATATGGTCAGTTCCAACTAATTAATTAAATAACCTTATCTGATAACTACATGGTCTATTTCAACTAAACCAATAAATAACCATATTTGACAACAACATGGTCTATTCCAACTAAACCATTAAATAACCTTATCTGATGACTATATGGTCTATTCCAACTAAACCATTAAATAACCTTATTTGATAGCTATATGGTCTATTCCAACTAAACCATTAAATAACCTTATCTGATAACTATATGGTCAGTTCCAACTAAACCATTAAATAGACTTATCTGATAACTGCATGGTATATTTCAACTAAACCATTAAATAACCTTATCTGATAACTACATGGTCTATTTCAACTAAACCAATAAATAACCATATTTGACAACTATATGGTCAGTTCCAACTAAACCATTAAATAAACTTATTTGACAACTATATGGTCAGTTCCAACTAGACCATTAAATAACCTCATCTGATAACTACATGGTCTATTCCAACTAAACCATTAAATAACCTTATCTGATAACTATATGGTCTATTCCAACTAAACCATTAAATAGCCTTATCTGATAACTATATGGTATATTTCAACTAAACCATCAAATAGCCTTATCTGATGACTATATGTTCTATTCCAACTAAACCATTAAATAACCTTATTTGATAGCTCTATGGTCTATTCCAACTAAACCATTAAATAACCTTATCTGATAACTATATGGTCAGTTCCAACTAAACCATGAAATAACCTTATCTGATAACTATATGGTCTATTTCAACCAAACCAATAAATATCCATTTTTGACAACTATATGGTCAGTTCCAACTAAACCATTAAATAACCTCATCTGATAACTACATGGTCTATTCCAACTAAGTTATTAAATAACCTTATCTGATAACTATATGGTCTATTTCAACTAAACCAATAAATATCCATATTTGACAACTACATGGTCAGTTCCAACTAAACCATTAAATAACCTCATCTGATAACTACATGGTCTATTCCAACTAAGCCATTAAATAACCTTACCTGATAACTACATGGTCTATTCCAACTAAGCCATTAAATAACCTTATCTGATAACTATATGGTCAGTTCCAAATAAACCATTAAATAACCTTATCTGAAAACTACATGGTCTATTTCAACTAAACCAATAAATAACCACATGTGACAACTACATGGTCAGTTCCAACTAAACCATTAAATAACCTCATCTGATAACTACATGGTCTATTCCAACTAAACTATTAAATAACCTCATCTGATAACTACATGGTCTATTCCAACTAAACCATTAAATAACCTTATCTGATAACTACATGGTCTATTCCAACTAAACCATTAAATAACCTTATCTGATAACTATATGGCCAGTTCCAACTAAACAATTAAATAACCTTATCTGATAACTACATGGTCTACTACAACTAAACCAATAAATAACCATATTTGACAACTACATGGTCAGTTCCAACCAAACCATTAAATAACCTTATTTGACATCTACATGGTCTTTTCATACTAAACCTATAAATAACCTTATCTGATAACTACATGGTCTATTCCAACTAAACCATTTAATAACCTTATCTGATAACTACATGGTCTATTTCAACTAAACCAATAAATAACCATATTTGACAACTATATGGTCAGTTCCAACTAAACCATTAAATAACTTCATCTGGTAACTACATGGTCAGTTCCAACTAAACCATTAAATAACCTCATCTGATAACTACATGGTCTATTCCAACTAAACCATTAAATAACCTCATCTGATAACTACATGGTCTATTCCAACTAAACCATTAAAAAACCTCATCTGATAACTACATGGTCTATTCCAACTAAACCATTAAATAACCTTATCTGATAACTATATGGTCAGTTCCAACTAAACCATTAAATAGCCTTATCTGACAACTATATGGTCAGTTCCAACTAAACCATTAAATAGCCTTATCTGATAACTACGTGGTCTATTTCAACTAAATCAATAAATAACCTTATTTTGCAACTATATTGTCTATTCTATTAAATAACTTTATAACGACCTTGTACTCATAAATCAATACAAAACACTACCATCGGATATCAGCTTGTCGTGGGCGAAGGGATTGAGCATTTAGGTCCTACCCTTCACATAAATTTGTAAAACACTATTATCGCCATATCGTCATAGCCCTATAATGTATCTGTACTGTTATACTATATTGGGCTATTTAGCCGGTTTTATTTTAAACATATGTTTGCCAATAACGTTTTTCTCGTTTCCTATCTATATATTCTATTAAGTTGCATCAAATGGGCTATTTTGAAGGTATTTAAAGACAACTGCCATAAGATACAGTTATTATTAATATCAGGCCAAACAAAGCAGATCATTAGGTTTTTGTCTTTTACCAAATATATAACTTAGGCTTAGTCCTACTAATTCCCTAAATAAAACAATCAATTATTTACATGCAGGCTATTGTATCCTACTTTAGACTAAATTTTAACATTCAAACATTTTTTGCTGGTGAAGTAACAGAAGGCCAGTAGCCTACAAGCTACAAAACTATTTATAATAATCTTGGATTTATTAGTTTATAATAACTAATGGCTACTACTTTGATTATTTTTTTCAAACTGTTTTGACCAAGTTAAATTAGCCTAGAAATGAATAATGCGTAGGCCTATATTTTACAATGTGACAATCTGCTAATAGCACCTGCCCTAAAAGCGTTAAGAGTTGAGTAACATAAGTAAGTAAACAATTGCACATCATTATTACACGTTCTGTCTAAGTTTGTCTGTGAGTGTGTAACTAAGTAAAGACAAATCGCTCCTTCGTTCAATGGTTGCAGCAAGTTCACCTTTTGCAGAAAACCCGATTAATAATGTCGAAAATTAGTTGTAATAAATACAATTAGGCCTATAGCATTTTGTTGATTTTAAAATCCCAGTCCTTACATTTTTGTGTTGTGTAAAAGACTATGTTGAAATGGTGACAAAGATGGAACCATCGCATTCTCTATAAAACCTTTATTGCTTGCTGGGACTCCAGTTATACTTAACATGTCTCCACCAGTTTACCTTTGATTCTCTCCCTCTTAGGTAACTCTTTCAGGAAACTAAAAAGGCGAGGGGATATAGACACGACAATAGGCTTCCATCTAATCTGTAACGATTCAGTTTATTTCAGTCATTTAGTAGTTACACCGAACCCAGATATTTAGATAGATTGCATTTCTTGAATAGATTAACAAACATGTTTAAGAATACTTTACACTGTTCGGATAAGTAAAATGTAAATCTTCGAAAATTTATAGTAAATAAAATAAATATAGGCCTACAGGCTACTTATATAAAACTACGGTCCTGTAGGCTATAAATAAATTGTCAGTCTCTCTCTCCCTCTCTCTTTCTCTCTTTCTCCTTCCCTCTCTCTCTCTCTCTCTCTCTCTCTCTCTCTATATATATATATATATATATATATATATATATATATATGATGAATAGTTACTATCTGGAGTACATTCGTTCATTCTAACAGTAGAAGAGCGAGAATAGTTTGGTGCCTTGATCTCACTTGTAGAGAACAAGGCACCAAACTATTTATAAAGTCATTGATGTTATAGAAAAATTTACATCAAGTGCAATACTTATAAACATATGATTCTTTGTAGTACATATGATTTAATTTTGTAAAAATATTTTATTAGATAATTATTTTCCTGAAGATGCTGGTACTATTTTATCGGCGAAAAGCTTTGAATAAATATATTCATTAAAAGTAATCTTGTGTTTGAAATATTTTTAATTTATTAACTATATTACAAGAAAACATATCACCATATTTAATAATTTAATATATATGTATATATATATATATATATATATATATATATTTATATAATATTATAATTACAAATGAAGTGGTCGTTGAATACACTTTATTTGAAATTTATATAATCAGAAACTAGGCTTAATCTACTTTTTTTATGGTGAATTAAAATTATTAATTTATCACTCTTGTAGATTTTTCTCTGCTCTCATCGATTTAAAACGTTCCAAAAATATTTAAAATAGACTTCTAAAAGAAGTTCATTGTTAAATTATTTTAGTCAATATTTGAAAATAATATAACTCTTAGGTTAGTTTTAAATTAAACCAAGATAAAAAAATCTTTTTTAAATCAATCTTTTTCTATTTATTTAATTTAAAAAAAAAAAAAAATACTTATTTTATGTAGCCTAACGTGGCTCACGAAACACGTTTACTGGGGTTTAGCCTAACATTTTCCTTTTATGTGCAGCATATAGGCCTACCCCTACGTTACTGCAATATTTAGCCAATATAATATTGTAGTTCTAATATTTCTCTTTCTCTTTGCAAAAACCTAATTTGTGGGTCTGAATGAAATAAAGGACACGGTCGAACTGGGCCCACGGTGAAAAAACATCATAGGTGGATTACCGTCAACCCTCGAAGGGTCGAGGTTGAATTAGGCCCCTGGACAGTGAGGCAACATTTAGCATTAGTTATGTGATCGGGCAACATTAGTTATGTTAAGTGATCAGACATTCTTTTTTTAAATTTTAATGTACATTAGAATTAAAAACTAAAATTAAAAAACTACAAATAATCCTACTCAATAACTTAATGTGAACAATGTCTGTTTCAACGCAACATTTTACATCAAAATCCAGCGGAAGGATTTAACTTCCTAATCATAGTTTTATTGATTTGAACCTTAGGGCCAGGGGAGTCCTGAGCCTAAAAAAAGCGATTTTCAAATAGCAAGTAAAAAATTACATTTTAGATGTTGGAATGTATTTAAAGCTAAAGTGGATGCGAGCATTCCATTTTGTAGGTCATTATTGTATAGGTATGGGCCCAAATCGACATCACCCGAAATAAAAACAAAATAGAAATGGCTAATCTCTTTTAAAAGATATAAGAATTATCCATTTCCAAAACAAACAGATTGAACTACCTGTTTAGGGTAGTGAAATTACCTACGCAGGAATAAGCAAAAATAAGATATTTAAAAAAAATAATAATTTAATAAATGATAGGGTAAGGTTGAATATCGAGTGAAAAGTTTATTTATTTAGTGCAACGTTTCGGCAACTAATTTCTTGCACTCACCAAGCCTGTTGCCTTATGAAAAACAACGTCCTTACATTTAGAGTTCAAATGAGTAATGTAAGGAGGCAAAACATCAAACCCCTGCACTCTACTAAAGGTTTTCTTTGAGCTATAGCTCTGCTAACCCGTCTCTCCGTACCCTACCCAGATATAACTACCCTCATCATACCACTAACTTAATAGATATAAGTAATTCCTACCATAACTTGTGTTCCTTGGCTTGCATTATGACTCTTCACTAAGCAGTCTCGCAAAGAAAAATAATTAATAAAACACGGCTATTTATATTTTTGATCAGCAGGGTCTCTAGACATTAGACTTCACTTAAACCGTTTTTAGTTGATGTTAAAGGAGTTAGTAGTTAATTAATTATGTTAGTCTATAGGCCTATAAAAATGCAAAATTTAATAAAGAATATTTTGCAATAGTTTTATTTTATTTTTTGGTCTAAGAATAGGCTATTAAGAAGAAACCTTCTCCCTAGGGCCTACTAGTCTATTTAACCCGGGAAAGCGCTAGAAGGATTAAGGAAAAATTGATCTGGAAATATAATAATTCTTCTATATATATAGAAATAATGATAAACTCAGGCAATTAGACTTTTCAGCTTTGTTTCTAGTTATGTTTCAAGTTGTGTTTGAGGCTAGACTAATATCAAGCTGTCGTTAAAACCCCCCCTTTTTTACTCTTTTCTGTGCTACAAAGCACATTGTATTCTTGTTCCACATTCTACCTGTTGTAGGCATACTCTATGATATCAAAAATACTCTACATATTTTAGAGATTACTCTAGAGGTGATATCAGATTACTCTAGGTAGGCTAATTACTTCAGAAATTTGTTTTCCAAATTCAAAAGTGAAACTCAAGAGACGAGTGTTTGAGTGTAAATTTCCAAATTTATGGAATCAATGAAAAGTCAAAATGATGTATATAAGCGTTTCCAAAAGGTCCTGAAAATAACATCTTAAAAGACTCTGAGCAAGCCAAGAAGCAGATAAAAGGAGACTTGGGCTATATTCTGAGAGAAAATAGGCCCAAACGAAAGAACTGGATGGACTGGACAAAGGAACTGGATGAAGAAAATAATAGATCGATTTACTTACGTAAATGAGAAATAAAAGTTTAATTAATCACTTTAACTTTAGTTTATGACTATCCGAACTTTAAAATTTTGTAAATTTGTGAAAAGTTACTGAGACAGAACGTTTTCGATCGCTATGTGGCTATCTTCATCAGTCACATATGATTGATAAAGATCGCCAAATAGCGATCAAAAACGTTTTCAAATGTCTCAGTAAGTTTTTACAAATTTAGAAAATTTAAAGTTCGGATAGTCATAAGCTAAAGTTAAAGTGTTTAATTAAGTTTCACCGAACGTAATCGATTACAAACTTCAATAGTTTAAAAGATTAAGCTAAAAGCTTTACAATAAGGCTTAGGCCCTATAGGAAAATCTAGATCTAAAGTTCCTAAAATATTTAACATTGGCTACTTTTTTTATAAGCAAACACTTTGCGAATCTCCAGAAGAATAACTCTCTTAATAAATAAATAGAAACACCCTCCAACAAAAATTACTGATTTAATGTAACCTTTACAATTGCAAAGAAACCATCCTAAGAAGCATCGCAGTACAATCTTTGAGCCTCTGACGATGGTTGCTTTGGAATAGAAACGTGATTTAGGTCAATAAAAATCCTCAAGGCTACTGGGTGTTTTTATGAGTATTTTTCTTGCTAATTTAATGAATATCACGTTTGCTCTAGATAATGAATAATCTTAATTGTGTTTAGGGTGAGTTAGTAGATTATTATTTTAATCAGAACTATAGGTTACAGTAGGCCTACCCATATTATTATTCCATTCAAGAAGGAAATTATCCTATTAAGCCTATAACCTGACCTATGGTTGTCAAATAGTCTAGTTATAGGCTTAATAGATAAACAATTATTTACAATAGTTTTTACGAAAATTTCATTTCAAGGTTTGACCGTAGGTCTACAGAGAGGTAAAGATATTTTTTTAAAAAAAATGTTAAATGCAACAACTATTTATTTAGGTTTTTTTCATTTATTTAGGAAACAAATTTTAGTAAAAGATTATTTACGTTCGTGAAACAAACGTAACACAGTCATATTTTGCATCTGTGACTAACGGAAAGAAAATAAACATTGAGTTTCAAAATGAAAATACCATTAAAAAAATAGTGATGTCTATAAGATTAGATTGGAACAGGGACAAACAAAAAACAGTTACAATGTATGCATTCTTACCAGCAATAATGCATACTTTAATTGATTACTTTATCAATAGGCCCAACGTTTCACAACACTGAAATGCCTTGTACAGCTGCCATAACTACTGCGGAAAAAATCTCGATAGAGGTAAGACATTGGACGTAAGTTTACTTTGACACTTCGAGATAAGTGTGCAAGAGAGCAAGAAAGGGTAAAAAGTTTGGTCGCCTCCTACCGTTGCAGGTGGGGGGAAGGGTGGGGAGAGGCGGTAGTCAGTGGGCTGCTCATGCCACTGTAAGCATACAAACCCGGCCGACATCTCAACAAATCAACATCGAACCCTGCGCACTGGTGTTTCCGGTGTTTTTAGTGTCCTGTGAAAACTAGTGTTTCGTTGGCAAGCAGTGCACCGTAAAGTGAACTCCGAGTAAAAACTGTCGTTCGGGAACTGCATTTATAAGTGTTAATTAATTGTAACTATGGGTTTCAGTTAGGATTATTTTAATATAAACTCAATACAAGAGTATTCAAATTTTGTGTTTAAAATGACCTATTCGTAGCATTATGCTTTATATTTAACGGGACAGACTGAATAATATTTGAAAACATTTTAGTAACGATGCTAATTTCAACAACGAACTCCATGACAACAACAAACAACACACCAAGTTCGGGAAAATGTAGTGACTTTTCAGTGTCTAGCTTATGTCGCGATTTGAGAAACTCTCCGGAAATTAGAAAACCGGGCGAAGAAGACTCGACCCCAGCTGTCATCATTGGTGGCACAGGAAGCAACTGGAAGATAGATTTACCATCCTTGGGACCACCTCCGGCTTTGACAGGGTCGTCGTTATCTTCTATAGCCGCTACACAGACCGCTCTTCCCCAAACACAGTCACCTGCTGCTGGTATGTATTTTCTAATACACTTCTTATAAATTTTGACAGTTTTCTAGAATAATATGTGGTGCTATGTTTGTTTGCCAACAAATATTATATATTATAATAAAAAGTCAGGACTATATTATTAAATTAGGCTTATTTGTTGTGATTAAAAATAGGCCATATTTTAAATTAAACTTCACTTTAAATCACTCACGTTTACGTGTTTTAATAAATATTTCAGTCTTCATAGAAACATATAAAATCTGTTTTTAAGATATTTATTTTAGATATTTTTAAACTAAAGGAGGGACAAATGAAAATTCTAACAAAAATATTTTCTGTACATTAATCTTTATCATAATGTGTAGTTTAGGGCCTACTACACGCTAGTATTGTAAAGAAACAGCGGAAATGTTCTCTAATTTTTGGAAAAAAATTCCGTAGTAAAATCAGTTGTTTTAGATCTTCAAAATAACTTAGGCGACCCGTTGCATCATTAAATTATAGCCTACGTCTGATATTCTACATCTTTTTTCAAAAATGATTACATACCTTTGAAAGCGGTAAATTTACAATAAAACCTAGGTTAGAAATGTTGGTATTTTCAAACCTAAAGTCATCCGTAGAAAAAAATGGAGATATTTTATAAGAAAGTTAACATTATTTATATGAAAATATAAATCTACATTATATTTTTGTATGGCCTAGTGACCAATAGAAGCCCACGAGAATTCATATTTTTTATAGGCCTATTAGGATTTTATGATATCCTACTACTAGATATCATTCCAAAAATAAATTGAGGCAAAATTCATAGTACGTTTTTTTATTACTACAGGATCAAAAATTATAGGCTACTGGAAGTCTAATAGGCTAGTTAAAACCCTATCAAATCCTGTCAAATTATAAATATGACAATTTATCAATTTTATCAATAGAAACTTTTGCAATTATTTTAGAAGTAAGAGAATTCCCATATTTTTTTTTGGCGAAATAGAGCCAGGCTATTGGTTAAACGGGTGGCTTTAACTTATTGACATTGACGCTACTTTAAAAAGGAACTGGTAATAAAAGATTTGAGATGGGCTACTTTTTGTTGTTGTAGGCCTAATATTAGGAGTTGTAGCTGAGAGTAGACTATATTTATTTGTACTGAGAGTAGTAAAATTTTATTTTCCATTTAAGAAATACCAATAAAGAAACAAATAATAAATGTAACCTATCGTTCTAATTTAAAATAGGAAGCTGTAGGCTATAATTTGAACGAGTAATGTAAACTCGTTTACCAACAAAATATTGCACGAAAACCGAACTATTATTGATTTTCATTTCGCATTAGATTGCAAATTATTAAATCATTATATGATCATAATTATGGAGTAATTTTTTTAAAAATTGACTCTTTCTGTTACCGCGAGCTGTAACTATTTAGTCCCACGAGCCGTTTGTTTGTCGATAGGGCCTACATAGGCTATTCTTTGTTTTTCACATTCCTGCGTTTCACCCCACTATACGAGAAGCTCGTATAGACATAAGGCTATATATATTTTTAACAATCTTAAAAACTCTAATTAGATCGATAAACAATTTTCATGTAGACTACATATGATTCAATCGTACATTTTTAATAGTAATTTTATTGGAATCATTATTTTGAATTTGATTTTTGAAAATACCTATCACTGTAGTTTTTAGGCTGTATGAATGCTATAACGATTGGATTTTGGAATAGTCGTGCATTTTCTCTGGGAGGTGATGGATTTTGTTATTTCCGAGTGGAGTATGTCGGAAGCTAATTTTTACCCCTAAAGTGAATATTTGAAACTTTAATGCCATTTTGCACTACTTGAGGCTTCTAATTAGATACAAATTGAATTTAAAGAGCTATTCAAAGAACTTTAGACTACAATTAAGATGTTTATTAAGTGAGATTTATTTAGGAAATCAGGTTAAAGGCTTGCGAGAAATAACAAGGTCTTTAAAGCGAACTTTAAATTTATGTCCAGCGCTTAAAATTATATTGGTGGTCAGAAGAGAAATTACACAAAATATTCGACAAACGAAGATAAGTGCGTGATGTCTTCATGGAGATTTAATGGTCATAATTAATAAAAGTTTCAAGGTCACTCTGAAAGCCTTTTAGGTCCTTAGGGTTGATTAACACCAAACCCTTCACACTGCTGATTAATCCAACTTTTCAAAATAACTAATAATATGATCTAGGGCTATGTTATATAATTGCTGTATTAAATTCCAAAAAAGAATTTTTAAAAAAAGGCTAGACTTTTTATTTAGTTCTGCCATGGATCTAGCCTATTTACTAAACGAGACTAAAAGATAAATTCTTGAATTTTGTAGTCCATTACGTTCGGTGAATCTTATTAATCACTTTAACAGTAGTTTATGACCATCCGAACTTTGAATTTAGTAAATTCATAGTATCAAAGTACAAACATATTAAACGAATAAACACAATACAAATCACACATACTCTTTGATACTATCGAAAACCTACCTTTAAAACCGTCACCGCTTGACCCAACATCTCCAAGCAGAAGACACTGATGAAGATCGGCACATGGCGATCGAAAACTTTCTGTCTCAGTAAGTTTAACAAATTTACTAAATTCAAAGTTCGGATAGCCATAAACTATTGTTTAAGTGATTAAAAAGTTAAATATTAGTTAACAATTAAAACTAGTTTTTCATAATAGACTATTGTTCCTAAATGTCCCCATAAACCTACCCACATATAGTCTAAGTTGTATACACAATAGCCTATTTGATATGAGCGCAATATTTATCTATTTAATAACGACAACCTAGAAGCATTAATTTAAACAATAGGCTAAATCCCGTTGTATAAACTTTTGTAAAAAAGAATAGGTGAAAAACAAGAATACAAGGTACAACAAGAATAATTAGCCTATATGAGGAAGACACAATATTATGATAGATGGAGAGATAAATAAAAAGTGTCGCACCGAAAGAAAAATAAAAACATAATATAGCCCTCAAAAAAAAAATGCTCTAGCAAAAACCCAAAACATAATCCACACAACAGGGTGCTAATGGTCCTCGGATATTTAATAGAATAAATTTCTATATAATCGAGGGCGAATGCATACGTCCTAGAACGTGTCTGACGTGTTTTATTTCAAGTGATGCCAAGAAATACCAACAGGTGAGCAACATTTTTGTGTGAAAGTGGTTACGTTTGGTTTTATGAAAGTGGCGAAACAGTCTGAGATTTCAAAAACTCGTATTTTACTGCAAAAGTGATAAATCTAAGAGTTTTTAAGGCTGAAAAAGATGAATTCAATAAAACGAGGAATTAAAATAAAAGGAGGCAACTTTAATACTACGCCTATACAGCATAAGAATGGCTTGCATATATTGACTGGTGTTAGCCTAAATGAAACAAATCATGCCAGATGACAGCGATACTATCAAAACAAAAACAAACAAAATACATAATGTTTTTCAGAGAGGAACAAGAGTGAAAAGATGTAGAACTAAAAAATCATTGAAGATTTAGGTAAGAAAGAATTAATTAAGAAAATATATCAAGGTTTGAAAAAAAATTAATAAGTGCCTAATTTAAAGTATTTTAAAAAGCTGTTTGGAAATAATAAAAAAATTTAAACTATTGAGAAAATTCCAATTCCATTAAAAGTAATAAATAGTCTACCTATCACTTTACATAAAGTTGCCAAAGTTAAATCCGTATGTTGATTTCGATTACCATAATTAGAGGGTCGTATTACAATAAAAATACAATGTAGACAAATTATTACAATACAATTACTAATCAAAATGATACTCTAATTTGTAATATTGTAATAAGACGTCTAGATTGTATGCTTTTGTATATAGGAGCCTCTGATGATGAGGGCTTGACCGTCTAAATGTACATGAGATTTAGTTTTAGTAATTTCTCGTATTAGCTATTTTTTATTATTGTTTGTAATAGTGGTATTAGTAGTTTTATTGTTATATTGCCACTGTTCTAGCTATGTTACAGACTAATACAAAACATTCTACCTATTAAGTAGCAAACTACTATGTAGACGTATAGTTCATAGTAAAATTATGCCATATCGTCTTTGGATCCTTCTCTAAACAGTTGCCTTTGGGGTATACGTGAAATAACGGATGCAAGTTATTTTTTTAAGTAGAATTATTTTAATTAATTAAAAAAAATTTAAGAGTTCATTTTAGGAATGCAAGCAGCTGCGATTTTCACCATTTTATAATTTTAAAAATTCAAAGTTATGGAAATTCTGCCCACTTAAACTTGTCTTTAAGGTATACAAGGTGTCTTTTATAAATCGTTTCCAAAAAAGGCTAGTGTAGTCAGAAAATTGGTAATTATAGTTCTTTTGGGAAAAAACACATCACATCTGTTGCATAAGTTTCTTTTGATTCCAAAATTAGCAATAATAAATAAAATTATTTTAATCTAAGGCTTTACAGTACATAATTTCAGTGTGGCATAAAATGTAAATTCATTTATGTAGCATTACTGAACTATTTTTATTTATGTAGAAACGGGTTAAAAATTATTCTAAGCCAAAACATAGCTGAAACAACATGCAGTAAACCTTAAATAAACTGTTCGTCACCCTCGGGAATTGAACCCATCCTCTTTACTTTTGCGAGAGTAATAATCGTTACTTCAACACTATTCACAAAGAAATATAAGTAATCATAGGGCCGGAATAGTTTACCGTACTTGTTTATCTTGTAAACCAACTGAAACGCAGTCCTCGTAGCTTTAAAGAAAAGTTAAAGTTAAGGTAAAAAGATTTAAATATTACTTGAAGCAAAAAGAGTCGTCGACTTGTTCTGAACGGTTTAACGTTTTACAAAAACAAGTATTCTTGAGAAGAAGTTTGCTGCAGTAGAATTTTAGAAAAAACATTCTAATAAACACTATCCACTGATATTTATAGTATTATATTAAAGTTATTGAAATATTATTTATTGCGTGTTATTAATGTAATGTCATTATAAAGAATACAAAGAACCTATAAATCAAACTGAATAATGAAACAACCGAAGGTTAAATAATTTTTTAAAACTGTGTATTTAATAAATCCTAGAACAACTCAATGGAAGTCCAAGGCAGATTTTGAATAACATTTTACTGGAATTAGCGACACCAAGTAGCGGGAAATTAAACTACTGTACGAGCACTTTTATTCATAAAAAACCAAACTTGTGTTTTTGAGAAATAAAGAAATTTTACAACTTTATATTCTAGAAGAGCTAATTGTTTGGCAACTACAAGAAGACATTGTTACTAATATAGTGTACTGGCATTATTTAAACATAAATTTGATTTTCTTTATCTCTATTTCAAATATATCCGAATTTATAGAAAATCCAAATCGTTATAGGTCTATACAAACAAATATAAGATTTTCTGGCTAAACGTGGCAGTAGTGGCCTAAACAAAATTTCGTTCATGGAGATCAGATGATAATACTCTTATCGTCTACGGAGACAGGAAAGGATCGTAACCAATGGTAGAATTATAGGAGGAACATAAAGTACCCTGTTAGACGGTATAGGGACATCGTACAGGAAAGGATTGTAATCAATGGTAGGATTATAGGAGGAACATAAATACCCTGGTAGACGGTATAGGGACATCGTACAGGAAAGGATTGTAACCAATGGTAGAATTATAGGAGGAACATAAAGTACCCTGTTAGACGTTATAGGGACATCGTACAGGAAAGGATTGTAACCAATGGTAGGATTATAGGAGGAACATAAATACCCTGGTAGACGGTATAGGGACATCGTACAGGAAAGGATTGTAACCAATGGTAGAATTATAGGAGGAACATAAAGTACCCTGGTAGATGGTATAGGGACATCGTACAGGAAAGGATTGTAACCAATGGTAGAATTATAGGAGGAACATAAAGTACCCTGTTAGACGGTATAGGGACAGGGTACAGGAAAGGATTGTAACCAATGGTAGGATTATAGGAGGAACATAAAGTACCCTGGTAGACGGTATAGGGACATCGTACAGGAAAGGATTGTAACCAATGGTAGGACTATAGGAGGAACATAAAGTACTCTGGTAGACGGTATAGGGGGATCGTACAGGAAAGGGTTGTAACCAATGGTAGGATTATAGGAGGAACATAAAGTACCCTGGTAGACGGTATAGGGACATCGTACAGGAAAGGATTGTAACCAATGGTAGAATTATAGGAGGAACATAAAGTACCCTGTTAGACGGTATAGGGACATCGTACAGGAAAGGATTGTAACCAATGGTAGGATTATAGGAGGAACATAAATACCCTGGCAGACGGTATAGGGACATCGTACAGGAAAGGATTGTAACCAATGGTAGAATTATAGGAGGAACATAAAGTACCCTGGTAGATGGTATAGGGACATCGTACAGGAAAGGATTGTAACCAATGGTAGAATTATAGGAGGAACATAAAGTACCCTGTTAGACGGTATAGGGACATCGTACAGGAAAGGATTGTAACCAATGGTAGGATTATAGGAGGAACATAAAGTACCCTGGTAGACGGTATAGGGACATCGTACAGGAAAGGATTGTAACCAATGGTAGGACTATAGGAGGAACATAAAGTACTCTGGTAGACGGTATAGGGGGATCGTACAGGAAAGGGTTGTAACCAATGGTAGGATTATAGGAGGAACATAAAGTACCCTGGTAGATGGTATAGGGACATCGTACAGGAAAGGATTGTAACCAATGGTAGGATTATAGGAGGAACATAAAGTACTCTGGTAGACGGTATAGGGGGATCGTACAGGAAAGGGTTGTAACCAATGGTAGGATTATAGGAGGAACATAAAGTACCCTGGTAGACGGTATAGGGACATCGTACAGGAAAGGATTGTAACCAATGGTAGGATTATAGGAGGAACATAAAGTACTCTGGTAGACGGTATAGGGACATCGTACAGGAAAGGATTGTAACCAATGGTAGGATTATAGGAGGAACATAAAGTACTCTGGTAGACGGTATAGGGACATCGTACAGGAAAGGATTGTAACCAATGGTAGGACTATAGGAGGAACATAAAGTACTCTGGTAGACGGTATAGGGACATCGTACAGGAAAGGGTTGTAACCAATGGTAGGATTATAGGAGGAACATAAAGTACTCTGGTAGACGGTATAGGGACATCGTACAGGAAAGGATTGTAACCTATGGTAGGACTATAGGAGGAACATAAAGTACTCTGGTAGACGGTATAGGGACATCGTACAGGAAAGGGTTGTAACCAATGGTAGGATTATAGGAGGAACATAAAGTACCCTGGTAGATGGTATAGGGACATCGTACAGGAAAGGATTGTAACCAATGGTAGGATTATAGGAGGAACATAAAGTACTCTGGTAGACGGTATAGGGACATCGTACAGGAAAGGATTGTAACCAATGGTAGGATTATAGGAGGAACATAAAGTACTCTGGTAGACGGTATAGGGACATCGTACAGGAAGGGATTGTAACCAATGGTAGGACTATAGGAGGAACATAAAGTACCCTGGTAGACGGTATAGGGACATCGTACAGGAAAGGATTGTAACCAATGGTAGGATTATAGGCGGAACATAAATTACCCTGGTAGACGGTATAGGGGGATCGTGACATGTTTTCAGGAGTTTGAAGTAAGAAGACCAACTAACGCTGTAGATGTCTACGTTGAAAAAATAAACAAAATTGTAGGGTATAAGTAAATCATATTTATTCTTGTCTCAAATTGTGAATTCAGTTTTATTATATTGAGTTTTAATTTTATATAGCTTAAATAGCATTTACTTCAAGTATCTTCTTGTGTATCCTTCAAGAAACTGACTCCTTTAATAAGTGAGTCAAATGTATTTCAAATATCTAAACTACTTTGAGTAATAGGTGCACTCAATATAGACTGCTGTTTATGTTTTTCTTTGAGTTTCACAATGAACAAGTATCCCACACACAACACTTAAATACAAAAGCAATAGAGAGGACAGTAGAGAAATTATAATTAATAAACAAATGAAAACCCTTGCTACAAATATTTACACAACCTTTATGTATATTTTGCTAACACAGTTAAGCTCATCAAAAGGTTACAAGAAAAAAAAATTAATAACAAAAATCATTGTTTGTAACTTACTGATGGCAGTAACTATCGGCTGTGTAAATATTTGTAGCTAGGGATTTTAATTGTTTATAATAATACTTGACGACTAACATACTCACCAAACAAGCCCAATTTAATAAAGCCGGTTATAATTTATAATTAAAACATAGAACTAAGTACATATTTTCGATTATAAATGTTACTTATCACAGTACCTGATAATGTAATAAGAATATGTCTAGGTTAAATTGTATCTACAATTCTTAAAATGTAAAGAGATTTAAGAAAATCCCTTTATTCTATAATTTTTTCAATTCTACATTCTGGGAACTTTGCGATATACTCGTAAATTGAAATCCAAGCCTATTATAGTTAAAAACTCTTACTTATTTCTTATTTCAAGTTCTTCTTTAAAATATCGTAACTGTGCTACGGCAGTAGTGTTAAATTTTGGACGAGTCTAGCTATTATTATAAACATAATGGAAAACAGTTTAAAGTTAGGCCTATTAGGTATTTTGTAGTCAACTGTTTTCTAACATGTTTGAAATATATATATATATATATGTATATGTATATATATATATATATATACACACACACATATATGTGTCACTTACACTTTAATGTATTTAAACAAGAATCCTACCTGGTATGTATGTGAGTCGACTTTCAAGAACTATTAATTACGTGTTCTCATTTTCAAGCTCACTTGTATTCTTAATTATTAGAATAAGCTAGAAAATGAGAACACTAATTAATAGTTCTCGATAGTCGACTTCCATAAATACCAAGTAAGATTCTTGTTTAAGTATAATTAAGTGTAATAAGTGAATAGATTAAAATGAACAGTGCTACAAAGTATATATATATATATATATATATATATATATATATATATATATATATATATATATAATATATATATATATATATATATATATATATATATAATAAATAGGTTTTCCTGAAGATGCTGGTACTATTTTATCGGCGAAACGCTTTGAATAAATATATTTAAAAGTATTCTTGTTTTTGAAATATTTTTAATTTATTAACTATATTACAAGAAACATATCACCATATTTAATATATATATATATATATATATATATATATATATATATATATATATATATATATATATATATATATATATATATATACCTATACATATATACGCACATATATAGCCTATATATATATATATATATATATATATATATATATATATATATATATATATATATATATATATATATATCCAATGAAAATGTTACATTTAACTAGATGTGCTTCTGGATCCACATCTGAGAATATCTATTGAGAAGCTCGTTTTAGAAGCGATGTTTTCGCAAGAAACGTCAGGAAAATGGAGAACAATATCAGTTGATTTTTTTTAGGTTATGTTTACGCTTTTCCAGTTGGTGTTTCAGTCATTTGTTTAACAATAGGTTGATATTAAAAGTAATTTTTTGGTAACGAATCCACGGAAAATATCCGTGTTTCTAGATTTTCTAACATGCAAGCATTGCCCTTAATAAAATAGAATGTCATATATACAGGTGAAGCCAAAGTTCAGAATTTCTATTTGGTTGTTAAAAGTAGGATAGGTATCTCTGCCCAAGAAGTGGAAAATTACACGTTTGAAAATGAAAAGTGTAAATTTTCATGATCGATAACTTATACAAAAACATTTTCATTAAAAAAATTTTATATTAAACATTGAAACCTGTTTTATAACAAAAATTAAATGCCATATGTTATTAGGTTTTTACAACACCTGTGTGAGTACTAGTCACTAGCTTCATGTTTATACAATTATCACACAATTACGTAACTCTGTGTACGCAATTTCCAACAGATGCTTACACTTGATTTAACATTACAGGCAACTATTAATTGGCTTAGATTAAAAAATGTTTGGATATTTATCTGTCTTAAACATTTTGACGAAATGCAGGAAAATATTTTTGAAAAATTTTTAAAGGTCTATAAAATATGTTTCTAACAATGTAAAAGTAGTCAAGTGTCAGAAACCATTGGATTTTGAACACGGAGCAAGAAACACTAAGCCCATACATGGAGGTTAGTGAGCTAGTATCCAGTCTCAGTTGCAGATCTATTTAAATATATATTTACTTTTTACTTTGTTTACCTAATCTAAGCGTTAAAGGTTCCCGCCTTATAGTACCGGAGGGATATCATATCCCTTGTTTCGTATTACTCCTCTAGGATCAGTAGTTATGGCCTTTGTCATATTTTCATTCCACGTATCTCTCCTTTACATCTCTACTTACACTGGGATGTTTAGAGTGAACACAACTCTGACCACAAATATCTCCCTCTCTCGGATATATATCAATTATCACACGAGCTCTGATTCTCTGCTCTTTATTATGAAAAGATTATCGTATTCCCTATTTTTGTACCCTATTACTCCTCTAGGATCAGTGGTTATGTTCTTTGTCATATTTTCATTCCACGTATCTCTCCTTGTATCTATACTGACACTGGGATGTTTAGAGTGAACACAACTCTGACCACAAATATCTCCCTCTCTCGGATATATATCAATTATCACACGAGCTCTGATTCTCTGCTCTTTATTAATAAAAGATTGTTGTATTCCCTATTTTTGTACCCTATTACTCCTCTAGGATCAGTGGTTATGTTCATTGTCATATTTTCATTCCACGTATCTCTCCTTGTATCTATACTGACACTGGGATGTTTAGAGTGAACACAACTCTGACCACAAATATCTCCCTCTCTCGGATATATATCAATTATCACACGAGCTCTGATTCTCTGCTCTTTATTAATAAAAGATTGTTGTATTCCCTATTTTTGTACCCTATTACTCCTCTAGGATCAGTGGTTATGTTCATTGTCATATTTTCATTCCACGTATCTCTTCTTGTATCTCTACTGATACTGGGATGTTTAGAGTGAACACAACTCTGACCACAAATATCTCCCTCTCTCGGATATATATCAATTATCACACGAGCTCTGATTCTCTGCTCTTTATTGTGAAAAGGTTGTCGTATTCCCTATTTTTGTACCTTATTACTCCTCTAGGATCAGTGGTTATGTTCTTTGTCATATTTTCATTCCACGTATCTCTCCTTGTATCTATACTGACACTGGGATGTTTAGAGTGAACACAACTCTGACCACAAATTTCTATCTCTTGTATATGTATCAATTATCACACGAGCTCTGATTCTCTGCTCTTTATTGTGAAAAGATTGTCGTATTCCCTATTTTTGTACCCTATTACTCCTCTAGGATCAGTGGTTATGTTCTTTGTCATATTTTCATTCCACGTATCTCTCCTTGTATCTATACTGACACTGGGATGTTTAGAGTGAACACAACTCTGACCACAAATATCTCCCTCTCTCGGATATATATCAATTATCACACGAGCTCTGATTCTCTGCTCTTTATTAATAAAAGATTGTTGTATTCCCTATTTTTGTACCCTATTACTCCTCTAGGATCAGTGGTTATGTTCATTGTCATATTTTCATTCCACGTATCTCTCCTTGTATCTATACTGACACTGGGATGTTTAGAGTGAACACAACTCTGACCACAAATATCTCCCTCTCTCGGATATATATCAATTATCACACGAGCTCTGATTCTCTGCTCTTTATTAATAAAAGATTGTTGTATTCCCTATTTTTGTACCCTATTACTCCTCTAGGATCAGTGGTTATGTTCATTGTCATATTTTCATTCCACGTATCTCTTCTTGTATCTCTACTGATACTGGGATGTTTAGAGTGAACACAACTCTGACCACAAATATCTCCCTCTCTCGGATATATATCAATTATCACACGAGCTCTGATTCTCTGCTCTTTATTGTGAAAAGGTTGTCGTATTCCCTATTTTTGTACCTTATTACTCCTCTAGGATCAGTGGTTATGTTCTTTGTCATATTTTCATTCCACGTATCTCTCCTTGTATCTATACTGACACTGGGATGTTTAGAGTGAACACAACTCTGACCACAAATTTCTATCTCTTGTATATGTATCAATTATCACACGAGCTCTGATTCTCTGCTCTTTATTGTGAAAAGATTGTCGTATTCCCTATTTTTGTACCCTATTACTCCTCTAGGATCAGTGGTCATGTTCATTGTCATATTTTCATTCCACGTATCTCTCCTTGTATCTATACTGACACTGGGATGTTTAGAGTGAACACAACTCTGACCACAAATTTCTATCTCTTGTATATGTATCAATTATCACACGAGCTCTGATTCTCTGCTCTTTATTGTGAAAAAATTGTCGTATTCTCTATTTTTCTACCCTATTACTCCTCTAGGATTAGTGGTTATGTTCATTGTCATATTTTCATTCCACGTATCTCTCCTTGTATCTATACTGACACTGGGGTGTTTAGAGTGAACACAACTCTGACCACAAATATCTCCCTCTCTCGGATATATATCAATGATCACACGTGCTCTGATTCTCTGCTCTTTATTATTAAAAGATTGTTGTACTCCCTATTTTTGTACCCTATTACTCCTCTAGGATCAGTGGTTATGTTCATTGTCATATTTTCATTCCACGTCTCTCTCCTTGTATCTATACTGACACTGGGATGTTTAGACTGAACACAACTCTGACCACAAATACCTCCATCTCTCGGATATATATCAATTATCACACGGGCTCTGATTCTCTGCTCTTTATTGTGAAAAGATTGTCGTATTCCCTATTTTTGTACCCTATTACTCCTCTAGGATCAGTGGTTATGTTCATTGTCATATTTTCATTCCACGTATCTCTCCTTGTATCTATACTGACACTGGGATGTTTAGAGTGAACACAACTCTGACCACAAATACCTCCATCTCTCGGATATATATCAATTATCACACGAGCTCTGATTCTCTGCTCTTTATTATTAAACGATTGTTGTATTCCCTATTTTTGTACCCTATTACTCCTCTAGGATCAGTGGTTATGTTCTTTGTCATATTTTCATTCCACGTATCTCTCCTTGTATCTATACTGACACTGGGATGTTTAGAGTGAACACAACTCTGACCACAAATACCTCCATCTCTCGGATATATATCAATTATCACACGAGCTCTGATTCTCTGCTCTTTATTGTGAAAAGATTGTCGTATTCCCTATTTTTGTACCCTATTACTCCTCTAGGATCAGTGGTTATGTTCATTGTCATATTTTCATTCCACGTATCTCTCCTTGTATCTATACTGACACTGGGATGTTTAGAGTGAACACAACTCTGACCACAAATACCTCCATCTCTCGGATATATATCAATTATCACACGAGCTCTGATTCTCTGCTCTTTATTATTAAAAGATTGTTGTATTCCCTATTTTTGTACCCTATTACTCCTCTAGGATCAGTGGTTATGTTCTTTGTCATATTTTCATTCCACGTATCTCTCCTTGTATCTATACTGACACTGGGATGTTTAGAGTGAACACAACTCTGACCACAAATACCTCCATCTCTCGGATATATATCAATTATCACACGAGCTCTGATTCTCTGCTCTTTATTATTAAAAGATTGTTGTATTCCCTATTTTTGTACCCTATACTCCTCTAGGATCAGTGGTTATGTTCTTTGTCATATTTTCACTCCACGTATCTCTCCTTGTATCTATACTGACACTGGGATGTTTAGAGTGAACACAACTCTGACCACAAATACCTCCATCTCTCGGATATATATCAATTATCACACGAGCTCTGATTCTCTGCTCTTTATTATTAAAAGATTGTTGTATTCCCTATTTTTGTACCCTATTACTCCTCTAGGATCAGTGGTTATGTTCTTTGTCATATTTTCATTCCACGTATCTCTCCTTGTATCTATACTGACACTGGGATGTTTAGAGTGAACACAACTCTGACCACAAATATCTCCCTCTCTCGGATATATATCAATGATCACACGAGCTCTGATTCTCTGCTCTTTATTATTAAAAGATTGTCGTATTCCTTATTTTTGTACCCTATTACTCCTCTAGGATCAGTGGTTATGTTCATTGTCATATTTTCATTCTACGTATCTCTTCTTGTATCTCTACTGATACTGGGATGTTTAGAGTGAACACAACTCTGACCACAAATATCTCCCTCTCTCAGATATATATCAATGATCACACGAGCTCTGATTCTCTGCTCTTTATTATTAAAAGATTGTCGTATTCCCTATTTTTGTACCCTATTACTCCTCTAGGATCAGTGGTTATGTTCTTTGTCATATTTTCATTCTACGTATCTCTTCTTGTATCTCTACTGATACTGGGATGTTTAGAGTGAACACAACTCTGACCACAAATTTCTATCTCTTGTATATGTATCAATTATCACACGAGCTCTGATTCTCTGCTCTTTATTGTGAAAAGATTGTCGTATTCGTTATTTTTGTACCCTATTACTCCTCTAGGATCAGTGGTTATGTTCTTTGTCATATTTTCATTCTACGTATCTCTTCTTGTATCTCTACTGATACTGGGATGTTTAGAGTGAACACAACTCTGACCACAAATTTCTATCTCTTGTATATGTATCAATTATCACACGAGCTCTGATTCTCTGCTCTTTATTGTGAAAAGATGGTCGTATTCCCTATTTTTGTACCCTATTACTCCTCTAGGATCAGTGATTATGTTCTTCGTCATATTTTTATTCTACGTATCTCTTCTTGTATCTCTACTGATACTGGGATGTTTAGAGTGAACACAACTCTGACCACAAATTTCTATCTCTTGTATATGTATCAATTATCACACGAGCTCTGATTCTCTGCTCTTTATTATGAAAAGATTGTCGTATTCCCTATTTTTGTACCCTATTACTCCTTTAGGATCAGTGGTTCATGTTCATTGTCATATTTTCATTCTACGTATCTCTTCTTGTATCTCTACTGACACTGGGATGTTTAGAGTGAACACAACTCTGCCCACAAATAATCTCTCTTAATTATGTATCAATTATCTCAAGAGCTGTGATTCTGTGCTCTTTGTTATGAAAATATTGTCATAATTCCTGTTTTGGTTCCCTACTAGTCCTTTAGGATCAGTGGTTATGTTCTTTGTCATAATTTTGTTCTCCGCATTTTTTCATATATCTCTACTTACGCGGGATGTTGAGAGTAAACACAACTCCGCCCACTAATAATCTCTCTTAATTATGTATCAATTATCTCAAGAGCTGTGATTCTGTGTTTTTTGTTATGAAAACATTGTCATTATTCCTGCTTTGGTACCCTACTAGTTCTTTAGGATCAGTGGTTATGTCCTTTGTCATAATTTGTTTCTACGCCTTTTTCCTTATGTCTCTACTTACGCTGGGATGTTGAGTGTAAACTCAACTCTGGCCAGAATTTTCTGCCTCTTGTATGTGTATCAATTATCACATGAGCTTTGATTATCTGCTCTTTATTATGAAAAAATTGTCACATTGCCTAGTTTTGTACGCCACTACTAATACTATTACTATTGACAGTAGACAAAAATCTGACCACAAATAATATCTCTTTCTCTCCCTCTCTCTCGGTTATGTATCAATTATCACAAGACTTATAGTTCTCTCATGTAAAGAGACGATTTATTTGTTTGTATCTCCCCTTCGGTATCAGTGGTTATGTTCTTTCTCTTACTTTCGTTGTACTTTTATTTTCTTATATCTCCAACTACACGAAGTTGTTGAGAGTAGACTTAATCTTTGACTCTGATAAAATATCTTCCTTTTATTTGCAACTATTTTCGCTTGAACTAAAACTGCCCCCCCTACAACCTAGTATGAGGGTTTATAATTTGATAATAACGTACCACTTTTAAATTCTAGTAACTAGGCGTATCCTTCACTTATATTTTGTCTAGTTTTAAACGTTGGAGATGTTTACTGTAGACAATGAAATAGAAGACAACAAACTGGAATATGGTTTGATGTCATAAATAAAATATGCATAAATCGTTTCTAGTAATCAGATTCCTTTAAAATATAGGATACAAGAAACAGACCAAAACAAATTATTCATGGCAAGAAAGTATAATTAATTTAAGGCAGTTAATTACTATTACTTGAGAACAGAATCAAAAACGAAATTTCTACTGATATTTGAAAAGTTATTAGGTTGGATACGCTAGTATTTTCTGATCGGACAGCTATTTATTGTTAATTATTTACTACTTGATGTTAGTCTATATATTTTTTGCATAGACCCTCAGCAATACGCGCATCACAGCTTGAGAAATTGTCCTTGATCATAGATATAAATTAATATCATTAATCCTACATCAGATTAAATTGCCTGTAGCTTATTTACATACCGACTTGGGTTCAATTTGTGCATGTTGCCTACATGAATATCTAAAGGCCAAGTTTTTATGGAAAAAAGGAAAAAGGTTTTCAGCTTTAGTCCCGAACACTAATGTTGTCATTACTTATGCTTAATTTTAATGCATTTAGTAACGTCTCTTAAGAGAAGAGAGTGATCAGAGAAGTATAACTTACTGTTCCATGTTAAATATTATAAGTTAAGATAAGATAATAGTAGGCCTATGTTATTCCTAATATATTACTGTTATATGCTTCATATTTTATAGCACACGCAAAGGTAACAGTAGGCCTATGTTATTCCTAATATATTACTGTTCCATGCTTCATATTATATAGCACACGCAAAGGTAACAGTAGGCCTAAGTTATTCCTAATAGAATACAGTTCCATGTTTCGTATTATATAGCACACGCTAAGGTAACAGTAGTCCTAAGTTATTCCTAATAGAATACTGTTCCATGTTTCATATTATATAGCACACGCTAAGGTAACAGTAGGCCTAAGTTATTCCTAATATAATACTGTTCCATGTTTCATATTATATAGCACACGCTAAGGTAACAGTAGGCCTAAGTTATTCCTAATAGAATACTGTTCCATGTTTCATATTATATAGCACACGCTAAGGTAACAGTAGGCCTAAGTTATTCCTAATAGAATACTGTTCCATGTTTCATATTATATAGTGCACGCTAAGGTAACAGTAGGCCTAAGTTATTCCTAATAAAATACTGTTCCATGTTTCATTTTATATAGCACACGCTAAGGTAACAGTAGGCCTAAGTTATTCCTATAGAATATTGTTCCATGTTTCATATTATATAGCACACGCTAAGATAACAGTAGGCCTAAGTTATTTCTAATATATTACTGTTCCATGTTTCATATTATATAGCACTCGCTAAGGTAACAGTAGGCCTAAGTTATTCCTAATAGAATACTGTTCCAGGTTTCATATTATATAGCACACGCAAAGGTAACAGTAGGCCTAAGTTATTCCTAATAGAATACTGTACTATCTTTCATATTATATAGCACACGCTAAGGTAACAGTAGGCTTATGTTATTCCTAATATATTACTGTTCCATGCTTCATATTTTATAGCACACGCTAAGGTAACAGTAGACCTATGTTATTCCTAATATATTGCTGTTCAATGCTTCATATTTTATAGCACACGCAAAGGTAACAGTAGGCCTATGTTATTCCTAATATATTACTGTTCCATGCTTCATATTATATAGCACACGCAAAGGTAACAGTAGGCCTATATTATTCCTAATAGAATACTGTTCCATGTTTCATATTATATAGCACACGCTAAGGTAACTGTAGGCCTAAGTTATTCCTAATAGAATACTGTTCAATGCTTCATATTATATAGAACACGCTAAGGTAACAGTAGGCCAAAGTTATTCCTAATAGAATACTGTTCCATGTTTTATAGCATACGCTAAGGTAACAGTAGGCCTATGTTACCCCTAATAGAATATTGTTCCATGTTTCATATTATATAGCACACGCTAAGGTAACAGTAGGCCTATGTTATTCCTAATAGAATACTGTTCCATGTTTCATATTATATAGCACACGCTAAGGTAACAGTAGGCCAAAGGTATTCCTAATAGAATACTGTTCCATGTTTTATAGCACACGATTAGGTAACAGTAGGCCTATGTTATTCCTAATAGAATACTGTTCCATGTTTCATATTATATAGCACACGCTAAGGTAACAGTAGGCCTATGTTATTCCTAATAGAATACTGTTCCATGTTTCATATTATATAGCACACGCTAAGGTAACAGTAGGCCAAAGGTATTCCTAATAGAATACTGTTCCATGTTTTATAGCACACGCTAAGGTAACAGTAGGCCTATGTTATTCCTAATAGAATACTGTTCCATGTTTCATATTATATAGCACACGCTAAGGTAACAGTAGGCCAAAGGTATTCCTAATAGAATACTGTTCCATGTTTTATAGCACACGCTAAGGTAACAGTAGGCCTATGTTATTCCTAATAGAATACTGTTCCATGTTTCATATTATATAGCACACGCTAAGGTAACAGTAGGCTTATGTTATTCCTAATATATTACTGTTCCATGCTTCATATTTTATAGCACACGCTAAGGTAACAGTAGACCTATGTTATTCCTAATATATTGCTGTTCAATGCTTCATATTTTATAGCACACGCAAAGGTAACAGTAGGCCTATGTTATTCCTAATATATTACTGTTCCATGCTTCATATTATATAGCACACGCAAAGGTAACAGTAGGCCTATATTATTCCTAATAGAATACTGTTCCATGTTTCATATTATATAGCACACGCTAAGGTAACTGTAGGCCTAAGTTATTCCTAATAGAATACTGTTCAATGCTTCATATTATATAGAACACGCTAAGGTAACAGTAGGCCAAAGTTATTCCTAATAGAATACTGTTCCATGTTTTATAGCATACGCTAAGGTAACAGTAGGCCTATGTTACCCCTAATAGAATATTGTTCCATGTTTCATATTATATAGCACACGCTAAGGTAACAGTAGGCCTATGTTACCCCTAATAGAATATTGTTCCATGTTTCATATTATATAGCACACGCTAAGGTAACAGTAGGCCTATGTTATTCCTAATAGAATACTGTTCAATGCTTCATATTATATAGAACACGCTAAGGTAACAGTAGGCCAAAGTTATTCCTAATAGAATACTGTTCCATGTTTTATAGCATACGCTAAGGTAACAGTAGGCCTATGTTACCCCTAATAGAATATTGTTCCATGTTTCATATTATATAGCACACGCTAAGGTAACAGTAGGCCTATGTTATTTCTAATAGAATACTGTTCCATGTTTCATATTATATAGCACACGCTAAATTAACAGTTTGCTTAGGTTATTCGTAATAGAGTAATGTTCCATGTTTCATATTATATAGCACACGCAAAGGTAACAGTAGGCCTAAGTTATTCCTAATAGAATACTGTTCCATGTTTCATATTATATAGCACACGCTAAGGTAACAGTAGGCCAAAGGTATTCCTAATAGAATACTGTTCCATGTTTTATAGCACACGATTAGGTAACAGTAGGCCTATGTTATTCCTAATATATTAATGTTCCATGCTTCATATTATATAGCACACGCAAAGGTAACAGTAGGCCTAAGTTATTTCTAATAGAATACTCTTCCGTGTTTCATATTATATAGCACACGCTAAGGTAATAATAGGCCTAAGTTATTCCTAATAGAATACTGTTCCATGCTTCTTATTATATAGCACACGCTATGGTAACAGTAGGCCTATGTCATTCCTGATAGAATACTGTTCCATGTTTCACATTATATAGCACACGCTAAGGTAGCAGTAGGCTTAAGATATTCCTAAAATATTACTGTTCCATGTTTCATATTACATAGCACACGCTAAGGTAACAGTAGGCATATGTTATTCCTAATAGAATACTGTTCCATGTGTGATTATATATAGCACAAGCTAAGGTAACAGTAGGCCTATGTTATTCCTAATAGAATACTGTTCCATGTTTCATATTAAATAGCACACGCTAATGTAACATTATATAGCACACGCTAAGGTAACAGTAGGCCTATGTTATTGCTAATAGAATACGGTTCCATGTTTCATATTATATAGCACACGCTAAGGTATCATTAGGCCTATGTTATTTCTAAAGGATACTGTTCCAGGTTTCATATTTTATAGCACACGCTAAGGCAACAGTAGGCCTATGTTATTCCTAATAGAATACTGTTCCATGTTTCATATTATATAGCACACGCTAAGGTAACAGTAGGCCTAAGTTATTCCTAATTTATTACTGTTCCATGCTTCATATTATATAGCACACGCTAAGGTAAGAGTAGGCCTAAGTTATTCCTAATATATTACTGTTACATGTTTCATATTATATAGCACACGCAAAGGTAACAGTAGGCCTATGTTATTCCTAATAGAATATTGTTCCATGTTTCATATTATATAGCACACGCTAAGGTAACAGTAGGCATAAGTTATTCCTAATAGAATACTGTTCTATGTTTCATATTATATAGCACACGCTGAGGTAACAATAGGCCAAAGTTATTCCTAATAGAATACAGTTCCATGTTTCATATTATATAGCACACGCTAAGGTAACAATAGGCCAAAGTTATTCCTAATAGAATACAGTTCCATGCTTCATATTATATAGCACACGCTAAGGTAACAGTAGGCCTATGTTACTCCTAATATATTACTGTTCCATGTTTCATATTATATAGCACACGCTAAGGTAACAATAGGCCTAAGTTATTCCTAATAGAATACTGTTCCATGTTTCATATTATATAGCAAACGGTAAGGTAAAAATAGGCCTAAGTTATTGCTAATAGAATACTGTTCAATGCTTCATATTATATAGCACACGCTAAGGTAACAGTAGGCCTCTGTTATTCCTAATAGAATATTGTTCCATGTTTCATATTATATAGCACACGCTAAGGTAAGAGTAGGCCTAAGTTATTCCTAATAGAATACTGTTCCATGTTTCATATTATATAGCACACGCTTAGGTAAAAATAGGCCTATGTTATTCCTAATAGAATACTGTTCTATGTTTCATATTATATAGCACACGCTAAGGTAACAGTAGGCCTAAGTTATTCCTAATATATTACCGTTCCATGCTTCATACTATAAAGCACACGCTAAGGTAACAGTAGGCCTAAGTTATACCTAATATATTACTGTTACATGTTTCATATTATATAGCATACGCAAAGGTAACAGTAGGCCTATGTTATTCCTAATAGAATATTGTTCCATGTTTCATATTATATAGCACACGCTAAGGTAACAGTAGGCATAAGTTATTCCTACTAGAATACTGTTCCATGTTTCATATTATTTAGCATACGCTAAGGAAACAATAGGCCTAAGTTATTTATAATATAATACTGTTCCATGCTTCATATTATGTAGCACTCGCTATGGTAACAGTAGGCCTATGTTATTCCTAATAGAATACTGTTCCATGTTTCATATTATATAGCACAACCTAAGGTAACAGTAGGCCTATGTTACTCCTAATAGATTATTGTTCCATGTTTCATATTATATAGCACACGCTAAGGTAACAGTAGGCCTAAGTTATTCCAAATAAATTACTGTTCCATGCTTCATATTATATAGCACACGCTAAGGTAACAATAGGCCTAAGTTATTCTTAATAGAATATTGTTCCATGTTTCATATTATATAGCACACGCTAAGGTAACAATAGGCCTAAGTTATTCCTAATAGAATACTGTTCCATGTTTCATAATATATAGCACACGCTAAGGTAAAAATAGGCCTAAGTTATTGCTACTAGAATACTGTTCCATGCTTCATATTATATAGCACACGCTAAGGTAACAGTAGGCCTCTGTTATTCCTAATAGAATATTGTTTAATGTTTCATATTATATAGCACACGATAAGGTAAGAGTAGGCCTAAGTTATTCCTAATAGAATACTGTTCCATGTTTCATATTATATAGCACACGCTAAAGTAAAAATAGGCCTAAGTTATTGCTAAAAGAATACTGTTCCATGCTTCATATTATATAGCACACGCAAAGGTAACAGTAGGCCTAAGTTATTCCTAATAGAATACTGTTCCATGCTTCATATTATATAGCACACGCTAAGGTAACAGTAGGCCTATGTTATTCCTGATAGAATACTGTTCCATGTTTCATATTATATAGCACACTCTAAGGTAACAGTAGGAATAAGTTATTCCTAATATATTACTGTTCCATGTTTCATATTACATAACACACGCTAAGGTAACAGTAGGCCTATGTTATTTCTAATAGAATACTGTTCCAAGTGTCATTATATATAGCACAAGCTAAGGTAACAGTAGGCCTATGTTATTCTTAATAGAATACTGTTCCATGTTTCATATTAAATAGCACACGCTATTGTAACATTATATAGCACACGCTAAGGTAACATTAGGCCTATGTTATTCCTAATAGAATACTGTTCCATGTTTCATATTATATAGCACACGCTAAGGTAACAGTAGGCCTATGTTATTCCTAATAGAATACTGCTCCATGTTTCATATTATATAGCACACGCTAAGGTAACAGTAGGCCTAAGTTATTTCTAATAGAATACTGTTCCATGTTTCATATTATATAGCACACGCTAAGGTAACAGTAGGCCTAAGTTAATCCTATTAGAATACTGTTCCATGCTTCATGTTATATAGCACACGCTAAGGTAACAGTAGGCCTAAGGTATTTCTAATAGAATATTGTTCCATGCTTCATATTATATAGCACACGCTAAGGTAACAGTAGGCCTATGTTATTTCTAATAGAATACTGTTCCATGTTTCATATTATATAGCACACGCTAAATTAACAGTTTGCTTAGGTTATTCGTAATAGAGTAATGTTCCATGTTTCATATTATATAGCACACGCTAAGGTAAGAGTAGACCTATGTTATTGCTAATAGAATACTGTTCCATGTTTCATATTATTTAGCACACGCTAAGGTAACAGTAGGCCTAAGTTATTTCTAATAGAATACTGTTCCATGCTTCATATTATATAGCACACGCTAAGGTAAGAGTAAGCTCATTTTATTTCTAATAAAATACTTTTCCAATTTTATTATTATTTAACACACGCTAAGGTAAAAGTAGGCCTATGTTATTTCTAATAGAATACTGTTCCATGTTTCATATTAGATAGCACACGCTTAATTAACAGTTTGCTTAGGTTATTCGTAATAGAGTAATGTTCCATATTTCATATCATATAGCACACGCTAAGGTAACAGTAGGCCTAAGTTATTTCTAATAGAATACTGTTCCATGTTTTATATTATATAGCACACGCTAAATTAACAGTTTGCTTAGGTTATTCGTAATAGAGTAATGTTCCATGTTTCATATTATATAGCACACGCTAAGGTAACAGTAGGCCTAAGTTATTTTTAATAGAATACTGTTCCATGTTTCATATTATATAGCACACGCTAAGGTAACAGTAGGCCTAAGTTATTTCTAATAGAATACTGTTCCATGTTTCATATTATATAGCACACGCTAAGGTAATAGTAGGCCTAAGTTATTTCTAATAGAATACTGTTCCATGTATCATATTATATAGCACACGCTAAGGTAACAGTAGGCCTAAGTTATTTCTAATAGAATACTGTTCCATGTTTCATATTATATAGCACACGCTAAGGTAACAGTAGGCCTAAGTTATTTCTAATAGAATACTGTTCCATGTATCATATTATATAGCACACGCTAAGGTAACAGTAGGCCTAAGTTATTTCTAATAGAATACTGTTCCATGTTTCATATTATATAGCACACGCTAAGGTAACAGTAGGCCTAAGTTATTTCTAATAGAATACTGTTCCATGTTTCATATTATATAGCACACGCTAAGGTAATAGTAGGCCTAAGTTATTTTTAATAGAATACTGTTCCATGTTTCATATTATATAGCACACGCTAAGGTAACAGTAGGCCTAAGTTATTTCTAATAGAATACTGTTCCATGTTTCATATTATATAGCACACGCTAAGGTAATAGTAGGCCTAAGTTATTTCTAATAGAATACTGTTCCATGTATCATATTATATAGGACACGCTAAATTAACAGTTTCCTTAGGTTATTCGTAATAGAATAATGTCCCATGTTTCATATTATATAGCACACGCTAATTTAACAGTAGGACCATGTTAATCCTAATAGAATACTGTTCCATGTTTTATACTGTATTATATAGCACACGCTAAGGTAACAGTAGGCCTAAGTTATTTCTAATAGAATACTGTTCCATGTTTCATATTATACAGCACACGCTAAGGTAACAGTAGGCCTAAGTTATTTCTAATAGAATACTGTTCCATGTTTCATATTATATAGCACACGCTAAGGTAACAGTAGGCCTAATTTATTTTTAATAGAATACTGTTCCATGTTTCATATTATATAGCACACGCTAAGGTAACTGTAGGCCTAAGTTATTTCTAATAAAATACTGTTCCATGTTTCATATTATATAGCACACGCTAAGGTAACAGTAGGCCTATGTTATTTCTAATAGAATACTCTTCCATGTTTCATATTATATAGGACACGCTAAATTAACAGTTTCCTTAGGTTATTCTTAATAGAATAATGTCCCATGTTTCATATTATATAGCACACGCTAATTTAACAGTAGGACCATGTTAATCCTAATAGAATACTGTTCAATGTTTTATACTGTATTATATAGCACACGCTAAGGTAAGAGTAGAACCATGTTAATCCTAATTGAATACTGTTCCATGTTTCATACTGTATTATATAGCACACGCTAAGGTAAGAGTAGACCATGTTAATCCTAATGGAATACTGTTCCATGTTTTATACTCTATTATATAGCACACGCTAAGGTAAAAGTAGAACCATGTTAATCCTAATAGAATGCTGTTCCATGTTTCATACTGTGTTATATAGAACACGCTAAGGTTCTAAGGTAACAGTAGGACCATGTTATGTTTAATTAAATACTGTTCCACGCTTTATAAATTAGAACACACGCTAAGGTAAATGTAGGTCTATATTTTATTTATAATATTATTTGAATGGTATGTACTAGTTTAAATTATTCAATGTTCTCTTTAAATTAACTGGTGCCAAATGCTTTTTTTTATAATGCTGTATCTATAATATAAATATCACGGGCGAAGCGGTGACGAGAAAATCCTGGTATATCAGAATTATAATCCTTTTGGGATTGTTAAGGGAAATATAATTTTCGTTATGCATAGATTTTCCTTTTTCCTAATTTACAACATGTAGAGTAATTTGCGGGTAATAAAAAGAGGTCTTGAATGAAATAAAAAATTATTTAATTACAAATGTGATATTTAAGATCATGTAGGAAATCACATTTGAAAACTATTTAAACATAGGCATACTCTCGAATTTTACACAGAATGACAAAAAAAGCTGATAGAATTAACGACCATGTGTGACTTTCGGAAAATTTAGTGGTAATTCGTTCAGCTTCAATATGACGTTGAAATTGAAGTATCGTCTAGGCCCTCATTTTATTCCTGTTGAGAAAGTGCTAAGATTGCTTAAGGTTACATTTTATTCCTGTTTAAAAAGTGCTAAGATTGCTTAAGGTTACATTTTATTCCTGTTGAAAAAGTGCTAAGATTGCTTAAGGTTACATTTTATTCCTGTTGAAAAAGTGCTAAGATTGCTTAAGGTTACATTTTATTCCTGTTGAGAAAGTGCTAAGATTGCTTAAGGTTACATTTTATTCCTGTTTAAAAAGTGCTAAGATTACTTAAGGTTACATTTTATTCCTGTTGAAAAAGTGCTAAGATTGCTTAAGGTTACATTTTATTCCTGTTGAAAAAGTGCTAAGATTGCTTAAGGTTACATTTTATTCCTGTTGAAAAAGTGCTAAGATTGCTTAAGGTTACATTTTATTCCTGTTGAAAAAGTGCTAAGATTGCTTAAGGTTACATTTTATTGAAATTTAAAATCCCCAAATATAGGATATATTTGTATTATTTTATTAAACTAGAAAGTTTTGATAAATTACAAAGGTAAAATTTAATACAGTTTACTGTCTTAAGTTTAAGTCTTACTATACATTAGTTTATTGAAACAAACAGTGTGACATTGTTTGTAAATTTCTCTAAGATTTCGTTAAAAGAAATGTTTGTTTTAATAGACTAGTGTTTTTGTTTAAATAAACTGAGATTTAGAGTAAACTATTTTACTTTTTACCGTTGTGAATTGTTCTCACTAGCTAAGCTAGCTTTATTTCTAATATTTTAAGTATCTTGATAATTTGAAAATATTTTTCAAAGAAAGTAATAATCCACATCAAACAATTAGGTGAAACAGAATAATCTTAAACAATCTTCAATTGTGTAGAACATCTTGATTAAAATGTAGCCGAATGTTTTGCTTATCCCGAATATTTGAGCGTTAACATTTGGTGCAATACTCATTCTCTAAGTGCTAATGTCAATCGTTAATCTTTAAGCTCCACGTGTTAAAAGATACTCGTTAAATGTTTAGTGCTTAGCCTTAATAGTTAATTGTAGAGTGTTAAGTCATCCGACACAAGTTAAGCGTTTATAGTCAACCGAAAATTTATCTTCTGAATTTATTGTTGGTCACAGAAGAAGTATCTGTGACAAGTAAAATCCAGTACTTTCTGCTGAATGAGTAGATAGTGGTAAAATCTCCAACAATTTTCAAAACTTTAACGAAAACGTATTAGAATTTTTCAGTATAGATTTTATGGGATTTTTCTCATTAAAAACTGTAGCAGTCTATAGTATTAAGCAAACCTGTAGTAGCCTATAGTGCTTTACTAAAGAGAAAATGTTTTTAGGCGCAAGAATTTTGGAATGAAGAAAATCATTCACTTCGTGTCTTAAGAATAAGATTTCCGAATATGAAGTGATTGTTCCAAAGATTTCAGAAACAAAAACACATAAACGTAAGTAAAATGGACTCTGTCAGTGCCATCAGCTGTTTATTTTTCAATTTTAGATTATTAATAGGTTATGTTGAGATCTTTTTCAAATACAATGTTTTAAAACGATGTAGCTTATATGTTCAGAAATATCGCGTGTTTGATTACATTAAGCGATGACTTGAGATTTCATACAATAGATGTTTTGTTGGCCGCGACTAATTATATTATCTGAGATGCGCTACGATTAGTTATTGCCATTATGAGTTAGTTCTCATATTATTTCTTTTTAGGAATGTTTTCAAATGTAATATTTTTAAAGAAATTCGATTTTGCTTCGACTAGGGCCCAACATTTATTTAATCGGAGTGATACAGCATGTAAGTAATAGTTAATGAAATTGTTCATACCGTTATTCAAATGTTTTTCAAAATATGTTTCCTTCAAAATTCACTTACTCAACAGTTGTAGTTTACTCTAACTAAGCGATACTACCAGATTTGTTTATATATATGAGTAGATTTTTTTGCCTTTCCTAACGTTACAATATTTCCCTCTGTTGACGCGTTTCGGAATGACTCCATTTTCAAAACCTAAATCGTACTCGAGTATATTGTAATGTAATAAAGATGATTATATTAAGAATTTTATTAGATTTTTTATTAGAAAATCAAGAAAATCTGATGATAACTCTTCAAGTGGCAGCAAGGTTGAAGATGGGGAAGTAAGAAATTGTAAACTAGGACAATTCAAAGGAAAATGCTCCTTGTATCCGTTAGGGAAACAAGCTCGCCTCACACAAGAGGGTCAATAAGTCCCTTTTTTATTTCACCTATGTTTCATGGTCCCTCTTCATTCCCAGGAATCTAGCAGCTAGACAGGACTGTATGATTACGACACAGGTTTGGTCCTCTTCTGACAAGTAACGCTATTACCTCACCATAATTATCCCCTAAATCAAACCAATGGTTTCACATAAATTGCGTAGGGCTATTTCAACCTTTCCTTATGCGTTATATAGGATGATAAA
>JBAIZL010000001.1:339695282-339860282 GCA_036971475.1 Prosapia bicincta | reverse complement strand
TTTCTGTTTCTAATGAAGGTTGTATTAGAAATATCATAGGTTTGAAAAATGTTGAATCAAGAAACGATATCTCCTGATAAATGCAATATATCACGAAACCTCTCTACGATCGGGCCATACTACGATTGAGTCCAAAATTTTAAACATTATGTTTTGCATAAGACGTGAGTTATAACTTGGCAAACAATTTTTAAGCTACTCCTTCTTTTAATCCTAGAGAATGGCACTTCAGCACCAAGTGCATAGAAACGGAGGTTCAAATCAATAGTTTGCCTCTGTGACTTATGGATTGTCACGGCAAATGCTGGTCTAACTGGGAATTGATGTATTTGCATAGCACATCTAAGATGACTCTGCTTGAGTCCAATGTAATTCTAGAAATATGAACTTCTTAATTTTTGAAAACTTGATGATGGCGCTTTTTCATAAAAATGTCACTTAGGCCATTGGATTACTGAGGGTAACTGATTAATATACCAATTTCGGTGAAAATCCTTGTAACCGAATGCAACTTTAAATGTTTAAACATTTTCAAAAACTCGATAACGATTTTCCAGAAAATTTTCACTTAGCTCATTGGATTGCTGTCGTTAACAGCCCCATACATACAAATTATTGTAAAAATCCTTAGATTAGTTTCCGATGATAAACCATTTATAAAACGTAATGATAACGACTTTTCAGCAAATTTTGACTTAGCCCATTGGATTCCTGAGGTTAAAAACCCCCTATATACCAATTTTGATGAAAAAAAATTTACAAAAACATAATTATTAGTCCTTTAAGAATATTAGAGAAAATAAAGAATAATGGTAGATAAAAGGACCTACCATTAATGCTTTTATCGAAGGGCCCATTAAAAAAAATCGATGGTTTGAAGAAATTTTGAAACAGGAAAAGATATTTCTTGATAAATTCAAATAGTATGTAAGAAAACGCGAGAAATTTGATAGGTTCGTTTGGATCCTGACTTCAAGTTAAGGACCTATCCTTCGTATGCCCATATATAATTTCAATAATATCATCATAGTTTTGATTACAAAAGTCATACTTATTTGATATAGGTATCTAGCATTAAATATAACTTTATTTAATTTAATAAGGTGAAGTGTAATAATTAGATGTTTTAATATGAGACCTATAGAGTCAAAGTGCACTTTCTCAAATTTTTTCGAAATTGAGATTATACATGAATGTTGTAGGAAATTTCGTGATGGACATGTTTCTGCATTCAGTTTGTTGCAAACATATTAATTCACACCAAAAATATTTATTCAGAACCAATTTAATATTAATTCTAAGTTCTTTATTAAATTCTTCAGAGGTTTTTCAACCGTTCTGAAAAATGAGGTGAGTGGGAGATAGTGCGGTTTGATTCTAAAGGAATCATATATAAATAATATAAAAATCAAGGTTTGCTTTGAAGTACGAAAGATAAAAGGACATAGGCCTATAGGCTATTAGTAATAAACAAGTTAGGAAATAATATAATTTTCCTGGAGTTTTAATATCTACTAGTATATATTTATTCTGTGCTCTTACTCGAGATAAAATTAGTTCGTTATAAACAAAACTTTCTACTTTCATGTAATTTGAGAAATCTAATTAATTTGGATGAACTTATAATTACGGAACGTAGCCTTACTAAACCGCATGAAAAGCTTTAAAAATGTTTTACAAATATTTTAAACTCAATAAAAGTAGAGTTTTCTTAGATATTTCCTATTTTCAACAATTACGGTAATTCTATAAGCCTAGGACAGTAAACAACTGTACAAGACTATAGCGAGTACTTATTTAATTAAATTTTTCCATGATGTTTCAGTCATTTAGATTATTTTATGGCCTTTCTCAAGATATAAGTTAAACAATAGACAAATTCAATTTTAGTTTTAAAAATGGCTGCATAATAATGTGAATGACAGAAACGTAGACGATAAAAGAAATAAAGTAAATACTAGTTATTACGGCCTTGTGCAGTTCATTAGTCTGGAACTTATATAACAATATATAGGCCCTACAAGATGTCAAGTTCTTTTAATCATAATATGGGGAACTATTCTAGACCTGAAAACCCCCTTAGAATTTTATATTTAAAATTTATAGAACTATTTTAATATCACGATAGGAACTAAATTTATTTTAAATTAAATTTCAGTATTTAAATTTCCGCATTTTAGAAGATCAGTTTACTAAATTTAAAAAAGCAAACACAAGGTAGGGGTAGCACTGGATTTCATGTGTTCTCTGAATCCGTCCAAGCGAATGAAGCTCATATTTTCCATGCCGCTTGTCAGGTCGACGATCGGAAGAAACTCGAATCCTGACTCGGTGCCGGCCAGGGCACCCGATATTACACGCCTGCCTGACACTTCTGTAGCCTACTAGTCATAGGCCTACACAGTTTGAGTTCGTCTTTAATGTTAAACTATCAATCCTTTTATTACTTTTAATTAATTACGTAAATAGTTTTTGAGCTTTTATTTTACAAATGGGATCACGGAAATAACACTATATGCCACTGCTATGAACACTGATAGTTAACATTTCGCTTTTGAGGCTTATTTTTATGTTCATTTATATATATATATATATATATATATATATATATATATATGTCTATATAGTTTGTCTCGTATATTTACTGGTAATAGGAACCACAGACCGTTAAAAGTTTGGATAAAGTAGTTTAATAGGTTAAGTTTACAATTGTTGCAATGGAATGATAAAACGTTCATAAAATCATCACAATTTATACAAGATTTACACTTTTAAAGTATTTTGAGACTATCTTATAAATAATGGCGGCTTGATTTATTTCGGGTTTCCAAAACACTAAATAGGACAACACTAAACACTAATTAGAACAACATGATAAATACAGTATATAACTCCCATCTTAATAACTTTGGAAACCATCAGAGACCTAACCTACCCCTGATGTACACAAGCAGGAACATTAGCATAAACAGGACTACAGATGAAGTCATGTGACGGACTTTGAGATTTTATAGAATATTTATGCTTGTGTTTTAGTAAAGTGATTTAGGGTAACTTTAGACATTTAGCCAAATCCGATCTTTAGGCTATCCTCTTCAGATATGTTGCTCTAAAATACATTCTAAACAAGAAACGAGTGATTTTAAGTGTCTTAAACCATAAATTGTCTTTTAAATTTGAAAAAAAATTCACCTCAATTTATTAACACACAAAACATAGTAAGGTTTTTGTTTTCAATTACTGATGCAGAAGGTCTTATGTAGTCTACATTTATCTTTAAAAGATACGCAAAAGTTCCTGTATAAATTTTCGGGTTGTTTAAGCTCACTTAAATATTATCATTTACGTTTTTATCGTTAAAAAACTCTCCAAATTAGACGTTATTCTATAAAGTCTATCCCTATAAAGTTTTTTTTAACCAGAGAGGTAATTTAACGTTACAATAAAATATAGTTACGGCGTATATTAGTATAATTAATATATTAGCACAGAATTACAATGTACCAGTAACAATATAACTAAATATATTCGGTTAGGTAATATTTGGTTTTAACAAAACACGCTATCACGTAAACTGGTCAGTAACTGTCTATACATGTTAGAGAAACCAGGTCAAGGTCAGTCGTTAATGAGTCTATTGTTTATTTTTCGTATATAACTTTGTTTTAATATCTTATAAACAAACATAACCTAACCGGATAATAGTTATCTATATTTCAATAAATCTACGTATTAATGTAATATACAGATAGAGTGAGCCATTTGGTAAGGAATTACTTGATAAAGAAGTGTGTTTCAATAGGGAGGTTATGTTTGTTTAGCGATATGCACCTTAAGTTCTAACGCGTATGATTTTCCAAACTTAAAATCTCTTGTTTAGAATGTATTTTTGAATGAAATTTGAGAAAACGTTGCAGCTGACCAACACTTTTGCCAAAACTCTCCTGACTGAGTAAAGTCTTAGCGTCAGTCAAGTCGGAGTCAATGCGTGCATTGGTCCAAGAACTAATGGACCAATTGAGGTCATATTTTCAACACATATAAGGCGAGAGAGAGTGCATTGTATATTTATAGTCCGATTGGTGGTGACTAAGTCGAAATATTTTTAAAAAATATGTAAAATAATTTTCAATAACAGTGCAGCCTATGTGTCAGTAATAAGAATGACATTTTGAAAAACTGAAACCACTAGTGTGCGCCTGTAACGTGAAAATTAGAAAACTCCAATAGCCAATGGACTAATTGAAGTTAGTTTGGTTTGAGTATTTTGGTAGTCTATATTTATAGTGGCATTGGAGCCGGCTACTGAGTCGAGCACTTTTTTATTAAAAAAAAAAATAATTAATTTATAAAATCACAAGTGAACATTTATATAGAAATAGTGATAGGAATGAAATTTTAAGTACGAAATTTAAAGAAAAATAATAGCAAAAGCGTTCTCAATAAAGTTAAAATTATAGCTTGCAAAATTACAATGATCAATTACTAAAAATGAGAGAAGAAAACACAATGTAAAAATGTAAACAATACAAGAGGTGTAACCATTACGGCATCTAGCCTATCGGTAAACAAAGTCATTGGGATTTAGTGTATTTTACAAAATGACACGAACAACTCTAAATATTTCTCCATTAAATGAATTACTTTGTACAGAATTCAAGAACAAACAAAAGTTTTATTTTGATTTGGAGGGGAGATATTACAAGTTTGTTAAGCTAGTAGGCCTAATGATTTTTCTGGCATTATGTTGGTCAGAGCGATCCTCGTATTATTCGTAACCTAGCCTTTCAAACACTTGGATTCTTCCGCTCTTATTAGCAGCCATTCACTGCCTCTACCTTTCCAACGTCCACGATTTGTTTACTATTTAATATAATTTTAAACAGTTTATAACTCCATTTCCGGTAGAAGTCAATGAGCACACAGTGCCTGATGCGTTTTTAAGCCGGCGCTATGAATGGGTTCGGACGGAATAGTAAACAGGATTTAATGAATGAAAGAACAGCTGTCGACGTAATACGGTCTATTTCATTTGGAGAAGTTTAAACAATCTGTTAAGCTTTCGTTTATCTTTGCTAGTTAATTTGCCGGTAGAGAAGGCCAGCTGTAGGGTACAGTAGCGTTTCCACGCCATGTGCTCTTGTCACATTGAAAAACGGTAGGAACGGGGGTTTTAATATTCAGATTGGCAATTAGCGCAGAAACACAAATATAAAATACGTTAGCTCCCTCACAGTCGTTTTTGAATATATAAAAAGTACGTAAAAGTACAAGAAGAACGATACCAAAACACGAAAGGATTTGGTAAAAAAACAAACAATTTGGCATAACTTGTTTACGCCTGGAAACAATCAACTTATTTATAACAATTAATTATATGTATTATACGGTTCTTGTATTTTTAGGTACTTTTAAAATTTTCAAAAGAAATTTAAAAATTGTGATTAGGTTAAGAAAGTTAATTTACTTAGTGGATATCTTGGTAACGATTTGTTAAGGAAGCAGCTATAGGCCGCTGCGAGTGATAAGGTACGGCCGGTTCATAGCCATCAGAGTGGAGCTGATTAAATGATATTATAATGTACAGATATACGTGCCTGAAATATCTGTCTGCGCAATATGTTAAATTATTGATTAATGACAAAACCTACGACAAGAAATCGAGATAGTGACCAAAACAATGCAAAACATCGTCTGATAGCTGCGGAGGGGTCACGGATTTATCTACTTTTCTCCGTGACAACAATGCAGCTGTAAATTTTTATTGAAACACGAACCGAATCTTACTGTAAAATAATCCTATGATACTCGATGGGCAAATAAACTGGCAAGCGTAAACGCACTTTCATATGAAATTAAGAGATTTCATACTGTGAACTAGTTGAGGTCACTGAAGATTCAACAGCCAATAGTGAAGATCGATCGCTTATGAATGAAATAAGTCCTTACTTGCGCTATCCATTTGGTAAGATGGGCTGTTTGTAGTAAACACTGTTTGCAAAAACTTACAGGCTGAAAAATCTTCGAGTTGCGTGCCATTACTTCAAGGAGTAGTTCAGTTTTTTCAGAAATTTAGATTTGAAATTTTTATGGCGGCAACATTGGTAGCATAAGAACTAGGGAGAATCTGCGAGTAGAGCTATAGTCCAAAGAAAATAGGCAAAGGAAGAAAAGAAGATGTTTGAGTACAAGGGAGAAGATGCGCCTGTCAGAATCTGCCGAGCGAACGATTAGAGCTGAGTAAGTTTTTGTTATTGCAGATGCTGCAGCACAGTCTTTGAATAAAAAGTTTGAACAAATTAACAGTTAAGATACTACGTTTGGATTTTTGTGCCATTTAAAGAATTAAACGCAATAAAAGAAGACATTGTTTCAAAAAGTGTAAACCTAGAATCGTTCCTAAAGGATATTTGTGGAAATGAACTTAAGGTTCTTCATGAACTCCTACCAGCTGAGGTGGAAACAGCTGCAGGGATATTGAGATTTATAAACAGAATTTGAAACGCATTTCTCAGACATTATCTTTCTTTCTTATTTCAACTCTTTACACAGAGTAAAATATTGTACACATGAAAAACAAAAATTTACTCAACCCCTGCAAATGATAAAAATCACGTAAATAACTGGCGAATAATTAGCGTGTTTTGAGACGAAATGACTTCATCAAAGTTGCTCTAAACACACCTTTTAGCGCGAGAATTTTAAAAATTTCTCGGAGAGACCACTTTTTTAAAAAAAGGCCTTGCAAAAATATTTCACTCCAGGCCTCGCATTTGCTAAGGACGGCTCTTTTCCGGATGAAACCAAGTAGCCGAGTTATATTAAACTGACAGCTTTGAAAATCTAGCCCATGTCTTTCATTAGAGTTCCGAGCGTCACCTTAGTAAATCATTGTTTGTAACAAAAATAACCAGTTACATTGGAAATCTATTGCGCGTACAGTAAATCATGGTGTGGGAAATAACAATTTTCAAGTGGATTTAAAAAAAATATATATCTTATATAATGGAATAAACAAGAGCAAGTTTTTCTATTCTCCATTTTCCAACAGCAAGGGGGAGATAAACGTAATGTTCACTACGTTCTTTCGAAGTTGAGAATATTTTAAAATGAGGCATTCAAATTAGAATACGTATTGATTTATGTTCCTTGTATTGCTTCATGTTACAACTGACTTTTACTCTAAGGCTATAGGTCAAATTATATAAGCTGGCCCTTGGGGGCTACAGGCTTCGGCGAGAGGCCATGGACGAGGGAGGGTGGAGGTGTTCGCAGGTCATTTTCAAAAACATCGACCCTGGGGCTTCCGCTGAATCATAAGGTTGACTCATTATGTTGTTACTTATTAATAATCTTTAATGTATGGTATAAATAACAAGAAATGTAAATAATCCATTCACGGAAGCCTGCTAAACATTGTCAAAGGATTGGGACATGTAGGCCGTAATTTATTGCCCCTTTGAGGGATGACAATAGTACCTGATGTTTAATAGAGGATGAATACACAATTTCTACCTAAGAGCCAAGTGCCAGCTCGTAAAGTTTGACCTGTACTAGCCAATTAAATGAAACATTTTACAGTTAGCCTTCTCGAGTTCTTAACAGGCCTTGCAACAATATCTTTGTGTTACCGATCTTTTTAAATATTTATTTTTAAAATTTGCCACTAAAACTGTTAGAGCTTTGAACTCTATAACCCCCGGAGGGTCTCGAGAACCCCAGAACAAAACCTTTTATCTTGTGGTGAAACTCGAGATATAAGGTAAGTGTGATGGAACTTGTACTGAAGGTGTTGTGGACGCCATTTTCTAGACGTGTGTGCATAGATACCGGTTTTACCCAGTGGTTGCGGTTATCCTGCCTGTAAATCTGGAGCCACAGCTGACGTAGGCCTACATACAAGCTGAATTCATTTTACAATCGTTGCTTTTTCATTAATGAATGTTATTCGAGTAATTGGTGCATTCTTGTAAAGAAATTTGCTACTGAGATAGGTTTCAAGTTTGACTCTGGTTTCGAACCGATAATGTTTGCGGCATACCTCTGAACCGCAAAAAACACTAAAATCTAAATTTTTACAAATATTTCATATTTCTAAAAATTCACAATAAATGTAATCAATGACTAAGGTTATCTTTAAAATTATAATAGTAAATTGCTGAAATCAATACATTAATAGATTTACGTCAATCAATTTCCCACAACCGGTCTTATATGGCTAAATGTATGTATTAGGCTACAGTTATTGGCTTTATATGTTTACATTCTTCCGAATCATAATTTACGAGGAATTCGAAAAGTTATACCTACCAAAACTTGGCCTACGTAACCCTATCTTGTCTTACATAACCAAAGTTGAATTAGTTCTTCTTAAGGAAATGTTGTTAGGCCTAGGTCTATTTTAAAAATATATGAGTAATGTGATTGTGATGAATTCATACGTTCCTTTTTTTCTTTCCTACATCAACTTCATCAGTTGATGCGCTTTATAGTCTCCCTAAATTGTTGAAAATGTGTTTGCCTAATCTATTCACAAGACATATAGTAGTCTATATTTATATAGACACTGCTAATGATCTTTCGAATCTAAGTAACTCGTTCGGGATTCGTACGCTTTTATAAAAACCTAAATGATAATGATTTTATAAACAACAATACACCCTATTTCTTGGGCCTACTATAGGCTACCTTATGTCCTAAATAGTCTACTATTTTTTAAAATATCTGGTTATAGCGTTCATGTAGAATAATATGCAGGACTAGATGTAAAGTTAAATATATACTAAACACTTTTAAATGTTTTAAACTTGCCTATAGTAGCACTTTGACAAAGGGACACATCTCCCGAAACGGCCGTCCTCAACAAGCAAAGTGTTTAGTGATTACTAGAAGCTCACGCGAAGATGGAATCAACAAATGTTAAATATATAAATGAAATGTAAAACAAAAAATGTTTATAAAACATTTAATTAAAAATGAACTACTAATTTTGTTTCAAAATACTTATCTCTACCTTACGCTTATTCACTTACACTGAAAATTTATTTGATTTCACAAGGCAAACTGTTCTGTCTTGATTTATAAACAATCACTTTTCAATTCAGCTCTTGATTTCCAAAGACATCTAGTTATATATGTTCCCAAATGTTGCGGTTTTAAATGAAGATGTGAATACTGTATGAGATATGTTTAATTAAATAGGTGGCCTATTTTATTAAATAAATAGAGCAATTAACCAATGCAATTTTGTAGTTGTAGTGTATTGATTTTATTTGTAGGGGGGCAAACAATAATCGCTTCTGGAGATTTTCCTAAAGGAAAATTTTGAAAATTAAATACAGTTTCATGACAATCTCAAGTTAGAATTTAAACAGGACCTAGAGATTTCAAATTGTCCCAAATTTAAAATTAATAGAGTAGTAAATGGCCATTAAATTTAAGTGCATGTAGAGGGGTGTATTTATTTTTAAAAAAGCAGACCAGAGGAGTGCAAGAAATAAGTTCTTAAATACGAGTATAAATTTTAAATTTTCATTTACTGTTTTGTAACTTACACCCCCTGTTACAGCTATTTTCTCACGCGTAAGACATATCTAAAGGCGCTCTAAAGTAAGATTTAATTCTCAATTATTGCACCGCTAAATAGTAAATTGTACCCCTTTACAGATACTATACACTCGTATGTATTAAAATCTCCCTGTATACTGTTAACTTGTGTTATATGAGAACTGTCTTGAAGTTATAACACATATCATAGTTTGAAAGTAATAGGAAACTACTTACTACACTTTTGCTATTACTTGCGACAAGACTTTTTGTTAACTAAAAGTTGTTAAATTGTTAACTTACACTTGGAGGAAAAGTTTTCGTCTTACGACTTCTTCAGCCTCGTATTTTTGCCGCTAGGAATTCTGCAGTTGTGCTTCCTCGGTACCATTTTTTTGAAAGTTGGAAGTAATGTGTGGTACCGAGGAAGCACAACTACAGCATTCCAAGTGTAAGTTAACAATTTAACGACTTTTAGTTAACAAAGAGTCTGGTCACAAGCAATAGCAAAAGTGTAATAAGTAATTTACAACCAGCTCGTCATAAACAGCAACAAGATTTCGATATTTAATAGGAAATGTTTTACAAAACTGACCAATCGGAAGGAACTTAAACCATTTTACACCAATAGAAAATTAAAAATAAAATTGTATAATTTCTGTTTATAGCTTAACCCAACAAAACATCTCCACTTTGGTCCTGCTTCAATGCAATTATACCATTGAGTAAAATTTCTTCTCTTTCCTTTTTCACTACCGTGCATACGTTTTTTAATGAAACCTAGAAGCATTTCCATCTCATTGTGGTTTATCCTACAGGCTACTTGTAAAATTTACGCAACACTGTGTTGTTATAAATTTAGATTCCTCTTGTGTTTTTGAGCTCTTACATTATACAAAAATATAATGAAATTATAAATTTTAAAAGAAACAAAGGTTACTAATTCTCTTGTATGTTGCAACACTTTAACGAAAAACTATGCAAATTTGGATTTCTTGATCTTTAACAGTGAATTTTATTTGTCTAGCATTTAGACAGGATTGGAAATATAAGTGCAGAAGTGTTGATAGCTGTTACGATTATCTCTACACGTTTTCATCCCGTTTCTATTTTAATCCCAATTTGCAACTTTTATATTTAAAAGAATTAAACTGACTAGAATTGAGCCCAAATATTTTGTTAAGAAGTTCGTATCCTTATATTCGAGTGTCCTGATGTCATGATCACAGAAAACATGTCAAACTGTTTGTTGTTTTCTATTTTCTAATTAAAATTTTAATATTTGTACTGTATTATACGGTAAAATTAATTAACCCTCAGTTTTTTTTGACCGAAGAACAGTTCAATCAAATTGAAAATTCATTAGACTACGCTGAGGACGAAATAAATTTGGTTCATTTTATAATGAAAAACAAACGGTACTTACGTATTATCGGGACCCATTAATATACCGTGCGCTGTGGTGGTTAGGTTAGATTAGGTTATCATAAATATGTAACTATTACTTCTTTATTACATTAGGAATCGGATGTGGGGAAGTGCCATAATAGAGGAATAAGAGGTATCGAGGCACCGCCGGAATATATATGTGCCGATTGAGAGTGACCGCGACTGGCGGCGATGCGTTTAACTCAATTCTTGCTACCATCTCTTCTTTTTGGGAGGCAGAAAGCAAGAACCGATAGTCATAATGACAGGTAATTTTCACAGTAAGTCATATGAAGTCCGTCCTGTATAAATATTTAGTGTTCTACGTCCCCTGCAAAATGACCTCTAAAAATAGAGGCCTTCGTGTAATACGTAGGGCGTAAGTACCAAACAAACTTTATCAGAGGCCGAAAGAATGCTGACAAAATGCATTGATTTGTTTTAAATGAAAGAAGAATCTAAACCGACGAAGATGCACTCCGAGAGATGTAGAACCTTGGAGCATTGAAACGTCATTCCTAAACGATAATGAAGATTATACAAAATGTTGTTACGCTCATTATACCAGTAATATAATATATAAGTATGGTCTTTTACTATAACATTTTTAGTTTTTTATTAAAAATGGGTTTTATATTACAAATGTGGTAATTTACGTTTACTTTATAATTAGAGTCAACCTATTGTTATAGGTTAAAGCATTTTTCACAAAGTATTTCCGTCATCCGTATATTCTCTTATCGGTTACGTCCTTCGCCCTTTCGGTGACGGTTAATGCAAATAGTACTAGAAATTTATAGAATTTCTTTGGCAAAGTTATTTATCAAAAATAACCTTATTTTGCAAAATGACCAGTATATTTCCAAATCAATAAAAATCAGTGTATTTATAAAATATTAATTTAACCTTGCACAGATTTAAGTGGAAACATGTTATACAGTTTTAAAATGTCGATAGAACTATCTGATCAATAGGCCTAGTAAGTTTAATTTACAAAATTGTTAAAACATTAGTCATAGATATCGTAAAATTTACAAAAATATATAAATTGTATACATTTTTTATTGATCATATAAATTAGTTAATGATATTAATTCACCGATTTCGAAATTACTTAGGATTTATAAGATTTTAACTTTATTTCCCACCAAAGGAAGTTTGCTCTTCAAACGTTTGTTCCTAGGGCACGCCCTAATTTATTTAACTAACGTTCTTAGTAAAACAGAGCCAGTCCTTCCTATTCCATATGTAAGAACTTTAGGTTATTCAGGCGCGTATCCAGCGACTTGCTTTGGGGGGGGGGCGATCGATGCATTATATATATATATATATATATATATATATATATATATATATATATATATATATATATATAATATGTGTGTGTGTGCGCGCGTGCGTGTATGTAAAAACATAGAACAGAAAAAGTTCTTGCGTTAGAAATCGGTAACGTGATAAAGATTCGTAGCAAATTAGACTTTTTAATAAATAATTATTACAGTTTCGATAACACTTATGGCTAAAGAATTTTATGAATTTCATAATAAGCTATTATTATAAAAATGGTTTGTTAATTAATATAAGTAGTTATTCTTCCAACACGAACAATTCGGAGTCAACTTTGAATATTACGCTTGCCAAATTACCTATTGAAAATCATATGTTCGAGACTAAGCTTCACTAGCGCTATCTGTTGTTAAAACGTTTAGACGTTTACGAGGATATGCCGAGGGAACGCGTCACATTTTCAAATTAAAAATTAAAATTTAATTTTTATTTACAATAAAAGACGAATTAACCTAAGTAAAAGTCTAATTTAATAGAAAGTCCTAATTTGATAATATATTGTCGAGTTTTAACCCAAAGTTCCTGAGGGTTGGGGGGGGGGCGATCGCACCTGGGTTATTCCATAAACCAGCCCCTGTTCTCGTCAATGTAAAATGACAGGCCTTACAAGATCTCGGGGCCCAAAAATCCCCTCCTAATCTGACTTATTGTTCTTGGTAATATAATTGGAACTATTATTAGCAAAGTATATTTTGTTATTTTGAATAATGCGTGACAAGTAAATTTTACAAAGTATCGTATGTTTACAAATTTCTTTTGTTTTGCGTTGACTTTATTTTTATAAAATTATCAAACTTGCTTCTTCTCCTTCCGTAATTACCAACAAAAAGTGTCTTTTCACTTATTCAACAATAACCTGTTTTAGAAAGAAGTTATTGTAACCTAATGTGATAAAGTACCACAGTATTGATATAAACAATCCAAAATAAAATGTTTCAGACACACCATCACTTAGGTCTACCCGGCATTTATATTGTAAACATATTGTGAAACTTTGATCTCTTGGAAATAATGCTCTTCCGGAAATACCGGAAAATTTAATTATTTTCTAACTCTTAAAATCATTTATAAAATTGAGGACAACGTAGTCTACGTGAAACGGCCTGAATTATTTCCGCAGCCACAACTAATTTCATACTTTTAGAAGTAAATTTACTTAACCTGAAAACCTTCTTTCCCCAAGAAGTAAAATTCTTGCAAACCTATAACAGTAACAAGATGTGAAATATTAACTATAATTTCAACAAAACGGTCCGACACCGAACACCAATGACATACGGGTCTTCACACAATGAAGGTCATTATACCAATGGCATTGTCACAATACGAGATATGCATCAATAGGCGACGGACAAATTGATCTCTTCACAAAGGACAAATGTAAATCCTAATTTTCGTCTTCCTGTAATGCTCCAATCGTACGCCATTGACAGCTGGCGGAATTTAACGGTCCACAAAGTCGCTGACATTCTGCTCTGTGTGACAACGTGACGTCTTGTGGGCTATTCATTGGCGTGACTGGTTTTACTCATATTAGAATACTTCTTGGAAATTCATTTTAAATAAAATAGAGGTTTCAGGCAAAATAAAATTGCTGGACGTTCCAGATGTTGCTTGCAAGTGACGGCTCTGATGAAAACTTCATGCATACTTCATCGCAATTGACTGACCGTAGTCTACGTTGTGGCTTATACTATATAATTAAGCAATTATTATTTCCACTCAATGTCAGAACAATTATTGTCCAATCCGTTTAATATTTGACTAAGCAAATAACTTTACAAAAAGTTAAAAATCGGTAGAAATGGTTAAGTAAATTTGCAGTATTTTCAAAAGGTGAAACTTGGGTCTTTGAAGGAGCTGCCTTAAATCTAGATTTCTATGGTCAAGATTTAGTTTTATAGAAGTAGGTGTAAGTAGATGGAAGTCGGATCTGGATCCACAAAACTCCAGTCTTCTTGTACCATTCTCCTGTGAGCCCCCTCTCTCTCACATAATCATGATGCTAGTATACCTACCGTAAAGGAAGGAATTAGGATTAATTAATCAAGTACCAAGATACGGAGATCTTTCTGTGAGTAAACGGAATGAGTGAAATGACAGAAGATTGATAAGAGCCGCTTGTTTGTGGGATAGAAAACCTGGTAAGAAAGAAGCCGCTCAGGATAGAACTCTCCCAGTCCTCTTGGTGCCACCCTCTTGTGAGCTACCTTGCGCACACCTAATCATTAATTTAGTATACCTACAGCAAACGAAGGATTCAGGATTGATTACTCTAGATATTGAGTTATTTTTATGCGTAAACGGAATGTAGTGAAATGAAAGAATCATGGTTATTGCCGCGAGAAGAGTGGAATAAAAAACCCTGACAAGAAAGAAGTCAGGATAACCCTTAGGATAGATCACGTCTTGGGAGGTTGAAGCCTCTTTATAGAAGATACAAAAGTCTTGTTAGTGAATCTATTGATATCTCATGCGATCTTTCTGCTGACTACTCGAAGCTACTATAGATATGAAAATCAGACTGATTAACGGTTTTATGTAGCATCGGTGTGGTTGTTGTGTCAATATGCTCAGGCCTCCGATGTATCTAGAGTGAGGCTACTTGATGTCTCGCTTTGCATATAGTGAGAGGCGTATATCCACCTCTTGACTAGTGGGTAATCTTCATTTTCCTTGAGCAGATTTAGTGGCTCAATATGACAAGCATTTACCAAAAGATTCTACACAGATCAGAAAATAAAATAAGAAAGTGATGGAAATACGAAGAATATTGTTTAATGGAAAGGGGTTGGTTAAGGACACCTTAAGCCTTAAGTGCTTGGTAGGGGTAATTTAGAGAGGTTAACTCAAAACATTTGACAATGTTACTTGCTGGCGTAGATTGGTCACGAATTTAATATTATTTCTTTTCATTTACAATTAAAAGGAAAAAATAAATGATAATGCTAAAATAAGGGTAAAATAACAGATTGAACTGAAGAAAATTAAATAAGAAAAAAACTACTTTATGTGAATATAGGAGGCAGTGTAATTCTTCTTGATTATGAGATAAACTATGATGAAATCAGCGTTGAGAAAAGGACAGTAAATGTAAAAGTTAAAGAGAACAGAGGAAAAAATTACGGATATAAATAAAGGTGAAAACAAAATATGATAACCTAAAAACAAAATTTAAAGGTATTTTTTGTTTGTATGTTGGAAGAGTGTTGAACTAATCTCCATGTATATTTCAGGAGAAAATATATTTATCTGGTTATATTATTCCTCGATTTGCCACGAAACCTAAACCAGTCGTTATAATTTCACTTAGGTTGAGGAAAACCTTCTGTTTGTTAAAGTGAAGAATCCAAAGAATAGGTCTTAAAATTACTATAACTTTTTCCATACTACATAGAAAATGTGAGTAACATTTTTGTCAAAGTACGCGTATGTTAGATGTACGCTTTACATGTTTTTTCAAGAATTTTTATTTTAATAAGAAGTCATTTTGAAATCTTGATTTTTAAAAATGCAACCGGTTTTTTCAAAGCCGGTGTTGCCAATTCTAATTCCGGATTCTATATGGTTTTTAACACAGGAAAGGAAGTTATCATGATGGCACTTTTTTCCAAAATGAAAAAAAAACATATTTTACTTTAATGTTTTCACATGTCTTTTCACACACTTTTCCAGATAGAATTTTTCTTTTTAATTTAATACATTTTTTTGTACGGGTATTTTCAACCTAAAGCTAATTTTCAATTTTCATGATCAGCAATGTTATCAACAGTTTATTATGTTTCCGGGTGGTATTGGATCACTCTATAACAGTGCAAGTTTCCTTTGACGAATAATAAGATTAAATTAAATTTAAATAACTTGAGTCGTTAGGAAACATTTCCCTTGATGTTTTAAAGTTAGCAGAATATCTTTGTATTTATTTCATGCTTAAACTAACGCGTAAATTTAACATATTTATTTGAACATTTAAAAATATATTTATTATAGAACTTTACATAATCCAATTTGACAATATTGTATCAAATTTATAAATTGTACTGTTAAAGCTATGAGTCTAATTTTAAATTACCTTTAAAATTGCTTTATTAGTCTACTATTAAAATTGCTTTGCTTAGATACGTAAAATTACAGCTGTTGAAAGGAACTTGATTCCAAGTCGATAATAATTATAAACTGAAAAGTACCATTTTAACTTGATAAACTATGTTATTTGGAATAGTAGGTCTATGTTATCACTTAGTGGCATAATAACAAAAGCTCCCAATAAATAAATAACGAGACGAAAAAACTTTACTAAATAACCAGAATTTTAAAAATGCAAATACAGTGATATTTTCCATATAATGGTTAATATTTTGTCAGCTAACCACAATTTAGTAAAATTTTGTACTAAATCCAACACCCGACCGAATAACTGACTACGTTTGATGCGGAGCATCCGTATAACAGGAGATTCATTTAAACCTATGATTCTACAGCAGTGGTGAGAGAAGCAGCGAAAGGCGACAGCGCTGTCAATTGTTTTAGACGTAATAAGTTGTAATCTAAGACTAAAGAATACCATTGTTAAGGAGAACTTCAGTTGTGCGCTGAAGAATTTAAAATCGTAACTATGGGCAACTTAAAAAAAATTAAGAAATCTTTGAAAAATTTTCTGGGCATTCGTTTATGTAAAAGGTAACCTGTTATAGTAAAAGCTAAATCTGATGATATAAATAATCGTAAAAATCCCTTTACATCTAAAAGCTATCATCGCCACTTTATAGGCGGAAACAGTTTAGTGGACATTCAACAGAAAATTGCAACTCTGTTTAGTTCGTGTATAGAAGGGAAGTAGTGATAGTGAAGTAGAGTGTTTCTCAGATGTTAAACACAGATTTGTATACAAAATCAAGGCTTAAATTAGCATAAACGTTATTATTCGTGAAACTGGTAAATTCAAGGGAATTATCTGGTTTATCGGTCCGAAGGTCATATCAGTTAAAGTAAAGGGCGATCTTATAACAAATCAGTGCCAAATGTACCATCAATGGGCGTCCCCGTAGTTTATTGATGTTATAAAATTACAGAAACAATTATAAACAAAGTCTTATACTGTGTAGATATATTCATAGAATATGTTGAATAAGTACCGGTTTCTGTTAGTAAGACTAGTTGTTCAATAAGAAAAACCTCATTTAGACCCACTTATTTAAAAAGAGACATACTCATTTCTGTTTCCTTCTTCTTAATAGGGTAGCGCCTTTACTTATAATGTTTCTACAATCCCTATATTTAAGTCATTGTTCCGGAGTTAGATGATATAACCCATGTTACTTCCAATGTTTTTTTTTTTATTTGGGAGGCTTATCTCCCCGTGTTCTTACTAATAAATTTCATTTTCGTTACTGGTATGTTCATCCCATTTTATCTTGCCTTTTTGCTTTTGCTATTTTTTCTTTGTCTAGATTATTAAACGTTTGTATTGTCCATGTTGCATTACTCTCCACTCTTTAAACTTTCACTAGAAATTGTTCTTACTTCTTTCATCGCTAATGCTTCTAGCACCTGTTTTTGCCGTTTTGTTCTTGTTTCTGATGCTTTTACGTGTCTCCTCAGTACGGTTATAGGTCTATAGATCATGACTTTTGCTTGGACTGCAAATGTTTTTTCGCCATTTTATGTCGCTATGACACATCTGTTACCCTTTTCTTACTAATACGTTCATTCCAATTTTCTTGCCTTTTACCTAGTTCTTTCTTCATCTCGTTTATCAAATAATTTAAGTTGTCATTACTTTATTCTCTATCTATTAACTTTTCACTCATTACTTTTTCATTGTTAATGCTTCTAGCACCTGCTTTTGCCGTTTTCCCTGTTCATTTTACGTATCTTGTCACTACGGTTTTATAGATCATGAAATTTGTCTAAACTGCAAATGTTTATTTCGCCTTATTGTGTCACTAAGACACTAGTTACCCTGTTAGCTTTTGATAATTATTCTTCTCTGCTTGTGTATCTTCTACTTTGTCAAAGTTTATAATTTCTTCGTCCGTTATTGCATTTAGTTTACATCATATTGTTCTGCTACAACCATCTTTTTTCCTATAGGCCTATTCATTGTGAATATTTTTGACTTTTTCTTCAACTTGTTAAATTGCCTTTACATATTACTTCGTTTTCTGCTTCAAGTAGCAGGCTACTTCGCCGTGTCAGAGTACCGAAATATCCTTCTCTTGGATGTTCTAGCTTTTTTCACTGCTTTTTTACTGTTACTTTAATTTATTATGATGTTGAACTTGAGGGGGTATTAAGTCTTCTAACCGTAACCATCCTCAACTCTTTCCGATTGTTAACCATCTGTTACTTTTAATTCTTGTCTGTACTATATATCTAATGCACGAGCTAATGCTTTTATTTATTTGGTGACATCCAAGGGCATTCGACGGTAATAGATCAGTTGGTTTATATGTTTAAGTTGTATGTGATCGAAATCTAAATTATATCTGAGGAAACTTGTATGCTGTTATTTAACCATAATTTGTATGAAAACATAGACTATCTTTATTACATTGTCTGAAATATTGTTCTGCAAGCAAAACATCGGCAGAAAGTCAGTTACTGATGACGTAATTTCAAAACTGTTGAGTAAATTTATTCATTAAGAGTAACCTGTTATTTCTTAGCACCTGTCTTGAATCTCAGTATGCTTATCGTAATACTAGCTCGACAAATGTAAGGAATTGTGATATTTTTCACGATTATTTGTAGCTTATAAATTTCATCACTTCTCTACAAGGTTGTTTGTTATTCTCTATCATACTTGAAAATTTATTTGGAATTGTAACGAGGTAGAGATTTTCAACTTTTCATACGTTATCTAAATGTTTTTTTTTCTGTTATTGAATTATTTTTATCAATAATAGTGCTATATTCTTTCTTGGCACACAAATTGTTTAATGTTCTAAAAATTCATCTATTTTAAATAACCCAAGTAAATAACCTGAGTAGTTTACCATGCTGTTCATATCTGTAAGCGTATTGTAATTATATTCGTTCACTTCTGTCACTTCTTTTATTTACCTCCTTATAAATCTCTAAATTTGTTTTTAGAGAATTTAATTCTCTAATTCGACTTTTGAGAAAATTGTCGGATAATAACTTCCTTCATTCTGGTCAGCAATTTGTTTCGTTTCTTATTCGTCTGTACTTCTTGAACGTTTCCAGACTTTGTAGTGATAGTTTTCCTATTTTATCTTGCCTGTATTTTTTCGTGTTAATTTGACTTTTTTGCAAAACAACTGTATCTTATACGATCTTTTTCTAATTTGCACTTTTTTCAGATTTGATGGGCAATGGTTCATTTACAGTGTTTATATTGTTCCAGCCATTTCTGCCTTAGTTTCCCTTTTTATTATTATTCTATATTTTTTTATTTGATCTATTATAGTATAATATCCTATTTCACAAGGATTTTACGTTTAAATTTCCTTTATTTGTTGATAGGTAATGCTTCTTGTGGGGTTTAATTTTCAAGATTGAAGTATACGTTTACGTCTTTTTACCCAAGACCTTTATTTGTCTTGCTTTTTAATATTGAAAAACAATTGTTATGTGGTAAATCATTTTAAGAGCACAGGCTAATCACTGGCAATGAGTTGTTGGTCAATAAATATTATTTAGGTTTGATTTCGGAAGAGTTATTTTTCATTATAGCATTAAAGTCTCTTAACAACAGCAGATCATTAGTATTTCTAGGTTAGTTCTTCAGTGTACTTTGTAGTTCGTCTATCTGTTATAGTTTTCAATATTATGCCCGATATATGAATTACATGCTATCGATACTGCAACTGTTGCTGCTCAACATAGATGTATATGTGTAGTATTCTTTCTGATTTGTATAAATTACGTGTAGGCCTTAAACATTCGTATATTTGTCTTAATATTTTCATAGAAAAATATGATTACTCATGCTCTTGATTTGTGTTCTCTCGCTGTAGGTAAATCATGAGTATTTCTTCATCCTGTCTTTCCAATTTTCTTTTCTATTTGTTTCTTTATTCTTTCACTTCGTAGTTTCGTTGATTGTTTATATAGTGTGTTTGTTTTAAGGGGGAATTTTCCTTGACGACCAGTTAGGGATTTCTTATTTTCAACAATGGTGAATTTAAAGAGAATTTCACTTATTAATTAAACTATACGGTTATAAATAAGATTTGATAAATACATAATTTGAATAAATTATAAAGAACAACCATAACAGACGATATAAATACCATAAAACAAACCTTTTCTGACCACACTAATTATCCTTAGAAAATCAACAAACTCTGTAAAACAATACAACTATTTATTTTAATTTAAGAAAAGTTGAAAAGACTTCTTATTGCTACGATTTAAGAGAATAGGCCTTACATAGTTTTCTCATCTACCAATTCCATGCATACACTCCATGATATTACATCAGTGTCTTTGATAATTGCTGGTATTAGAATAAAATTAGAGCATTTTGCTTTGGTTTTGGCTAAAATTGACCGTTAAATTCTAATCTTATTTTGTTGCGACCAGGCCTCGCAGGCGTTAACTAATTAATTCTATTATATTTGAGATTTATTTTAGCAACTTTGTTAAGTTTTAAAGTAATCTTTCCTAATTCAGAGTAATCGAATGAGGCATAAGTACGTCCCCTCTTCATCTACATACATTTATATTTGTGTTACTCTATGTAGGTTATATCCTACCGACTACTTCGTATCGCCCTTTAATCGTCTGTTGTACGAAGCTATACGCTTTTAAATGTGTACTCTAGGCATCTATGTTCTTTCGTCCACACAAAACTAGTGGTTGCTTAGTTTAGAGGCGCTGCGGACTTTCTTTGTCTTACAATTTATTTTTAATATTAGGGAGGTGGAAATAAAACCCCGCTCTTGCCAGGCGTATTTGGGATTGTGGTCAGATTTTGTAACAATTATTTCTGACAAAGTAATTGCATCGAGGACTTAAAATGTAAAAATAAGATTAAATAAAAACTCGGTTGATGCGTGAGTCAAAGAAGCATGATTTATTAAAACTTTAGCAACGTTTCGACGACTAAATTCAGGCCTGATCTATTCCTTTGTACTATTTTCAAACCTACTAGAAACACAAGACAACTTTCCTTCTATATTTTTAATAAAGTCAAACATAGAACGTCTCAATGTTGAATTAGTAAGAGACTACTTAGGGTATAATGACTCCAGTTATAACTTTAAGAAGGATTACAAGAGTCAGGAGCTTCTCTACTTTGGGCAAACTTATTCAATGAAGATTAAGTAGCGCTAGGTTTCTAATCCCCGTTTTTACTGTAGGTTTGTGTTATTTCCACAGGCTGGGCTGACCTGGGAATGCACACAGACACTCTGTGACGCTAAAGACAATCTAAACTCGGACCATTATCTATTTAGTTTATGTAGGAGATTATTAATAAATACTTATGTAATTATTAAATAATAAGGTGTATACCCAAAGTCACTTTTCGATAACTTTTATGTAAACATCATACGCGAGATCGCAACATAATCTTCAAAAAAAACATAGAACAGAAAAAGTTCTTGCGTTAGAAATCGGTAACGTGATAAAGATTCGTAGCAAATTAGACTTTTTAATAAATAATTATTACAGTTTCGATAACACTTATGGCTAAAGAATTTTATGAATTTCATAATAAGCTATTATTATAAAAATGGTTTGTTAATTAATATAAGTAGTTATTCTTCCAACACGAACAATTCGGAGTCAACTTTGAATATTACGCTTGCCAAATTACCTATTGAAAATCATATGTTCGAGACTAAGCTTCACTAGCGCTATCTGTTGTTAAAACGTTTAGACGTTTACGAGGATATGCCGAGGGAACGCGTCACATTTTCAAATTAAAAATTAAAATTTAATTTTTATTTACAATAAAAGACGAATTAACCTAAGTAAAAGTCTAATTTAATAGAAAGTCCTAATTTGATAATATATTGTCGAGTTTTAACCCAAAGTTCCTGAGGGTTGGGGGGGGGGGCGATCGCACCTGGGTTATTCCATAAACCAGCCCCTGTTCTCGTCAATGTAAAATGACAGGCCTTACAAGATCTCGGGGCCCAAAAATCCCCTCCTAATCTGACTTATTGTTCTTGGTAATATAATTGGAACTATTATTAGCAAAGTATATTTTGTTATTTTGAATAATGCGTGACAAGTAAATTTTACAAAGTATCGTATGTTTACAAATTTCTTTTGTTTTGCGTTGACTTTATTTTTATAAAATTATCAAACTTGCTTCTTCTCCTTCCGTAATTACCAACAAAAAGTGTCTTTTCACTTATTCAACAATAACCTGTTTTAGAAAGAAGTTATTGTAACCTAATGTGATAAAGTACCACAGTATTGATATAAACAATCCAAAATAAAATGTTTCAGACACACCATCACTTAGGTCTACCCGGCATTTATATTGTAAACATATTGTGAAACTTTGATCTCTTGGAAATAATGCTCTTCCGGAAATACCGGAAAATTTAATTATTTTCTAACTCTTAAAATCATTTATAAAATTGAGGACAACGTAGTCTACGTGAAACGGCCTGAATTATTTCCGCAGCCACAACTAATTTCATACTTTTAGAAGTAAATTTACTTAACCTGAAAACCTTCTTTCCCCAAGAAGTAAAATTCTTGCAAACCTATAACAGTAACAAGATGTGAAATATTAACTATAATTTCAACAAAACGGTCCGACACCGAACACCAATGACATACGGGTCTTCACACAATGAAGGTCATTATACCAATGGCATTGTCACAATACGAGATATGCATCAATAGGCGACGGACAAATTGATCTCTTCACAAAGGACAAATGTAAATCCTAATTTTCGTCTTCCTGTAATGCTCCAATCGTACGCCATTGACAGCTGGCGGAATTTAACGGTCCACAAAGTCGCTGACATTCTGCTCTGTGTGACAACGTGACGTCTTGTGGGCTATTCATTGGCGTGACTGGTTTTACTCATATTAGAATACTTCTTGGAAATTCATTTTAAATAAAATAGAGGTTTCAGGCAAAATAAAATTGCTGGACGTTCCAGATGTTGCTTGCAAGTGACGGCTCTGATGAAAACTTCATGCATACTTCATCGCAATTGACTGACCGTAGTCTACGTTGTGGCTTATACTATATAATTAAGCAATTATTATTTCCACTCAATGTCAGAACAATTATTGTCCAATCCGTTTAATATTTGACTAAGCAAATAACTTTACAAAAAGTTAAAAATCGGTAGAAATGGTTAAGTAAATTTGCAGTATTTTCAAAAGGTGAAACTTGGGTCTTTGAAGGAGCTGCCTTAAATCTAGATTTCTATGGTCAAGATTTAGTTTTATAGAAGTAGGTGTAAGTAGATGGAAGTCGGATCTGGATCCACAAAACTCCAGTCTTCTTGTACCATTCTCCTGTGAGCCCCCTCTCTCTCACATAATCATGATGCTAGTATACCTACCGTAAAGGAAGGAATTAGGATTAATTAATCAAGTACCAAGATACGGAGATCTTTCTGTGAGTAAACGGAATGAGTGAAATGACAGAAGATTGATAAGAGCCGCTTGTTTGTGGGATAGAAAACCTGGTAAGAAAGAAGCCGCTCAGGATAGAACTCTCCCAGTCCTCTTGGTGCCACCCTCTTGTGAGCTACCTTGCGCACACCTAATCATTAATTTAGTATACCTACAGCAAACGAAGGATTCAGGATTGATTACTCTAGATATTGAGTTATTTTTATGCGTAAACGGAATGTAGTGAAATGAAAGAATCATGGTTATTGCCGCGAGAAGAGTGGAATAAAAAACCCTGACAAGAAAGAAGTCAGGATAACCCTTAGGATAGATCACGTCTTGGGAGGTTGAAGCCTCTTTATAGAAGATACAAAAGTCTTGTTAGTGAATCTATTGATATCTCATGCGATCTTTCTGCTGACTACTCGAAGCTACTATAGATATGAAAATCAGACTGATTAACGGTTTTATGTAGCATCGGTGTGGTTGTTGTGTCAATATGCTCAGGCCTCCGATGTATCTAGAGTGAGGCTACTTGATGTCTCGCTTTGCATATAGTGAGAGGCGTATATCCACCTCTTGACTAGTGGGTAATCTTCATTTTCCTTGAGCAGATTTAGTGGCTCAATATGACAAGCATTTACCAAAAGATTCTACACAGATCAGAAAATAAAATAAGAAAGTGATGGAAATACGAAGAATATTGTTTAATGGAAAGGGGTTGGTTAAGGACACCTTAAGCCTTAAGTGCTTGGTAGGGGTAATTTAGAGAGGTTAACTCAAAACATTTGACAATGTTACTTGCTGGCGTAGATTGGTCACGAATTTAATATTATTTCTTTTCATTTACAATTAAAAGGAAAAAATAAATGATAATGCTAAAATAAGGGTAAAATAACAGATTGAACTGAAGAAAATTAAATAAGAAAAAAACTACTTTATGTGAATATAGGAGGCAGTGTAATTCTTCTTGATTATGAGATAAACTATGATGAAATCAGCGTTGAGAAAAGGACAGTAAATGTAAAAGTTAAAGAGAACAGAGGAAAAAATTACGGATATAAATAAAGGTGAAAACAAAATATGATAACCTAAAAACAAAATTTAAAGGTATTTTTTGTTTGTATGTTGGAAGAGTGTTGAACTAATCTCCATGTATATTTCAGGAGAAAATATATTTATCTGGTTATATTATTCCTCGATTTGCCACGAAACCTAAACCAGTCGTTATAATTTCACTTAGGTTGAGGAAAACCTTCTGTTTGTTAAAGTGAAGAATCCAAAGAATAGGTCTTAAAATTACTATAACTTTTTCCATACTACATAGAAAATGTGAGTAACATTTTTGTCAAAGTACGCGTATGTTAGATGTACGCTTTACATGTTTTTTCAAGAATTTTTATTTTAATAAGAAGTCATTTTGAAATCTTGATTTTTAAAAATGCAACCGGTTTTTTCAAAGCCGGTGTTGCCAATTCTAATTCCGGATTCTATATGGTTTTTAACACAGGAAAGGAAGTTATCATGATGGCACTTTTTTCCAAAATGAAAAAAAAACATATTTTACTTTAATGTTTTCACATGTCTTTTCACACACTTTTCCAGATAGAATTTTTCTTTTTAATTTAATACATTTTTTTGTACGGGTATTTTCAACCTAAAGCTAATTTTCAATTTTCATGATCAGCAATGTTATCAACAGTTTATTATGTTTCCGGGTGGTATTGGATCACTCTATAACAGTGCAAGTTTCCTTTGACGAATAATAAGATTAAATTAAATTTAAATAACTTGAGTCGTTAGGAAACATTTCCCTTGATGTTTTAAAGTTAGCAGAATATCTTTGTATTTATTTCATGCTTAAACTAACGCGTAAATTTAACATATTTATTTGAACATTTAAAAATATATTTATTATAGAACTTTACATAATCCAATTTGACAATATTGTATCAAATTTATAAATTGTACTGTTAAAGCTATGAGTCTAATTTTAAATTACCTTTAAAATTGCTTTATTAGTCTACTATTAAAATTGCTTTGCTTAGATACGTAAAATTACAGCTGTTGAAAGGAACTTGATTCCAAGTCGATAATAATTATAAACTGAAAAGTACCATTTTAACTTGATAAACTATGTTATTTGGAATAGTAGGTCTATGTTATCACTTAGTGGCATAATAACAAAAGCTCCCAATAAATAAATAACGAGACGAAAAAACTTTACTAAATAACCAGAATTTTAAAAATGCAAATACAGTGATATTTTCCATATAATGGTTAATATTTTGTCAGCTAACCACAATTTAGTAAAATTTTGTACTAAATCCAACACCCGACCGAATAACTGACTACGTTTGATGCGGAGCATCCGTATAACAGGAGATTCATTTAAACCTATGATTCTACAGCAGTGGTGAGAGAAGCAGCGAAAGGCGACAGCGCTGTCAATTGTTTTAGACGTAATAAGTTGTAATCTAAGACTAAAGAATACCATTGTTAAGGAGAACTTCAGTTGTGCGCTGAAGAATTTAAAATCGTAACTATGGGCAACTTAAAAAAAATTAAGAAATCTTTGAAAAATTTTCTGGGCATTCGTTTATGTAAAAGGTAACCTGTTATAGTAAAAGCTAAATCTGATGATATAAATAATCGTAAAAATCCCTTTACATCTAAAAGCTATCATCGCCACTTTATAGGCGGAAACAGTTTAGTGGACATTCAACAGAAAATTGCAACTCTGTTTAGTTCGTGTATAGAAGGGAAGTAGTGATAGTGAAGTAGAGTGTTTCTCAGATGTTAAACACAGATTTGTATACAAAATCAAGGCTTAAATTAGCATAAACGTTATTATTCGTGAAACTGGTAAATTCAAGGGAATTATCTGGTTTATCGGTCCGAAGGTCATATCAGTTAAAGTAAAGGGCGATCTTATAACAAATCAGTGCCAAATGTACCATCAATGGGCGTCCCCGTAGTTTATTGATGTTATAAAATTACAGAAACAATTATAAACAAAGTCTTATACTGTGTAGATATATTCATAGAATATGTTGAATAAGTACCGGTTTCTGTTAGTAAGACTAGTTGTTCAATAAGAAAAACCTCATTTAGACCCACTTATTTAAAAAGAGACATACTCATTTCTGTTTCCTTCTTCTTAATAGGGTAGCGCCTTTACTTATAATGTTTCTACAATCCCTATATTTAAGTCATTGTTCCGGAGTTAGATGATATAACCCATGTTACTTCCAATGTTTTTTTTTTTATTTGGGAGGCTTATCTCCCCGTGTTCTTACTAATAAATTTCATTTTCGTTACTGGTATGTTCATCCCATTTTATCTTGCCTTTTTGCTTTTGCTATTTTTTCTTTGTCTAGATTATTAAACGTTTGTATTGTCCATGTTGCATTACTCTCCACTCTTTAAACTTTCACTAGAAATTGTTCTTACTTCTTTCATCGCTAATGCTTCTAGCACCTGTTTTTGCCGTTTTGTTCTTGTTTCTGATGCTTTTACGTGTCTCCTCAGTACGGTTATAGGTCTATAGATCATGACTTTTGCTTGGACTGCAAATGTTTTTTCGCCATTTTATGTCGCTATGACACATCTGTTACCCTTTTCTTACTAATACGTTCATTCCAATTTTCTTGCCTTTTACCTAGTTCTTTCTTCATCTCGTTTATCAAATAATTTAAGTTGTCATTACTTTATTCTCTATCTATTAACTTTTCACTCATTACTTTTTCATTGTTAATGCTTCTAGCACCTGCTTTTGCCGTTTTCCCTGTTCATTTTACGTATCTTGTCACTACGGTTTTATAGATCATGAAATTTGTCTAAACTGCAAATGTTTATTTCGCCTTATTGTGTCACTAAGACACTAGTTACCCTGTTAGCTTTTGATAATTATTCTTCTCTGCTTGTGTATCTTCTACTTTGTCAAAGTTTATAATTTCTTCGTCCGTTATTGCATTTAGTTTACATCATATTGTTCTGCTACAACCATCTTTTTTCCTATAGGCCTATTCATTGTGAATATTTTTGACTTTTTCTTCAACTTGTTAAATTGCCTTTACATATTACTTCGTTTTCTGCTTTAAGTAGCAGGCTACTTCGCCGTGTCAGAGTACCGAAATATCCTTCTCTTGGATGTTCTAGCTTTTTTCACTGCTTTTTTACTGTTACTTTAATTTATTATGATGTTGAACTTGAGGGGGTATTAAGTCTTCTAACCGTAACCATCCTCAACTCTTTCCGATTGTTAACCATCTGTTACTTTTAATTCTTGTCTGTACTATATATCTAATGCACGAGCTAATGCTTTTATTTATTTGGTGACATCCAAGGGCATTCGACGGTAATAGATCAGTTGGTTTATATGTTTAAGTTGTATGTGATCGAAATCTAAATTATATCTGAGGAAACTTGTATGCTGTTATTTAACCATAATTTGTATGAAAACATAGACTATCTTTATTACATTGTCTGAAATATTGTTCTGCAAGCAAAACATCGGCAGAAAGTCAGTTACTGATGACGTAATTTCAAAACTGTTGAGTAAATTTATTCATTAAGAGTAACCTGTTATTTCTTAGCACCTGTCTTGAATCTCAGTATGCTTATCGTAATACTAGCTCGACAAATGTAAGGAATTGTGATATTTTTCACGATTATTTGTAGCTTATAAATTTCATCACTTCTCTACAAGGTTGTTTGTTATTCTCTATCATACTTGAAAATTTATTTGGAATTGTAACGAGGTAGAGATTTTCAACTTTTCATACGTTATCTAAATGTTTTTTTTTCTGTTATTGAATTATTTTTATCAATAATAGTGCTATATTCTTTCTTGGCACACAAATTGTTTAATGTTCTAAAAATTCATCTATTTTAAATAACCCAAGTAAATAACCTGAGTAGTTTACCATGCTGTTCATATCTGTAAGCGTATTGTAATTATATTCGTTCACTTCTGTCACTTCTTTTATTTACCTCCTTATAAATCTCTAAATTTGTTTTTAGAGAATTTAATTCTCTAATTCGACTTTTGAGAAAATTGTCGGATAATAACTTCCTTCATTCTGGTCAGCAATTTGTTTCGTTTCTTATTCGTCTGTACTTCTTGAACGTTTCCAGACTTTGTAGTGATAGTTTTCCTATTTTATCTTGCCTGTATTTTTTCGTGTTAATTTGACTTTTTTGCAAAACAACTGTATCTTATACGATCTTTTTCTAATTTGCACTTTTTTCAGATTTGATGGGCAATGGTTCATTTACAGTGTTTATATTGTTCCAGCCATTTCTGCCTTAGTTTCCCTTTTTATTATTATTCTATATTTTTTTATTTGATCTATTATAGTATAATATCCTATTTCACAAGGATTTTACGTTTAAATTTCCTTTATTTGTTGATAGGTAATGCTTCTTGTGGGGTTTAATTTTCAAGATTGAAGTATACGTTTACGTCTTTTTACCCAAGACCTTTATTTGTCTTGCTTTTTAATATTGAAAAACAATTGTTATGTGGTAAATCATTTTAAGAGCACAGGCTAATCACTGGCAATGAGTTGTTGGTCAATAAATATTATTTAGGTTTGATTTCGGAAGAGTTATTTTTCATTATAGCATTAAAGTCTCTTAACAACAGCAGATCATTAGTATTTCTAGGTTAGTTCTTCAGTGTACTTTGTAGTTCGTCTATCTGTTATAGTTTTCAATATTATGCCCGATATATGAATTACATGCTATCGATACTGCAACTGTTGCTGCTCAACATAGATGTATATGTGTAGTATTCTTTCTGATTTGTATAAATTACGTGTAGGCCTTAAACATTCGTATATTTGTCTTAATATTTTCATAGAAAAATATGATTACTCATGCTCTTGATTTGTGTTCTCTCGCTGTAGGTAAATCATGAGTATTTCTTCATCCTGTCTTTCCAATTTTCTTTTCTATTTGTTTCTTTATTCTTTCACTTCGTAGTTTCGTTGATTGTTTATATAGTGTGTTTGTTTTAAGGGGGAATTTTCCTTGACGACCAGTTAGGGATTTCTTATTTTCAACAATGGTGAATTTAAAGAGAATTTCACTTATTAATTAAACTATACGGTTATAAATAAGATTTGATAAATACATAATTTGAATAAATTATAAAGAACAACCATAACAGACGATATAAATACCATAAAACAAACCTTTTCTGACCACACTAATTATCCTTAGAAAATCAACAAACTCTGTAAAACAATACAACTATTTATTTTAATTTAAGAAAAGTTGAAAAGACTTCTTATTGCTACGATTTAAGAGAATAGGCCTTACATAGTTTTCTCATCTACCAATTCCATGCATACACTCCATGATATTACATCAGTGTCTTTGATAATTGCTGGTATTAGAATAAAATTAGAGCATTTTGCTTTGGTTTTGGCTAAAATTGACCGTTAAATTCTAATCTTATTTTGTTGCGACCAGGCCTCGCAGGCGTTAACTAATTAATTCTATTATATTTAAGATTTATTTTAGCAACTTTGTTAAGTTTTAAAGTAATCTTTCCTAATTCAGAGTAATCGAATGAGGCATAAGTACGTCCCCTCTTCATCTACATACATTTATATTTGTGTTACTCTATGTAGGTTATATCCTACCGACTACTTCGTATCGCCCTTTAATCGTCTGTTGTACGAAGCTATACGCTTTTAAATGTGTACTCTAGGCATCTATGTTCTTTCGTCCACACAAAACTAGTGGTTGCTTAGTTTAGAGGCGCTGCGGACTTTCTTTGTCTTACAATTTATTTTTAATATTAGGGAGGTGGAAATAAAACCCCGCTCTTGCCAGGCGTATTTGGGATTGTGGTCAGATTTTGTAACAATTATTTCTGACAAAGTAATTGCATCGAGGACTTAAAATGTAAAAATAAGATTAAATAAAAACTCGGTTGATGCGTGAGTCAAAGAAGCATGATTTATTAAAACTTTAGCAACGTTTCGACGACTAAATTCAGGCCTGATCTATTCCTTTGTACTATTTTCAAACCTACTAGAAACACAAGACAACTTTCCTTCTATATTTTTAATAAAGTCAAACATAGAACGTCTCAATGTTGAATTAGTAAGAGACTACTTAGGGTATAATGACTCCAGTTATAACTTTAAGAAGGATTACAAGAGTCAGGAGCTGCTCTACTTTGGGCAAACTTATTCAATGAAGATTAAGTAGCGCTAGGTTTCTAATCCCCGTTTTTACTGTAGGTTTGTGTTATTTCCACAGGCTGGGCTGACCTGGGAATGCACACAGACACTCTGTGACGCTAAAGACAATCTAAACTCGGACCATTATCTATTTAGTTTATGTAGGAGATTATTAATAAATACTTATGTAATTATTAAATAATAAGGTGTATACCCAAAGTCACTTTTCGATAACTTTTATGTAAACATCATACGCGAGATCGCAACATAATCTTCAGTCTAAATGTGTTAGATTTTAGTGCTATTATCCTGTAGCTTTCTCACTGACGATGACAACGTAGAGCCATCGAATCGAGTTTGTGATAAATTTATATAGGCCTATATATATATATATATATATATATATATATATATATATATATATATATTTATATATATATATATATATATATATATATATATATACACGTGTGTATGTATGTGTGTGTGTGTGTGTGTGTGTGTGTGCGCGCGCGCGAGCGTGCGTGCGCATATAATATGAATAGTAAACAAACAATGTTATAATGGTAACATAATTTTCTGATACATAGTATATTTATATTTTTAGCGTCTCATCAAGCGAATTGTTACTTTAATTATTTTGACGCGTTTCGGGCAATCTCCATCATCAGGACTTTCTACATACCTAGAGTTCATAGGAATTCTAGGTATGGAAAATAACTGTGACATACAAAATACTGAGAACGCCTTGTTAATGTTTATTAGGTATTAAAATTACTCACAAACTATGATCGAAGCTTGCTTATAAGTATGGCTAACGTAATTTATTAGCCTATAGCTATAAAGTTACCGAAAGCTATTGAAGGATTAAGCAGTGTTGACATGATGTTCATGTAAATGTGTTTTTATAGTTTAGGAAAAGCAATCAATTTCGATATATATATATATATATATATATATATATATATATATATATATATATATATATATAAGGTCTATATATAATGCATATGTTATGATTCCTTATATTTATATTATAACTAATCCATGTTTTAAAGGATGCATATAATATCGATTAGTTTAACCAGAGGGATGAGTTTGACCAGGAAGAAGGGTTTTACTCTTGTGAAAAAAAAACAAATTCTCAATATAGGCCTGATAGTGTAAACTACTAACCACAAATATTTCAACTAAAAAACTACTAACCACAAATATTTCAACTAAAAAACTACTAACCACAAATATTTCAACTAAAAAACTACTAACCACAAATATTTCAACTAAAAAACTACTAACCACAAATATTTCAACTTTAACACTACTAACCACAAATATTTCAACCTAAAACTACTAACCACAAATATTTCAACTAAAGACCAAATGGACACCTTTTGGCGCAGCCCCAAACGTTTACAAGGTTAACGTGAACAAACTGACCGATGCATTGACCTTGCAGGAAAAATGCGGACGTTGAAGAAAAGAATATAGTAATGAGGCTTGTTATCCGGCGGTGAATTATGCCTCCTCTAAATCCGCCCAAACGGCGACAATGGTTATCGAAATATAACCCATTAGGACCGATATCGATATGATGGTGATTTTCAATTCGATTCGATCCGTGTATCGATATAATGATCATTGTGATTTCGATGTGAATTTCTTTCGCTCCCTTTTCATCGGTTGTAATTGCAATTCGATCTGGTGTTTAGAAGGATCCGAGCCTTGGTGCCATCTTTGGTACGTATAGATATTTTATTGGAAGATGTCTATCGACGTCTCGTTGAACAGTTGTGTGTATTTTGTCCGCTCTTACTTGATCATTCTTTGTTCAGTAGCAGATGTGTAAATGTTATGTTTATTTTTTTGTTTCAAAACACACAAGGCACAAAAATAAATCTAGAAGGGATTAAGCTAAAGTGAATTACTTTTATTTTTAAGTCGTGTAATGGGTAAAAGTAATTTATGATTGTTAAAAATATTTTGAGTAAATTGCTTTACAAACATTAAATATTTATCTGTATTATTTAATCTAGTACAGACTAAACGAGGGGAGTAACCGAGCAGAAATGTTTTATCCACAAAAATTACTTTAAATTGACCAATTTGTAGACTCTAATAGATCTCAAATTAATTTTTAATTATTATTTTCAAATTTAATTTTCATAACTTCAAAATGATTTCTTATAAAATAAAGTAAACGTAATGAAGTAAAAGTAATTAATCCAAACTCTGTTATTGATTATTTACCATATCACGTAAAGGAATTTCAGCGTTATCTCTTGTGCTTTAGTTTTTCAAATAAACATAATGAAAAGGCAAAACTTCTAAAAAATACTTTTAATAAACAAAATAAAGCGTTATTTTTCTTGTAAATGTACATCAATGCTGACTCTGTTCAAAGTTTATTAAGTTCTTTTAAATTAGTAATTTACTTAAATTAAAAATAATTTTTATTCAGTCATTTTGCTAACTTGTGTCTAATTTTAAGAGTCTAAAATTACATATGCATGAGGGATATACAAGAGTCTAAATCACATATAAGAGAGGGATACAATTACATATAATTATCGAAATGTTCCCTTGGTGTAGGCCTTCATATGATACCACAAGTCTCTAAATGGTGTCAATACTCAACCCAGAATAGAAATTGAAATAATGACTACAGTAAATAATACTATTAAAATAATTTTTTTCAAAGTTTTTTGTGTTTATTCTGTTGTTAACATAGCCTACCAATCATCCAAAACTATATATATATATATATATATATATATAAATATATATATATATATATATATATATATATATATATATATATATATATATATAAAATATGGTGATATATTTTCTTGTAATATAGTTAATAAAATAAAATATTTCAAAAACAAGAATACTTTTAATGAATATATTTATTCAAAGCTTTTCGCCGATAAAATAGTACCAGCATCTTCAGGAAAATAATTATCTATTAAAATATTTTTACAAAATTAAATCATATGTGCTACAAACGACCATATGTTCATAAGTATTGCACTTTATGTAATATTTTCTATAACATCAATGACCTTATAAATAGTTTGGTGCCTTGATCACCACAACTTGTTGATTCCATCAACACGAGTTTCCGGAAATAGAAAATATGAAATTAATAAAAGAATTAAATAAAGGATTAAAAATGAATATATTTGAAACATTGGAAATTTATAAGCATAAAGTTGAAGACAAATTAATTGACGAACAAATTCAAGTGAGATCAAGGCATCAAACTATTTATAAGGTCATTGATGTTATAGAAAAAATTACATAAGGTGCAATACTTATAAACATATGGTCGTTTGTAGCACATATGATTTAATTTTGTAAAAATATTTTAATAAATAATTATTTTCCTGAAGATGCTGGTACTATTTTATCGGCGAAAAGCTTTGAATAAATATATTCATTAAAAGTATTCTTGTTTTTGAAATATTTTATTTTATTAAATATATATATATATATATATATATATATATATATATATATATATATATATATATATAAATATCGCAATATGTATTCTTGTGTATTAATAAAGAACTAAGTTAAAATACAAATACAAAAATAGTAATTGAATTTACAATTCAAAGCTTTTCGTTGGCTAACAGTACCAACATCATCAGGAATATTTAACAATTCTTGAATTTATATATATATATATATATATATATATATATATATATATATATATATATATATTTGTTCCATAAAAAATAACTATTAAATGTATATGATGTTTTAGGCCTAAAACTGAAATAAGCTATCGCTTGATTCTTAATGAGTGAAGTTATAAGATGATTTATGGGTTGGATTAAGTTAGGTGAATAAATTTCGTCTGGTAACTGGAGACCATCGTCTATATCGGAGAGATCAAAGTATTAAATGTCTTGACTACTAATCATCACTGTCATGGTCAGCGTCACATTTGTGAAGTAGCCCAGCTGCCTGACTTACTTTTATTGATGTTATACTGAAGGTGTATATAAACACAAAGTTTGGACATTTTTATTGTTAAATATTTCATCTATTTTAACTTAGTTTAAAAAAAATATATTTCATTATTATTAAGACAGATTCTTCCTATGTAAGTTACACATTAGGAAGTATGACACATTATGAATGATCGTGGCTGTGCTTATTTGCTACATCACAGGTAAACGTTCGCATTTGTCCAGGACCTTATTCTACTTCTTTTATTCGACTTAATACAAGACATAATTGCGATACTATCTCGTTAACTGTTAAACCATGAAGTAAAACTAAAACAAAGTAATGGCAGCAACACAAGTTACCCAGACTGTAAGATGGACAATCATAGTAACTGCATGTGCTCTGTGTCGGCCGGATTCCGCCGACGCGCATCTACATAACGGTCTTCGAAACCGGAAACAGACTCGGCCAAAACTCGAATCCAGTGACCACTCCATCCGTGCGACAATGTTAATTCAATTTTAAAATAATTAATTTCGTTCTAACTGGAACATACAATGGCCGCCGTGCAAACGTAATCTTGTTAAACTCCCCGCGAATCAGTCTCCGATTGTTCAACGCTCACCTCTTTTATTCAGAATAATACAAGAAATGGATTCTGATTGTTATAATGGAGCGCCTGACGGAGCCCTCCGCGGGGGATCCACAAAACTCGGCGTTCAGTTTCTTCCTTTTTTTGTCTAATAGCTTTTTTTTTTGTTTCCCGACGTGGGAGCTAAGCACGATGGGCAAGGAGAATGATTCGTCAGTTTCCTTTTTAAAACTGTAAACTTTTTATTCTACATTAGCAGAGCGTGAAATTAGTCTCAATTAATATACAATTATTTCAGTATAACCTTAACAGTTTAGGCTATTTTTACTTCACAGCGCCTTTATGGAAAGTAACTAAGTTTACCTTTTGAAAATTGGATTACCTAAGTAACAAATTCTGTTGGAATAAATCTTTGGATATCTTTTACTGTTGTGTTTTTCAAGTTAAACCGGTTTAACAACAAAATTTGTGTAAAGGTTTTTTGGCAATAATTAAGGTTAAAATCATCTAAGTAAAAATCTTTCACCTGACAAAAGTCTTCAGTTTTCCTTAGCTAATAATTGTATATTCTAATAACCCATACAAAAGGCACACATGTAATACAAAACAAAAAGCAACTTATTTATTGTGAGGAATTTATTCCTTTAATTACAATTTTGTAATTATTTATTTTTGTAATATATTTTATTTCAATGTTAAATTGTATTAAATAAACGCCTTTAAATTAACGTAGATAATAAATACAGCCCAAGTCAATACAGTACAGCTAAATCACTTGCTTGTATCAGAGTACACTTGGGCTACTTCAGGTCAAAAGTGAAGCAAAAGTAAAAGAAAGAGTCGGTTAGATTGACACTGGATTTTTAGTGACATTATTACGTCATACGCTTTACAAAAGTTGTCTATAGTTGGATTATGTGACTGCATAACTGTTATAAAAATTAGATGATTTGGAAACATTTTAATAGAAATTTCTAAACTAGGTAATAATCAAGACTAAATTAGCTTTTTGTTTGGAATTTTATAATATTTAAAAATGTGAGTTTAAACAGTTACATGTCGAGTAGAATTTTATATCGTTACATTAAAGCGTTAACCCTGTTAATGATAAAATCTTCAAGGGACTTTTGAAGAAAATGTTATGGCAAATTAAGAGTTTTACATATTAAACATTAAAAAAAAGCACCTCAGACAACGTTTAAGGTACACGATATTACACATGAGCATACATTTTTTTCGATTTATAATATTATTTCATAGGCATACCTAATTAATTTTAATAGCTTTTTTTAAATATTATAATAACATTTTTTTATATCCAGATCAAATGATACTGGCCAGATGATAAAGCTATAATTTGAACACAAAATGTAATTATAAATTATTAAAACAATTGTATAACTTAATAATAATGTATAGAGAATGGTAATATATAAATTCCAGCAAAATGTGTGGTTATCTTTTGAGTAAATTAATATGTAAACGAGTAACACCAACCCTCTGAGTAGGCTATAGTCTATTATTTTCTCAAACAATAAAAAGTCATCAGTATCTGTGAGTAGGCTATAACTACTCACTCTATAGCAGCTGTGTATTACAAACAAATATAACACACACCAAGGAAAGATAATTGCGATATGAGTCAATAATACTTTATTTCAAAAAACTACTTCGCTACTTCTGTCTTCTTTGCTACTTCTTCAGCTGCTTTGCTGTCTCCTTCATGCCTAAGCTACGTACGTGAGACTTATTACATCCTTACATAAACAATTAAAAGAAAAATTAAAAATATTGCCAAATAACTATAAAGGTATGTTATATGGTGGTCTGCCATGGATAACAATATGAAGTTCAAAATATTAAAACTTACAATAATGAAAAATAACAATGAGTATTCAAAAAGAACTACCTTGTAAAATCTCACTAAAAAAAACATTTAATATAATTAAAAAAGATTGAAACCACTTAAAGAACTATAACGTACAATAGGCTAAAACAAAAAAATAAGAAAATAAGTAGATATCTCACTTTGCAATCACAAAGGCAATAAAATAAATAATTAACGAAAAATCAGCATAGCTATTTATTATGTAAAAGTGATTTATTATGTATCGGCATTTAAATTATATTTATTAAAATTGTTTGTGACAATTATTGTTCTTAAAGATTGATTTTATGTGTGTTATTCTAGGCATAAAGTAGACAAACTAGCTGTCTACACTCGGCGGTATGTTGTTTAACAGTTTTAGTCTACACCTACTTCTAAGTTATAGGCCTACTACTGAGAAAGGTGATAACCGAAAATGGTTTGGCAGCGCCCTACTTGATGAAATAAACTTGCTTCACAGCTTGAATCTATGATCTCTTCTAACAAAAAAACCGCCCTTTATTCCAGCTCTTTCCTAGTAAACAGCCCTGATCCTTCATGTCTACTAGTAACCATCGTAAATTGCCAGAACTTGCAAACAGACAACTCCGGGGCCAATTAACTCCCTCATTCTCTGACTGACTGACTGACTGATGATGACTTTATCGTTGAAACTCCCGTGCGAAAATACATTGTTGATTGTATTTATTTGGTGTTCGTTGTTATTTAATTAATTATTTTAAAAACACTGCAAAACATGCATCATGATGAAGACTCAAGAATAATTAAAAGCAGTGATATTAGAATAAGCAAGAACTTAAAGATGTAGCCTACATTTGTAGAACATTTGAACACGTTATAAACACAATTTGCTTTTAGAACATTGTAAACTCTTGGAATTTTTTGAAAGGAAAATGTATGTAAATCGTCCATCAAGAATATGAGTAAATCTGGTTAAATGCGTTAGATAACAGCCCAACGATAATTATTTGTATGAATTACTTACAAATCTTTCAGCATATTTATTGAAGATAGATATACGGAAATCTTAGAGAGTATGAGGCCTTCCATATGACCTTCATAGAAGGTACGTCCTATCCTTACTCCAGTTGTCCTCTACCATCCTTCTCTCTGGATGAGTCTTAAAGGCTTAAACACGTCCTAAAAAGAGAGTAGGGCCTATATCTAATTCATATTCAACCTTACACACTGTGCCATGATTAGTTCTTAAATCGGGTACCAAGAGGTTTTATGTACCTACCACTTTTTTCAGAATTTCTTCTTTAACCATCAAAGTGTTAACAGATGGACTAATTATATTAAAACCAAACTACATTCGATCCAGAGCTTTTAAGAAACATTCAAGAATAAAACGAGTGAGATTTTAATAATAAAAAAAGTAAACGATTACAGACACAAAAGTCAAAAACCGAACCCAAAACCTCTAAAACAATTGAAAAAACAAGAGTTTTATTTCATTAAAAAAAGTTAAAAAATGCTCCAACTTTGATTAGTTTTTTAATGTAAGAATTAGTATATTTGTTGGTTAACGTTAAATTAATGTTTGTATGATCTATGTTGCAGGGAACCCCTCATCCACGTTACGAGAACTATATGCCTTGGCAACAAGCCAACAACCCCTAGCATCGTTGGTCTCACAACAACAACGCCTATTGGAACTGTCAAGGTTTCGACACTATGACATCCTTAGTCATCAGCAAGGAGCCGTTACTAAGCTCTTAGGTAAATAAACTGAACTGATTATTCATTGATCACGTTCGCAATAGACATTTCACACAACTCTGTTTTTTATTTGTTTTGTTTAATTAAAAAAAAATCAATTGCATCTTTAGTTTGAACTTTACTCTTGAAGCTCGTAGTTTTATTATACATACTAAAAAGTTTTATTTTGCACTTATTTTTGGCCTCATACGGACCATATATTGGTTTTTAACAGACGTAATAATATTAAAATGGTTAGGTCGATGCGTTTTTTTAAGAATTCCTAATATTTGTTCACAACCTAAATTGTTTAAAAATAATCCCAAAGAACTTTTGTCTTCAGTAGTCTATTTACCAATACATTTGCGTTCGTCTATTATGCTTTCTCATAATAGACAACTTAATAAAAACTGATTGTTTTCTTTTTTGTAACCTAACATAATACCCCTTCGTTCTTAGTTCTTAATTAAGTAATTAATTATTATTTGCACTGTGTCTTGTATAAATATGCTCTTTTTACGAAGTTTTACGAACTCTCCCGAATGACTCCGAACTCGAACTATGATCCCTGATGTAGTGCGAAATCGTGTTATGCTCCATAAGAAATACGGGTGTAGTCCGCCAGTGAAGTATTCACTTTGAACGCCTTTAGCGGCCAAGCAGAAGCAGACATTACCGTTTCAAGTAGTTGAGTAATAGGGCCTATATACTTTGATCGAGTATGAATGTTTCATGCTCGCGTTGCATGTGACACACTGATCAAAGACCGCAGCTACTCTACTGTTTGGTTGGCTTTGTAGGAAATTGTCACAACACCCACGCAATGCGATTCAAGCCAAGTTGTGCTTGGTTCGACCTTAGGTTTTATTTTATAAAGATTATAAGTTAACTAACTTTTATTGTAAACGAACGTTCTTATAGTTTCATTTAAACATAATATCCTAGACTATGTATGTTGCTACACGAAGGGGAAAAACATATTTAGTCATTATTACATGCCTATAGTCAGTATAGAGATAATTATAACTCATGTTAAAGTAAGTGATTAGGATAATCAAACCTACTGCTATAACACAAAAAGCGACATGATCTACAAGTAATAAAACAGCTGATATATGCAAGTAAACGCTACCAAATAATTTAATTACATGCACTATATTTATAAATATGTTGACTATTGCGTCTAAAAATGCTTTAAACATAACCTTCAACTATCCTCTAAGTGGAAATGTAAACCACTAAGTGAAGAGGAAAACATCTGTTAACTTTAACCTACCGCCAAGTTTCGCTTTTGGAAATCTTCCGAATAATTGGTTGCTGTCGTAAAAAATCTGTAAAGATGAAGAAAGTGGGAAACTGTTACGATTACTCGTTTGAATTCACAAGTGATGATATCACTTCCCATCTATTCAATCTCAAGTAACGTTTTTACATGTTGCCAAATAATAATTTATACTTCAAAATCTATATAGACGTAACTGTTACGGCCTTTACTGTAAAAGGTTACTCGTTACAGTTCCTTAGCGATGATGTCACGTTTTATCGATTCAGTCACAAGTAAATATCATTACTGTCACCTTAGTTATATTTTAATTTTCTTTACCACCAAGCTAGTCATTTTCACTTAGAAATTATTAAAGTCAGAAATATATCAAAGTGTTGATGTAAAAGTATTTAATTTATCAAGATGATTAAAATGACTAACGTATTTCAGATTAAAGATCATGGATCTAAAGACAATACATTTTTGACTATCATGTAAATGAAATTTACAAAATACCAAACCACAAAATAAAAACCTCTCGCAGTGGCCAACTTAGTCACTTAGAGCGATGGAAAACGATTTGGCTTATTAGACGATTTTATAAATTTACTTTATTAATAAGTTCGGGAAGTGGTTATTTATAGAGTTGGACAGAGTAAAAGTTTCGATGATCGTCATGAAGAATAAACTCCACAACTCTATATTTATGTAAGTATTACGAGCGGTAATTTGTTTTATTTGAACTTAGGCACGTTCGGGTAAACTAGATATCAAATCTTTAATCGCTCAAAGTTTTATATTTCCTACATTTGTTAATACAAGGGCAATGTCAGTTACGCTTACAACAGTGGACATCAGAGTAACCAGCTGAAACCTATTTTGGTTACATAACAAGAACTAATTATGTAGATATTGCGCACACGGTGATTGTGTTCCACTGACGTCATTGTAAAAATATATGTATGAAAAAATTGAAAATATATTTCTAAAATTTAAACCTAAAAATATACATTGTTATAATCAATATTATTATGTTATTTTTTGTTGTTGTTGTATGAGTTTTGCCCCAACACATACATATGTCTTGTTTATGTATTACAACAAATATTTCTGGCATTAAAATGTATAGTATAACAAATATTTAAGGAAATCAAACGATTAAAATAAGTTTGTTACTTTCTTGTTAGGTTACTGATTGCGATCTTAATTTGGTTTAGCAAATAATATTAAGTAAAGTTATACTTATGCCCGAGATTGATTTTTTCTTTTTTTTATTATTTAGTATAATAATACCTTATTGCTTTATTTATTCAGTAAACAGTTCATTTATTCAATTACCTATATTACTCCCTTAGCATTCAGTCTTCTAGCTTTTAATTCTACCTGTATTTATTAGAAACGGAACAATGATACTAATTTTTCTTTGGTTGAAAAAGATTTCTTTTTCATTCACAACCAGTGTTCCACGGCTCTCATAAAAACCTTTCCAAACAATAAAAGTTGAACACAGTTAACTTTTAAGATTTTGGTTTAATTCTAAATATTTATTCTTTCTTCACAAAGTAACCTTATGTTACGTTAAGATTCGTTAATTTACGCTGTAATTTATTTCTATAATCTTACAAACAGATGTTTGTATAATATTTTTGTCATCTCACTATTATTAATAATTACTAAAATCACCAATTCTAACTATAGGGCTACATAAATACAAAATATACCCTATGTTATTTAAATAGACTGTCACACTATAATATCATATTCAGGTTTGCATAGCAATAAATACGTTACATACTCTGAACTCACCACTAAAAGATACTTTATGATACAGAATTATGCGTTAATTATTAAAAACCCATATTATATAGTTGAAACAGAGTTTTTTAGATACTTATACGTAGAACTAATAGGTTAAATCTAGGAATAATTTCCTAGTAATTTATTATGCTGGATATCAGTTGGTGGTTCTTGTTGATCTGTTGTGTATTTAATCAAATAGATTGCTCACCATATAATTTGTAATAAAGTTGTGAAAATATAACAATAGGGCCAGAAACTTTGATTTATATATTATAAAGTTGCAATTTTTGGCTATTTTAATAGAGATCAATAGCTACGAAGAATAAAAATGGATTGATAAATCAGATGTTATTAAAATAGGGAGATAAAACCTCGTGATAGAATATAAAAGAGTACGATCATAGATCTAATCTCTATAGGAATCATATCTATCTGTCACATTACCTAAGAAAAAGGATAGTCTAATTAGGTAGGCAAAGAGGAAGGCTATAATGCTCTGTTATTGGGAATAGGGGGAAATTATGACATGGCATAGACAGGATGGTTAGCCTGACATAGATCCCCTCCCCACCAACAGGAGTCTTACCGCTTCCCAAAAAGTTAGTATGAATAATATTGTCTAGGAAGGATAAGAACGGAATGTGAATAGAAGTAAGATTAAGGCAGAGTCATGAAACCTCATGATATAGCACATAGAGAGGATCATGGCATATGTTTATATATATATATATATATATATATATATATATATATATATCGCAATATGTATTAATAAAGAGCAAAAGTCTAAATACAAATACAAGAATTATAATTGAATTTACAATTCAAAGCTTTTCGTTGGCTAACTTATTGATGATGTTGGTACTGTTAGCCAACGAAAAGCTTTGAATTGTAAATTCAATTATAATTCTTGTTTTTGTATTTAGACTTTTGTTCTTTATATATATATATATATATATATATATATATATATATATATATATATATATATATATATGCCATGATCCTCTCTATGTGCTATATCATGAGGTTTCTTACTTTTTAAGAATAATATTGTTCTTCACTTTAACGGCTAACACAACCTTGTTAGGTTTCTTAAACTCTATAGGCATAATAAACTCCACATAAAATAAATAAATCCATACAAACTGGCAAACGCCAATGGCCACCCAAGTCCAGGAACTTCACGTAGCCAGGTGAAGTGAAGGTGGCCACAATATCTGCATACAATACAAGTGATTACACGGTCTGACCAAATAATTGTTTACCTAAACAAGCCACCTGCTCAGTATACAGCTGCACGCGCGCGCGCACACACACACCACAATTGATTTAGTTTTTTCCACTTTCAGAATTTTAAGTTCAGTGTCACAATGAAACTTTCTCGTTCGGCTTTCCCTGATCACTATGCAAAGTTACACCGTGTCTATTCAAAGCTTTGAAATGTTAAGCAATATGCAATCATTATTCAAAACGAAACTGTTAGCGTGGTAAGCAGAATAACGCAGATAATAAAACGAAATCGTTTCAAAAAAAAGATTCAATATAATTTCTTCTTGTTTAACCATCTTTAGTTTATCTTCTATTTCATAGCTATACTAAACTGTATATCATTATTTCTTTTCTCTTTTCTCCCATAAACTCGTCTCTTGGGAAACATTGTCACGTTTTTATTTGCAATCTATTATTTTTAATTTTTTTCTTATAGGTGCACCAGTAAAGCAGTGTTTTTTCTATAATTTCTGTGATTGAAGTCACTATATCTGATAATTCTCTACTCGTTCTTATTTGGTGATGTTATGAGTATTTGGATGATTTTCACCTAAAACAGTTTTCTACTACGATAAATTTTTTTTTCATATTCTTAATGAATGTCTACATTTAAATCACTTTACTTTCCACCAATGATGTAATTTGGTGACATTTTGTTCTTTTACATATGGCTTTATTCTACAGTAACGAATTTAACAAACTTCTGATTGTGCAGTATATTTTGAATAGTGCTATATCTTTCCTGTATTTAGTAAAAAATACTACTCAAATAAAATTTGCATTTATTGGAAAACTTTATCACATTTTTATCAATGTGTAGGCTTATTCTGCACAGATTACTATCATACTGTTACCAAAGTATTTTTCAAGTTATATGTTTCCACGGAATTATTTCCACTGTTTCCAAGTTTCATTTGTTTAATTCCTAAATTAAATTCTTAACCAAAAGACGTCGTTAATATTATTATGTTCTGGAATACAATATAAGGCAACTTTAGACAAAATAACTATTTATTAATTCGTTCGTTTTATGTTTCCTATTATTTATAAGTTAACATTTATAAAAATACTGTCCAAACACTGTTTTAGTTAGGTCTAATAATGAGTAGAGTTTGCTAATATTGTCTATCACTAAAGCTTTACTCTCTTCACTACATTGCAAACACAAAACACTGCCCTTCTTGATTAACAAATCCTTTATACATCAGCTTGCCGATTCTAGTAATATCTAGGAATTTCTATCCGCTTTACTTCTAGAAGGTTCCAGGCCTTTCTAAGAGAGGCCAGGCTGTTGCATCCGCTCAAGCCTGATAGAAGTTGTAAACTTGTCGAACCGTGTATCATAAACTACGGGTGAGGTCTTTCCCATATGATATTATAGTTTTAAGGTTTGCTAACTCTTAGGTCTTGGCTCAAAGTCCTAGGATGCTTGAGAGGAAGCTGGTTCTTTTAAATGACTATGAGTTAGAGCTTGTGTGAATTTTTGTTCGTATTTGCTCTTACTGGCTTTCCAATTAATCAGGAGCTATAGGACAACTAGAGTTCTGTTCTATATGGAGGGTTGGTATCGACACTTCGGAAGGACTCGGAATTAATGCAGTATTGTAAGGTAAAATCTTACAAAATGATATTTTTGTAATGCTTAAAAAATTAGAATAAAGTTGACAAAGTTGATGAATTTGTTCACCATTTAAACTCACAATACATATTTAAAGACTATTCAATAACCATTAAATTCAACTACAGTTACAGGATGGTATTTGAAGAAATCAGGCTAACAAGTATAACAAGTTCTAAAAGCAAACTTTAAATTTTCATTTTCTCAAAACAGTATTGTACGAAGAAATAGTGATTCGCGAGACATCTTGAAAATTCTTAAGAATCTCAGTCACTTGCAGCAATTTTCTAATGGACGTAAGCTGTAGAAATCCATTTAGGTGCTTTATTGGTTGAATATGCACCTATTACCAAACCCAGTATATTGAAATCATTTACAGCACAGTTATACCGTACGGTATACGGACATTTATTAAAAGCTCTCAATTACCTTGAAGTTACGTCACTTGGTTTTCTTTAGAGAAATTTAAAGGATCAAAACTGGTTAACTTTTAGTAACCGAAAAAGAAACCTTGCAACCCTGTTGTTGGGTTACCTTCCTGCTCTTCTGAAACTTTTCCGAAGTCTGTGCCTCGTAGATTAATCTAAGATAATCAAGGTATATTATATCTACTCATCTTAATGGTGATTTCATTTATAATTATCTATTTCCTAAACCCAAACAAGCGAGAAGATCATTCTCCCCTCATATTTCCGCAGTCTTTCTTGTTATAAAACGAAATCAATAATAGAACATTTTATGAAAACAAGTAGTTAGACAAGGTGTTATCGAGTGTGAAATGAGGTGTACGAAGCTTAATCTCGATACACGTCCACGGGACTATCGATTAGCCAGGGTATTGTGAACGGCCCATTAATATTGGCGCCTAAACAAGGCCTTTGTTCACCAGATATTAATAGAAAGTAGTTTGTGAATTTCACATTTTTCAACAATAAATAGATAATTATACATTTCGTAGTCTACGAGATATCTGTGCTTACGTAACTAGTTGCGTTACTTTGCATTGTGACTGTACGTTACCTTTTCCACTGGGGATTTGCGTTCTATTTTATCCAACCTCAGTTCAAATTTAAGCTACATTTTTAACAATTTGTTCTTTTGAATTTTTTGAAATATTAAACTAATTTAACGTTTAATAGTTACAAAAGACTTAATCAATTTCGATTTTGTTTGTGTGTTTTTACATTAAAAAACATTAGAAACAAAGACAAAATAATTTTAAATGCCGCAAACAATAAATAGTTGTTAAAACGTAGTTTGGTATATACTTTCAAACATAACCTAATTTTTAACACAAATTCCTTTACAAAAATATTCTTCAATAATTGCACACTACTACTAGACAGAGTAAACATTACAGCCGAAGAGGGGAATACTAGTAACACTAGTTCTACCCGGCAAGCTGGCCTGAGCAACCGGGCGGGTCCACAGGTGGCGGATAGTGGGACGGCCTACAGAAATGTAGGTTACCTGTGAATAAGGATTCCGGAAGGTTTCTGAATATGCAGGCCTGGACCAAGGCTATGGTTCAAAGGTGAGGAATTATCCCTCCTCGTCAGTCAACCGGTTGGGCTTGGTAGAAATAACCGAGTGCTCTGACCGGGGAGACTGGGGTAGTTGGGAATTAAGTCCTCACAATGCTACTCTCACCTCCCGGGTGAACCAAGGGCAATGCGACAGTGAAGTAGGGGCGGGAAACTGCCCAAACGACACAGTTGTAAAAAAGAGAGTAAAGCAGGCTGTTCATCTGAGCAGTTAATAATGTCCTGAACTTGGGGTGTGCTTCAAGGTCAGTGACTGAATACCCAATCCAAGGTGGAAGGCATCGTGCCGAAGGATGAATGGCTGCAGGGTATAAAATGCAGTCCCAAACGATCCCCTTGAGGAACCAGACAAAACCTCATTGTATGTTGTCTTGCCAGGGCAGTGGGGGCTCTGCTCTGGTCGACCGTTATTTCCCCCATACTCGTGGGACTTTAATGGACCAAGTAAGTATAAGAATTAATTTCGAGACTGCACAGACAGTGGGAGCCAATGAGACGGCAAACCGTGAGTCTGTAGCAGATGTGTCAACGGCAACCATCACTGGGGGTGCGGGGGCGGCTGTCAAGCTGCCGACTGCAGAAACCGGTGAAGTGGCTGTAGAGTTGAGCATGATGTCTAGTCCTGGGGCTGCTCTGCGGACCCAGGCGACTGCAAATTAAGCAGAACAATGATCAAGATCCTCCAAGTGAACCTACAGCATAGCAGGGCGGCGAGTGCTGTCGTGTGTAGGATGCTGGACAGGGGAGAGGTGGACTTGGTGCTCATCCAGGAACCATGGATTTCTGGAGGAAAAATATGCGGGCTGGCGACATCTGGAGGTAAGTTGTTGTATGATAAGGACTCCGGTGTTCCCAGGACGTGTATCCTGGTTAGGAGGGGGTTGTGTGCTTTTGTACTAACGAACTTCTGTTGCAGGGATTTGTTAGCAGTGACGGTGGAGCTGCGGGCGGAGGGGGGATGAAGAGGCTGAACCTGGCCACGGCATATCTCCCCTTTGACTGCGCGGGGGCTCTGCCAACACAAGAGCTGAGGAGCCTGGTCGAGCACTGCGAGGCTGTGGATGAGGAGCTGCTGGTGGGGATGGATGCTAACTCCCATCACACTTCGTGGGGTAGTACAGGTACAAACACCAGAGGTGAGGAACTTTTAGCTTATCTTAGCTCTAAGAATCTACTAGTCCTAAATCAGGGGGAAGAGCCGACGTTTGTCACTAGGGCCAGACAGGAGGTCCTGGACATTACGGTGGCATCGAACCAGATGGCTAGGTATGTACTAAATTGGCATGTGTCGGATGAACCATCTTCTTCTGATCACAGACATATTAGGTATGATATCTCTCTAAATCCAGCCATGCTTCGCCCAACCAGGGATCCAAGAAGAACAGACTGGGACTCCTACAGGAGGGACCTGGGTGTTCGGATTGAGGAGGCTGGATTGGAGTATGGTGGGAGGAGAGAGCTAGAAGACTCTGCCACATTGGTTGGCGAGGCTATAATAGAATCCTTTACCGATAACTGCCCTCTCAGTGAGGGGAGGAAAGTAGGGGATCCGTCATGGTGGAACAAGAAGCTAGCCAAACTTCGGAAGACCACCAGGAGACTCTTTAATAGAGCAAAAAAGAACGGGGAGTGGGACCTGTATAGGAAAACACTAACCGAATACAACAGGGCAATTAGAGAAGCGCGCAGGAAGTCCTGGAAGGAGTTTTGTCATGAGATTGACAAAACTCGGGAAGGGGCACGACTGTATAAAGTGCTCTCTAAGGACCCAGTTAACCCGGTGGGGATGCTAAGAACCCCACTGGGAAATATAACAAAAACGGCAGGGGAAACTGTGGAAGAATTAATCAGGACACATTTCCCTTCCAGTACCCTGAGGAAACTTGGGGGAGCAGACACTGAACCGGTTACCAAACTCTCCACAAGACGTGGTAAGAGGGAGGACTGGGAAGTGGCAAGGAGGATAGTAACTCCACAAAGGGTAAGATGGGCTATTGGCACTTTTAAACCCTACAAATCTCCAGGTCCAGATGGGATCTATCCTGTGCTGCTGCAGCAGGGAATGGATATGCTGGTGCTGGTACTTACTAAATTATACAGGCTAAGCATTGCTCTAGGGCATGTGCCGGCAGCCTGGAAATCTAGTAAGGTGGTCTTTATACCTAAGCCCACCGGTAACCAATCGGAAGGGAAAGGATACAGACCTATCACACTCATGTCCTTTGTTCTCAAGGGACTTGAAAAACTGGTTGATAGGCATATTAGGGGGGGTGCTTTGGCTATCAAACCACTGCATTGGAACCAGTATGCTTACCAACCGGGGAAATCTTGCGAGGGAGCTCTCCATCAAGTGGTTGGTAGGATTGAGCAAATGATCGCTAAGAAAGGTTGTGCCATAGGTGCCTTCCTCGACATTGAAGGGGCTTTCAATAACCCCTCAGTGGAGACGATGGTAAGTGGTGCAAGACGTCATGGAGTGGATGCGACCACTTGTGGTTGGATAAGTTCCATGTTAACAAACAGAAGCATTTCTGTAGAGGTGGCAGGGGAGGTCAGAAGGGCGGAGACAAGTCTGGGCTGCGCACAGGGGGGGGTTCTCTCTCCTCTGTTGTGGTGCCTAGTGGTTGACAACCTTATTGAACTCCTGAATGAACAGGGGTACTTCTGTCTAGGATATGCGGACGACATAGTTGTCCTGATCCTGGGCAGATTCCCTGATACAGTCCTTGAGGTAATCAGGAATCCTCTACGACTGATTGAAGAGTGGTGTAAAAAGGAGAACCTTAGGGTAAATCCAAAAAAGACTGCTCTCATTAACTTCACCAGACAGCGAAAAGATCTGACGACCAGGATGCCCCGCTTGTTTGGTGAATACCTTGAGTTTGTGGGGGAGGTGAAGTACCTGGGAGTTACTCTGGACAGGAAACTCACCTGGAATCCACATCTTGAGAGGACAGTTAACAGGGCCAAAAGGGCACTGATGACTGTGAGAAGAATGGTGGGTAAGAAATGGGGACTGAAGCCATCAATGATGCACTGGATGTATCTGAGGGTGATAAGACCTATGATTACCTATGGAGCTCTGGTGTGGTGGACAAAGGCCAACCAGGCACAGACAAGAGCTAAACTGAGCTCTATCCAGAGATTGGCCTGTCTGTGCACACTGGGAGCGATGTCAACTACACCAGGTGCAGCAATGGAAGTAATGCTTAACCTCCCTCCCCTTGAGCTTGTCCTTAGGGGAGAGGCGAGGCTAGCGGCATGGAGATTGCGCAACTCGAGCAACTGGGCTAACCTCCCAGATGTCTCGGGACATATGAGTATCGAGTGCTTGGTCAAAGAACCCGTCTTGGAAATGGGCAGCGACCACATTACTCGAATGTTTGCACCTGACCAGGTCCACCAAACTGTGATGGAATGGTCAGGGACATTAACATCGGGAGCTCAGATCTGGTACACAGATGGCTCCAAGATGGACTTCGGCACTGGAGCGGGGGTGTATTGTAAAAACCCAAGGGTAGAACTAGTTTTTTCCTTGGGGAGGCATACCTCTGTCTTTCAGGCCGAAGTATATGCTATAAATGCCTGTCTGGGAGAGATAGCGAGAAGGGAAACACATGGGGCCCGGATTGCTATTTTCTCCGACAGTCAGGCAGCAATTAAGGCACTAAACGGACACGTGGTCACCTCGGCCATAGTCAGGGAGTGCCTAATTAACCTACAAGCTCTGGCAAGGCACAATCAAGTCAAGATTGGTTGGGTGCCAGGGCATAGGGGAATACTTGGAAATGAAGCCGCAGATGCGCTGGCCAGGGAGGGGTCCTCGACTCCCCTGATTGGACCGGAACCTGCGGTGGGTATTTCCAAATCCATGGTCAGGATGACAGTGCGAAGGTGGATGGCTGAAAGACACTGTGAGCACTGGATCTTGGCCGAAGGGATGAGACACAGTAAGCTAACCCTTAGGAGACCTTCCTTGGGGCTGCAGAAGAGTCTCATCTATCTGTCTAGGCAGGAATTAAGGATAGCCACAGGACTACTCACGGGACACTGTGGACTAAGGAAACATTTGCATAAAATGGGTATCTACAAGGATGAACCAGTGTGCAGATTGTGCGGGCAGGAACAGGAGACTGCCACACACATCATTTACAGATGTGGAGTACTTGCTGAGAGGCGCTTCAACCTCTTTGGTGATGGAACGGCTTTGGTGGATGCTGAAGGTAAAACTCTAGTCAGGAAACTCCTAAACCTGGTAAGAGGGAAGGGGTTATTTGACTAGATCAGGGAGGTAAGTACAATATACCTTAAGGTAGCAGTGCTTCGGGCAATTCAAACCCGCTCCCAAGTTAAAAAAAAAAAAAAAAAAAAAAACACTAGTTCTATGACGCGGAGGGGCTGCAACTCGCCAAATCAGCCTATAACACCATGTACAGCACAAGACACGTTTCCAGCCGCTAGTCAAACCACTAGAAGACTCTTGTAGGCTACCTATTGGCTACGAGTCTACCGCCACAGATACTTCATTGCTATATAGCTACAGTATATTAAAATATATCTGGTTAAGATAGGTTTCAATGTGGAAAAAATAAGTTTCGTTCATAAACTAATCGATTGATGAATTAAATCTAATTTCTTTACAAAATACTAGCTACTTATCTATACTATAAGCTCTCGTTGGAAAACTTAATTTTTTGTACCAATACCGATTGTGAATTAGATACTTTGTAGCTATAAACGTACTGCAATATAGCTAAGTAGTAATGTTGTATTAATATATAGAGCTACTATTACTATTATATATAATATAATATAACAGTAATACCCTATATAAAGTATATTATTATATTATTATATACATTATACTATTAAAATAATATATTTATAAAACTACTAGCTGACTCGGCGAACTCGTACCGCCTAACAGTTAATGTCCTGTCTTACATATAAATATTCAATTCGAACAGGAGTAAACCTATAACTAATGTTTTCCGAACTATAATGTTTATTGTAATGTACAACAATATTCAATTTATTTTAAATCATATCTTACCATGTACTTATGTTTCCTGAAAAAACAATTATAACCACTGCCCTATATGCATGAAATAATTTGACATCATACTCACTAAATAAATTTTAATCAGTATTATATTAAGCGTAAAAATAATAACCTAATTAGAGTCTTCCTCAAAACATACGCATTTATTAGTGTAGATTATACTACGAGTACCATAGGACTATCTATTGCTTTGTTTTAATGACAAACATTATTTTATACTATTAATCATGTTTAGAATCGCAGAGAATATCGTTAAATAAAAGCGGTTGCTTGCGAGTCAGGTACAACTATTTATTTAAACAGGCAACGTCTCAATAATGGATACGTTATCTTCTTCGCAATCTATTAAAAAATACCTTCGTGACATAACCTTAGTATATTTATGATAACCTCGCATATACTCTTTCATTAACTCACAGCACAATTGTCCATGTGTGCTAGCAATAAACCTCTCAGGGCGCACATTTAAGATTTCTTGAGTTTATCGCTAGTACACATGGACAAAGGTGCTGTGAGTTAATGAAAGCGTATATGCGGAATTTTCATATATATAATTAGGCTATGTCACGGGGCTATTTTTTTATATAGTGCAGGAGGAATAAGGCCTAAAGACGATAACGTATCCGTTATTGAGACGTTGCCTGTTTAAATAAATTGTTGTACCTGACTCGAAAGCAACCGCTTTTATTTAACATTAGTTTATACTGTTTCAAGTGTATTATGAAATACATGTTATGTTGTTGAGTTCAGTGCTATCGATAGTAAACTCATTATTTCAACCAAACTTATACTGTTTGGACAGTTTGTAGCCATGTTTTAAAATATATTTTCCTGCGTGTAAAATAGTGCTGTGTTCTAGGAAAAGTTTATAGTATAGTGTGGTGTGGTAATTAGAGGTTATTTTTACTTTTTTAAAACTTATCCCCCATAATGTTTCCGGCATTAAAACCACTTTTACCTTGCATAGAATTTATTTTTAGGTAACATAGAGTTGTAAAAAACTAACAGAATATAAGTTGACTCAGTCTTTGTTATGTATTACCATTCAGAGATTTATGTAGCATATAATATCTATGTTTATCTATGATGTGAATTTTTCTATCTATTGAAGCGATAAATTAGGCTATATAATTAGTTAATTCTAGAAAACCTTTAAAATATAAGCGACTTTTTCAATTCCCCCTGTTATTTTGAAATGTATCTGCTGCATTTCAGTTTTTTCAAATGTTCCCAAAATAGTCACGTTTTTATATTAGTATGAAATACATTGCTTTTAATAGGTAGCTTAAAGCTTCAGCATTTAGGTATTTTTTTTCTAGACAGGCCTAGTGAAATAAAAAATATTATTCAATCTAAAATAAATTTAATATTTAAGTTTATGTTTATTTGTATATGATGTCTTAGACTCATAAAAAATATTCTGATACAGAGATACTGTAAGAAAGAGACAAACAACAGATTAACTGTACACTTTAATAATATATTGCATTTTGATATAGACTATAGATTTATAAAAATTGTAGGTAAACTCTTTTATTTCAGGAAAAAATATAAATACTGTAAGACCAGAAAGCTCGTTAAATTTTCAGCCGAACTTGTTCACTGTTTATTATTATATTGCGATGCGTTATTTCCCCGAGTCAGTTTTTTAACCACATAATTATTTTAAGACCTTCAATTTATATTTTAATATTTATTAATTTCCTATTAATTACTAACCTAACCTTCTTTTAGTACACAGTATCTAATTTTGTGCAAACATGAAAACATACTTATTCTGTAAGTTGTATATTGTTCTAGTAAAATGTAATTCAAAACTTTTATACAAGTATTCCAACTTTTATATCATTATTCTCAACATAAACAATAATGTTCAGTTGTGAACAATCTGAAGGAAAGCTCATGTTATGCGGAACTCCGTAGGCTATACCAAGCCTGCGTTACAATTATGCCCTATAACGAAAGGGCGCTTCCTATTGGCCAATGATGTCCGACATGATATTTTAATTGGTCTAATTTTATGAAAATCGATTTAATTTTCTTCATTGTCCGTCACGCACTGACGTGCACCCTCTTCCTATTCAATGCACCTGACGTTTTCCACGTGGCAGAAAAGGGTAGTGTGGTGAACGCCATTTTGTATATACACGATCGACCAACCATAGAGGAGACAATAGTTAAATATTCAGGCAGAATGGGTGTCAAAGTATGATGTTATTTATACTCTAAGAGTCTTTCCACAGTTATTGCGTTTAACTTTAAATCTTCTGTCTTTTCCTGGCTGATTTTACACCTTATTATCAGGCCACTTCCGTATCGGATAAGCTTTACGTCTAATCTATACTTATTTCTAGACTCAAATTGCGGCAATTGCATAACACTTCACCAGCCAATAGTTTCTTTAACTGTACTTTCTTATTTCTACTTAAAATAATTTATTTCAAAATTTCTGGAGTGGGTTTAACGCCCTGATCCCAATGGATATGGTACAGGTAAAGTCAATTTCTTTATCTTGAACGAATTAATTTTAAAAAAAATATTTATCATAGTTACTATTAATAACAAAAACAATTAAAACAAATAATTTAGTAAATTCTACTCGTGTCGGTTCCAATCGCTCTCTTGTTGCTAAAGTTGGTTATTTATAACGTCATTCCTAATTTATTTGTGGCTGGTATTAATGGTGGGGAAGATGACAATCAACCATCGGAGTCAAATGACTTTTCCTTCCGGGTGTTTTACTATTGAGATTTTTCCTAGAATTATCAGCTGTTACATCCTATATGTAGCCAGTGTGGTTCTCAAGATGACTCAGATATTTCACATTTCTTTTCTTTAACGCAATTATTACTCTCGTTAATACTTCTACGTGGTGATATGATCGGTCAGATATCCACCATACAAATACTTTTCATTATGGTTTCTGTGTTTTCCGTGCTTCTATATTTTATTACAAAACCGGAAACACATAATGCATGTAAAGTCTGATTTTGAGAGTTGAGATTAGGCAGTTTGAAGTAGACCTATAAATGTACTTTTTTGTTCTTATTTCTTTCCCTGCCCCTATCTTGAGTTTACAATCGTTTCTAGTCTCTCGCTTTTTCTTCTTAATATCATTTCTATCCTTGTCACTATCTTCAAATAGTATAGGCCTACTGTTGTTCTAGTTAAGTAAACTACCTACTTATCCCAGGTCTTGAACAGTATAAATTTGCTATTTACCCCAATTATTTCGCCATTTTTTTTGTTATATAAATCTTTTCGTTCATCATTTATATTTGTTTGTTCCATTGCTAGGACGCCGCTCTTCTTCTTCTAATTGGTGTCCATTTCCCAAGCTATCAGTGTATTTGTGTCTCATTAGTCCTTAGCATATAGACATACTCATACCAAAGTAATTACCGTCTTCACATTTCTTCATTTATTTTCTCTTTATTAATTTAGTTTTATTAATAATTTGTTTCTTGTTATTTTCATTTCGTACTTTACCTCTTCATTCTAAACTTCAGCTTCTTCTCCAAAACATTATTCCCTTCGCATTTAAATTGATTAGACCCTATCTAGCATTGAGATGATAGTGAACCAATTCTATTACTCAAAACAAAAATTCAGTTTAAATTAAGGTTAATAAATGATTATGTTTTCCTTAAATAAAACCCGTTTAAGGTTAAATGAAAGCTCCTAATCGTTCTTTTTTCATGGACTATAAGAGATTCTTTTACAATATCAAGAGCACAGTGGTACAATATATTACAATGAAAATATTGGAAAGAACCATAACGCCACAAAAATAATAAAAAATAACAAATAAAACAAGTTACTTAAGATTAAACCCTTATGTACATTTCGATGACCATGTCATCATCATCAAAGGGTTTTATTACAAAATTACAATCTAGCAAACAAGAAGTTACAAACTAGAGAGATGTTTGTAGAATGGTCACTTTAGATTGTAGCTTCTTGTTTGCTAGATTGTAGTAATTTTGTAATAAAACCCTTTGATGATGATGCCATGGTCATCGAAAGGTACATAAGGGTTTAATCTTAAGTAACTTGTTTTATTTGTTATTCTTGTGGTGTTGTGGTTCTTTCCAATATGTTCATTGTAATATAAGAGATTCGTCACCGAACATATTGAACCATATATCTACAACCGTTAAAGATCAGCTTTACGTTTATAAAATATTCAGAAATCCTATATCGCCAGTGCAGTGGCGACCCGAATCCTTGGGAACACCCTACTACAATGCTAATACTGTTTCGTGCGCCACGCAAGGCTCCTCGAGGGTTGACATAGGACATATGGCGTCCTCCATTGTCCACCATTCCACCTAATTCCCTTAAATTATATGCCTTAATTGATTTAAAGACGGACAACTCCTGTGGTCAGTTTGTAAATATTTGAAAAGGCTTGATGTACGTCTGTCGTTCAAATAATATATAAGTATCGGTTGGAAATACAGGAGGCAGTGTAATTAGCGACTAGACCTATTGATCACCCGCGCACCGCGCTACGCTAGAAGGCAGGCCGTGTTTAGGTCTTCGGGTTTCGATGGTAACCATATCTCGTATTCTGTCTACTTTACAAAATTAATACATTATTTGATATAAATTTTACTTAGAATAAAGTATATCTATTTAATAAAAATTAGGCCTTTTTTAATTGTTCCGAGAATTATGAAAGCAAATATTTGGTCACATAAAACACAAGACAAGTAATTTTCTACATTTTTGTTTTTATTTAACAAAACAATTTATTTAATGCTATATATAAACTCAATCTAAATACCAATATAATATTTACATGTTATAAAAACATAATAAATACAGATAATATTATATTATAAATTAGGCAAACACTTACGAGTATTATAATATTAGTTATTATTATTGTATATTATTATTATTATACTAAAAGTATGGTATATTAATTATTACAATAATGTTATTATATAAATATTATTATTATACATTAATTATTTAAATTATTAATTATTTAGTTACACAGACATTTTAAATTCAATATAGATATACTTATACAAGTTTATAAATAACTAATGAGAATTATTTTTATTGATTCTATCAAAACACTTCTATTAATATCTTTGACTATATAACTAATATCTAAGCTGGACCTTGCAATATTGTGGCAATATCCCACATTATAAAAAAAAAGTTTAAACTATCTTAACTGGGATCATTAATATTGACTCTATTAATTGTTTATAACAGAATAAACAAGTGTTAACTTAATCAAGGTTCTTAAGTTAAAGTGAAAACATAACGCCTAATACCACTTTATAAACGATAATTTAAAATAAATGTATGAACATAATATTTGTAAACATGATAGCTACAGAAATTTTTTGCTTCTCTTAGCTATGTAATCACTTTTTCCTGATTGAAGCGTTTCAATATTATCACAACTAACTGTGTATTCAGGATTATGACAGATGAAAAATATCCGAAACCCATTAACAGCGAACATGCTATCTCCAGAAAAATAAGAAGTGACAGCGCAAGTGTGTAGGTTATATTAAAATGATTGCCATTGACTGGCCTACGTTTAAATTTGAAAGTATTTAAACAAAGGCCAAATTCAATTCATTGTGTCAAATATTAGCGTTAGATTTACATAAAATTATTTTTTATTTTTAAAATATAACATTGGTGGTATAAATTTACTCCCAATCTCACCCAGATACTAAATCCCACAAAGGCGTATTAAAAATTTCTGGCTGAGATAATGTTCTAGAGATTTTAATATATAATAAAAGTTAGTAATAAACGATTCAAAAGAGGGTCGATATACCATAAGCTTACAAGGTTATTCGGAAAGAATTTACTTATAATGTGTTCGAATGGAAGGAATTTATACTATGTGTTCTTACTAAATCTCGGAGCAGGGAGAGAGTTCCAAAGATCAGACGATGAGAAAACAACTGTTCTCTTCTGTTCCAAATCTATCCAGTTCAGGTCTCCAAGTTTTGTTTCTCATCGTATACGTGCTCTGATGAGAGCCTTCCTATAAAATTCCTAAAAGCGTTCCACGCTTTCCTAAGTAGCAATATGCTCTGATCCCATCTCCTTCCAACTTCCACACTTTCCTAAGTAGCAATATGGTCTGATCCCATCTCCTTCCAACTTCCACGCTTTCCTAAGGAGCAATATAGTCTGTTCCCATCTTCTTCCAACCTCCACGCTTTCCTAAGTAGCAATATGAGCCGTGCCCATTTCCTGACAACCTCCACGCTTTCCTAAGGAGCAATATGATCTGTTCCCATCGCCTTCCAACTTCCACACTTTCTTAAGTAGCAATATGGTCTGATCCCATCTCCTTCCAACTTCCACACTTTCCTAAGTAGCAATATGGTCTGATCCCATCTCCTTCCAACTTCCACGCTTTCTTAAGTAGCAATATGGTCTGATCCCATTTCCTGCCAACCTCCACGCTTTCCTAAGTAGCAATATGATCTGTTCCCATCTCCTTCCAACTTCCACACTTTCCTAAGTAGCAGTATGATCTGTTTTCATCTCCTTTCAAGTTCCACGCTTCCTAAGTAGCAATATGATCTGTTCCCATTTCCTTCCCATTTCCACACTTTCCTAAGTAGCAATATGATCTGTTTCCATCTCCTTCCAACTTCCACGCTTTCCTAAGTAGCAATATGATCTGATCTCATCCCCTCCCAACCCTTATGAAAACTATCTATACTGAAATCTAATTTGCTACAATGATAAGTGACTGAATATGCATGAAGTACTAAGCTAAATCTACTATTGCAGGTACACTAAGGCCTCCAGGACTTATAGGTGGTAGTAAGCCAAAAGTAGCCACTCCGGCGGTAGTAGCCAAGATAGAACAGTACAAGAGAGAGAATCCTACTATTTTCGCCTGGGAGATAAGGGAGCGGCTGATCTCGGAAGGTAAATGAACAATTTCAATTTACTATCGTCTTATCTGGCATAAGATATCTCCGTCATATGTATTAATTTCCTATAGCACAAGTAACTTCTTCCGAACATGTGTTTGCACTTGGTCTTCCTCGCTAGATTGTATATGTTTATAGTCATACATTACTCTCTTTTCCTTCTCTCACTTTCGGGTAATAGTCTATAAAGCTATTGTTGTTTTTTATCATTGTTGTTGTTGTTTATGATGTTATTTATCATAGGCAATTGTATTTGTAACGATAAATATTTATAATTTGTAAGAATATGTTGATATATTGAGATTCTATCTTATGGAGATGATTTATTCGTTCATAATATTTGTACGCTCCGATTTTGTTCAGACTGGAAGTTCACTACATGGTAAATATTTGTTTTAAAAATAATAAGACTTTATAAGCCTCAAAAGTATTACCTAAATAAATAGATACAAAAATAAATAAATGTTTTCAAGTTTTTATAGAAGCAATTCAATAATCAAATTTGTAGTATAAGTTACGTTAAAGAAAATTATATAAAATAATATTTCTTATTCATCTATTTTTTTTACAATTGATAAAATAATAAAATTCTATGAGTTATCGATTTCTTACTGCATTTAACTAGCTCAAGATTAACAATAAAATTGCAAAGCAAAATATCCAGACAGGAGAAGAAAATATTGTAAACTTCTATTAAATCTTCTAATTACGTTCCCATTTAAAAAACTTTTAACAATTATATGAGAGAAAGAAGCAAGAATATAAAAGAAATAAGAGATGAAAAATCACAAAGTCTAAATTTGTGAAAAACCAAACACATTCACAAAGCACAAGTTTAACCCCGTTGAAATTCTTTCAGGCATCTGGATTCAACAACCTTTATATTTTTTGCTATTATTAATTATTTTTATTTACATTTTTAATTGTTTTTTTTGTATCGATTACTGTTTAATATTGTAACTTAGGCCTCATATAATTATTGGTCAAATAAGTCTCAATTTCCGAAAAAATGCTGAATTTTCGATTTATGCTGATGAATAAATTATTGTTACATATAAACACGGTGCAATTTAATTAGTTTATTATTTTATGTTTTTTGTTACAATAATAACTTTATGTTATATTCTTTCCTTATACTTTTATTTAATGTAATTTATTATCTTTATCAATATTTATAAAAGAAGTAATTTAATTTATTAAATATCATGTTACAATGAAAAATAACAAGTAAATTCTAATTAAATAATTTAAACTAGTTTTTCAACATTAACGGAAAAGTGCACTATTTTACTCTACACAAGGCTGACAGAAGTGTGCAATCAATAAGGTGAATTATATTTCAGTGTAAAATAAATCTCCACAGAGTAACTGGAAATTTGGGAGAATCACAATGTGCGTGGGAAAGTGTCTACTCACTACACACAGCAAGACAATTAGCGTTTGAATTTATAGGATTTCGAGATGTGGTAAAGCTACTGTTACATAAGCTTATTATTTAAATCGAAAATAGGTTTCATATTCTCTTCTGTTTAAAAAACAAAATCGTAAATATTACTATCGAGCTTTGTTTTATAATTTTCCCTCTGATTTAAACTCATAGACAACGTATTTCTTAAAAATTACACGTTCTTGGAAGTGAAAAACATGCTACATTAAAGTTACATTAAAATTGCATTTTATCCTGAATTTAATGCAGCAATAATTTTCTGTTTCCGACTTTGGCTTGGGCAAACATTTTCACGTAAACAAACACACACACACACACACACACACACACACACACACACACACACACACACACACACTCACACACACACACACACACACACTCACACACACACACACACACACACACACACACACACACACACACACACACACACACACACACACACACACACACACACACACACACACAGATACACACACACACACACACACACACACACACACACACACACACACACACACACACACACACACACACACACACACACAGACACACACACACACACACACACACACACACACACACACACACACACACACACACACACACACATATATATATATATATATATATATATGTGCGTGCGTGTGTTCGTGTGTATGTGTGTGTGTGTGCACTCACCTCTAGTAGCACTTCTTTTTTGTTTAAATCAGGACGGGTATTTCGGGAATGTGTTCCATCCATTCCCTCTCCATCGTACTCACATAGTTATTGCTAAAGTTGACAAAGTAAAATATCTCCCGAAGCGACTACTCTAACCAAGACAAATACAATTCCTAAATAAAAATTTTGTTTGTTAATACAACAAAATAATTTTATTTTAAAGTTTAAAAAGTAAATTAAAGCAAATCTAACTTCTACCATTTGGACGCTTTCATAGGATACGTCTTATGTCCGTTACCTTTGATAGGTTGAGACCTATAAAACTAAACACAACTAGACAAACGCGCAGGACAACTTTGTTAGGACTTGAACGAGGAGCCCAGAGTACTTGCCGCAAGGGCCTTCAATAGTTTACGACTACATGTTCGTTTTTTACATTATTAGCTGAATAGACTAAAGGATAAGCGGAAGCCTTATTCATGGAGCTGGATCCTTGCCCGTAGTAAGAACAAAAAATGTCTTGTACAGCATCCATTACTCGTGTGGGCGAAATTACCTGGCTAATACATAGATTTAATAGTGACCGTTTTGCCAGCAATATAAATATATAACAACACAACAGACTCGCATTTCGAAAGAACCAAAATATGTTGTTGTACAACGGAAAACGAGTTTATAAATAATTAATAGAAAAGACAATGAGGCCTATTTTAGTTTTGTAAAGTGGAGTACAAATAACTGAAGATGACCATGACAACTTGATTGTTGAGAAGCGTTTGATGTAATAAACGTAATTAATGTTAGTGCGGTTCAGATTTATTATTATATTAATAAAAGTATTTAAATATAGCTGGTTTTATATCCCCAAATCTCAAAAATATGTTATAATGTTTTCTCTGCCTTATGTAGGCTCTCTCTCTCTCTCTCTTTCTCTCTCTTTCTCTCTCTCTCTCTCTCTTTCTCTCTCTCTCTCTCTCTCTCTCTCTCTCTCTCTCTCTCTCTCTCTCTCTCTATATATATATATATATATATATATATATATATATATATATATATATATATTTATTTAGTTATCTACTTAGAGTATTCAACATTCAATACAGCTGGATTGATCACGTAATAATATAGGGGCTACCTGTGGTAAAAATGAATTTTAGGACATTACAAAACATTTGCTGGTTTTAATATAAAACTGTTAAACGTTGTTATTAAACTAAACAACGAGTAGAAAACATGCACTGCAAAGAAAAATAAAAGATTATAAATAAATATAATTTAAGTAAATTTTTCAAAAGCTTACGGAGAAAACGTATTTTGGTCGTAGTAGGCCATCTTCGTCAGTAACACAGTAATTAAGATTCACTAGGCTATTAAATCATGCCACAATCGATTTACTCCCACTAAACAAATATTTAAAACTTGCATGTCTAGGTATTTTGTACTGTATTCTCTAATAGGATATTATTACATTGATATTGCTACTGATGTGTTTGTCATATAGTTTTGTGTCTAAAGTTTTATCTTCTTTTCTCTTCGTTTTTTGTTCCACTTCAATAATTTCTAATAAACACTAGTTATTGATGATTTCTTGTGTTCCTTCTTTACGATACTTTGCAGTAATAATCTAAACGTAATACTGCTTTAACTCTCTCTTTCACACACAAATAAACAAAGAATAGTTGATATGACTGGAGTGGGGTTTTGCAGAAGTTTGTGCATTCTACCTTCGACGGAAATTTATACAGACAAGATATTTTTCTCAGAACGTTACCATTATTCAAGTTATTTCTTTCTATTCACACTTTATGAAAATTCTGGACTTTTGAAAACACCTTGAGGAGATATAGGCCTGCAAAGAAATCTAAACTAATGTAATGAGAATTCATGTTTACATAACGGTTATTTCCATTTCGCAATTTGTTTATAAAACCCGTTAATAAAATTAATCTATTTTTTTATGAGCCTATACAGTAGAAAAAGAGTAAAAAAAACTTGGAGTTTGTATACTATCTTGCTTCTTTTCCGTTTTTCGTACTGAAGTTTATTAATGGTTGAAATTACACAAGATTTTCATGCTGAAAATTATAAAAATGTTTTTTGTTTTAAGAATGTTAGTAAAAAGCATAAAGTAATAAATTTCCAATCCGAGTTTTTTCTGATAATTTAAAAACGTGGCAATCAGTCACTCTTTGGGACAATAGGACTGTAGCCAAATTAGAACTAAAAGCCATTAGTACTAAGCCATTAGAACTAAAAGCCAAATTACCGGAAACTGAAATTGCCAAATAATTAACTTTTTAGCCGTTAATAGAAGACTAAAGGTAATGATTTCCAAGTTTACTAACAAAATATGAAATGAAGTGGAGTGTGTCATTTATATTTACAGCATACATCCATTTTCAGAAAACTAAATTCGTTCCTGTAAATTATGAATATGTGTGTTTATATAGCCTACTTTAAGCTACATGAAATACTTCAACTTTTCTTTGTAAGCCTATTGAATTTTTGAAACATTTTATTTTACAACAAAAATATATTCAAATATAAATCTATCATAAATACTTACAGGTTATAGAGTTATAGACTTTTAGATTAATCAAAGGAAATAAGCAATTGTTTAAATATTCTGTAGGCTGTAATCTCCAGATTTTTTTCTGGATATCCATTTTCAGAGCCCCGGAATGTGTTTTCTCTTAATTCGTAGCTTAGGCCTACGTGAAGGGATTAGGCATTTACTTTGTACAAATCTAACAATTTATAATGGAAAATATTTTAAAGAATAGAATATTCATAAACACATATATGGTTTGAATTTATTAGACCTCTAGATAAATCAACTAAGTAAAGAATTGTTGTAACATTCTGTAGCCTACATAAAAACCTACTGGAAATACTTTTAAAAAATTCAACTTATTTTATATTATTCTAACAAAAGCGTCTATTTTATAACGACGTAGGCCCTATTTCACAAAATAAAATATTCAGTAAATGTTGAAACCATTAGATAAATCAACAAAGTAATACATTATTTACATATTGCCTACAGTAGGGGGCCTACAATATATTTCAACCTAGAGTTTGTTTTATAAGAAAATAAGTTTACAATTATAAATACTATCATTTCACTGTGACGTAACGGTACTTCTTGCCCAACTTTGGGGGTAAAATAATGTAATATATAGATATATGTAGCATATAGTTTACTTACATCCATATTAAATGTCCGAACATAGGTTATATTCATCTTTTTTGTTTTGCCAGGTGCTCAAAGCATCAATTCACTTTTCTTCAGCCCTCTAGATGACTGATGAAAACATAATCAAAGCTTACATCGGCTGTTTAAAAAACTAATTTAATTATTCAAACTTCCAAAGAAACTGGGCCAGGTGTTCTTCATGCTAACCGACACGAAGACTATATTTCTAACTAACTTGCCTGTGTTTGTTGCGGCATGTTATTAGTGGTAGGCGCACACTCCAGCTATTACAGATCGTTGTGATGTGTTTAAATAAATATGTTAGCAATGCAAAACTCTGTTTTTAGCTTGAATTTACTTAGAACAAACTACGCCCATTTTCTTCTTACCATAAAACGGAAATTATTCCACTAATTTGTTATTTCAGCTTCTCCTTATAACTTACTTATAACCTAATTTTTCTTGATATATATATCATATATATATATGTATATATATATATATATATATATATATATATATATATATATATATATATAAATACGCAATATGTATTCTTGTGTATTAATAAAGAACATAAGTCAAAATACAAATACAAGAATTATAATTGAATTTACAATTTAAAACTTTTCGATGGCTAACAGTACCGAAAAGCAACGGTACTGTTAGCCAACAAAAAGCTTTAAATTGTAAATTCAATTATAATTCTTGTATTTGTATTTTGACTTATGTTCTTTGTATATATATATATATATATATATATATATATATATATATATATATATTCACAAACCTACACCCTTAGAGATATATGTATTTCTGTATATATATATATATATATATATATATATATATATATATGATTGTGTGAGTGTGTATAATATAAATAAATAAATATATAATATATTCACACACACACACACACACACACACACACACACACACACACACACACACACACACACATATATATATATATATATATATATATATATATATATATATATATATATGTGTATATATATATATATATATATTCTGATACGTATTCCTTGACGGATGGAAAAATATGATGAATATGGCTCGCTCTTCTTCTGTTGTTGGGTTCACTTCGTCAATGCTGGATGAGATCCTAGCGAAACGTCGGAACTGCGAATTTATGGACTGCAGAATGAGCGGATGTACTCCAGATAGTAACTATTCATCATCGTGTATATATATATATATATATATATATATATATATAGACCCTATATATATATATATAACAATTCTGAATTGTTTAATATTCTTGATGATGTTGGTACTGTTAGCCAACGAAAATCTTTGAATTGTAAATTCAATTATAATTTTTGTTCTTTATTAATACACAAGAATACATATTGCGATATATATATATATATATATATATATATATATATATATTTTAACAACATAGGTTATTCAAATACAAGAATATTTGTTATTTTATACCCAAAGCTTTTCGTTGGTAAACAGCACCAACATCTTCAGGAATGAAAATTACAGGAATGTAATTTTCATTCCTGGTGATGTTGGTACTGTTTACAACGAAAAGCTTTGGATATAAAATAATAAATATTCTTGTATTTGAATAACCTATGTTGTTAAAATATATATATATATATATATATATATATATATATATATATAAATATCGCAATATGTATTCTTGTGTATTAATAAAGAACAAAAATTATAATTGAATTTACAATTCAAAGATTTTCGTTGGCTAACAGTACCAACATCATCAAGAATATTAAACAATTCAGAATTGTTATATATATATATATATATATATATATATATATATATATATATATATATATATATAGTCCATAAATTATATATTCGTGTACATATATATACATATTGTTTGCTCATGGTTCTGTAAATATCTCTGAATTATATAAAAAGGTAATTTTCATCCTAATATCAGTTACGAATTATTTTCCCTTTTAAATAAATTTTATTCAATTTTTTTAGTTAATTGAATTTAAATTTTATAAAAATGAATTAAAAGTTTAGAAATAAAAATTATTTAATATTGAAATTTCTTTAAAATTTTAAAAATATATTTAGACACAACAGTCGTTGTTTTAAGTTTGTAACAGAATTTAGTAAGAAAACAAGTTTTATTAATGACAGAGAAGCTTTAGACATCTTTACAGAGGTTTCTTTAGACCATTTAAGTTCTAGAACGCACTCCTAAATGTTTGCCCTTTCCATTCCGTACATGTAGTCACCTCGCGATTGGGTGACTTAATTGGCTCAGGACAAACTATAGGACCTGATTTACAACCATGAATAATTCATTAAAAGCAGCCAAGTGACCAATTAAGCCAGATACTATCTCACTCCATCTAATTACAGAGCATTTTATTGCTTTTTAAGCGATTTTACGATTCTAAACACTTTATCATATTACGACCGTGTTAGCTGGGTTTTTTTCAGTTTACCATAACAGTTTTGCGACTCTCAACTTTCACTCTCGCTCTCAATACCGTAGTGTTGGTAGTAAACGTGCACAAACACACAAAACAACCACTTTGCATTCATTATACACTAAATATAATAAAACGAAATTGCATCGTCTAGTAGTAAAACCGTTTTAGATTACACAGAAAGATAAAAGTTGATTTAAAGTAGCAAAGTTTCAGTTTGGGGTTTTAATGTAAAAAATAATATATTGTAGGCCTATATATTGTAAAGGAAAATGTTATAAGAACGTAATGTTTACACATTCGCTTCATTATGTGATTTACTTTTCCAAATTGATGTCTTGTTTATAGTTGTCTAAATAATGTTTTCTTGCAATATAATGGCGAAAAAGGTTAAAGGTTACATTCTCATGATGATGTATTATTCCTTTTTTTTGTATAAAATCTGTCATGATTAGTTTTTGTCATTACGATTTTATGCTACCATTTTATATTACAAATATTATATAATTCTCTTCTTCAAAATTATATATCTAAATAATGTTTGTCTTTGTTTTTAATTGAATATAATGTGCATTTTTATTAGTTATTTTATAACAATGAGTTTATAAAACGGATATTGTAAGTCAACTGTAGCACGTAAAAATAAAAATATTTGCTCTTAAAATAAATTTGAAACAGAGTGAGGATAGTTTTATTTAATAAAGTAACAACAGCTTTTATAAACCGTTAATAGGTCTACATTAAATAATCGGAACAAATCTCATTCGTAAACGGCATATTTTTTCTTACACTATGTTGCTGAACAATGATATTGAATGCACTAAATACAACTGTAGGCTTACTAATAAAAAGGCTAATGAAAAATCTCAGATTATATTTTATAATTTCCCATCGATTTATTGACTGCTGTTGAATGCATCAGAACTAATATTAATGCCCCTGAAAAGTGTCAGATTATATTCTATAATTTCCCATCGATTTATTGACTGCTTTTGAATGCAACATTACTAATAATATGTCTTGAATAGTCTGAGATTATATTCTATCAATGTCCCATCGAGTTTTTGACTCATGTTGAATGCAACAGAACTAATTTAATGCCCCTGAGAAGTCTCAGATATTATTCTATAAATTTCCCATCGAGTTATTGATTCCTGTTGAATGCTAGTACTAATACTAATGCTCCTGAAAAGTCTCAGATTAGATTCTATAATTTCCAATCGAGTTATTGACTCCTGTTGAATGCAACAGTACTAATACTAATGCTCTTGAAAAGTCTCAGATTAGATTCTATAATTTCCAATCGGGTTATTGACTCCTGTTGAATGCAACAGTACTAATACTAATGCTCCTGAAAAGTCTCAGATTATATTCTATAATTTCCAATCGAGTTATTGACTCCTGTTGAATGCAACAGTACTAATACTAAGGCTCCTGAAAAGTCTCAGATTCTATACTATCATTTTCCCATCGAATTATTGACTTCTGTTGAATACAACAGAACTAATAATAATGCTTCTGAAAAGTCTCAGATTATATTCTATCAATGTCCCATCGAGTTATTTACTCCTGTCGAATGCAACAGTACTAATATTATTGGTCCTGAAAAGTCTCAGATTACATTCTACAATTTTCCATCGAGTTATTGACTCCTGTTTAATGCAACAGTACTAATGTTGCTGCCCTTGAAACTTCTCTGGTACTAATCTATCAATTTGTGTTGAGTTTTTGGTCGAACATTGTTTTCTTATTGTAATTACTTTATTTGATAAATATTTTGTACTCATGCCTGCAAAGTGTCAAAGTCATACGCGACATCTTTAATTAAAATTGTTTTTTTTTCTTATTTCGTAGATTGGATGATACAATAAGTCCGAAGCTATTGTAGAAATTCACTTTTATTCACTATTGGAATATAATAATAAAATTATTACATCTATGTTTTGCAGAACCTAATATATGAATAAAAGTTACTAACAGAGTATCATTTTACATTAGAAGCTCAAAATGTACGAAATAGATTTAAAGAGACAAATTTTTAAGCTAGCTATTTAGAGATCACTTACGAAGTATTAGTAACGCAATATGCAACAATATTATATTAAAAATTACTGTTTCTTGTTTTTATTTTACATGTAAAAAATGTCTTAAAGTAAAATATAACTATTCGTACCTATTTATTACTTATCGTAAGCCTTCCAATGTATAGTAGTCCATTTGTCATTTGGAGTGATAATATAGCCTCGGAGTTATACCGACTTACAGCTTATTATTTATGAAACAGTTGGTGGTAGGCAAGTAAAACAATTAGTAAAACAATTTTTGTTGTTCATTTAACTCCCAAATATGGCCAATTGTTTTCCTTTCTATGCCTTAGGCCATATTTCCTATATAATTTTTCAAACTACTTATTCCAACTTTTTGTCCAATATACTTTCATAACCATTTGCTTGAAATTGTATTTAATATTTTGACCAAGTTTAGCAATAATCTTGATTCTTTAAGTCACTAGGAATGAAGTAGGAAATTAAAGTTATTTAATTTCTTTTTTGCTACTTTTAGTAATATATTATATTAATCAGGACAGTATGACAATATACATCATCTGTTTACCATACCAGCTCTTCCTTTTATTCAGCCTGTACATAATGTGATGACATTTGTAGACTATAAACAACACTACATCTTGGGCAGTACATACAACAATATGAGTTGTAAGCTTGTTGAAGTCAGATGTACAGACAGACAGACAAATGTAGAGCAATTGTCGTGCTAAGCACCCAACGGCCTGTCCGTGTCCAATGCCAGAGTCACGCGTGCAAACTACAAATCGATTATAAACACGGACAATAGAGTGGAGATGTCATGGGAGATGGTTGAATGGTGGTCAAGCACAAGTGTTATTGCTGATGAGACGTGGACTGAGACAAGTACAACAAGACAGTTGCGAAACACATTTTTCTTACAAAATATTTTTACTGTTTTAAACTGTGCTTACTCATTTCTATTTTAAGAAAACATAAGGTTTTCCCATTAAATCCATGAGAAAAATAGTATTTCTTACATATTGCTGTTATTTATTTTCATAATGTGGTTTTGCATACGAAATATTTTATTTATTGTCTGTTAAAAATTATTAATTTTTTATATAGACTAATGACAGATCACAGACAATTAATTCATTCTTTTTTAACACTCGACGTTTCGAATTTCTTTCGAAATTCTTTTTCAAGAGCTCGTTTTTTTATTGTATTATTATTGTTCTTATTGTATATTGTTTTAATATAACCGTGCTCTTTAAAAGGAATTTCGGAAAGAAATTCGAAGCGTCGAGTGTTAAAAAAGCATGAATTAATTGTCTGTGACCTGTCATTAGTCTATATAAAAATTAATACGAAATATATTAAGATCAAATGTTTGCAAAATTGATAGCTAAATAAGTTATGGAATTGTTTTTTTTTCAATCGATTTTGTAATACAATACAAACACGATAAGCTGTTGAAAATGACTATGTTTAATTACAAGTAATTGGAAATTAGTAATTTAATTAGCAAAAGTTATTGATATCTATTGTTTAGAGGCATATCACTGACTGCACTCTATAAGCCTACAGAGTTTTCTTAGTTTATCGTAAGACAACAAAACGTATTTAAATTATTTTATAAAATTTATCTTTTGTAATAAAATTGGCCTTTTTAAACCAACCTATTAACTTTCCTCGCATAATTCTTGCAAGCGAATATTCCCACTACTAAAGTTGTTATATACTTATAGCATTATATACTTCAGATTATGTCTCCACTAATCATAACAGCACACTACAATAGCTGATAGGATTTAGGCCACTTCAGTCTCTTCACCGTCTGTTGGTTGATCTCATTCCAGATCTGCTTCAAGGTATTTTAAAAAAATTACTGCAAACCATTTTAAATCATGTATTCTAAAATTACTTTAAAATTTTTAAAATATTTAACCATAAATACTTTAAATAATCCAAAATTCAAACAGGTATTTAAAATATTACAAATTATTTTTTCTAAAGTTATTTTCAAATGCTTGTAATTGCTTACTATAAATTACTCCGAATATTTCCAACTAAAAACTAAAATCACTCGGTACCCCCTCCCAATAATTTTAAGAAATAGGCTAATCCTACTCGCAGGCAATGTAGATTCTAGTCTGGGAAGGTATGGCTATACGCTTAACACGAACACTGCAGACGTCAACAGCAGTTTTGAAATTGAAATTAGCCAGAATCCAAATCTTGAGCAATAATGATATAAGAACTGGAAAAAAATATATTATAACTTGAATTTTGTTACAAATAAATTTATTTTTAAATGTTAATTATTTACCTTACCTATTAATGTCACACCTTCAGGTTTATAAAGAAATAACAATCTTATCAATTTTTAAAATCACTTGCATTTATTCTCTTCAATTAACTCTACACATTATTCCAAATTTATATTAATATTTTGCAGTGACAGGACTGATATCTTACCTAATATTACAATGATAAAAGGTGGACTTCTGAGGCTTTAGATTTCTAATAAAATAACATAACAAAAAAAAAAACAGTATTAAAATTTTATTCTAGCTCTCGGGGTCGCTATTACGGGAACTTTGCTTTTAAATTAGAAATGGTGACTAGAATAATTTCTATAAATTTTGATGAACTTAAGTTTTAAACTAAAAGATAGATGTCTGTTGGCTACACTTATATTCAAATATACTTATTGTTCTGAAGAGTCCCTGGAATCCTGGCTTTGTTCACTTCCGCGCTTACACTTGATACAAAAAAATACTTTATATTTCAAAAAAAAACTTTTACGTCGCACTTTTAAAATTTACTTATACAAAAAACTCTTTACTTAATTTAATCAATTTCTCCCTTTACAACACTTCCATCCTTGTCCCCACCAACCTGTCTTCCTCTCTTTGAGACTCTCCTCAAACCTCCTTTAAACTCCCGATCATTTAATTTTTATGAAATCCCTAATCTCTCCCACTACCACCAATACGTTCTTTGTAAGTTTCCCACAGTTCTACAATTAGCTAAACCTAACGGTACACGGTTAATTCCCCAGGCTAAATCGGCCGCTGGATTTCCCGTCTTAACCATTATGGACCCTTCTCTATTGTCTATGGTTGCCACCCTCAACTTATAGCTTTCCTGGAAAGGATATTGACATGGTACCTGCTTTGTCCGCCTAGAAAAGTATTAGTGTCTTTCTTTGCTAAATCCTATAGATGATTTATTTTAGCAACTAACTTAATTTAACCTAAACCCTCGTACTATATGTTATAATATGTAAGTTTATAAAACATAATTATTCTTTTTATACCATGAACATGGCCTATAAGAGAACGAAAGCTGTCCATGACGAAAATAGTTTTTGATTATAATCACCAAGCAAGGTTATTGTCAGTGTAAATGCTAAGCGTTAAATCAAATTTGTAAAATAAATATCAATTAACAAATAAATATAAAATAATGAATATTAAAACGTGAATATAAAAAGCAATACATAACTTACGTGGGTCATACCCATATTCAAGTAAGACAATGTGGCCTATAAAACGCTTCCATCGTCCACTGTTACCCTATGTTTGACTCTGGTACTTCAGTTCATAATTTGAGTCTACCTGGGGTTGGAAAATCAGAATATACGACAGATGCACCCAGTGACACTTACGCCCATGGTGAAATGTGTGACAGTTACGCCCAAATATACCTGCATTTTGGAGACCCACATTATTTTCTGTAATAAGTACGATTATAGCCTCTATGATTCCCATCACACTTTACCCAGGCCTTGGACTGGCTAAGTGATAGAAAACCAGTTTCTCTATCATATTGGAAAACTAGTTCTCTATTATTTAGGAGTGTTGAAAATCAGCTAAAAGCATTGCCATATATATATATATATATATATATATATATATATATATATATATATATATATATATTGTTTAATTCATAGTACATCATGTTAATTTTTTGTTGTTGAAAAATAATGTTGTTTTTTACGATGAACTTAGTCTTATTTACAAATATTGTCATAATTTTCAATGGTCTTCAGTTTGAACTTTTTTGTAAGTAAAAAATAGGCTCATTCTTCGGCCACCCCCTTCTAAAATTAATGTGGCGCAAATGTCGCTGGGCGCATGTTACACTGAGTGCATCTGACGCTACACCGAAAAATCACACACAATTTCTTTAAATCTATCGGGTATCTAAACCAGGAACTTAAAGTTAGCAATCAAGTAAGTGGTGTGTTCTGCTTTAAATTATTAACCATTTGAAATATTTTGGATAAAATATTTTTAGGAAGAAGATTTTATAAGGTTGAGATTTTGAGGTGTTGGCTAAAGTTCGTAGTGATGTGGGTGGTGCTACATGACTTTATTTAGCTGTGGAAGATGGCAAAGCTTATTGCTGTATAAGAGTGGCCGTCACTTAGCAACTACAATGCGGCTGCTAGCAAGCACTCGTCGCCCTCACGTGCCATACGAGCTCGTGCTCCGTCGCGTCTTCACAACGCCAAATCCAATAAAACTAGGTCTGTCATCGGCATTGTTGGGTTTATTTCGTTAGCCACCTTCGCGATGATTCCGTGACGTGGCAGATAGGCGCTCGGGGTTATTCGGGTTCAAAATCTATGCGTGAATTGCCGTTCCAATTCAATGTAATGATTGAAACTGAATAGTATGTGGATACTGTGGGACTGGTTAAACTTCGACATTTAAAATTTCTCGGTCTGATTAAATTCGATAACAATTAAATTAATCTTAGTTGGCCAATTAAATTTGCCTGTCTACTCTGCACCAAGCATCAATTTATTGTGACCAGTAGAGTATTAGTTATATATATTGTTTGTTGTTTGCCAATTTAAAAAGTGTGTTTACTAAACAAGTATGTTAACAAAAATGGTTTTCAACTAAAATAAACAAGTTACGGATGACGTTTGCTACTCTTGACAACTGACGCATAACAGCTATCAAGCTCTCGATTCTGAAGCAGGATAGCCAACTAGGAAAACCTACTAATTTATTACAATACGCACTGAGTATACACGTACGATATCTACTAGGCTATTTTGGGAACTACGTAAATTGTATCAATAAAACAGAAGTACGATATACGTTTGTTGAAGTACATAGCCTACACGGCCGTGACGATTTCAGCTCATGAATGTGTTATAAAAGCCTGTATGTTGGCAAAGTTTAACATTTTTAGCGTAAAACCTAAGGAGATATAAGGTACTGCCTCTTTATGGTAAAAGTCCGAGTATCATCATTAATTTCGAACTTTTTTCATCATACACTCGGTAATCTTAAGTTTTATCTTAGCGACCCGCTTTATGTTAAACTCGGTGTTACCTAACCTAACCTAACCTTACTTACTTACTTACTAGCCAACGCCCACCTTTGGCTGTTGAGACATTGGTGACGCGCAGACCAGTAGAAACGAGCTGCCCGGTATACTTCTTCTTCTTCTTGAATGGAATGGTCAAGTGCGGACATGCAGCGAGATGTTCTGCGTCCATTGTAGTGTAGCCGCACAGTTGACAATGTGGTGTTTGGAGAACTTTGATGCGATTTAGATGGGCTGCCAGGTAATCATGACCTGTTTTCATGCGGAATGCATCAACCTATATCTATAACCTATGCAGCAACAGCTCGCGGGAGATCGTCTCTAACAGGCCCAGCGGTCTCAAAGCTTTCTCATTTCAACCTACCCTTAATGACCGCGATCAGTGCTAGCAACAAAAAGTATTAGGAAAATTAATATTTTTAATCTTAAAACTAATTTATCAAGAGTCATATGTAAAATCTAGCATCTGCAAAACTCTAATGGTAAAAACTTGAAAAATAGTATCTTATTTATAAATTCCTTGTATTTACCAATTTAGTGACTCATGTTGGTAATTTTTAAGATTTATCAGTAAATCCTAAGATATACCAACATACGGGCTTATTCAGTAACAAATATACTTCGATAATTTAAAACAAAAAAAATAGTTTCTTTTCCAAATCGGTGTCGCCTGATTAGAGGGAGCTATACTGAATATTAGTTCGTTTTATTTATTATTATAACAAATATATTTTGAATATTTTAATTAGCCTTATGTTTTTAACTTGTGTGTATTTAAAAATAAATTGTATTTTGAGAAATATTTTATGAATGTGTAATTTAAAAGATTTGTGTTATTTCTTTTTTTTAAATCATACAATCCGTATTTAAACTTACTTTTACCAGTTTTTCGAACAAACTTCTTAGAAGTTAAATTGCAATTTAAAAGTGTTAAAAACAAAAAAGATATAATTACTTCCGTTCAAAAGAACCACTTATCTAAAAAGCAGCTCTTGAAAGTTTTAAAAGACCGAAAATCTTTCCGATGGTACGTGACAGTCTCGATGCTCGTTCGTGAGTCGGGCTGAATAACCCAATGTATTTCTGTGTCATTCACTGAAATAAACCTGGAAAGAAGAAGAAGAAATCGAAACGATGGCGTGTCCAATTGAATTATCAGCCTGATCCCATCCCGCTGAGGCCGTGCTTTGTGTGAACCTAACTTGAACAGTGTACGATTCCTTTCATGCCAATCCATTGGTAACGTCACAAAGAAGGTGCCGGATTCTAACATTTATTTTCGTATTTTAAATAGTTTCACAACAGAGTTCAACCACTTCAAATTTTATTTGACTTATTTCAAAACTCATAAATAATATTATTTCTTGTTGAAATATTGGCGTATACTCGTACAATGTCAATGTAAACATTAAAAACTATCTAGCAGCAGTTGTATGTTTGACATGAAACAAATAATGCTCAGTGAAAACGTTGTTTTCTAATTATAATGATAAAATTACATTTTAATAATATTTAATAATGAAGTATTTGCATACTTTCAAATATTAAATTAATATTGAAAATTAAGGGAATTTGAATGGCAAAAAAGTTCCCTTATTAATAAAATGTAATTAACAAATGATTATTTCATTTTTACTTTGTAAAATTTTGAAAACAAAATAAAATATTTTATTGTTTTATTTTGTTTTTTAAGATTGTATAATTTTACTGTTTGTCTGTTCCTTGAACTCATTAAAACCAGGAATACTTTCGACATTACAATTTTTAAATACAAACGTTTCAAAGCAACGGTGATAAAACTTTAATAACACAATTAACAAACTCAAAACACCCGTACCATCAGGTAAACTAGTCTTCCTGTATATTTCGGTTACATGGCAACGATATTTAGATGTTTGTCAATTAATACTCCAAAGTTTTAACGGCTTACTATACCAACCTTCAGTTACCATTTGACAATAATCCACATCATCTTTTGGTTTAGTCAATAAATATCTGTTTTTTTTTTTTTGAGCAGGGAAATTATTTTATTTTCACTATTACTGTTATATTCGATATCGTTTAACTGCAGTTATTAGGTACATTCTTATTACTAGTATTTCTCCTGTGTTGTTAATAGCTTTAAGGATTGTATCAACATATTTTCAGCTTCTTTTGTGAGCACAATTATGAATAAGTAATAACAAACAACAGCCAATGATTGGTAATTGCTCAAATGCATATCAATGACAAAACTCATCATCATAAACTTTATTTAGTTATATATATAGTTTACATGAGTTGGCCAATACTCATTAATGATGACTAAGTCTTTGTAACGCGCTTTAGAAATAAACTATTGGATTCAAATTGGTGCTCACTGGTGTTTAGTTATTATCTTTAAAGAAATTTATTTTATCATAGTTATTTTATATTTTATTAATCTAGTTATTTTCAGAAATGTTCAGTTTAATTTTTAACGAGATTTTTTTTGTGTTATTGTTGTTCGTTATAGTTTGCGTTAAATTGCTTTTTATTTACGGTTACTTCTATAACATTTATTCTTGTATGCTCTGTGGTTACAGGTGTGTGCACCAATGCTACAGCGCCTTCTGTGAGCAGCATCAATCGTATTCTGAGGAACCGGGCAGCAGAAAGGGCTGCAGCAGAGTTTGCCCGTGCCGCCGGCTACGGCCTGTACCATGCGCATGCCCACGCTCATCCTTACGCCTCCTTCCCATGGCCGCCTCCTGGACTGTGGGCCGTGCAGTCACCGCATTCTGTACCGCCTTCTACGCAGCAGCTACGGCCTCCAGGATCTCCAGGGGAAATGTTACCACGACTTTTGGGTAATTTTATAACTGTTATGATAGGACTGCACTCTATTTGAAAGGTTTACTTTTTCTAATACGAAGCTAACAAAAATGCTGTCTAAAGTTAAATGTATGTAAACAATTCTTTATAAATTACTTTGCAGCTGCCTTATTTGAGAAATAGGCAAGGCGATGTTATTAACCAGTTTTACTTGTTTCTATGAGGAAGGAATATCCTATTACGCCAAGCCCAAAACCTCACCAAACCGTGGAATTTTTCAAAATTCCCTTCCACACTTTTGATTATAAAAAAAACTACCAACTAAATTGACACAACAAATATTTAAAACTTTATTAGGACATCAGAAGACATGTTTTTTTAAAAATACACAATACGTAAAATATACCAAATATATAATTATATATATATATATATATATATATATATATATATATATATATATATATATCACATATTATCGAAATGATAGTCCCAGTTAATTTCTTTCCACAAATGAGACTGACGAAATGATATTTACTAGATATCAAAACAGATAACTAATATTAACCATTGTACAGCAAGTAGTCTACATTAGATTACACAATTAAGTAACACAGCAGGCCAAGGGTAAATATACATAGTAGATACAACATTAGAGCCTTAAATAAGATAAAAACTATTAACAATAAACACATAAAATCAATATTCTGAAAGAAGAAAATAATTTTTAAAAAACAAACTTTATAGAAAAAAGAACAAAACAAGAGACGAATAATGGACTAAGAGAAGAAGTGAAAGATAATGATAAAATAAAATAAAATTCAATATGCAGAGCCATAAAGAATGTAAAGCTAATGTTCATTAGAAGATAATAATGTATAACTTATGCAGCTTTATAAACATAGAACGGATAAAATGTATAGCATTGCATCTCTATAAACATAGAACGGATAAAATGTATAGCATTGCATCTCTATAAACATAGAACGGATAAAATGTATAGCATTGCATCTCTATAAACATAGAACGGATAAAATGTATAGCATTGCATCTCTATAAACATAGAACGGATAAAATGTATAGCATTGCATCTCTATAAACATAGAACGGATAAAATGTATATCATTACATCTTTCTAAAAAATAACAATTAATTTCTTCAAATAAAAGAACACGAAAAAATAATTTGTCTATAAATGTTTAGAGACAACTGTAAATACGAGTTTATAGTAATGCATTTAATAAATACAATTGATGAATAGTGTGGATAAAACGAGGGAAATGCGATGAACAAGTCACAAACACTCTGAAGATTCAAGGACAGAAATGAGTTGTTTTTGGATAAAAACAACATAGGCTTACTTTTGCCTGACAAACAAGACCGATTTGAAAAAAATAGCATGAAAGATGTTTATAACTTACAAGTCTAAAACGGAAGATGAAAACCTTGAAGCTATATTAAAGATTTGCACAAGTTTAAAAAAAGTAGTTTTTTTTTAAAAATTCACTGACGAAAGTGTTTTCGATAGGACAGTAATAATAACTTCAAAATAGAAATCGTTTTGCCTTGGTAAATTTCATAAACAATTATTTATTTTCATGTAATTCGTTAGCATACAAAGATTTTCATCTTGCCCAGGAAAATATTTAACTTCAACAATCTAGTTAAGGAATTCTTTTCCCAGAACTGATGCATTGAATTACCAATAAAGAATTCATTAAATACATTCAGTGAAATAATACAGTTCAGAAGGGGATTAAATAATCACAAAACTGAGTAGAAGGTTTCGTGAGTAAGCAGACTGACCCACTTCCCTACTTCCTGTAAGTATGCTCCATTACTGAAGCACGTTAAAGCCTAAACCAGTCGTAAATGAACGACAGCCGTGCTTTATGACCGCTAACGGAACGTTGCTAAATACAAACCTTGGTTATATTTATCTTTTAAAGTCCGTTATAAACAAAATATTTTAACGCGTTTTTTTTGTTAAATAGGCCTAAATAAAATTTTGAAATTAAACAAATTTGTACCTATAGAACGTCGCTACTTAATTAGCTGGAATATATAGATGTGTCGCTTAGGGTATTTCGTCAATAATCTAAGACTGCTATCCGAGTACTTCTATTCAAATTTCAAGGTTTAGTACAAGTTATAATTCGCAGTTTTTAAAGTATAAGGTAAAACTTGACATAGACTGAACCAACTCAGCCTTTTCGTTTACTAATAGTTTACTCAGAACTACATTCTAAATAACAAATAATTTAAATATACAAGTCAAAAATAATTAAAAGTTTAACTATCATTCTACACTCTCAGCGTTAAACCTCACTCTTTTGCCAAGAAATTCTCCATTTATCACCGCCCGACGTTACTGTGAAGGCAGACTGTATAAAACAGAGGCTATAGTTACGACCAGCTCTTCAACCCAGATACATTTCAGCTATATACAATAAAAATGTTTTTAGTTACAATAAAAATATTGGAAACAACCACAATACCTCAAATATAACCAAACATAACTGATAAAACAAGTTATTTAAGATTAACCCTTAGATTTACAATAGGGTTTATTGCTAGGTAACTTGTATTATCAAAGTTAAGTTAATTGATGTAATCATCTTGAATTCACTGATTAAACTAATTTAAAAAAATACTCATTCGAGTAGAGGGTTAGCTTCGTAAAAGGAACGAATGTTTTGAAACGCGTCAGCAAGTAAGCAATTACGTATTCACTTAGTTAAGTATTTTTAAATTTGTATTATCACTTATTTTTGATAATTTTCGTGTTATTGGGATTGTTTCACAATATTTGTATCGTAATATATTATACCACTGTGCTCTTGATACTGTATATGTAATATTTTGTTAAGAAGCTTTGAGTTTATATAGGTTATGTGTATATTTGTTCAAATTTTTGACACTAAAATAACGAATTTTGTTTAGAATCTACTCTTATATAAGAAATAGAACTTTTATGAACTTTTTTCGTTTTTGTGAAAAACTTGTCAAGTAATGCCAACTATCAGAATAATATTTTCACAAATTTTATCACAAACAAACGTGAAGAAAACCAAAAGATTAATTTGGATTCTTTATTAGAAGCGTTAAAAAAGCTGAATTTTGCCTACTTAGATTAAAATCTTTTCCAGAAACATTTTAAGTAAAATTTGTTTCAAGTTTACGATATATATATATAAACAGTCCTTGGTTTTTCTGAAATAATACAAATTTAATATATCTCATGTTTTCGTAATGCCTACTAGGCATAGCTACTGCAAACTGATAGCCCACTGTAGAGTAGTCTATCCTGCTGGTTAAATCTAAATCCCAACACATCATTAGACTATCTCCGTTGTATCTACATGAAGGTGTCTATATACATTCATCGAATTAAACAGATAGAATCATTATACCATGTCAGCCAATAGCGTGCTCCGGAACTAGACTACACCTCATACTTCCGGCTAAGCGATCATTGGATCCAATTTAACTCCATCAGGGTGAATATGCATAGCATGTTACATTCAGCCATTTCGTTCCAGTTAGTTACTACAGCTGTTAAACAAGATGAAATATTTTTTAAATCGTAACACGAATTAAAGCAGCCAATTTGGAATAGAGATGATAATTTGTAAACTTTTAGTTTTCTGAGGGTTAACGTCAATGTTTTTTCAATGTAATAAACCTTTTTAGACAGTATATAAAATCAAATTAAATATATACTTTAAACATTTATAATTAACTATGTAAAAAAAATTTGGTTCGCTAAGAACTTTTATTAAAATGAAGAAGTCATGTCTAAGACCTATAAAACATTAGGAATTCAACAACAGACCAAAACGAATAATTAAAACATTTATTAATATAATATCATTGATATCTCAATCACTTAAAGGCTCCTCTTGTAATAATTTTAAAGGCTAATTACAATAGTGTAACGAAATTTGATTAACAACCGTTTTTGACAAAATGGTTGTTTGCAAGTCAAAGTAGCTCGAAACGACTTTTTAAATACGATTCACGAAATATGCATTTAACTTACATATAAAACCACTTGGTTACTTATGTAAGCCTCATTCTTATGTATAAAAGCTTTGTGGTTGTCTATGAAAGCCTCGTGGTTACTTATAAAACTTCGTGGTTAAGAATAAAACCTCGTGGTTATGTATGAAAGCCACGTGGTTTTGTATTACAGGCTTGTTGTTACGTATAAAAACCTTATGGTTGACTATGAAAGGCTCGAGGTTACATATATAAGCCTTATTTTACGTAAAAAAGACTTGTGGTTGCTTTTGAAAGCCTCGTGGTTACGTATAAAACCTCATGGTTACATAAGAAAGCCTTGTGGTTACGTATAAAACTGGTTACGCATAAAAGCCTCGTCGTTAAGCGTAAAACCTCGTGGTTACTTATAAAAGCCTTGTAGATGCCTATGAAAGCTTCATTTTTACGTATGAAAGCGTTCTATTTACCTATGAAAGAATCGTGGTTTAAGTGCATGAAAAGTGGTTTTTGTTTTAATTAAATAGCTTTATTATTTACAAAATATTTAAGCATATCACATAAATTACTAATTTTTTATTTCTGTTTTAAAAAAAAAAATTGTTTTAAAACTCGATGAAAACTTCATCAGTTAAATTCATGAACGATATAGAATATTCAGAAATGGAAAATATTGTGCGTTGGGTAGTCCTTAGACCAGCAAAATATAGGCATATCACCTGATTTTAAGTTTTCGTGAGGAATGTGACCGTGCTGAAAGTTTCGTTGTTCTGTCTAAGGACCGAAACTCGTGATAAGAAAGGTATTAATCTGAAAAAATTTAATAGAAACTTTACAAAAACTGCGGCCTAATTAGCGATGTTTTAAGAACTTTGTTGCGTAAAATTCCGTGTGTTTATGTTTCAAGTAACTTGTTGAGAGATCAATGAATTACATACATTTTGTTGAAACTTTAGTTACATGAGTAGGCTATTAGGTTATAAATATGTGTTAAAGAAATTTGGAAATCATCACTTTATTCACTATTTGGAGCCAAACTGGAATGAATTTCTAATAAACAAATAATAATGTCATATAAATACAAATATTTTTGATTACTTTCGGCTGTATACTCTACGTTTCAGCTGCAAAGCAACAGTCCTAATTTTTTTTTTGTGGTTACGAAGGATATGAGAGGACTGTAGCATTGGAGGTAAGCATACCAGGGAACTAATGCTAATAATGTTATATAAAATCATATGTACAACTTAATTTAAATATGAAAACTTTATAAATATCGATGTCTTAGAGCACTTCAGGAGTGCCACGGCAAGCAGAAGGTTTTTCTACGTACATAATATACTCGCAGAAATAGGCCTGTCATAAGAAAAAGTCATTTCAAAAATAATTGTAGTTAGAGAGTGTTCTTATGTAATTTTTAAATTTGACTAAAATCAAAATCTAATTGGCAAAAATGTTTCACAATCGTAATGGAAAATAAGATTAATTTCATCATTATAAAGTATCTAAGATAGTGAGCCACCATTGTTTTTAACGTTGTACATTAGCGTAATCCATTCGTATTAATTTTATAACAATAACTAAAAGTGTAAACTTATATAGGCGTATCAGGCGTTTTTTTTCATTGGGACGTTTAACCTGGTATTCATAACTTCTTCCTTACTTAATTCTATAACAGATGTTTTTCAAAAACATCGCTTACTTAATAATATTTTAAAACGTATGGATTTTTATTTGAAATTATAAAAGAATATTTATAAATATTGATAAATTTGGTTACTATATGTTACATCATGTATGATTAACCTTCTCTGTAAATCATGAAAATATACACAAAACGTCTAAGGAAAACTGTTACTTTAAAACTGTAGAGTATATGCTTACTTTAATGGATCGTTTTACTTAATACATGTATAGGCCTATTTATCTAATTTACTGACTTCAACATTACCCAAACAATTTTTTAGTAAAGTTATTTTAAAAATATTGCAAGACCTACCTATCTATTTTAGTAGGTTTTTACCTTCACACTGACTAGTTTTTTTCGATGTTTTCTAGATTAACTATTTTCACTAAACTAAATATCCATTTTTTCTTATAAAATCAGTATCTGTAGTAATTGCCGTAATAAGCATAGTAACAAATAAAAATAATTAGTTTACTCCTTAAACATTTTTCAAAATCTAGGCGGTTTACAGTAAGTGTCAGTTTTTTAGTTTTTATTTTATGCTTTGGCTTTCTTTATATTTCTTTACTTAAACAAAAAAAACTATCGGCTTAACTATGTTTGGACCTCATGGTATAGTACTTTAAACAATAATAATAGTTTGTTCTCAGCTCTGTTGGTTTGTATTTAATGTATTTGTGTTTTAAGATTTCACGTGTATTCAATATAACTGTTTGGCACAGACTTGATCAAAACGGTAGAAAATAAAATTTCCCTACATAATTTGATTTAAGGGAGGGAACTGACAATGTTTCAGAAAATATTATACGTTTACAAATCTTGTAACATTTTGTAAAGATATATTTAATTTCTTTTAAAATAAATATAATATGCAAATACGATTCGAAACGTAAAATAAAGTTACCACGCATTCACTATAAACTTAAAGTTCAAAATTGAAAAATTAACATGAATATTATTGCGAAGGTAACAGAAGCTCAATCTTGTTGGGTAAACGAGAGACTTTTATTTAATCAACAAGCATTTTTGCCTAGAAAAATCGTATTGAATACTCAATACAAAAGTATACATTTGAGTAGGCCTACATTTTTCTGCTATTCTTAACAATAGAATATTTTTCTTTGTTGGCAAGTTTCGAAATAGCTGTATTCTTAAAACTCTATCAAGTACTCTCTATTGTACTACTCTATTGCACTAATAAATACTCTCTATTGTACGACTCTATTGTACTATTAAGTACTCTCTATTGTATTACTCTATTGTACTATTAATTACTTTCTATTGTACTACTCTATTGTACTATCAAGTACTCTCTATTGTACGACTCTATTGTACTATTAAGTACTCTCTATTGTACTACTCTATTGTACTAGTAAATACTCTCTATTGTACGACTCTATTGTACTCTCTATTGTACTACTCTGTTGTACTATTAATTATTCTCTATTGTACTATTAAGTACTCTCTATTGTACTACTCTATTGTACTATTAAGTACTCTCTATTGTACTACTCTATTGTACTATAAAGTACTCTCTATTGTACTATTAATAACTCTCTATTGTACTACTCTATTCTACTATTAATTACTCTCTATTGTACTACTGTATTGTAATATTAATTATTCTCTATTGTGCTATTAATTACTCTCTATTGTACTAATATAATGTACTATTAATTTCTCTCTATTGTACTACACTATTGTACTATCAAGTACGCTCAAGTAATAGAGATCTGTTACAATTTTGAGAATGGAGTTAATTCGAAATAACTAACCTTAGTACCCAAGGCGTCTAGAAGAGAAAATATTGTTACGTTAGAAAAAGTAGAAAAATATACTCAAATGTATACAAATATTCTTAACAGAAATTAAGATGAGTATGTTAAGAATGCCAATACTAAAGTATTCAAATATCTATTGAATTCGTTTAAGATTTATTTAACGTTGTCGCATGACTTCCATTGTAAATATTTAAAGTTATTATAAATAAACACAAGTAATGCATCACTTTCTGTGCAGACGTTGACTGCAAGGACGACGAAAGCGCGGGCAGCGGGGATGGTTCCGAGCAACCCAAGTTCCGGCGGAACCGAACAACATTCAGCCCCGATCAGTTGGACGAACTGGAGAAAGAATTCGATAAAAGTCATTACCCCTGCGTGTCTACAAGAGAGCGACTCGCAGCCAAGACCAGCCTTTCCGAAGCTAGAGTGCAGGTAAATATATAAATATACATGTTTAACTAATAATGACACGGAATTTTATTTTCATTTTCGGCTTCAGATGTCAACGTTTTGAACTAGTTTTATCATCTTCAGACCTAATTTTACTGAGAGCGCTCATTTCCAAGATTTCTTTAGTAGTAATTTCCAAGCTTTGGTAGTAAACGTCACGCACTCGCCAGAATGTTTTGACAGTGGTCATTGGACATTTTAGTCACCACGTCTAAAGTTAGCAGATAAAAAACAAAAACGAAATATTAATACTGAATAACTTTAACTTTAAAATGTAAACTCTCTTTTTAAAATAGGTTTAAAGATTCGCATTATATATTTTATTTATTTACTTGAACTTATTTTAATAAATAGTTCTTTAATAAACACTTCTTTAATGAACAGTATAGAAAATTAATTTAATATTTCAGATTTTGAGCTTTGGTGTCTCGATTTTGATTCATTTTTTTATTGTCGATTTGTGTAGTGTAATTCATCTATTTCTGTATGTATAGATAATGGGACCCAACTCTTTATTATGTGATCAATTGTGTACTCATCTCACTGATCTGAAATCTTTATACTATATATTGTACCTCTGCATTGTGTGACCCATGTAATTAAACATTTCTCAGAAGTAGAAATTTGATTAGTTTATAACCAGCGTTTCTTAAATTTTCATTACGTTTCAAGGACTGATGTGTACTTTTTAGTTTCGAATATAATAGTATGGAAGATATTTTTACAAGTTAAACTTTTACCAGTTTCTAATTTTGAACTGACGCATCACTAATAGAAAAAGATTCTTTTTAAATTATGTTATTGTAGAATGAAGCTACGATGTTGAAATATCAACCAGATATATTTTGTAAAAATTAGACTGGATCAAATGGTTCAATTTTAATTGCATCCAATTGGAAAAGAATACTTCATGCATTGAGTCTTTTGGAGTCAGTAACTAAACTGTCTGTAGCATAGGCTACATAGGCTGAAATCATTATTTAATCATTACTTCATTTCGTTATTTAACCGTAGCCTTATGCATTTGTTGAAGGGAATATATATACATTTTCATAGAAGACTTTTTAAAGGTGATCGGTAACACTTTGGATGTTACCCAGTAAGCGGTTGCTGGTAGTCTACTGTCAAAACGTATAAGAAAATATTTAGAAAGAACACAAGCTCTCATATAAACTAGCGACAATATAAAATATATAAGCAAATAATTTTATCTTCGATAATAATTACTTCACATTTCTAAATGATCGATTACATAATTCATCAATTGCGTACTTAATTTAACGAATTTATAAAATAAAGCCAACGAATTTATTTCAAATTAAAGCCAAGTTAAAGCCAAATAATCTTCAAGTGTGTAAAATAATAGGTTTCATATATATTATTTTTAATAAACCCTAATGAAGAATTAAAAATGTCTACAGTAATGTTTCATTTACCATCCTCAGAGGCAACATAAAACCTACTTTATTTGGTGCAGAATGAAACATAGCTGATTTTTTATTGCTTCTAGGGTGGTTGTATAAAATGTTGATAAAACATTATTATTATTTGTGAGAATGTGTTTTAGTGGTTTATTATAAATTCAACAGAGAGTGTTCCAAAATAGTGATAAAATAGATTATTTTGTATTTGACTAAACAGTGATTTCTCTTCTTTGTTTAAAGTGTGACACACACACACACACACACACACACAAGCGCACGCATATATATATATATATATATATATATATATATATATATATATATATATATATATAAAGAACATAAGTCAAAATACAAATACAAGAATTATAATTGAATTTACAATTCTATTATTAATAATATTGTATTTGTATTTTGACTTATGTTCTTTGTTAATACACAAGAATACATATTGCGATATATATATATATATATATATATATATATATATATATATATATAAAGAACTAAGTCAAAATACAAATACAAGAATTATAATTGAATTTGAATATATATATATATATATATATATATATATATATATATATATATATTCAAATTCAATTATAATTCTTGTATTTGTATTTTGACTTAGTTCTTTATATATATATATATATATATATATATATATATATATATATATATATATATATATATATATATATATATATATATATATAAAGAACTAAGTCAAAATACAAATACAAGAATTATAATTGAATTTGAATATATATATATATATATATATATATATATATATATATATTAACGATTATATAGGCCTACTTTTATGTATGTAATATAATTATATATTATATGTTTGACATTATTAGATCTAAGTTGGAACATATCTTGTATTTTCTGATTAATAATGCAGTTTAATTAACCTTTTTACATTTGTATTATTGGATGAAATTGTTTAGAGAATTGAAATGCTTGGATTTAAAAAGCACTATTATTTTAAGAATCAATTTTTTTGTTTTACTATTGGCTGCTCACAGGTCTGGTTTTCCAATCGGAGGGCGAAATGGAGACGTCACCAAAGAATGAACCTACTGAAATCACGGCGATCCTCATCCACAAGTCATCAGCCGGGTTTACCGAGAACATCCGAGGACCCGTCTCCTCCATGGAGGCATATGGGAGGTGAGAACAGTGCCTTTAAAGCTCTGGCGCCGCAGACGTCCGATTCAGAGAGACGGCGGTATGCCTCATCGGAAACTTCAGAAGAAATCAACGTAACCACCGACGACGAGGACTCCAACTTGAGTCATAAGTTTGAAGCGTCCAACCCGGAGGAACAAAGACTTTCTAGTTACGTGTTTCCGCACAATGGTCCTGTGAGGTCCTGTGAGGACTTGGATAAACTAGGGCAAACGGACATGAGAGCGACTATAGAGTCGTGGCGCGAGATGGCAGCACTGAGTGCTTTTCGGTCGCAGCCTCCAGGGACTACTCAACCTTTGCCTTTAACTAAATACGACAGAGATAGAGTCCTGTGAATTTTAACATGAATGTACAGCAATGTTTGTAAATATATTTATTATTATAAAATGTAAAGTAACAATTTCGAATACATATCGGCTCGGAATGTGATGTTATTTAAAACGATAATTAAAATCATTTAAAACCTCATTTCTTTACACTTCAAGACGTAGTTTCTGTTTTTTTTTGTATTATGTCTCCTCAATGCATGAGTGACACTTGACGCGTGTTAGCTTTAGAAAATTCAGTTGAAGTAAATGTAAGGAAGGACAAATGTTGTATACATATATATATATAAAGATGCTTATTATTTATAAAAAAATGAACAAAATTGTATCCTATATTCATTGTAAACCTTCTTTCTTCTTCTCCGTCTTCAGGACACACACATACGCGCGCGCGCGCACGCATTCTAGTTTAAATCAAATTTAGTGAAAACGAGAAATTGAGTAAAGTTCTAAGGTGTGACGTAGCCATTTAAAAACCAAATACGTAACAATGATTAATCAAATTAGCATTCCTAATGTAATATATAGTCTATATGTTACCGAAAAATATAATCTACGTATACCTGAAGAAATTGATTTTAAATACCACTGTGGTATTACAGTGATTTGTTAATACCACAGTAAATACTGGTTAAAAAAAATATGAAATCACTCTTATAAAACTCATTATCACTCATAAAAGTAATAAGTCAAATAAAATATCAAAGCTTTGCACAAATACTTGCATTATAACTTCACTGCCAAAGCTTTGCACAAATGTCACAAATGCTTGCATTATACCTTCACTGTCAAAGCTTTGCAAAAATGTCACAAATGCATGCATTATTCCTTCACTGTTAAAGCGTTGAACAAATGTCACAAATACTTGCATTATACCTTCACTGTCAAAGCTTTGCACAAATGCTTGCATTATACCTTCACTGTCAAAGCGTTGCACAAATGTCACAAATGCTTGCATTATATCTTCACTGTCAAAGCTTTGCACAAATGTCACAAATGCTTGCATTATACCTTCACTGACAAAGCGTTGCACAAATGTCACAAATACATGCATTATATCTTCACTGTCAAAGCTTTGCACAAATGTCACAAATGCTTGCATTATACCTTCACTGTCAAAGCGATGCACAAATGTCACAAATGTTTGCATTATACCTTCACTGTCAAAGCTTTGCACAAATGTCACAAATGCTTGCATTATACCTTCACTGTCAAAGCGTTGCACAAATGTCACAAATGCTTGCATTATACCTTCATTGTCAAAGCTTTGCACAAATACTTGCATTATATCTTCACTGCCAAAGCTTTGGACAAATGGGACAAATACTTGCATTATACCATCACTGTCAAAACTTTGAAACAAATGCTTGCGTTATTCCTTCACTGTCAAAGCTTTGCACAAATACTTGAATTATACCTTCACTGTCAAAGCTTTGCTCAAATACTTGCATTATACCTTCACTGTTAAGGCTTTGCACAAATGTCACAAATGCTTGCATTATACCTGAACTGTCAAAGCTTGGCACAAATACTTGCATTATACATTCACTGTCAAAGCTTTGCACAAATGCTTGCATTATACCTTCACTGTCAAAGCGATGCACAAATGTCACAAATGCTTGCATTATACCTTCACTGTCAAAGCTTTGCACAAATGTCACAAATGCTTGCATTCTAACATCACTGTCAAAGCGTTGCACAAATGTCACAAATACTTGCATTATACCTTCACTGTCAAAGCATTGCACAAATGTCACAAATGCTTGCATTATACCTTCACTGTTAAAGCGTTGAACAAATGTCACAAATACTTGCATTATACCTTCACTATCAAAGCTTTGCACAAATGCTTGCATTATACCTTCACTGTCAAAGCGTTGCACAAATGTCACAAATGCTTGCATTATACCTTCACTGTCAAAGCGTTGCACTAATGTCACAAATGCTTGCATTATACCTTCACTGTCAAAGCGTTGCACTAATGTCACAAATACTTGCATTATACCTTCACTGTCAAAGCTTTGCACAAATGTCACAAATGCTTGCATTATACCTTCACTGTCAAATCGATGCACAAATGTCACAAACGCTTGCATTATACCTTCACTGTCAAAGCTTTGCACAAATGTCACAAATGCTTGCATTATACCTTCACTGTCAAAGCGTTGCACAAATGTCACAAATGCTTGCATTATAACTTCATTGTCAAAGCTTTGCACAAATACTTGCATTATATCTTCACTGCCAAAGCTTTGGACAAATGGGAAAAATACTTGCATTATACCATCACTGTCAAAACTTTGAAACAAATGTCACATTAGCTTGCGTTATTCCTTCACTGTCAAAGCTTTACACAAATACTTGCATTATACCTTCACTGTCAAAGCTTTGCTCAAATACTTGCATTATACCTTCACTGTTAAAGCTTTGCACAAATGTCACAAATGCTTGCATTATACCTTCACTGTCAAAGCGTTGCACTAATGTCACAAATGCTTGCATTATACCTTCACTGTCAAAGCGTTGCACAAATGTCACAAATGCTTGCATTATAACTTCATTGTCAAAGCTTTGCACAAATACTTGCATTATATCTTCACTGCCAAAGCTTTGGACAAATGGGAAAAATACTTGCATTATACCATCACTGTCAAAACTTTGAAACAAATGTCACATTAGCTTGCGTTATTCTTTCACTGTCAAAGCTTTACACAAATACTTGCATTATACCTTCACTGTCAAAGCTTTGCTCAAATACTTGCATTATACCTTCAGTGTCAAAGCTTTAGACAAATACTTGCATTATAACTTCATTGTCAAAGCTTTGCACAAATACTTGCATTATACCTTCACTGTCAAAGCTTTGCTCAAATACTTGCATTATACCTTCACTGTCAAAGCTTTGCATAAATACTTCCATTATACCTTCACTGTCAAAGCTTTGCTAAAATATTTGCATTATACCTTCACTGTCAAAGCTTTACACAAATACTTGCATTATACCTTCACTGTCAAAGCTTTACACAAATACTTGCATTATACCTTCACTGTCAAAGCTTTGCTCAAATACTTGCATTACACCTTCACTGTCAAAGCTTTACACAAATACTTGCATTATACCTTCACTGTCAAAGCTTTGCTCAAATACTTGCATTATACCTTCACTGTCAAAGCTTTACACAAATACTTGCATTATACCTTCACTGTCAAAGCTTTGCTCAAATACTTGCATTATAACTTCATTGTCAAAGCTTTGCACAAATACTTGCATTATACCTTCACTGTCAAAGCTTTACTCAAATACTTGCATTATACCTTCACTGTCGAAGCTTTACACAAATACTTGCATTATACCTTCACTGTCAAAGCTTTACACAAATACTTGCATTATACCTTCACTGTCAAAGCTTTGCATAAATACTTGCATTATACCTTCACTGTCAAAGCTTTACACAAATACTTGCATTATACCTTCACTGTCAAAGCTTTGCTCAAATACTTGCATTATACCTTCACTGTCAAAGCTTTACACAAATACTTGCATTATACCTTCACTGTCAAAGCTTTACACAAATACTTGCATTATACCTTCACTGTCAAAGCTTTGCACAAATGCTTGCATTATACCTTCACTGTCAAAGCTTTGCATAAATACTTGCATTATATCTTCACTACCAAAGCTTTGGACAAATGGGAAAAATACTTGCATTATACCATCACTGTCAAAACTTTGAAACAAATGTCACATTAGCTTGCGTTATTCCTTCACTGTCAAAGCTTTACACAAATACTTGCATTATACCTTCACTGTCAAAGCTTTGCTCAAATACTTGCATTATACCTTCACTGTCAAAGCGTTGCACAAATGTCACAAATGCTTGCATTATACATTCACTGTCAAAGCGTTGCACTAATGTCACAAATACTTGCATTATACCTTCACTGTCAAAGCTTTGCACAAATGTCACTAATGCTTGCATTATACCTTCACTGTCAAATCGATGCACAAATGTCACAAACGCTTGCATTATACCTTCACTGTCAAAGCTTTGCACAAATGTCACAAATGCTTGCATTATACATTCACTGTCAAAGCGTTGCACTAATGTCACAAATACTTGCATTATACCTTCACTGTCAAAGCTTTGCACAAATGTCACAAATGCTTGCATTATACCTTCACTGTCAAATCGATGCACAAATGTCACAAACGCTTGCATTATACCTTCACTGTCAAAGCTTTGCACAAATGTCACAAATGCTTGCATTATACCTTCACTGTCAAAGCGTTGCACAAATGTCACAAATGCTTGCATTATAACTTCATTGTCAAAGCTTTGCACAAATACTTGCATTATATCTTCACTGCCAAAGCTTTGGACAAATGGGAAAAATACTTGCATTATACCATCACTGTCAAAACTTTGAAACAAATGTCACATTAGCTTGCGTTATTCCTTCACTGTCAAAGCTTTACACAAATACTTGCATTATACCTTCACTGTCAAAGCTTTGCTCAAATACTTGCATTATACCTTCACTGTTAAAGCTTTGCACAAATGTCACAAATGCTTGCATTATACCTTCACTGTCAAAGCTTTGCACAAATACATGCATTATACATTCACTGTCAAAGCTTTGCACCGATACTTGCATTATACCTCCACTGTCAAAGCTTTGCACAAATGTCACAAATGCTTGCATTATACCTTCACTGTCAAAGCTTTGAACAAATGCTTGCATTATACCTTTACTGTCAAAGCTTTGCACAAATGTCACAAATGCTTGCAAAGCATCACAAATCAAAATTATTTTCTCTATCAACTGGTCATCACACTCTTTTGGGGTTAATTATGAGGCTTTTCTTGAACTCCTAAAAATTTTGTTGTTGTAACAGGTTGCTTAACGAATCTCACCCTGTGATATTAATTTATTTCATAGTAGCATCTCCTTACACATATGGAATCATTTTATACTGAGATGAATAATGGTAATTACCTTGTTTCAATTTGAGTTTTTGAGATAATCTGTTTACATATGATTTTTCTCATAAAAATAATCTATGAAATTAGTTCTCTAAAGTGTAACTCTATTTAAACTTTGGGGGTGTTTGACCTGATTTTTAAATATAAAAGTATGTATATAAGTGTAATGTATTACTTATAAAAAATATATTATATTACCGTTCATGGGACTAAATCAGGGTTTACCCAGTTGGGATAGCAATCAGATCCCAAGGATATTAATTACCCTAGTAGAGACAATATTGAAAGCCCTTTTAAAGACCCTGGTAGAGACTCTCATAAAATACCACTTTAGAGTAATTATTTGGACCTGGAACGAATGGAACAAGAATATTTTGAGAGAAAGTACCAGGCCCTTCTGTTAAAGGATGATATTAGGGGTAAAGGCACAATTTTCTTCAACATTCCACTATTATAAAGTTCAGATCGTTTTATGTATAACGCATGAAGAATGTTCTTCAAGGCCTTATAACCGAATTTTAAGCAAATAAGGTAAGCCTATTGCCTTATATGAAAAGAGGTAAATATTTATAGCGAGATATTTTTAGGTTTTGTAATTTGATTTTTGTGGGTGATGATAATATTTTCTTGATGATAACTGTAAAAAAACATTTCATAGTTTCCTGAAAAAAACGAAGTGTTTCACAAGTTTATTTCAATTTTTTAAACAGTTAAATATATATATATATATATATATATATATATATATATATATATATATATATATATAAATATCGCAATGTGTATTCTTGTGTATTAATAAAGAATATAAGTCAAAATACAAATACAAGAATTATAACTGAATTTACAATTCAAAGCTTTTCGTTGGCTAACAGTACCAACATCATCAGGAATATTAAACAATTAAAATTCAATGAAACAATGAAAAGCTTTGAATTGTAAATTCAATTATAATTCTTGTATTTGTATTTGTATTTTGACTTATATATATATATATATATATATATATATATATATATATATATATATAACGTTCTCAGGCTACCAGCTTGTTGATCCACCTTCTTGTATAAAATGGCGATGTTATAGAGATTTTCGATTTTGGGATAAATTGATGGTAAAAGTTGAGGCTTTTAAAAAACCGTTTAAAAGCTTCTTTAATATGCTTACTGTTTATCTATTTTCGCAGCAATCTTGAAACTCTTTATAGGAACAAAAATTCTGTTACAAGTTTTTTTGTTTTGTAGTCAAGGCGATCACATTTTTGTTTTGTAGTCAATCACATATAGGCCAACATCGCCTAAGAAGGTTAAGAAAATATTGGAATATGAGGTAAGATATGTTGGCACCCCTGGTAGAGGCATGGCGTTGTGTGTGTAGGGTTAGGTAATACAAGTAGAACTGTTTCCTATCAAGACCATAAAGAAGTGTTAGACCACATTCTAAGGAGAATGATAATGAAGGGTAGTTTGACTGAGGTAAGGACGTAATGTTTAGGCCTGAATTCAAGTACTTTCTTCTGCCTTTCCTAACATCAAAACATTATTCTTCGTTAACTGGTTTTGGATTAACAAAATTTTTAAAAATTAAAATTGTAAACTGCGAGTAAATTTAGAAGTACAATACAGTTTAGAATTTTGATAATGGAGTTAATCCGATACATGTCAATGAAGCATAATGTTTTGATGTTTGGAAAGGTAGAAGGCACATTTTGTGTACTCAAATGTATTCTAATACTCCTGAAAGAAATAAAGATCAGAATATTAGAAATTTCGAGATAATGATTCCTTAGCGCTTTAGGGCTTCTTCAAGGAAACCTGCTCTGAACCACGTTGTAGACAGTTTCTACCTGCTTCCCGATTATTTTTATCTTAACGGCAAAATACTTCTGTGTTTAATTTGAAAACTTTCAAACAATTTTTTACAAATTCAATTTTTGAAGAAAAAATTTACAGTTTGCGATGAGAGATTTTCAAGGATTTAAATTGACATCGTTAAGCTTATGCTGTTTGACTGCATAGGAGAATGCCAGCATAGGTAATTGGCTGCATAAATAAAACTGGAAGGTCTGTTTTACATAGGCTACTCATTTTATTGTCTTTACAATGAGCTGTAAAAACGTTACATACAAATGGCTTTAAAACAGTCAATTAACGTCTTGTATTATTATTTTAATAAAATAAACTTTTTATATTTTTAGAAATACACAGTTTCGTATTTGTTTGCTTCTGCAAACATCACAAAACTGAATTTGCTACTTCACGACAAACTTTACAAGTTAATTGCAGTGTGTGGTGTTGAAACAATCCATCTTCTATCCTATGCCTGTTACTGTGTAAGAATGTGCGGTTGCAGCAGGACATTCCCGAAGGCCTACTCTTACACGGACATATTTGCTCGCGTATCCGACCACATTTATAACTATAAATTATAGCACTGTACGTTATGATAAACATATTTATCTTTTTAAAACAAATTTACTATACGGTTGTTCGTCAATAGATTTGACACCAGCAGTTATTCAATTTTCTATTGACTGGAGTAGTAAAGGATTGACTAATACTTGTCAGGATAGGTTGAGCGTAGTGAACTATACCCTTCTACTTAATGGCATATATAGGCCTACTTGTGAGAATTTTATAGTTGATAAATCAATTATGATTTTCAAAATGAAATTGTATTAATCATGTCCCAACTATTTTATTTTCAAAATACCTTCTGATCAATAAATATTAAAAAAATACGTACATATTAAAAAATAAAAACTGTAATCTGAGAATTTATAGCTTCGAGTAAGTTTAAAAAAAAAAATGTTTTCCAAAGTATAAATTGCTTTGATAATAATGTTTTATAGATATAGTTAAAAGCGGTTGGTATTACAAACCCCCCCCCCCAAAAAAAGGGCGACAAAATGTAAACTGGTATGTTTCTCAGGAAATCCTAAACGGGGTCTAAACAGGTTTTTCTTTGGCGTGAAGTAGGTTTTTGGTATACTTTTTAATAGGTTTTATTGTTTTAATTGTTAAACAATAATTACTTATTGCAATTAATTGACTTATTTTGTATTGAGTCAACTGTGTTGACTCTAATTCAAAGCAGTCAATGACTTCTAATTGTTTTATATTAATTTGGTTTTTCACCTCCTCGGGCGGTTTTTCACCCCAAGAACCTGAAACTAATTCTATAAGGTTACAATTTTAACTTTTGTGTTGTGTGTTTGCTAGCATGAAGTACCAAGTTAGCACTTATTGACTTCAAAGTATAGATCAAGGTGTTTATAATAGCTCTAAGACGGAGACAAGAATTACTGATATTATTTCAGTCTCTTCTAGGCCACGACGTTGACGGTAAACCAGTAAAGTAGACAGTTGACAATAGTAAAATAGAAATTATGGTTTGTACAAAAACTTAAATATAATGATATTGTTGGCTTCGTTCGAGGGGAGTTCTTTCGGACGCCAGTATTATACTACTCGCGTAACATTTATATGGTTATATATATATATATATATATATATATATATATATAACTCCAGTAACCGTCACCATGCATATCTACTGCAACAATATACGGCTCGAAATCGTTTGTATTGCACGAGCTACACAACTAGAATCAGGTGGCGTGAAGGTCACTTGGTGACTAACATCAGCTTGCAGTGAAAACTTTACTAGTTATGTTTACATATTGATTATTTCTACATCTTCCGTACCAGAGGAAAACGCCGGATTACTGAAGGGGCCGGATAGAAGGAGGGCCGGATTATAGAGAGTTTACTGTATTACTTAATTATTTTCTATTTGTAGTACCAGAGGAAAATACCGGACTACTGGAGGGGCCGGATAGAAGGAGGACCGGATCAAAGAGAGTTCACTGTATTACTTTTTTCTATTTCCAGTACCAGAGGATCATTAAATCGTTTTCTTAGTTCTACCCAAGTCTAGACCCTTCCTTAACGGGGGTGTAACGAGTAAACATCTATTTCTAATCCAGTTAGATAGTTAATCATACAGTAAACTCTATCCAGCCCAAGTAAGGTCATGATACTTCTTACATCCTCTTCCTTAATCCTTCGTGAGCGATGATACTCTACTGGTTGATCACCTTAATGACACAAAACTTAAATCCAACAAATCTATTAATTTGTAATATTAATTTGGATTACAGAAATAAAATTAATATGATGTTTTTTGTAGCTTGTAATAATAAATAATCAGGACAGTATTTAAACAACTTGTTTATTTAATTGAACATTTTCTCTATATTTTTTCATAAAATGTCTTGCAATAATTTCTTTCAGTCCTGATTATTAAGTAATTGCAACTGATATTAGCCTACAAGCTTTTAAAGTGATAGCGTAATACTATACAATTTCGGGAATTTGGAAATTTCTGTTACAAAAAACCAATTCTGTTTTATTCTTTAAATTATAGATACGAACTCGTAAAAACTCGCTCAATCGTCTGCGAGGAAGATTTACGTCGACAATTTAAACACTCTATCGATGTCTCGCAGGTGTCTTTAAGAGATTATTTAAACACGTCTTCGATTTTTATTTGAACATTTTATTGTCTCTCTACATACTTGTCTTAGAAACGGGCTTATTTCAAGAGCTCAGAAGTAAATAATACAAGTCAATCATTTACACTAATAGCTAGAATAAATGCATACTGATTCCGGTTACTGTTTTTAAAGGCAATGCTCGAGCAACGATCAGGTTTGGCGCGTTAATAAACCGTTCCGGATTGAAGTGACAGTACAAGTAAATGCTACAAATAAATCTCTAACGTATTTCCACCTAGGCTACTTTCTAATTTCCGTTAGTATTTTTCAAACTGATTTTCATAATGAAACCAATAAGATTTGTTCGGTTTATAATGTTCCCATATTTAATTACTTCCCTAAAATTAAAATTACTACAAAATTCTACTCATGTGGATCCTAAAGAATTATGTTTTGACCAAATAATTTTAAACAAAATTCTATAATATTGTAAATTATTCTATGGTTAATAATTAATATTTTTATGTACCCAATATAATCTTGTATTTGAATTCATATAAATTTGTATATTATTTTAAATTTGTATTTATGTAAACTGAGGCGCGGTTGTAAATCTAGCCACGCCCACATCAGAATTTGACTATTGTGTATAAATATAATCTGTCATGGTTCACCTGCTTATTTGCCTGTTATTTTTAATAGTATGATGATGACAAGTAATCGAAACGCGTAGGATACCAAAGTGTTTATAATTTTTAGTTTGTGTAGAGTTATTTACTTATTTACCATTTTATACAAATTCTAATTAAAGTCATATTATTATCAATATTATTGAGAGGTATCTTACAAAAATTGGCATGAGTAGAAATTCTTCATATATTTTTTATTCATCAAAGTTTCATCATATTATTCAAACGGACTTCTACTCATATGACTCGGATATTTTTCACATATTTTAACATTTAATCTAATCAGCAAACAGTAATTTCAAGCGCCCAAACCACAGAAAATAACTATTTAAAACTTTCAAAAATTTGAAACATAACCTAACAACACACAAAATAGTATAAAGTAAATATTCTTTTATAGTACTATATTAATACAAACACAGCCTATAAAGGTAACAGTTAAATCGGGAAATGATTCAATAACAAAACTATGTGCATTTACACACACTAATACTAGGATAACTGATAACTTGGCATGAGGTAATTTTTAAACTAAATATTAATTAAGTGCTTCCAGCATGTAACTTGTGTTTAACTTTAAAAATCCTTCAATTTATGTTAAACAAATTTACTCTTTATTTATTTTATAACATAATTCATCCGAGTCTGATACTTTAAATGTAGGTGCATACAGTGGGATTGAACTTTCAGGGTTATATATGTAAAGTGAGGTTATATTTCCAACGCCAGAATTTATGTTTTGCAGCAAGTGAAATCGCCAGTTTCCTGTTTAAAAAGTATAATTGTTAACATATCTCGAAAAGGAATGTTACACCAGGCCGATAGTGTATAAATGTCCGATTACATTACCTGGACCGAAATAATCAGATGGAGAACTGAGGTAAGGAAAACCTGATAATTTGGAAAGTTCTATTGCTTCTGAGTAGTACTGTAAAAGCGGTCGAAACTGTAGTGTCTGGTTGGAATTCGTCTCATCCCCGGTTGTCACCAGTCCAGACCTTATAGTGAGGTCGTAGCCTCTTGCAGGGTGGTAGCCCGGGTATTGGCACCAAGTCCCCTGTCTTAGGCCTGACGCTAGACAACCGGAAGAAGATCAAGAGCTGGCAATTGGAGTTCGTCTCATCCCAGGTTGTCACCAGTCCAGACCTTACAGTGAGGTCGTAGCCTCTTGCAGGCTGGTAGCACGAGTATTGGCACCAAGTCCTCTGTCTTAGGCCAGACGCTAGACAACCGGAAAAAGTTCAAGAGCTGGAGGTTGGAGTTCGTCTCATCCCAGGTTGTCACCAGTCCAGACCTTACAGTGACGTCGTAGCCTCTTGCAGGCTGGTAGCCAAGGTATTGCCGCCAAGTCCCCTGTCTTAGGCCTGACGCTAGACAATCGGAAGAAGATCAAGAGCTGGCAGTTGGAGTTCGTCTCATCCCAGGTTGTCACCAGTCCAGACCTTACAGTGAGGTCGTAGCCTCTTGCAGGCTGGTAGACCAGGTATTGCCGCCAAGTCCCCTGTCTTAGGCCTGACGCTAGACAACCGGAAGAAGTTCAAGACCTGGAGGTTAGAGTTCGTCTCATTCCTGGTTGTCACCAGTCCAGACCTTACAGTGACGTCGTAGCCTTATTGCAGCCTGGTAGCACGGGTATTGGCAACAAGTCACCTGTCTTAGGCCTGACGCTAGACAACCGGAAGAAGATCAAGAGCTGGCAGTTGGAGTTCGTCTCATCCAAGGTTATCAACAGTCCAGACCTTACAGAGAGGTCGTAGCCTTATTGCAGCCTGGTGGTGCGGGTATTTTCACCAAGTCCCCTGTCTTAGGCCTGACGCTAGTCAACCGGAAGAAGTTCAAGAGCTGGAGGTTGGAGTTCGTCTCATCCCAGGTTGTCACCAGTCCAGACCTTACAGAGAAGTCGTAGCCTCTTGTAGGCTGGTAGCCCGGGTATTGGCACCAAGTTTCCTGTCTTAGGCCTGACGCTAGACAACCGGAAGAAGATCAAGAGCTGGCAGTTGGAGTTCGTCTCATCCCAGGTTGTCACCAGTCCAGACCTTACAGTGAGGTCGTAGCCTCTTGCAGGCTGGTAGCCCGGATATTGGCACCAAGTCCCCTGTCTTAGGCCTGACGCTAGACAACCGGAAGAAGTTCAAGACCTGGAGGTTAGAGTTCGTCTCATTCCTGGTTGTCACCAGTCCAGACCTTACAGTGACGTCGTAGCCTTAATGCAGCCTGGTAGCACGGGTATTGGCAACAAGTCACCTGTCTTAGGCCTGACGCTAGACAACCGGAAGAAGATCAAGAGCTGGCAGTTGGAGTTCGTCTCATCCAAGGTTATCAACAGTCCAGACCTTACAGAGAGGTCGTAGCCTTATTGCAGCCTGGTGGTGCGGGTATTTTCACCAAGTCCCCTGTCTTAGGCCTGACGCTAGTCAACCGGAAGAAGTTCAAGAGGTTGTTACCATTCCAGATCTTACAATAAGGTCGTAGCCTCTTCCAGGCTGGTAGCACGGGTATTTTCACCAAGTCCCCTGTCTTAGGCCTGACGCTAGACAACCGGAAGAAGGTTAAGAGCTGGAGGTTGGATTAGTGCGGCCGTGGATTCAAGTGCTTAGTTTTTGACCAGCAGGTTAAGTTGCGAGACGGGTACTCTGGTAATGATTTTTCTTTTCACCACTTATCTCTCTTCTTTATTCTTTCTGCAAAACACACTGGCTGAACGTCCTGTCTCGGATGGGCTTTAAGGGTTCAACTTGTTTGAGAAATTTCCGGTTTGATGATATAGCCTATGGAATAACATAAGTACAAACTAACCACAGTTATGAAAAGAGGTCAGGAAAAATACCTTTAATGTTTGTATTATTGACCTGCTTCAGAATGACATAAGGCGCAACGCACATGTATCTGTACTTAGAGGTTATGAGGTGAATATATGCAAAAGGAACCTGATTATATAGTTTTATATTTTTTCATCGGTTTATTTATTTTCTTTACATTCTCATTCTTGTAGGATGTACTTCCAACATGTTGATATCTGGGATAACGCAGCTACACTGCAAAACCTGCTTGCATTGGGACCAAACCTATCAAGAGAGTACTTCAACCATGAAGTCATTCTTTGTCTAGTCTCTGTCTAACCGCTATTTTTCGTATAGAATATATACTTTTTGTATAATATTCTACATTAACAGGTATTCAGAAATCATTTAACATATTCTCCAAATATTCTGTTTTTTTTTCTTTTCCCCACTTCTACTCTCGGTATTCTACAATAATCTATATTTAGAACCCTTCATAATATTCCCGAAGTATTCTAGCTTTCTCTTCTTTACCTTATTTCTACTCTCGGTATTCTACAATAATCTATATTTAGAACCCTTCATAATATTACCGAAGTATTCTAGCTTTCTCTTCTTTACCTTATTTCTACTCTCGGTATTCTACAATAATCTATATTTAGAACCCTTCATAATATTACCGAAGTATTCTAGCTTTCTCTTCTTTAACTTATTTCTACTCTCGGTATTCTACAATAATCTATATTTAGAACCCTTCATAATATTCCCGAAGTATTCTAGCTTTCTCTTCTTTAACTTATTTATACTCTCGGTATTCTACAATAATCTATATTTAGAACCCTTCATAATATTCCCGAAGTATTCTAGCTTTCTCTTCTTTAACTTATTTCTACTCTCGGTATTCTACAATAATCTATATTTAGAACCCTTCATAATATTCCCGAAGTATTCTAGCTTTCTCTTCTTTAACTTATTTCTACTCTCGGTATTCTACAATAATCTATATTTAGAACCCTTCATAATATTACCGAAGTATTCTAGCTTTCTCTTCTTTACCTTATTTCTACTCTCGGTATTCTACAATAATCTATATTTAGAACCCTTCATAATATTCCCGAAGTATTCTAGCTTTCTCTTCTTTAACTTATTTCTACTCTCGGTATTCTACAATAATCTATATTTAGAACCCTTCATAATATTACCGAAGTATTCTAGCTTTCTCTTCTTTAACTTATTTCTACTCTCGGTATTCTACAATAATCTATATTTAGAACCCTTCATAATATTACCGAAGTATTCTAGCTTTCTCTTCTTTAACTTATTTCTACTCTCGGTATTCTACAATAATCTATATTTAGAACCCTTCATAATATTACCGAAGTATTCTAGCTTTCTCTTCTTTAACTTATTTCTACTCTCGGTATTCTACAATAATCTATATTTAGAACCCTTCATAATATTACCGAAGTATTCTAGCTTTCTCTTCTTTGCCTTATTTCTACTCTCGGTATTCTACAATCATCTATATTTAGAACCCTTCATACTATTACCGAAGTATTCTAGCTTTCTCTTCTTTAACTTATTTCTACTCTCGGTATTCTACAATAATCTATATTTAGAACCCTTCATAATATTACCGAAGTATTCTAGCTTTCTCTTCTTTAACTTATTTCTACTCTCGGTATTCTACAATAATCTATATTTAGAACCCTTCATAATATTACCGAAGTATTCTAGCTTTCTCTTCTTTAACTTATTTCTACTCTCGGTTTCTACAATAATCTATATTTAGAACCCTTCATAATATTACCGAAGTATTCTAGCTTTCTCTTCTTTACCTTATTTCTACTCTCGGTATTCTACAATAATCTATATTTAGAACCCTTCATAATATTACCGAAGTATTCTAGCTTTCTCTTCTTTAACTTATTTCTACTCTCGGTATTCTACAATAATCTATATTTAGAACCCTTCATAATATTCCCGAAGTATTCTAACTTTCTCTTCTTTAACTTATTTCTACTCTCGGTATTCTACAATAATCTATATTTAGAACCCTTCATAATATTCCCGAAGTATTCTAGCTTTCTCTTCTTTAACTTATTTCTACTCTCGGTATTCTACAATAATCTATATTTAGAACCCTTCATAATATTACCGAAGTATTCTAGCTTTCTCTTCTTTAACTTATTTCTACTCTCGGTATTCTACAATAATCTATATTTAGAACCCTTCATAATATTACCGAAGTATTCTAGCTTTCTCTTCTTTAACTTATTTCTACTCTCGGTATTCTACAATAATCTATATTTAGAACCCTTCATAATATTACCGAAGTATTCTAGCTTTCTCTTCTTTAACTTATTTCTACTCTCGGTATTCTACAATAATCTATATTTAGAACCCTTCATAATATTACCGAAATATTCTAGCTTTCTCTTCTTTACCTTATTTCTACTCTCGGTATTCTACAATAATCTATATTTAGAACCCTTCATAATATTACCGAAGTATTCTAGCTTTCTCTTCTTTAACTTATTTCTACTCTCGGTATTCTACAATAATCTATATTTAGAACCCTTCATAATATTCCCGAAGTATTCTAGCTTTCTCTTCTTTAACTTATTTCTACTCTCGGTATTCTACAATAATCTATATTTAGAACCCTTCATAATATTCCCGAAGTATTCTAGCTTTCTCTTCTTTAACTTATTTCTACTCTCGGTATTCTACAATAATCTATATTTAGAACCCTTCATAATATTCCCGAAGTATTCTAGCTTTCTCTTCTTTAACTTATTTCTACTCTCGGTATTCTACAATAATCTATATTTAGAACCCTTCATAATATTACCGAAGTATTCTAGCTTTCTCTTCTTTACCTTATTTCTACTCTCGGTATTCTACAATAATCTATATTTAGAACCCTTCATAATATTCCCGAAGTATTCTAGCTTTCTCTTCTTTAACTTATTTCTACTCTCGGTATTCTACAATAATCTATATTTAGAACCCTTCATAATATTACCGAAGTATTCTAGCTTTCTCTTCTTTAACTTATTTCTACTCTCGGTATTCTACAATAATCTATATTTAGAACCCTTCATAATATTACCGAAGTATTCTAGCTTTCTCTTCTTTAACTTATTTCTACTCTCGGTATTCTACAATAATCTATATTTAGAACCCTTCATAATATTACCGAAGTATTCTAGCTTTCTCTTCTTTAACTTATTTCTACTCTCGGTATTCTACAATAATCTATATTTAGAACCCTTCATAATATTACCGAAGTATTCTAGCTTTCTCTTCTTTAACTTATTTCTACTCTCGGTATTCTACAATCATCTATATTTAGAACCCTTCATACTATTACCGAAGTATTCTAGCTTTCTCTTCTTTAACTTATTTCTACTCTCGGTATTCTACAATAATCTATATTTAGAACCCTTCATAATATTACCGAAGTATTCTAGCTTTCTCTTCTTTAACTTATTTCTACTCTCGGTTTCTACAATAATCTATATTTAGAACCCTTCATAATATTACCGAAGTATTCTAGCTTTCTCTTCTTTAACTTATTTCTACTCTCGGTTTCTACAATAATCTATATTTAGAACCCTTCATAATATTACCGAAGTATTCTAGCTTTCTCTTCTTTACCTTATTTCTACTCTCGGTATTCTATAATAATCTATATTTAGAACCCTTCATAATATTACCGAAGTATTCTAGCTTTCTCTTCTTTAACTTATTTCTACTCTCGGTATTCTACAATAATCTATATTTAGAACCCTTCATAATATTACCGAAGTATTCTAGCTTTCTCTTCTTTAACTTATTTCTACTCTCGGTATTCTACAATAATCTATATTTAGAACCCTTCATAATATTACCGAAGTATTCTAGCTTTCTCTTCTTTAACTTATTTCTACTCTCGGTATTCTACAATCATCTATATTTAGAACCCTTCATACTATTACCGAAGTATTCTAGCTTTCTCTTCTTTAACTTATTTCTACTCTCGGTATTCTACAATAATCTATATTTAGAACCCTTCATAATATTACCGAAGTATTCTAGCTTTCTCTTCTTTAACTTATTTCTACTCTCGGTTTCTACAATAATCTATATTTAGAACCCTTCATAATATTACCGAAGTATTCTAGCTTTCTCTTCTTTAACTTATTTCTACTCTCGGTTTCTACAATAATCTATATTTAGAACCCTTCATAATATTACCGAAGTATTCTAGCTTTCTCTTCTTTACCTTATTTCTACTCTCGGTATTCTATAATAATCTATATTTAGAACCCTTCATAATATTACCGAAGTATTCTAGCTTTCTTTTCTTTAACTTATTTCTACTCTCGGTATTCTACAATAATCTATATTTAGAACCCTTCATAATATTACCGAAGTATTCTAGCTTTCTCTTCTTTACCTTATTTCTACCCTCGGTATTCTATAATAATCTATATTTAGAACCCTTCATAATATTCCCAAAGTATTCTAGCTTTCTCTTCTTTACCTTATTTCTACTCTCGGTATTCTACAATCATCTATATTTAGAACCCTTCATACTATTACCGAAGTATTCTAGCTTTCTCTTCTTTAACTTATTTCTACTCTCGGTATTCTACAATAATCTATATTTAGAACCCTTCATAATATTACCGAAGTATTCTAGCTTTCTCTTCTTTAACTTATTTCTACTCTCGGTTTCTACAATAATCTATATTTAGAACCCTTCATAATATTACCGAAGTATTCTAGCTTTCTCTTCTTTAACTTATTTCTACTCTCGGTTTCTACAATAATCTATATTTAGAACCCTTCATAATATTACCGAAGTATTCTAGCTTTCTCTTCTTTACCTTATTTCTACTCTCGGTATTCTATAATAATCTATATTTAGAACCCTTCATAATATTACCGAAGTATTCTAGCTTTCTTTTCTTTAACTTATTTCTACTCTCGGTATTCTACAATAATCTATATTTAGAACCCTTCATAATATTACCGAAGTATTCTAGCTTTCTCTTCTTTACCTTATTTCTACCCTCGGTATTCTATAATAATCTATATTTAGAACCCTTCATAATATTCCCAAAGTATTCTAGCTTTCTCTTCTTTACCTTATTTCTACTCTCGGTATTCTACAATAATCTATATTTAGAACCCTTCATAATATTACCGAATTACTCTAGCTTTCTCTTCTTTGCCTTATTTCTACAATCATTGTTCTACAATAATCTATATTTAGGGCCATACTTCTGTATACACATCTGTATAGAGCCATACTTCTATATTTAAGAATACTTCTGTACATATGGCTGAAGTATTCTAGTTTTCTGTTCTTCACTGTTTTTCCTCCATACTATCAGTGTCTTAGTTATTCCAATACTCTAGAACAGTTATTTGTTTCTTAGGAGCCTTTGATACAACATTTTTAAAGACTAGGTTTTAGATAGGTTAAAGATAGGTTTTAAGTAGCTTCCGATCCAAGCTAGAGCAACATAAAGTAAGATGGAGATAGAGTGATGGTGGCGAACATGAAACAATTGTTCAAGGCCTTCGCGACACAGATCGTAGCTCATTCTTCCGAAAGCTGTATATGCTTGCTCAAGCCTGGATCTAAGGCTCCGACAAGACAACGTGTCTGATCTGATTGACTGGTTCTAGCTCTCTTCTGTTTTGATCAAAACTTAAACCGAAGTATTTTCTTATTTATTACTTGAAAGTAGATATAGTTGCCTTAATATTCATGACGAGGCAGGGCTCTGTACATTTTCAAAAAGTCACTGCCAATTATGATTTTATCTTGAATTTTAGATGTCAAATGTACAGTGAAGTCCCCGGATTGTAAATCCTGTATCACTTTATTTCTCTCTAGTACTTCTTTCTTATTTTCTGAAACTCTTTTCCTGAAGATTTTCTCCGATCGGATATTGTTTGGTAAAGGCAATATAAATAAGCCCTGCCGTACGAATATTTTAATTGCATATTTTGTAAGGATAAAATTATGTCTGGTCAGGAAGTAATAATCTTAAATGTTCGAAAACATATTTTATTACGTTTTTCTTGAAAGTGGATAGTTTTGGGAGCCGCTAAACGTTAGGCAGAGACTTGAGAGCCGAAAGCTTGTTTCAGAAATATGAAAATACGTAAAATGAAGCTTAATTCTACGCAACAATAAAATTTTCTTCATGTTTGTGAAAATGTGTGAAAACTCTCATTTTTATTTTTTTCTTAAGTCCCAAAGTTTTACTGTTGTCACCATTTATTTCAATACGTTTTAACTTTCTGCTATTATTTATTCATACATTTTTTATAAACCATTTGTACTGTTAGAATTTTTTCAAATGTCTTTGAAGGATAGTCTTGAGACTAAACTAAGTAACGTGATCCAAGAAAGAATGTTTTCATTTCATTGTTATGTAGTAGACAACCAATTCATAAATGTTTTACTTTCCAGGACGTAATTTGCGTTTATCAACAAACGTTTAAACACGCCTAGTTAATTATTATTTTAAGTTGGATAACAGACGTGCATAGTTAGGAACTTCGAGAATAATGGAGCTATTCATTGTTTATAGGCGTAGCCTGTACTTTGCCAGTGTGTTTAACAACAATTAAATTTTAACCAATTTTTGAATTATAAATTATTCGTTCGATAACTCCTCACGTTTAACGTGTTTAAATAACCGTCATACTAACCTGGCCTATATAGGTGGTAGATTACAGTTCTGTAAGATACACAAAGACTGTTTTATTTTGCCTTTGCAAAAAAACACGATTGAAATAACTGTTTGGTATTATGAGTAAATAACATCATTAAAAAATTTGAATTAGTCTTTTGTGCTTTAAGGGGAGCGGCCCCCTATTGTGGTCCATGTTAAATTAAGCAAGTTTAGGTACCTTGTTCTCAAAACGTATAAGAGCTACAAATTTGAAGATTTAATACAACAATATATACATCGTTTTAAGCAAACGGGTCAATATTTTTTTAAAAAACTAGATCATACATTTTTATTTGTCTGAAAACTAAACTTTGAAAATATTTTTTTAAATACAATTTACAATTTTTACATTAAGGTTATGTTAAAATATTACCTTGATTTTGGATGTGTTTGTAGAAAATAATATAAAGTATCACCGGAAAAAAGTTCATCCTCCTACCTTTAACAGTTTCTGAGAAATATTTACCTGCCTCAAATATAAACTATAGTTACGGGAAACTACTGTTAAAGTCAAATCTTACTTTAGGATGAGTGTGGCATTCTTAAAACATCCCTCGACCGTAGCCTGTATCATCCTTATGGTCTATTTTCCTCCTTCTCCTGGAAATTCTAGCTGCTCGGGTCATGTTTTCGGCTCATTTGTCGGTTTTCCTCATTAAAAAAATGTCAAAATTGCAAAGGATGTTTAATACTTCAGATCTTACTGTTGGCCTGGCAGTTTATAAATGGCTAATTTACTTAAAAACCGATCATTGAAGCAACACAAAGTCATATACATCTAATTTGAAAATGTCAGGTCTCACAAAAATATTTTGGGGGATTTTAGTCCAAACCACGTTATTAAAACTCCCGTTTAGATTTTGTGTTCTTTGGTGCAGACACTTTTGTAAGAGATTTGGGTCTGGTACGTGCTGATAAATCCTTTTATTAAAACGATTATATCATAAGGCATTTAGTTTTTGTGTTGATATCCGAGGGGGTTATATGTAACCACACCAAGTTTGAGGTACAGGGAAGCCATAGGCTGTGCTGTGGTTTATCATCGGTTGATATTTTATGGAAATATGTGACCCACATATTTTTTTCCATCTGTTCCAAGTCAGATGCTTCTCTTTGTATTGCCAAACCATGATATTCGTGTAGTTTGTACATTTCTTTATCTGGCCGTCTGTTTCAACCATCTAAGCCTATGCCGTCTTCTAATTTTTTCTTCCCAAAACTATTTTTCAAATTTTTGAGCCGGTACCCATTCTTCTTTTAACACTAGGAAAATAATTTCCCACCAGAATAATAATATCTCAGAATGTCCAATTTATTAGTTTTGTTGTAGGTTCATATTCAGAAATTCGGGCGAGTTCAAAGGCATGAGTTAGTTTGATTTTTAATTGTTTTTTGAAACTCAAACGTTTTTCAGGGTAAGAGCCCTTATATTTCCTTAATGAAAATACAATAAATTTTTAAAAAATAAATAAAAAATGTTTGATTCTTTAAAAAATTTTAAATTATTTATTCTTTTATGCAAAAGCTTTTTAATATGTATACTGTCAAAAAAGTGTTTCTTTTACGGTTCTAAACTGCTTTTTTCAGCATTTTGAAAATGTTTTTCAATTATCTAGAACATGGTCCTGACATATTAACCCATGATGCGTTAGACAATAACCTTATGAAGCACTGGTTGAAATTTCAAAGCCGTAGATTTCTCCAGAGCTGAAAATATGTTCATAATACTAACACGGGACGTGATACAGTTCCTTGAATCAATCAATTACTTCTCAAACAACTCAAGAATTTCTCTGTGGTTTCATTTTATTGGAAAAACTCAAATTAGAGTGAAATATTTCGCAAGATGTAACGCTAACGAAGTGTTACCGAACATGTATATATATATAAAATGTTTTTTTTTCTCGTTCCACTAAGACAATGTGCCCTGAACATATCTCCTTTTCTTTATAAATGACTCTTTATAATTAATATGTTTTATTATTTCAATTCCTAGTTCACACACTTATATATATCTTGAAGAAATTTTCAATCGTTAATAAAATACTCCTTCATTCGTCCACTGATGTTCAAATACATATATTTAAACCTGTAGGGATGACAATTGATGTTAATACAGTTTTTCAAATATTAATTCATTAGTTGGAAAAAAAATCTGGTGCCTAGGTTGGACTCGAACTGAATATCTACATGTTAGAAATCCGCCCTTTGGCACTGAACCAACATTCCCATACTACTTAAAGATGTATATGAAATATTTCCTGCAACTGGTTGTCAATATCTTCATTGTACAATCTTAAACTGTTGCCATAGTTACCACATAATATCGTAAATAATAAAACTGAATGGAAATGATAAACTTAAGAAGAAACCAACTAGATTAACGGTATCGAACTTTGCTTCACAAATGAACGATGCGAAAGGAAATTACAACACAAGGCAATCGACGATTAGAGAAAGAAAAACAAAAGTGCCAAGAAAGGTTTGTAATTGAAACAGAAGCTAAGCGCCTAAGCTTAAATAGAGGGAAAGGAAAATTACAAGGAAATTCGGTTTCTATTTTGGCCCTTTAATATTGTGGTTCTGTTTTAAGTAGGTGTTAATTGAGAGAGAGAGAGAGAGAGAGAGAGAGAGAGAGAGAGAGAGAGAGAGAGACTATATTATTGTAATTATAAAATAAAAAGTAACTAGAATATATTTTTTTTGTTGACCTGAGTAAGAGGTGATTTTAAAACATTTTTTTACGTTACTTGTTTAAATTTTGCTGAGAAAACAGATGATAATGTAAGCAGGTTTTATGGTATTGATTTCTTTATACTCGGCATTATACTCAAATAATACTCAGCATTTCGTCAAACCAATATTAACATTTTAAAAAGACACAAAGAAATAAAAAACATATTCGGTAAATTGTACCCATGTTTTTGCAACAAATAAAAAATGTAAACATAGCAAAGAAAGGGAACAATAGTTGTGAAATAACCTTTGTTCGGAGTTGAAATAAAACAATAGGTTTGTATTTGTTCCAGATTACGATTGGATACAGATGTTGCTGTGATTGCGCATTGTGTTTGGAGGTGTGTGTGTAATTAAAAATATTATTTAATTAAACCAAACAGAGAAAGATCAAAGCCGGGCGGCCCGTCTAGCAACACCGGTAATATTTATGAGCTTCACTAATTATTTAAAGCCTACCCCGTGATAAATGTGCTATTTCTTTAATTTGTATTTATATGTAAAACTTCTGAACGGCGGTAGCTGGCTTCTAAGAGGCGAAGCTTTATTTCTGGTACAGTCCTGGCTGAAAGTGTAAAACTGTACCAGAAAGTTGCTGCGAAATTTATAATTTCAGATGTCTTTGTAACAAGGAATTCGTATACTATTTTCACTGCTTAAATATCTGACAAGTAGGCCTATGAATACATTACTAGTTTCATGCGTATTTTTAAATTATTATTTATCAAATTGGTTTGACGAGCAATGTCCTTGGAATTTACACAAAACCTTTCAATAAGAGCAAAACAGAATAGACATTTCCCGTTTATAGTTCACTTAGTTAAAATCTTTTAAAGATTAATGTTAATATAAACACTAGGATGATAATTTCTAGTTATATTTTTCAGACATTCAACATTTTTTATACGCAATAATTATGTATGTCATTGTGTGCTCCTTCCAACTTGGAATTCAGTTGATAATTACACACACACACACACACACACAGATATATATATATATATATATATATATATATATATATATATATATATATATATATACATATATACTAGCAGAGTACCCGTCGTACGTACGGGGTTGACAAATATTTGTATTGATTTAATTTGTATTTATGTTGAATTTAATTTACTGAAATTAAATCTCAATAAATATATCAAACTATAGTTTATAAACCTATAGTTACAGGAGTTTCCAAGACCCTTGGGGTGGTGCCCTGATTGAATTTCTAAATAAAAATGGGCTTGTTTGTTAACCAGAGACCCTAAGAATGTTCATGTAAAATTTCAGGTATTTATTTCCCTTTCTCGCCTATTTTAGTCGGAAAATTATACCCGGCAACGCATAAAGTTATCAGGGATAAATAAAAGAAAAAAATGAAAACTCTCGTTTAGGGAAATAAATACCATTTGTATCAAATTAAAGTGTGGTAAAATAGTCAGTGCGGAGGTGTAAGAAGTGCTACAACCACGTATCAACGGCGCGTCGTACTACGTATACAAATATTTAAATATACCTATAAAGTCTCCAGTTACGATAGGTTTGGTTATATGTTTATACACTACTATATGCCTATATCAAAATATACCTGTAAAGTATCCAGTCAGGATAGATTTGGTTGTAATTTTATACAACATTCACAATATCAAGAGCACAGTGGTACAATATATTACAATAAAAATATTGAAAAGAACCCCAATACCACAAAAATAATCAAAAATAACAAATAAGACAAGTTACTTAAGATTAAACCCTTATGTACATTTCGATGACCATGTCATCATCATCAGAGGGTCTTGTTACAAAACACAATCTAGCACACAAGAAGTTACAAACTAGAATGATCAACATCATTCTAGTTTGTAACTTCTTGTGTGCTAGATTGTGTTTTGTAACAAGACCCTCTGATGATGATGACATGGTCATCGAAATGTACATAAGGGTTTAATCTTAAGTAACTTGTCTTATTTGTTATTTTTGATTATTTTTGTGGTATTGGGGTTCTTTTCAATATTTTTATTGTATTATACAACATTATTTATTAACATTACAACATTACTTCCGCGGAGTAATACTTCGTGATCTCTATTCTAGCCTTACCGAATGTGTACATTTGGTTAAACGTATAAAATTACAACCAAATCTTTCCTGACTGGATACTTCATAGGTATATAAAATTAACCTTCCGCGACAATAACAAACAATAATTATCAATATAGCTTCAGGACATTTTTCGTTTCATTTTATATGCATTGTATTGAGGGTAGTCAATGTGCCAGCACTATTAGCACCACGTTTAGGGGAACTACATTTTCCAGAATTATAAACTTTTGGCTCGTGTACGAGAGTTTTCCTAATTTTTTTCGTATCTCTGATGACTTGCTGTGCGTAATGTTTTTCGCTAAAACCAAATTTCAGCTCAATGGGTTCAGTAGTTTTTACGTGATTGAGTAATACAAGTTCTTGAAAACCAAGGGAAGGTAAAACTTCTACTTGTAATATAGCATTTGTAAATTATAACTAACCTAGGAAGATGAATAACAAAAAATTACTATCAGCTGTATAAATGTGTTTAAAATTGACTGTTACAGGTGATTATCAGCTGATTGAGTCAAGTTAAGTATTAAATGGAGTATAGAAAATTGAGTGTTAAGGGGGTTTCCAAGGCCCGTGTGGCGGTGCCCTGACGGAATTGCAAAATAAAAAATAGGGACCCTAACAATGTACATGTAAAATTTCAGCTCAATGAGTAAATTCATTTTTACGTGATTGAGAAACACACACACACACACAAAGTTAAATACATATAAATTTCCTTTCAGGTTCCAATACCTCTCTTAATGATGCAGCTGACGTAGAGCTATAAAAGGACCTTGTGCTACTCGCAACAAATGTACAGATGCAAGACCCACATCAATGTTCTTACTCTCGCGAATCCTAGCTTTGGTAGACACTACCCTCTCATGGGGTACATGTAATGGAAGGTAAGTGAGTCGGTCTCAGCCATCATTGTCCCCTGACCCATTACGAGGATATAGCTTTTTCCTTTCCTCTTCCTTAAGTTTTTCTATCTGTCTTTCTACATAATACTTGTACGCCTTAGTGCAACTGAAGACATCTATCTATAGTCCCAGTAGAAAATAATTTTAACCATGGGTTCGGGCGTTTAGCAATGTAACCTTAAGTAAATACCCTCCTTTGGAAGAGTCGCATGATCTTCACCCCAGTTCCAAGAGCTACATGACCAATCAGCTGTATGATCTACACCTCGGCGTCGCAGAGGCCTTGGATAACGCAACAGAGTCGTTGGAGTACGCCACAGAGGCGTTATATGCCAGAGGCGTTGGAGTATGCCACAGAGGCGTTAAAAAATGTCTGTGGTCCCTCACCACTTGTCACATTTTCATCCAAGGGGACCAAAATTTTCATCCCCAAGGTTTGTTTCTTTCAGGCGCTCGCTGGCTGACTTCGACCCGGAGTCTTCTTGCTGACTAACGATGATCGCTGGTACTGTGGATCCGACCCCCTGTATCATAGGTTTGGTTTTATCTACAACTTCCATCTTTAGTTTGTTTTCGGGGCTACTTGCCCTAGTACTGTAAACCTGTACAAGGAGCCCTCACAAAGCACCATCAGCTGGGCTAGCTGAACCAAGGTTTATTAAAGAGGTGTTACTCCTCTATCCCTCCTCCTTCTCCATCATAAGATGAGCGGTATAGCATTATTTAATTTGTAATTAATCATTCATACTATAATCATTCAATGACTTAGTATTCCAAGGATTATTGTAAATTCAAACTAGTTGTGCAAAGATTATGAAAAATATAATTTTATTTGTTTCTTTTTTAATAAAAGTAAATTTTCCATTGCTGTTAGAATGCAGAAAAATATTAAGTTTATATATATTAGAGTGATTCATGTGCTCCTAGGAGGCAAAACGGGAAGCTCGATCATATTGCTCCAGATTGAAAGTTTCTAGTTTTAAACAATTTAAACACATTTTAAACTTTTTCAGTTAACTACGATTAGAAAATAAAACTTTCAGTGGCTGGGCTTTGATTGGAACCAATGTTGTACATCGATTAATTCAGGAGGCACACATGTTGGAGAGATCCAGGAGGCACAGAAAATAGACGATGTTAGGCTGGTTCCTACAACTATTTCTACAAAAGAAAGAAGGTTTTGTTTCGGCTATGTGTTTTCTAACACTCAGGGATATCTATCGGTAAATCTGTGGAATGTAACACAGTGCAGTTAGTAATAATAATAACAATAATAACTTCAGAATGAAGCCTTGGAATCGAATAAGTTGTACGAAGCATTTACTATTCAAAACATAAAAGCAACGACTTGGCTGAATTTATTTGGCGCTGCAATGACTTTAAACCAACCGCGAAAATTTTCCGTCACGTTCAAGATCAAACGCAATTATAACTTCGCACGTGGCAGTGCACGTGGTGCTACGCCCCTTCGCGTCGGGATCGCCATCACATTACCACTGTCATACTTTATCGGGTGCCTCATCATAAAGTAAGACATGGTGAGGCTTGCTACAGATGTGGCATACTTTTCTAGATTGACATTGGGTTTGAAATTGTGTGCCAAGGCATTTGAAACAACGCTGTGTCTTGCGAATTTATTTATAACGATCAAGAGCGATAATCCACCCTCTTAGACGCGCTTGAGAGCAAGTCCACTTAAGGGAGCGACTTCGTACTCGCTATACAACACCTGTCGTTTAACCAGTACCAGGGGGCGTTATGTAGTACCATAATCCTACCTAATTCCATTCATTGTAACTATTCTCACATGGGATTGTAGTGAGTAGACAACTATTTATAAATCCAATAGAGAGTAGGTCTATTTTTGTTTAGCAACCCTGGATATGTGTTATAGAGGATCCTTCTACTTCTTCTTCTAGCGGATCTTATGTTGCATTATTAAACACACCTTTATAAAAAAATGTTTTTCTATCCAGCGCCTTGAAACCTATGCGTCTTCGTCGATACGTGACCTTTTAATCTAACCCTGGTTATTTAACGATATGACAAAAAAACATTTAAAACACTTTTTTTTTTAAACACAAGATCTTTTTTTGTTTTTTCAATTTTCTAAAATAAAAATATCGGCAAAAACCCCAATACCACAAAAATAACCTGTAATTAAAGGTACCTAGCACATTAGTTTTTTGAAAACATGCCAACATGTTAAAGTTTTTATAAATTATTATATTTATAATAACTGAATTTATAAACGGTTTCCGTATTAATCTAAATAATTCAAGTAGCGTCAGAATTAATAGTTAAAACTTTAAATTAAATATTTACGAAGTAAATTAGGTAATTTATAGTTAAACATTTATAATCCGCATCTCAAAGTAAAAAATAGGGGTTTTCTTAGGTAGCTTGTAATATTATTTATTTCTTTTATAGTATTGAGGTTTTTGCGAATATTTTTATTGTAATATATTCTATCACTGCGCTCTTGATATTGAATATTTTCAATTTTTTTTTCTTACAGTCCAGTATCGTAGCCATAAGAAAGTGTTAGGAATGTATGCTTGTAACTTATATACACAAAAATGTTTTTTTTTAAATAAAATTTTAAAAAAATGAATGATTCAATTACACAAAAATTAGTTCGCATCTAACTTAAAAATAATTACACTTTAATTGCGCTATCAAGTTGAATAATTGATTATCCAGTGTTTTTAGTTTTTAAATTTCTTGTACATATTTTTTGCTTCAAACATTTCGAGGGGGTAATTTCCCACATCCACTAACTTATTGGCTACGCCCCTGCTACAGCTTGTGCAAGTATTTAGATTACAAAGTGTCTGCTTGAAAGATCTGTGTAGAGAGAAATATCATCGAGTTAGGAAATCGTGTTGGGTCATTGAATGTCGCGTTCATTTGTCAACTCTGTTTTGTAACAATCCACTTCTTTAATTTTTCTTTATTTTATCCTTTGTATTATAATTAAAGATGTAATTTTCTCAACAGAATTAAATCTAAACAGGTTTCTAGGAATTTTGTTTTTAATTATTATTAACTTATAATTTATGTGAAATAATATTTTGATATTAATTGTGTAGTTTAAAATTAATAACCTTTCATAAAGTAAGAAAATATTAAGTTGCCAATTAATTAAACAGTAAAATTTATTTGAAGTTAAAATAATGATATTAGTAATAATTACATAAATAATAAAATACTATGTAATGTTCTGTGCCTTTTCTCTATATATAGTAACAGAATTTGATGTACATAGGAAAATTGTCGATATATCTATATTATAATAGGCCTATATATATATATATATATATATATATATATATATATATATATATATATATATATATATATATATATAATAAATTAAAAATATTTCAAAAACAAGAATACTTTTTAATGAATATATTTATTAAATATATTATTTAATAAATAATATATATATTATATCTATATATATATATCTTTTAATATATATATATATATATATATATATATATATATATATATATATATATATTTATATTTATTGAATGAATAAATATATTCATTAAAAGTATTCTTGTTTCTGAAATATTTTTAATTTATTAATTATATTACAAGAAAACATATCACCATATTTAATATATATATATATATATATATATATATATATATTTCATATATATATATATATATATATATATATATATATATATATATATATATACATATATACTTGAGCTATTTTATATAGAAGATGTAGATAATGATAAACATATAAAAAAAATACATAAAAGATAATTTATAAACTATAAAACAACAAACTGTAGTTTGTTTAAGCTCATGAGGATATCATTATATGTGTATAGCATTTCTTTTACTTAATTTCTATTTCCTTCATATCAGCGCTGACTCCATTACATAATTGTGGTTAGATAACTTACGCATTAATTAGCGAAAAGTTATATTCGCACTGAGGAATAAAAAATATCCGAAATTTAATTTCAGTGTAATATACGAGAAGGCACGTATTTAAAGTCTGCGTGGGTGTGAATAATCGAGGCACTTTATATTCTCAATTAACTGCAGTTTAATGTAAGTTGCATGTTGTGCACTAATCCAATCAGTTCGCCATGGCCGTCACACCTACAACAGGCACCATATCTTGTGGTTTAATTATTTGACTTATAATATGAATTCATTACTCTGTAAAAGTCACATCTTTTATATTTCAATTTACGAATTTACATTCTACGAGAATATAAATCCTTTTTTGGGAACACGGACACATACTTCGGACTGAAGGGCGAAATCCATTTAACAGAACGTTAAATATATTTTACTGTTTTAAATTGCTTTAGATTTGTACATCTGTTGCTTAGTATTTAACTTCTGTATATCAAATAAATACCATTTTAAGTATGTCCGGGTCTTTAAATGCTCTGAAGAAATTGATTTTGATAGTCATTAAATGAGGAATATAAAATATATATTTTAGTTTTCATATTATATATATTTAATATTTATATATAATATATAATATTATTTATATATATATTAGTTTTCATTTTACTTTAGAGTTGTTTGCTTAGGAACAAGTTTTTCACTGCAAATGTAACTTTTTCCGAACTCGTATTTTCTTGCCTTACAGTATTTATCTTATTGAAACAGGAGGCCATATACTCACTCCCTACAATCCTCCCAGTTCTCTCTTGACATCTCCCCCCCCCCCTATAATTTCTCTTCCTTGTTCACTAAATCTCTCACGATACCTATTATTCTTCAAAGTTGTTTGTAATTTGTCTTTAGTCATTTGAAACTAATTTCTTGAGCTATATTATTTTACTACATTGGTTTGTTACTCTGTCTTTTGTAAAACTAGGAATAAATCAATAAGGAATTTCCTTAGCCATTAACATTATATAAGTTGTTGTTAAATTTGTACAGAAAAACTCCAGAGAGCCGAATCTTCGTCTCAACTGAGGCTTCTTGATACTTCGAAATCCTTCCCAACTCACAGTAATGCATACAACAGCCCTAATCCCGTAATCTATCTTTAGCCAGGAGTCATCCTTCTTTGTCTGACTGGGCTCAGTCAGGACATAATGGCCTGTCCCTGCACATAAAACTGAATGTACAGATGAATTTCTTTGCCGCGAATTATCTTCCATTACCATTGCTTCCGGTATATTTCCGACAGATCAACAAAAAGTAATAAAAAGCACAGTAGTGTGAGTTACATTGTGAACTTAAAAACCCAAGGATACAAAGAAAATAGAAACAGTAGTTATGCGTTTCTCGATAAGGCATTAGCTTCAACAGGGGAATACAATTAACGACAAGTGTGTTAGTGAAATGCGCATAAAAGTTTTGTAATTGTTTTTATTTTCTTTATAAACATAGATTTTCTTGTTTATTTTAGACAGTAATCTCATATTGTCTAAATATTTTTGTAGTCAACTTCTTTTTCTTTATTTTAATTACCACTTTGTTCATCACTCAATTTTTTCATTATCTCTAAATACCTCCATTTGTTCGTCATTCTTTCTACAAACCTAACTTACATTTAAAATCCTTTCAACTTTTATGTTGGTTTTGTCATAATGTACAAGTACCAACAAAAATTATGATGTTATAACCCACGCCAAGTAACTTAATAGCGACCGACATATTTCTATCTTGTTTTTCCAAAAGTTACATGGAACTATTTACTTTCACTTTTTCTTGTCTTTATTTTCAAATCGCTAAAACAGTCCGTTATATGCCCTCAACAATTACAACCTTCATACATTTTAAATATTTACCTCAAATCCTTTTGTACAAGAACATTTCCTATCTAAGTTACTTATGTTATAAATATTTAGAAAGATCCCGCACTTGAATATTTCTTTTAAATACAATTCTCCAGATTCTATTTAAAATTTACTTTTAATTAATTTTTTTAAAGCATATTGATGACTTAAACTCATCAATAACACATTTGGTTAGTAACACTAACACATTTGTTTTGTTAAAATCTATTCTAAATTTCAACTTGTTTCTGATATTATTTTTTTCCTTCTTTTGAATTAAGAAAAACATATTCGTAGTTTCTATTTTATAATAAACGTTTGTGTTGTTAAAGTTATAGTCTGGCATCTTGAATTTTGTAGTCCATTACGTTCGGTGAATCTTAATTAATCACTTAAAGAATAGTTTAAGACTATCCGAACTTTAAATTTCGTAAATTTGTTATAACTTAATGAGACAGAACGTTTTCGTTTCACACACACACACACACACACACACACACACACACACACACACACACACACACACACACACACACACACACACACACACACACACACACACACACACACACACACACACACACACACACACACACACACACACACACACACACACACACACACACACACACACACACACACACACACACACACACACACACACACACACACACACAAGTAATTGAAGTATTTAAAACCCTAAATTAGATATATGCCGATCTTCATCATTGTCTTCTGCTTGGAAATTTCGGGTCAAGCGGTGACGGTTTTAAAGGCAGGTTTTCGATAGTATCAAATAGTATGTGTGATTTGTATTGTGTTTGTTCGTTTAATATGTTTGTACTTTGTGTTTTTGTGTGTCTGTAAATTTCATATTATTCTAGTGTGTTGAGATGGGGTCCTTTTGTGTTGATGTGTAGGATTTCTAGGTTATGGTGAATGTTTATGTACCATGGAAAACCTACATTTAAAACCGTCACCGCTTGACCTGACATCTCAAAGCAGAAGACAGAGATGAAGATCGGCACATAGCGATTGAAAACGTTCTGTTTCAGTAAGTTTTAACAAATTTACGAAATTTAAAGTTCGGATAGTCATAAACTATTGTTTAAGTGATTGACTATAATTTGGCAGTAAGTATGAAAATAGAAGATCTTTAACAGTCGATTTATGTTTGAAGAATTACCTCTTAAGGAATTTTATTGAGATAGGTAACACAATACCCCGTAAACTCTTTAGGGGCTTTCTTCAACTAAATCATTTTTGAAAAGATAATAACAAGATTATTTATCTTGTTCATCAGATCCATGCTCCATAGACTTAAAGAAGTCCCAATGGCCACCGAATACATAAACAAAGAACTAGACACAATTAAATATTTAGCATACACAAATGGACACAACACCACAATAATAGACAAACTATGGTACAAAATACAAAAAACACTAAAATTATCACTACAGAAAAGGCAAACAAATACATCACATTACCATACATAAACAAAACAACACAAGAAATAGCCCGCAAATTTCAAAATATAGGATAAAAAATAGCATACAAAACTAATAACAAGTTACAATACAAAATACAACACAACACCAACAACAAAGATAAACTAGAAGAGCCAGGCGTATACAAACTGAACTGCATAAACTGCAACAAATTCTACAGTTGGCAAACAGGTCGCAGCTTTAAACAAAGAGTCGAGGAACACAAACAGAACACCAATTCAACATTTTACAATCACTTAAAAGAAACAGGACACAATTACACAGACATTTACCATATACCTAGAAATCCTACACATCAACAAAAAAGGACCACATGTCAACACACTAGAACAATATGAAATTTACAGACACACAAAAGCACAAAGTACAAACATAATAAACGAAAAAACACAATACAAATCACACATACTATTTGATACTATCGAAAACCTACCTTTAAAACCGTCACCGCTTGATCCAACATCTCCAAGCAGAAGACACCAATGATGATCGGCACATAGCGATCGTAAACTTTCTGGCTCAGTAAGTTTTAACAAATTTACTAAATTTAAAGTTCGGATAGTCATAAACTATTGATTAAGTGATTAATAAGATTATTTAGGAATTTTACTAAACGTCTGTCACAAAAATTCTAAGACTGTACAGCCAACAAGTGATGAAGTGATAATTACTTAGTTTATAAATAGTTCTGTTTACTTCTATAATATCAATGTAATTAGCGGTTGCGAGATATTTATAAAAGTTTATGGAACAATTCTTTTAAAATAGATGGATTATTACTTTAACTCATGGAAGCCATTTAAAAACTGAAATTTCAGACGAGTTGTAAATTTGTTTTTTTTTTATAACCCGGAAAAGTCTAGAATTGTGTGCCATCTGTTATTGTTGTGTACCATTTTTATGAACATTGACGGACTGAAATAAATTAAAATTGGCTAAGGCCTTTAGGGAAAAGGTTAGTAGCCATGAAATTGTTTATGTTTGAGGATAAAGGTTTTTTCCAAAACTGAGTCAATCAAAACTGAAATTGTCGTGATATAATTGTCTTGTTTTGTTAACAGAAAAAAAATTTATTTTATTTTAAAGTGGTTGTACGACAAAAAACATTATTCACTTCGTTTAAGTCCTGTAAAAATATCTATCCTTAATATAAGTCCTGTAAAAATAAATTTATTTTATTAATTGGAAAAGTAATTATTTAATCTGGGTTATATTATTGTTTATGAAAAATAATCTTATTTAATGTCTGTTAGTAACTATTGAATGTGTTTAATGTTATTGACAGATTCGAGACCAATTCATGTTTTTACAAATACTCTACGTTTCTATGTTCTATCCGAAAATCTTTTTCAAGAGCTAAAAATTTATTTAACTAATATTATTGCCTAAACCATAACTTAACATTAGAATAAATATTTAGCTCTTGTGATAGATTTTCGGATAGAACATCGAAACGTAGAATATTTGTAAAAGCATGAATTGGTCTGTGATCTGTCAGTAACCTTAAACATATAAGAAATCATCTTAATTAGATCACAAAATATTAATAAAAATTTATTTAAAAAATTGTGGCAAGTAATATTAATATTTTTTAATTTTACTGAGAAAGCTTAGAAATTAATAGATAGAGTTTAACCATTTGTTGTATTTTGTATAGTATAAAAATGTAGCGCAACCCAAGGGCACGCATTACAAAAACAGATTGAGTTAGCTGAGCGGACTGTACCACTCTCAATTTGTACGAGTGACATAAATTAATATGCATTAAATATTCCACTGCCTCATCGCCCCGAAGGCTGTACCAGTTGATTAAGGGAATTCAATTTGAACATTTTTCAATATTCCAGTAACAGATACTTGTTCCGATGAAACAAATCCGTATAAAGGTGTCATCAGAAAGAATTGCCTATGCAAATGCTTGGGCGATGAAGGAGACACGCAAGGAAGTAACGTGTCAAAACTATTCAGTGTTCGGATTATTTTACCATAGGGACATGAAGATACGCCTAATGAATATATAAATGCTTAAGATAGTATCTAACGTCGTAGATGAAGATATCCAGTCAGTTAAGGTATTTGGTTGGATGTTTGATACACTGTGAACAGGCCTGCCTATCGAGAGCTAACCTTGTATAACCTTAATGGAATATAATATTCAAGATTTTATTTCGAAATGAAATTTATACTATTATAACTTAACGATTTCAATAGCTTCAAAAAATATTTACTATTCAATACAGACATTTAATTTTTTAATTTCGAAATGAAAATTTGTAAACTTGGGAACAAATGATCTAGAAATTAACTTAAACTTTTAAAATAAATTCCGTACTGTACTTAAATAATAACGAACACCAACTTACACCCAATAATTGATTTACTCATACGCGTTTCGTTGAATCACCATCTGTAGATTTAAATACAGAAAGTACAAATTATAATTGAAATTGTTTTTACTAAGGTTTAGTTTTTGTGTAGGTGATGGCAGCTTTGTCATTGAAATGCGTATGAGTTAATAAATTATTAATTGTGAGTTGGTGTTTGTTATTTCTTTAATATTATTGCTCACAAGTTAAACTCTTATTTGAGAATTGATTAATGTATTCAGATGTAATTATCTATGTATTTAGTAATTGTACTGTAATTTTGTTAACCCGTAAAATTAAAATAGTAAACCTAAGCATTATACTCTCCTCGGCACTAAATGATAATTATATTTATAGCTTTAATATTTGCCAACAGAGATCCGTAAACGTCAATTGAGTCATATAAAAATAATAACATTGCGTTTAGATGTAAAAGGGGACTTGCTGGACGACCTACAGGGCCATCTTTTGGGACAACCGAAGCTTTGTTAGGTAGTCGATTCCACCAAAACAATTTGTTCGTGGCTCAGGCGACAGGTTTTGATTAAACCAACAAACTCTTCAAACTTTATTTGAGGTTAAAATAAAATTTGAAGAATACTTCTACCTGATATTTGAAGTTTCCATAAGTCTCGTTTTTTTGTTGATTGTCGGCGACAACATAAGTTGGTGTGGATGTGAGAAAGGTGGGGCGAGATATTCAGCGAAATGAAGGGACGTAGCTTATACAATAGGAAAGCTCTTCACAGGAAAATTCAATCGTGAAATAACAAAAATTAAATAAACTTGCTTGTTGCATTTTAAACTAAATATATAGTTCCAGGGCAAAACAAGTAATACAAAAAATTTTCTTTAAAGTAAATTCCTATTGAGGATAAGAAAGAAAAATGTTATCATTGTTTGCTTATTTCCAGTTTGTTTATTTTATTCGTTTCATTCATTTTTAACCATAAAGCACTATTTATGATATTTTTTGATAACCATGACAACGGTTTAAGCTCGTAAAATGGAGATTTCGGCTGCAACCAGATGAGGGGAAAAATTCATATACGTCTTTGAGAAATTCATTTCTTTGTATTGGAAAATTGGCCAGTGCCAAAGCTCGCTGGACTTTGAATATGAAGATTCATTGTTCGAATCCGGATAGACCCCCTAAATTTTTATAACTTAATTATTACATAAATATTTCAGAAAACTTTATTAACATCAATTGTCATCCACTATAGGTTTAGAAAAATGTATTTGAACTTGATTTGATGAATAAAAACGTGTTTTATTAACGATTGAAAATTTGTACAATCTATGTATCAGGAGAGTGTGAGCTAATAGAAGAAATTTAATTTAATAGTATAATAGTAAAACCATGATGTTTTCACTGGATGTGTGTGCTTTATAATTACTGCTAATAAAGTAAGAAGCCGCCCACACAAGTAAAATAATAGAATCTTCCTTCACTATCGCAGTAGGAATAAGGCCTCTGCTCGGATATGTTTGACATTCATTCTTCTCTTTAACTTAACATGGTTTCACTAAATCAAAATTAGATAAAGAAATATATTAGAATTATGCAAAACTCCTGTTTAATATTTCCTAAGTATAACTAAAAGCAAGAAAGTATTTCTGAAGACCTTTTTACAAATATACGTAAATGTCAATAACAATTTCATCTATCGTAACAGCTAAAATTGTTTAAAAATAATTAAACAAAATTGTTCAATTTACAAAGACACTAATTTTGAAATATAAAATTAAATAAGTTTGTTATTAACATATTATAAAATTATAGTTTTTTCAAGAAGTACTTTAATCTGAAAAACATATTATTTTATCTAAGTTTTTAATTTCACACATTTCATCCAACAGTTTTTTTGATTCTTCTAGCCTAGTGAAAATGTTTATAATAATAATTTTATTGTAATATATAATTACATTTATAATTATAATAATTATAAAATCTAATATATAACACACATCCGCAAACACTAAACACGCATACAATTGTTCAAATCGCAATTAGAAATCCTTTTAGTAAGCAATGGTGTATATTCTAAAAGATAAGAGAAAAATGTAGTTTTCAAGTAGTTGATCCGTCATAAAATAGAACCGCCCTATATCAAACTTATATTATTAAATTTTTAATGTATTAATGTTGAAAAACGATAAATAATAAAATTATTATTTTCTGAAACAACATATAAGTTATTTAGAAAAATAACGCTGCACCAGAAATAACAAAACTGCATTCTTAACCCCAGCATTACAGTTTCTTTTCCTCCTATACAAAATAGATGTGTAGGCGTTTAACATGGTTCTATTATTGGGTCAAGACCATATTCATTTAAAAACAGGTTTTCCGTAAATGAGTTCCAAAAATATAAAGATCTACGCGACATCTCATCTATCTAATTTCATGTTCAGAGATGTATTTTTTTGCAAATCGATCGAACGACTTCCTACATCTCCTCACTGTCTCGAAGAACATACAAACGCCATGTTCCCGTACGATTACTACACCTACCTGGACACTTCGCCTTGAATATAAACTATTTATTCTTGCATGCATATGTATTATATGTTTTTTGTATAAAGATACATTTCCAAAGTGTTCCAGACGTGCTTTTACCGATGAATTTCAAATGAACCCATGTTCAGACCCACTCTCTAGATGGTAAATTTATTTGTTCCTTTAATCGAATTATAATTCAAAACCCACAATTAAAAGAATTTATCAGATTTTCAAGTCTCTGTACAATTTTGGTATTTTCATACTATTTATTACGTATTCTTATAGCCCATAGCTAATTTTTACTCACATTTATAAGAAATAAAAGACACTTTAATTAAGTAAGAAAGACACTATATATATATATATATATATATATATATATATATATATATATATATATAAATATATATATAAAATAAATAAATAAATATATATATATATATATATATATATTACGTTTTCTTGTTTAATAATTTAAAACAACATAGGTTATTCAAATACAAGAATATTTATTAATTTATATTCAAATGTCAATAATGCCATTATTGTAATTTTCATTCCTGATGATGTTGGTACTGTTTACCAACGAAAAGCTTTGAATATAAATTAATAAATATTCTTGTATTTGAATAATCTATGTTGTTTTTAATATATATATATATATATATATATATATATATATATATATATATATATATATATATATTTGTAATATTTATAGTCCATACGAAATGTTAAAAGGGTGCTTCTTATACCTTTTTGACAACTATTTGTTAAATATAACCTATGTATATTATCATTACCTACAACTAATTCATATCAAAATAAATTATTATTGAAGTTAATTTGCTCTAAAAGTTATTTATTTTGTAGCCATGTTTTTAGAAAATTCTACGCCAGGACTCATGACTTAGGGAGAGGGGAGGATGTTTGGAATTTTCTGACTGCAGTTCTGAAATACAAGAAATAATAGAATAGCTGGAGGTTAATACAATTGAAGGTTTGAAACCACATGTATTCGTATTCAGTAATACTTTTTACGTTGAAATTGCAAAGAAAGTGTCCCATTTTTCAACATGAACTATCCATTTTCAAACCAGAAATTACAGCGGGCTAAGAATTTTCAAAAATGTAAACTCAAGATTTCTTCACTTACAAATTTTCAGTCAGAAAATTATATCAATCGTTAAAAGCAAGAAAGTTTCTTTTCAACTATGAAGTCTAATTTAAAAAACCGAAGGGGTTACCTAACTCTCCCCCCCCCCATTGCACCGTTTTATAAGGCTATCAATGTTTGTATGTACTCTACAAAACATTTACACTAGGTTTTACGGTTATAATGGATCCAGCTGCACGACCTTTTAAACCTGGCGGTAAACTGAAATTGGGAGTTTTGTGTAGCACATCTTGAGGTTTTTAAACAATTATTTTTATTGATATCACTTGGCAAACCACTACTTATTGATATTCAGCAGACGCGATTCGCACTAGATCAGTGCATTGTTCAATGCTTGAGTCACAAAAAATATTTCAACAATTTAAACCTTAAAGTAAGAAAAGGTCTGAAATTGTAATGGCAATTCTAAGGAGAATATTTCTTTCTAATCTCATACATGGACAATGTTTACCCACTACATAGTCTACCATTTCTATAACAAATGTTTCAGTTTTAAATATATCTTGAATTCAATATATTTGAGTACATTTTTCTGCCTTTCCTAACTTTACAATATTTTCCTCTGTTGACGCGTTTCGGAATGACTCCCATTTTCAAACTTAAATGGCAACTTTGAGTCTCTCTTTATATACTGTTAGCCACGCCCCCAACACTTGCAAACATGCTTCCTATTGGTATATAAGAGCCAATATTAATATAAAACAATATATAAAGGCGAACTAAAGGTTTGGACCAACAGTACTATTTAGGTTTTGAAAATAGAGTCATTCCGAAACGCGTCAATAAAGGAAAATATTGTAATGTTGGAAAAGCACGTACTCATGTATATAGAAATATTCTTAGCAGACATGAAGATGAGTAAATTAAGAATAACGTTAATTCAATTTAATAACGTGTTATAAAGGTTGACTAGGCCAAACCTTTTCCCGGGTTTTTTGTTAAAACTTAAAGATTTGAAGATTTAAAACTCTACAAAGTTTTAAAAAACCTCCTTTCATATGACACGTAGAAAAATCGTTTTCTTTCTTCAGTTAACGTTTTAAATATTTCATTATAAAAAAATCAATGCACGATACATTTTACGTGTATTTCTTTAAAAATTTTGCAATGGATTTTAAGTGGTTCAAGTGCCAGATTAACAAAATAATTGAATATTTATAATCCCTTGTTTCTGTTGCAAATGTAACTTATAGTCTAATATAACAAAAAAATATAGTTGGTCCAGATAATAACCACTTAATGGGGTTCAGTATTATCGTAGAATTGAATTCAATATTTTCATATCGTAGAAAACAATGGTTACAGGTTTTCTGGAGGTTGGGTTATAAAAATACTACTGAATGTAATAACAAATACAAGGAGAGAGAACAAAATATGGCAGTAGCTGTGGAATACTAGTCATTCTTATCTTTACAGATCAATAAGCAGAACAAATCGAGAAACTTATAAAAATATAGAACCCTGGTATATTAGTCCTTTACTACAATATAGTAACGTCGAAACTTAATTCTAGCAGTAATATTGCAGAAAAGGAAAAGTTGATGAAAATTTAAAATAAATATCATATGTTACGTTTTACATTATACCTGTATATAGGTCGCAGGAAGAAAATTAAGAACAATATACAACAGATTAGAAATTAAACACTCGACAAAATCTGTAATTTTGGAATATATTCAACAGGAAAAAACATAGGCCCCGTACAAAAACAAAAAAAAAAATCTATAAAATTGTTCCACGTTGTTATCAAAGGGGAAAGCATGAATATATTTGAAAACTTGTAAATTCATAAACTTAAATTTATTACACAATATCAAGAGCACAGTGGTACAATATATTACAATAAAAATATTGAAAAGAACCCCAATACCACATAAATAATCAAACATAACAAATAAAATAAGTTACTTAAAATTAAACCCTTATGTACATTTCGATGACCATGTCATCATCACAGAGGGTCTTATTACAAAATACAATCTAGCACACAAGAAGTTACAAACTAGAATGACGTATTATGTAATAAGACCCTCTGATGATGATGACATGGTCATCGAAATGTACATAAGGGTTTAATCTAAGTAACTTGTTTTATTTGTTATTTTTAATTATTTTTGTGGTTATTGTTGTTCTTTCCAATATTTTCATTGTAATTAAATTTATTAATAAAAAATTATAATTTAAAAAATTAATAACGGATATACTGTATGTATGTATATATATATATATATATATATATATATATATATATATATATTTCTAGGTTTTGCAACACTGTTTTCTTGTATTCACTTATCACTATATGTACTTAAACCAAGTACAAGTAAGATTCTTGTTTAAGTACATATAGTGAAAGTGATATATATATATATATATATATATATATATATATATATATATATATATATATATATATATATATATCTGTAGTATATATCAACCTGTAGTGTGAAAGACATATTCTACAGTATTTGCTTAACTGTCCTCCCATGATCACTTCTTATATTGTTATGAACCTCGTCCCTATTGGGACATTTAACTTTATTGGGAAATCTGTAAATATTACTAAATTACGTCTTCTTATTCCCTCATTTCTGACCTTTACATTTTCCTATTTGCCATCACTCTACCAATAAGTTAGATTAAATTTCTAACGCGACATTTTGTTGAGTAAAATAAAGAGTAAAAAATATCATTTACAGCGTATTTCCTTAGAAAGAGTCCTCAACAAAATGGATTTGCAAATATTACTCTAGTAATCCCATTAATATGCGATGGTCAAGTACACGCAATATTATTTATACAATCATGAATGCTAAATTCACTCAATAGACTAACCTCCACTCCAGAATATCGCTTAATGTGCAAGTTTGTATTATATTTTTTATCGCTTTAAGTTTTTATCTGTGATGGAATTTCCATAAAATGTGAGTAAAGCGAGGACAGAACAGAGCAGTCAGGGCTACGGCCCGTTTGTCCACCCTGCTGTAATGCGACATCAACTTCAACTTTAAGCTTAATTGGTGACGATTGTTTGAAACAGCTGTGTTTATCTAAAACCCATCCTACGCGAACGTTTTCATCCACTTTGATTGGATAAATTAACAATTAATGCAGGATTTACTCAAGTCGTCTGACTTTGGGTTATTGTTATTATTTCACCTTGTCGATATAAAACCCTAATCAGAATGTTAAAAAAATTTAAGTGGACTTAATGGCCTTTTTAACAAGCTTCTGACGGTTTTGGAAATAGAAACACACACACACGCGCGCACACTCACACTCTCACACACACACACACACACACACACACACACACACACACACACACACACACACACACACACACACACACACACACACATACATACACACACACACAGACACATACACACCCATACGTACACACACATACTCTCACACACCCACACACACACACACTCTCTCTCTCTCTCTCTCTCTCTCTCTCTCTCTCTCTCTTTCTTTTTCACACACACACACACACACACACACACACACACACACACACACACACACACACACATACACACACACACACACACATGCACACACACACACACACACACACACACACACACACACACACACACACACACACACACACACGTGTCCGCGCACGCGCGCGCTCTCTCTCTCTCAGTTACACAATCCGCGCACGAGTGTTCTAATTATTAATAATCGGAGTGTGCACAAATCATCTCTTGTACTAAAATGATTCTGCAGAGAATATATATTCTGGTAGTTTAGTAACACTATTTGTAATAAGTAAACAGTTCTAATGCAACGTTCTGTAATGCTTAAACATAATTTTCAAACAAAAAACCAATTTAATTTTATTATACACACACTATTATAAAAATATTATGGGTTTAAGTTTTAAATATAGGCCTAAATTGTATTTTTTTGTTTCTGTTGAGATAAATAAAATAAAACGTTTCCCTATGCAGTAACGCTTTTTAACACGGAATGAAAAATCATCAAAATACTAATGCATCTTTACTTCTTTATTTAAATTAATAACGATTAATTAACTTACAAAAACTTTAAGATTAAGATTAAGGATATAATTGACATTAAAAACCGTTTCCGCTCTCTGAACCGATTATCTTTAAGAAACTATTAGCCTATAGTGTAAAAACTACTAAACACTTGTAAAGAGGTAGTTTCAGCTACAAATTCATTTCACACAGACTATATTCGTACTGGTATAGGCGGGTTAGCATTACCTCTACGAAAAATTGTGGACTGTTTTCATTTTTAAATACCAATAAAAATAGGCTTACTTAAGAATTAATTGTAAAAAAACATTTAGTTGTAATAAATAATTACATTTTATCATGATGATGTAAACACTCATAAAAATTTTTGTTGAATAAAATTGCTGTTGTTAATTAAGTCAAGTATCATTTATTAAACATTTGACCCCGATTCGATAACTGTAAATTTATTTTCATTCAGTCCTAAACTACAGTGGACAAAATAATATATTTACTTCTAAAAATATAAAATTGAAATACTTATTATAAATGACAATCATACTCAAATTAAATTATTAAAAACACTCTATAACAATTGTTGGTCCATGAGATATAAAATCTGTAAAAACAAATAAATAAAATGTGTTGAAAAAATTTCATAAAAATGATATACCATTATTATTTTTAATAATTTAATTTAACTATGAGTGTCATTTATAATACGTATTTTTTATATTATAATCATAATTAAATTTTCTAGTCATAAATAGTTTTGTACAATGTGCTTTAGACATAAATGAAGATAACAATATAGTTATCGAAACGTTGTCAAATTTTTAATAAATGATACTCGACTCACGAAACAACCACATTATATTCAATAAATATATTTTAATCTCAAGGTTGAAATCTAATCATATCGTTTAAACAAATATTTGGGTGTGCTATTTGATGTTAAGTTTTCTTTCGGTCTTGATTTTCTCCACATCTGATATCCAACACTTTTGATTAAAAATGAAGAGAAATATAATATCTAATAATTTATCCTTATTATTATTTGAACTAACGACCTACCAAACTTATAATTTTAAAATACCTTTTTTAAACCTATTGAGAAAAATGTTTTCTAATCTATCTGTTAATTTTATCAGATTAATAATAACGTTAAGTTCTGCCGATCGTCATGAAGAGTAATATCGATGCGTTTAATACAAAGAAAAGCTGCAGTTAAGAAATAGGCAGAAAAATATAGAAACTTTGACCCTGAAGAATAGCCCCTAATACAGAAACGTTTTGTATCAGTAAATTTTTAAAAACACTTAAATTGTTCGTTCAAGGAGTTGTTAATTAGTTTAAATAATCTTACATGGGCGTTAAACTCTAAAAAACGTTAAATTATACGCTTTTCGTCATTGACAATAAAATCCACGAAAAATATTACATATCAATAACATTTCTGTATAAATATTAAAAATCGAAATATATATGTGTTAATTTATAAAATATAATAGAATATCCATATACTGTTGCTAACCTTTGAAGATTTAAAAATGCAAGGTTTTCCAGTCGGCTGCAGCGCTCCATCGAGATGCATCCAGCTTCAAACCGGATCAATTCTCACTTTACGGCTTCATCTAATCAAAGCATTTTATCGACCTTCAGATTTTACGACTCTTTTGTGACGTAATTTCAGATCACTTCTCGAGTCCATTATCAAAAATACGTCATTAGCCGCACTCGAAGCGTGTTCACTCGTTTAAGAAGGGAAAACGTGTTTGCGGGCTTAACAACTTAATTTCACACGTCTTGTCAATGCCCGAGGCCTTGTGTTTTATTGCAACTGGTTCGTAAAAAGCAAAGGGTTGCGTCGAATGTTCACCTTCGTGGTAACTAATGGAAGCCAATGGCAGACTTGTTGTGATTTCCGCTTTCTGATATTTTATACTAAGGAAAATTGTATTTTAATTCTTAACAAATTACCATGAAACTGGACTGTAAAAAACATGAAATTCATTCAAATAATTCTTTCAATAATTGTAAAAATAATATATTACTTAGTTAGGCATTGGTATAGTTTTGGAAAGAAGTAATCGATAATGTTTCAGGCTCATATACCTTCACTATGCTGGCTAACATGTCCTTAAGTCATGTTTGTAAAGTATAACCTAACAAAAGCTGGGCTAACCTAACCTAACCTAATCTAGGCCAAAGGCTAAGAATTTTAAATAAACATTCCAGCTTAATTTCTAGCTGAGTATTGTTTTTGTTTATTTTTCCTATTGTACGCTACATAAGCACAATAAATACAGGATGGATCAGCTGATCATTAAAGGAAAATTGACAGTAGCAGGAGTCCTGGCAAATAAAGACGACCATGGCTATATAACTGTCACCGATGGTTCGGATTGTCTTCCGTTCAACTAATCATATACTGCAAATTTTCTCACTTCATAGTGTTCGTTCTACATCTGTCAAACTTTCAACGCCTCTTCAACCTCTTGTGTCCATCCTTTTCGGGCCGTCCTCTTATTTGATTTCGTAAGAAATCTTTTCTAGAATTAAGTGGGAACTTCTTTTGTCATTCACGCTCTTTGCGTACCCACACAAGACTAGACTTTTATCTACTTCTATAGCGACAAATACGTCACCGTTTCTACATCCTTTTAATATAATTAAACAAAATTATATGACAGTTAAATAACTCAAATTTGGCTACACTGAAATATAAAATTTGTCATAGAATATAAAAAACTTACAAGAATAACAACGTGGAATAAATTTCGCCCGATCTGTGATGCGAAAGATAATTTTGGTTCTTCATGGAAAGTTTCAGAGGTTTACATAAACTTTGATATAGATACACGATTAAGCTAACGTTATGGTAAGTGGGAGGTTAAACGAGGTTTGTTGAACCTTTATATATTTATACCAAGAATGATGTGATAATGGGCTTTTAGGAGGAATGGTGTCACTCGTAGACTAAATCAACGTAACTTATAAACACCAAAAGTCTTATTAGGTGGAAGTTTACACTTTGTAATTATACCGTCATGATGTAGAATTCTCACCTTACAAGTCAAGATATAAGAATCTCATTAAATTTATATTTTTTATAAATACTTTATATTCTCTCTTTATCATAGTTTAATAGTGCTTTTTCTTATTAACTGTTTCTTATAATATATCCCATTTGCTTGAAGAAACAGTTAAAAAATGTTCTAAACGACAACGTCTTCACATTTGTGCATTTTGGAATCATTTTAGATCAAGTTCATGATGTGATAACTCATTTGCACTTTAACTTTAAAAACATCTTGTTTTTAAATCCTACAATTTAAACAAATTTCTTAAAAATTTAATTTATTATTTGCCAAGATAAATGTTTTCTTGAAGAATTAAAATAAATTTTATTTTTCTATCAATACCCTATAGCAATAGAATTTATTTGTATTTTTTAAATATTATCTTTTCGCTGGATATTAAGTGATCTTGCTGTCCTGCAGTAAACAGACACTTCCATTCTTGAGTATAGACGTTTATTTATACCAGTATTTACAAATATTTCTTCATTATGTGTCTGCACAGAATTATTTTGTTTCTTTTTATCTTGCATTTTCTTCTGATTTCTTCATCTAAGGGAAGTCATAACATTTTCTTGGAATTTTTACTAGCTTGTTTAACACAGGTACGCAAAGCTGGTCAGTCGACAGTCTAAATATCTTGTAAACGTACATAGACTACTCGTTTTTTAAATGAAATTATGAAAAACAAACTTAGACATAGGATTGTTGTTCTTAGTATAAATTTTTATTATTGATGTTGAATTAATTATATTATAAGTTAATTATTTATTATTGTTGTTACGCCTATACATATAATAATAATATTAATTATTATTATTATTATTATTATTAATACTTTCCTTATTATTATTGATAATGTTATTGTTGTTATTATCATCGTCATCACTATTGTTGTAGTAGTTATTAACATTTTCACTCTTATTGTTATTATTAATATTATTGTTATAACAGAACAATTATAAGTATTGATATTATTATTATTAGTAGTAGTAGTATTAGTGGTGAAATAGGCCTATATACTTTAGAGTAAATTACGTATGATTATTTTTGTAAGTGGATACCAATAATAATAATTTTTATAAATGTTTGCGGCTTACTTTAGCAATAATAACCCTGTGAAACAAATATTAATTTATTATCTTAAACACATTTTAAACCTTTATTTTTATTGTTAGTGTAAAGCTTTTAGTATTCATCCATGCCAAGTGAAGATTTTAATTTGGAAAAATTGAAAAAAAAGTCATTCTTAGAACCGTGTATAAATAAAACAAAATTATATTCAATAACAGATTTAGATAAGATATATAATAAGAGGTTCAATAATAAATTATATATATATATATATATATATATATATATATATATATATATATATATATATATGTATATGTATACGAGATACGAGTAAAAGAAAATCTCTTTTGCTATGCAAAAAAGTTATGAATATTTATGGACATTTTGCTAATACAGGCCTCATCGTCAGAAGCTTACACCTGTGAATGTACATAAAGGTTTTGTAACTGTTCTTATTTGTTTGCTTTTTTAGAAAGTGTTCCTCTCTTATATTAACGCTCTGTGGTTTTCAAGTGTTCTTACAGACGTTTATGAGTTAGACACCACCTAACACAAGTTCTGACACAAAAAGGTGTGACAAGTCGTTTTTGTTATCATATATTTGTATAAGTAGACGTTAGTTAAAAATAATAGTTTGATGGGTAACGGGTAGATAGACTCTTCGCCAAGCTTGAGTACAGTTCCACTACATTACAGCCCCCGCCCTCTCAAAGCAATACCCTTACTCCTCTTTCCCCAGTACCAGATGATCCTTAACTAATCCTGCCTTGCTTCATTTAGCTTTTTCTTGGATGGGAGTGTAATACCTCTTTCTGACTAAGATAGACAATAGTACGTTTGACACGATCCTGCACCTGTTACGTCATGATCCTACCAGGATATATATGCCCGTATTTGGCCTGTATTCACAATCCTTTCCAATCCTTAGTAACCGATAATGGTTAAAGTATAAGTGTAATTAAGTGAAAACTTTTGAAAAATAGGCAATAATTACTTATAATTACTTATAATTATTGCAGCGATTTTAAGATGATTACAACAAGCAACGATAATACTATGTTCGCCATGAAATTAAAAATAAATAGCAGTACATTTTATAATTTTAGATATATAATACAAACATGATGGCTCCTCAAGCTACACAATAATTATTCGTTTTACAACTTAGACGTTCGATCTAGAATTTTTACAACTTAGAGACAGTTCTTGGTAACTTTTCTATCAACTAGGATCTCCATCTCCATTCTCCAAGGTTTCACTTGTAAGCAGAGTTTAAATGTTGCACAAATATCGTACTACAATGAGACCAGTAACATCCATTATTGGACCATGGCTCTGAGTAAGCGAAGATTCCGTCACAACACGTCAGCGTCTGGAGAAGTTTATGTCCTGCAATGGCCTATTTTATATACAACGAATAGATATGGAAGCTAATTAATGGCCGCGAAACGCATCACGCGGTATCTCAAACTGCATCTAGACAGCACTTTAGTCAGTGGGCAGAGTTTTATGGTTATAAACAAGGGAATAAAAATTCGCCAGTACAATTCTTCAGCAAAAATCCAATTTTACGTATAAGCAATTAATTGAAAGCTTACACAAATTGTATTTAAGTTATACTGTTTCTCAAAATTACTCTTAAACGGATTAATTTAAATATTTTGAGTTATTGAAATTATTTCTGAACTTTAATCGGTTAATAAGTGTTTCCTATATAGCCCGGGAATATTATAAAAGTGATAGGAAAGAAAAAGTAATTAGAAGAGTTGGGAAATATACATGTTATGTTACCACGTTGTCAAGGTCGTACACTTAAAGTGGACCTACTCTCTACTGAGGAAGAAGGCAATTGTAACCGTTAAGCATAGGCAGAGGTTTAATAGGATTTGGTAGAAGAAACATAGGTAGCACTGAGGAAGGGACATACGAACTCCTAATATTTGGGACATGGGGATTATTTGTCCTCTTTTGGGCAAGGTTACTATCTGAAGTAGATCTACTAAGTAGGAATAGTAGGGACTGGCACAGGATTCCCTGGAATTGGGGATAAGGAGAATATTTGTCATCACGGGGTAGAGTAGCTAGCTGAATTAAACTAAGGTCTAGTTGTTTAAGATCTCTATTCGGATCTCTGGAAATGTTCAACCCGTTTCAGTTTCATCCAGGAAGAACTTTGATGAAGGATAGGCGGAGGGGCGGATAAAGCAGTCGGAGAGCGCAGAGCTAAAATGACCGTTTAGATGTTCAAAGTAACCATTCATTTTTAAAATAAAGTAAAAAAGCGTGAAAGTAAGAAACAACTATTTCATCAGACATATACTTTGTCATAAGAACCTAAACGTATTGATAGGTTATCCTACATCGTCAGGCGTAATCGTTAGTCCCGTTCCTGGGTAAAGCTCTAAAACCATCTTTTAATTCTCCCCTGTTCCCAATTGAATTTAAAATGAATTGTTTATTTAGGAGTATATTGAGGTAGGGTTTTGAATTATCCAAGTACATGTAAAAGAGTGACATTCAGAAGTCACAAATACAAACCTTTTTGTCCTTTGAGTTTGTCCAATCTAGCCCGGTTTTATAGGTGCAAATAGAAATCAGTTCTTTATTATTGCATTCTTGTAATCTAAAGAAATAGATTATGTTAAATAGTTAATGTTTGAAGGCTTACTAGAATTAATTGGGTCCATGGTTAAAGCAATTCTTCACCAGTTTGAACCTACAGATTTATATAACTTCCTTTAGGAAGACATATTTCGAATATATTATATATATATTTTAACAGCAACCAAAGCTTTTGACGTCTAAATACATTAGATGAGATATACATAATACACCTTCAATTTAAAGGTATATGACTGGAAAAGGCAACTAAAATTAATCAACAAATACACAACTATTATTTTCTCGTCATTTTCTTCGATTTTTCCAATTTGTAGGTCGACATTTTCTCTTCTCATACATCCCTGCCCTTTTTTTATATTTTTTTCTTTAATCATTAGTATATCTTCCGTTTTAAAACTAGCCCTTTTCTCTTACTGTAGCTTTAAAAAACACTTGTACCAATCTACATTCAGACGGTGTATATGGTTATAGAAACTAAAGTGGTTTGTTTTGTTGCTGATAGTGCAACAGGAGAAGGTGAGAAAGAGAGAGATTTGGGGAATAAAACTTACAGTGAAACATTGTACTGCTGTCCATGTAGCTTCAGTGAGATATTGTAGTTAGACAAGACATTGGAAGTGTTCGGATACGGTTATATAGAAAAATGATGAAAATACCTTGGGCTGACAATACACACAAAGCCGTGTATTTGAAATGTAAGACAAGAAAGGCGTAAAGGAGACCATGAATGAAACAGGCTTGAGTATTTGGGCACATTATGCGGATCAAAAAGCAATTTGGATAACTTCCGCTTGTATTACAGGCGAAAATTTAATAGAAGGGAGAAGACATATTATGCTTAAAATATTTTTTTTTTCAAAACAAAAACTATTTTTAGAAGCAGTGGTGAATAAATTGCTACCTGATTAGCCCGTGAAGAAAGAGTATAGTTAAATAGTTTATTTCATAAGCTAAACTTATTTCATTTTTTTATATTTTTTATTATTATTCACATTTCTTATGAATAATATTTGATCCACTTTTGCACTTTTCCAATTGAAATATAAAAAAAACAATATATATATATATATATATATATATATATATATATATATATATATATATATATATATATATTATAGATAATATGATACTTGTAAAACAAATTAACAAAGGAATGAGAATGAATAATACTAATAATGAGTTGATAAATGAACAAATACAAATAAAATCTAAATTTGATACTATATTCAATGTTTCTAATGTTAGGGCAGCAAAGTAAAAGTTTGACAACATTGTAATAGATTTGGCAATGCTGTTAATTTGATCTAGTTTGCACATATGTTGATTTTAATTCTTTAATATTCCTGATGATGTTGGTACTCTTTGCCAACGAAAAGCTTTGAATTGTAAATTCAATAATTATTCTTGTATTTGTAATTTGTCTTATTTCTCTCTCTCTCTCTCTCTCTTTACATATATATATATATATATATATATGTATATATATATATATATATATATATATATATATATATATATATATATATATATATATGAAGTTAATATATTACTATGTAAGTAATTTTATCCACCATTAAGTGCAATAATTTTACCTTGAGTGATGAGGCACCTTTCGGTCATTGACCATTGTCGAATCACTGATGTTTTTCTGTTGTAGATGTTCGGTCTGTGAAGTTGGTGTTTGTTGACGTTACGCGCACTTTTTCTTGATCTGTGTGTATGATATTTCTATATAGTATGTCTTCTGTATATGTTGTTTGTAGATTCATTAAATTGTTGTGTATGTTTTTATAAATGTGGTATTTTTCTAGTGAGTTTAGTTCTATTGGGTTGTTATTTATTTCAAGTATGGTTAGGTTATTTTCGTAATTTGTTATTTCGTGTTTATGGGATATTAGGTGTGCTGCAACATTTGATACTTTAGAATTTTTGTTTTTGTCAATTTTCTTTGTTTGTTATATTCAATTTTCTTTAGGTAATTAATTAATTAATAATAATAATAACTTATTGTCTTAGTGTGTGTGTGTGTGTGTGTGTGTGTGTGTGTGTGTGTGTGTGTGTGTGTGTGTGTGTGTGTGTGTCTGTGTGTGTGTGTGTGTGTGTGTGTGTGTGTGTGTGTGTGTGTGTGTGTGTGTGTGTGTGTGTGTGTGTGTGTGTGTGTGTGAGAGAGAGAGTGTGTGTGTGTGAGTGTTTGTGTGAGTGTGTGTGTGTGTGTGTGTGTGTGTGTGTTGTGTGTAAATAAATTATATTTATAAAAAATTAATAAATTATTATTGTTTGCAGATTTGCTAAAGCTTTTATATTCGTAGACGTCTGCGTTTATGAAAAATTATAATTCGCCCTACATACAATACAGTCTTTTCCAATTGTCTGACAGAGATTTTGCGTAAATAAAAGAGTACTTAATAAGTGTATGTAAGGTAAAAGATGATCACTGGCAACAGTGATAATAATTGACGCTTCAAATATACGAGCACATGCTTAGGAGATTTCTGAAACGTAATCATCAAACCTCCACCTGGAGATAAACGACCAAACTATTTTCATAAATCACAATTTATTTGTACACGTTCACAGATGCTGCCAGAAAGCACGAGTTGAAACTAATTAGATTGTTTCCAAAGACACTGTGCAGTGTGTACCGGTACGCCTACAACCAGTACGAAATGTCACAGTGCCAGTGTTGTTGGAGTTGTCATCAAGAGCCTGAACATGGTTTGTGGAGGTGGGACGGACGAATTAAGTTGTTGCCCCCATCTCATTATCGACGCCCGCTCTAGTCTTTGAATCAATTTGGAACGTCTCGTTTTTAAAATTATTATCTTGTTAAACGAATTGTATCCGAAGCGAGACCATTGCCAGAGAGTTTCTTGTGAGAAATGAGCATTTTAAGCAGCAACGAATTGACTATGGAGCTAGATTTTTTTGTTTCACTAGATCAGATAATCTTTTATGTAGAAAGTTTAATCATAAAGATTTATTATTTAAATTTTATAGGGAACATCTAAATATAATACAGTCTTTTGGTCCCAATTTTAAAATTCTGTATTTATGGTTCGTTTTGATTTACAGTATTTATTCTTTCATCTTTTCAGTGGTTATTCGTTTTTCTGTACAAAGATTATATGTATTCCTTTACAATATTTATAATTGATTATCTCTTTTAACTGATTATTTATCCTACTTTACAATGATTGTTTTGTTCTTTTCTATGGTTATTCGCACTTCTTTACGGTGATTATTCGTTTTCTTTTCAGTGTTTGTTCGATATTATTTTCAAAAATATTTTGTTGTGTTTTATTGGTTTCTTTAAACTTCTTTTCACTGGTTATACGTTCTTCTTTAAAATTTTTATCGGTTACCTTTTTCAGTCAGTATTTTTAATTCTTTACAATGCTTAATTGTTCTTCTTTACATTATCTACTCGTTCATTTCTCAGTGTTTATTCTTTCTTTTTGGCAGTGTTAATATTTGTAGTTTTTATTCGTTTTTTGTCTATTCAATTAAACTCTTTGTTTATTCGTAATTTTCTGCATTTATTTTTCTGCCTTTATGTTTTACAGAGGACGGTCGTTAGAAAAAGGTATTGAAATTTATTTCGCAGAGGAATCCTCTATACTTTTTTATATTCAACATGATTTGTTGAATATCATATTTAAAACAAAATCTTATATTTACCGCATTGAGATTTAATATTAACTTTTAAAATATTAGGATAATCTTGAATTTTCCATTTTTCATTACTTAATTCAGGTATTAAATAATTTTTTACTTTTTTTGGTAAAAACCATATTTATTGCTTAAAACATTATTTACGTTATGTTTAAGTGTTATATCTGTATTTTACTTTCATGTTTCGTATACAAACTAATCGATTTTACAAAAAATGTTTAACAAGCTAAAGCTCAATGAGGTTTATTTAATGATGAATATTTCTGATAGAACCGAACAAATCACATTGGGATAATTCATTACTTCTTTGGTGTATAGCTTTTAGAGGTGCAAAAACTATTGGATTGAGACAATATTCAAGGAGGTGCAAGGCTAATCAAAAGTATCTGAAAACGGTAGAAAAGTTGTATTAAATTCTGTTTCAAAGCCCTACAATTACAGCAAAAATATCTAATAGAGTACAATAAAAATCTCTTCATTCCGTGGGAAGACTATTTTTAAAACTTCTTCAAAAATCTACCTACGCCTTACATCGTATAAAGGAATTATCACCTAAGCAATAATTCTAATTATTTTGGTTGCTTCTCAGAACTGATTGTTTGGTGTAATATTTTATCAGATATCAATGTGTTCATGTGGTACAGCCAATATAAAGATATGTAAATACAGGTTTGTCTAGCTAGTAACACTAAAAAAAATTTTGTATCCATAGTAACCCTGGCTTACTATGTACGACTATTATTTTTTTTCTAACTTGTTTGCGCACGTAAATGTTCTGAGATGATGTTTGATGTTCAAATACCAAGAGTTCTACGTATCACCGTATTTACGCGCATATTTTTCCTTTTAAATTAATTTTTACATGATAAGACTGCGCGTTATACACGAATAGCCATAATTTTAATGACAAAAACCAAAAGTATGGGGTTAGCCTTACTTTATGGGAACGTTACCTGCTACAATTTAGTTAGACTGGATCGAAACCGGGTGGAATCGAAGACCAGGTGCTTTGTTTGGAGAAAAGTCTATTAGTCCTGGATAGTTTCAAAGCGTAAAGGAAAAGCTGGCAGATATGAAAACTGATTCGGCAGAAGTTCCATGTGGATTAACATCCGTACTTCAGCCTCTAGACGTGGCAGTTAATAAACCTTTCAAAGGCAGCTTTAGAAACTTGTGCACTCAGTGGATGTGTGATGGTGAGCAGACATTATCCCATCTGTGAAAATGAGAAGACCTTCCCTCTCACTTACTTTGGAATGTATTCTTAAAGCCTGCAATACAGTCAAATATGAAACACTCGTGAATAGCTTAAAAAGTGGGGAATTTCCAATGCAATGGCTGGAACGGAGGACTGGGTGCTCTGGAATAACAGTAATAGTGCAGATTCTTACGAGAATAAAGATATTCTACCATCTTCGGAAAGAAGTGTTGATAAGCGAAAAATTGTGCATATTAAAAACAAACAAAATGCAGATATATTAAATTTTGAATTCTATTGTAAGTTTCTTAACTGTTCGTGTTTCGATGTTTCAATAAAAAATATTGGCAAATAAAAATTATTAGCTATTTACTTTTCCAAATTATCCCTAAGATATTGTAATTAAATACGGGTGCACGTTATACATGAATGCACTTTATAAACGCGTGAATACGGTATTTTGCTAACAATTATTGTTTTTATTAAATTTTGTGTGTCTTCTCTTCCATGGCGCTACAGTCCGATGCAGACCTTGGCCTCCTCAATCAGCCTTCGCCAGGAAGCACGATCCTGTGCCGTGCTTTACAGTTCCTCACATTCATCAGGGTATAAATAAATTTTGTGTGTATTGTTCTATTATCAAATCCAAGGATCAGGCTTCTGAAAATATATTTTCTGTTTTCCACCGTTCTCCACCCTCCTCTAAATCGCGACCTCTCTATCGTTCTAGTCTGTTGGTGACAGATGTTCCTCAGATATGTACTGATAAAATTCATCTGATCATCTTGTTTTCAGTGGAGGAGTACTGAAAGGTTTGTGGACAAATAGGATGTCTCTGTCCTCTGGGCGTCCAAACTTAACTTTTGTGAAATTCTTTCATCTCAAATTCTTGAGAAGTGACAGTATCAACATAGTTGTTTTCCTGGATTTCCTGGAAGAATGTTACTCCAGCCTTCTCTCTAACGAATTCTGTTTTTTATCTCACCAATTCTCGAAACTCTAGCTGGTCTTCTACATAATTCCATTGTAGTAGGTAGAAGTCTCCGTCTTTTGTTTTCACTAATATTCCATGCATTTTTGAACAATACTTTCTACAAAAATATCGGAATTATTTTTTTTTTATCATCTCTTATATTTACCATTGTATAGAATGTAAAGGCCTATTATATTTCTTTTTTTATTCTGTCCTCTATTTTTCATTCACACATTCCATTATTAGTATTTTTCTGATCTAAATGTTAATATTCACAAACTTCAATTCATTTGGTTTGACCTATATTCCCATATCTTCACTCTGCCTCTCTATGTACTTTATTTTCTCCAATTTGTTGGTTATTCAAGAGGTTCCGCGTTCTTGGATAAGTTTTATCTGGTCGTGAATTTAATATTTACTTTTAATAAAATAATTGTAGATGAAATAACGATATTTTCATCTCTAATTCTTCATATTATAATAAAACATTTCATATATTATGTTTTGATAATGTTGTATTTATTTTTTGAAAGTTTCTAGAAATTCATTTTTCTCTAGATATTCTAGCTACCATTATTATTCTAGAAACATTACTTCAGTACCACTGTTGTATTGTTTCTTCGTTCAAGTATCTTTTGTCAGCACAAGTTCATGCAGACATTTTTCCTTTGTATTTGTTCCCTTTATTTCTGTTGTTATTTTAGCCCAAGGAATGTTTATTGTAGATCCTACTGTTCTCGTAACGAAAACTTTAACATTCTAAAAACCAATCAACTTCATTAATCTAAGAAACAACAAACTTTCGTCTACAAGTTTTTGTGCGATTCAGACTAGAAAAAAATTTAATAAAAAAGTGACACAAATAGCAAACAGGCAAAAACTTGGAACAATAAAACAGGGCTCGTGAACGCTTTACTGTATATATGGTAATTTTTGATTACTCGATCACGATTAAATAAATAACGGTGAGTTTTCTACCGTAAGCATTCTAATTTAATTTTACGATTGCTGAAACTCCACAGATCGGATAACGATTCAGATTTTATCTGTGTCGGTTTAACGAGTGACTTTGCGATCTGACTCTCCCTAATTTTACAGTCACTAGATATACGTTGCAGTGCGGGAGAGTAAATTAAATTGTCTCCTATATATCTCTAGGTAGTTAATTTTATGAAGCCATAACAAACGTTTCTGTTGAAGAAACGTTTCTGGTGACATTTTTATTTCAGTGTGGTCATGAAAACACTTAGTGATCCTCGTTTGAAAATGTAAAAAAGTAAAAATCCTTCTGTTACTGAATACAAAATTAATTTCGTCAACATTTTATGTGCTACGAAATTAAACGTAAAATTTTCAAGTTTTATTAAAATATTAGGAAGAGTGTATTTTTTTTAAATCGAGGTTAATGAGTACCTATAGAATTTTTATTTTCTTGCTAGCTAGATTATTTCATGCCTTTAGCACACGTTCTAAACATTTTCAATGTTTGTCATATTTTTGAAGCAGATTGAACACAAGAGCGCTAAAACGGGAAATTGTGAGGGCTAACCCTATCCCAAAAGGATCATAAGCTTTTTTTAATCTTGAGACGTTTAAAAGTTTTATTTTAAACTACGTTAAATTACTTAAAGTATTTAATCTGCGTAACGTTGTATGCCATAACAAAATAATATACGACGTAATATCATATAACGTTCGTAGTGTACTAGCATCCTGTAACGTCGTATTTACGTAACATCGTATGACGTAACGTGGCACATACGTAACGTCGTACATCTGCGTAACGTTGTATGATGGTTGTTACATATTTTAAAAATAAAACCTGCAAAAACCATCTAAATGGGCTAAAGATGTGTTATATCGCTGTAATAGACGATGACGTTTTTAATGAAATTTCAAAGAATTCTGGTAGACACAATAATTTTTTATAGAATTTTAGTTTGTGACAGTGAAAATTTAAAGTTTGCGTTAACGATTTCTTATTTTCTAAATAAATACCACCTTTTGTTCCTTAAATTTGTAATATGTATTATAATTAAATATTATAATATATTATAATTTGTTAATACATTATAATTAATTAGGAACAAATTTAACACACCAATATTTTAAAGTTGAGTTTTGTTTTAAGATTATATTAGCACAAAATCTAACTATTGCCCAGGCGTGTTATATTATTGTTAGTATGTGGAGTATTGTTATTCTGTAATGTGTCATTGCTCAGAGTAGTTGTTAATTATACGTTCAAGTATAGTATTTGACTGTAAGTGTGTTTGTGGTTTGCACACATTTTTGTCCACAACACAAAAATTCACCACTCACAATCAAAATTATATTTGAAATCATAATTAACAACTACTCTATGAACAATGATATACCACTGAACACCAATCCACCAAAGTCTCACAATAATTCATCATACTTGAGCAATAGTCTTGTCCATGACTCACAACACTGAGCAATGCACTGATCTAGTGCAAAACGTGTTTCCTGAAAAAATATCAGTAAGTAGTGGTTTTTGCCAAGTGTATCAACAAAAATAAATATCAGTAAGTAGTGGTTTTTGCCAAGTGTATCAATAAAAATAAATATCAGTAGGTAGGTGTTTTTCCCAAGTGTATCAATAAAATAAATATCAGTAAGTAGTGGTTTTTGCCAAGTGTATCAATAAAAACAAATATCAATAAGTAGTGGTTTTTGCCAAGTGTATCAACAAAAATAAATATCAGTAAGTAGTGGTTTTTGCCAAGTGTATCAACAAAAATAAATATCAGTAAGTAGTGGTTTTTGCCAAGTGTATCAACAAAAATAAATATCAATAAGTAGTGGTTTTTGCCAAGTGTATCAATAAAAATAAATATCAGTAAGTAGTGGTTTTTGCCAAGTGTATCAATAAAAATAAATATCAGTAAGTAGTGGTTTTTGCCAAGTGTATCAATAAAAATAAATATCAGTAAGTTGTGGTTTTTGCCAAGTGTATCAATAAAAATAAATATCAGTAAGTAGTGGTTTTTGCCAAGTGTATCAATAAAAACAAATATCAATAAGTAGTGGTTTTTGCCAGGTGTATCAATAAAAACAAATATCAATAAATAGTGGTTTTTGCCAAGTGTATCAATAAAAATAAATATCAGTAAGTAGTGGTTTTTGCCAAGTGTATCAATAAAAACAAATATCAATAAGTAGTGGTTTTTGCCAGGTGTATCAATAAAAACAAATATCAATAAGTAGTGGTTTTGCCAAGTGTATCAATAAAAATAAATATCAGTTACATTTATAATACTGTTTTAACCAATGTAAATAAATTTTGCAGGTGTTTCTAAAGGTTTATTACTTTTTTAAAAGCTTTTACACTTTTTTCTTCATTTTATTTGCATTTCGACCCCTTTAAGTAGGGGCTTATGTTTTATATAGAACTTTGATAACAACGGACAGTCTCAGACCCAATTAGTCCATCATAATGATTTTTTATTGTATTGACATTCCTTAAAAAATAATTATTGCTATTTTTAAACTGATTTTAAAACGTAATGTCCGGAGATTATGTTGTTTTCTTCTTTTTATAAACAATGTTTATTTCTAGTTGCATTATTCTGCGAAGCCCATAGAATAAAGGAATTATCTTAGTAATCATTTGCAATAGTTATGATTAAGGAATTAGGATCAATTATTCATTTCAGAATTATTTATTAGGCTATAAATAATTATGATTATGACACTAATAAATACCATCCATAGTAAAAATTAAATCCAAAACAATATGTACAGTAGTGACCAAGAATAACCCTATAATAAAGTTTATGTTTATAGGTTATATTTGAAGAACATATAAACCATCATAATATTTACTATTACTCGTACGTCGTCATTATTTTCATTGTTTGTCAAGTTATTATTATTATTTCTATATCTAATTCTGTTATTAGTCTGATATTAGTATTTTTTAGCAATTTAATAATATTTTCAAATCCATACCGTGAATCTTTTCATATTTTTTTAAGGTCCGTAATACATAATCTGTGTTGGAAAACCTTTATGGGGATATATAATTAAAATTATCTCTGAATGTGTAAGAAAAATACCTATTTTAAACCGATTACCAAATCTAATGCTTAATTTATGGGCTACGTTCTTTACTAAAACAATTTTAGTGTCTAAAGCGGCTAAATATTCTTAAAGTTCTCTACTAAAGCGTCTTAAATGCTTTTATAATCTTAGAGTTGAACTTATTAAAGTTGTAAATGTTTATATGTAACACAGAAGGCACGCTTAATAAGTTTCACACCGACAATTTTCTTTAAGGCTTAATGGTCACTGTGATGCCTAAGGCGTGATGTAAAGTATGAATTATTAATAGACGATTGTTTATACTTTGACGTACATTTCTTATCTGACCATAGATCATTATCCATACTTCGCCAGCATATTATCTACAATTTTAGTAACCTAAATATGCAAACGAATAAAAGATACATAGATATAATTATTCTTACCAAGATATATTCAAATTTGAAATACCATAATTTTAAAACTTTCAAAGTAACCTTGTCCAATAGGGTCGTTATTACAAAATAAGGAATTACTCTCTCATTTGCTTTAAGACAATCAGAAATTTGTTTCCATTTTTTTAATTACACAAATTAAATGGATATTCAGATATAACTAGTTTAGAAGGACAGATTTGTAAGAAATAAAATGTTCCAGCATTTTCATAAGAAACCATTTTAGGTTAGGCCAATATACAGAACCTTTTATACAAAATACAAAAACAAAATAATAGGTAGATTCTTATTACACGCTGGTAATGTAAATTGTTATTCCCTCATCACGGTTACTTGATACATTCACAACTAGTTCTAAATATTGTTTTCATTATACTAATGAAAGCATCTTTTGAGTAGTAAATATAACTTTCTAAATAGCCATATTGTGTCAAAACAAATAACAAATAAAGGAAAAAACTAACGCGTGGTAAAAAGAGCAAGGAAATTCTGGGGAATATATTTGGGAAGTAGTGGAGAAGTATAAAAATATTATTGGGAAGTAGTGGATTAGTATAAAAATATTATTGCTCACAGAATAATATTACGTAATAGGCAATCCCTTATCTTTTGGATGATAGTGACAATATCCAATATAATGGTACAAATTTTAATAAAAATTAAATTTGTAGTTGAAATTTTTTATAAATCAGTTCAGCTGCTTAAATTATTATAGTTAAGCTTTAATAATCTATGCATTTGTTTAATTTATTTTAAAAATAGGTGTTCTAGTTTAATAAAATTATATTTATTTTGTTAAAATAAATTTTTGCCTGGCATTTAAAAAGGTTCTTACATTCTAAATTTATAAGTTGTATCAAGGTAAGGCGAATCTCAAAAGCCTTTGATTTAAATCCATAAATTCATGCCAAAATTAAATAGGCTTACTAGTTGCTTGTCCATAACTTTCAGCGAATATTTTAATGTAAAACTTTGTAATAGAACGGCTTAAGCCAATGTAAAATAAATCAAATTTTATAAAAACTTACTGGAGCAAAACGTTTTTATTGCCCTATGCAAACATCATCAATGTATCAATTACAGATCTGGGAAGCACGAAGAATGTAGGTCGGAAACATATTGCTTCAAGTCCTTATATTATATTTTTAAAATTAAATTTATTAGAGGTTTAGAGATAATAATTATACTTTAGATTCTTGAATTTTGTAGTCCATTACGTTCAGTGAATCTTATTTATTCCCTTTAACAATAGTTTATGACTATCCGAACTTTATATTTTGTAATTTTGTGAAAACGTACTGAGACAGAATTTATTAGAGGTTTAGAGATAATAATTATACTTTAGGTTCTTGAATTTTGTAGTCCATTGCGTTCAGTGAATCTTATTTATTCTCTTTAACAATAGTTTATGACTATCCAAACTTTAAATTTTGTAATTTTGTGAAAACGTACTGAGGCAGAACGTTTTCGATCGATATGTGCCGATCTTCATCAGTGTCTTCTGTTTGGAGATGTCGGGTCAAGCGGTGACGGTTTTAAAGGCAGGTTTTAGACAATATCAAAGAGTATGTGTGATTTGTATTGTTCTTGTTCGTTTAATATGTTTGTACTTTGTGTTTTTGTGTGTCTGTAAATTTCATACTGTTCTAGTGTGTTGAAATGTGTTTTTTTTTGTTTGTTGATGTGTAGTATTACTAGGTTATAGTAAATGTCTGTGTATTTGTGTCCTGTTTCTTTTATGTGATTGTAAAATGCTGAGTTGGTGTTCTGTTTGAGTTCCTCGACTATTTGTTTGAAGCTGCGACCTGTTTATCCAATGTAGAATTTGTTTAGTTTGTATACGCCTGTTTCTTGTAGTTTATCTTTGTTGTTGGTGTTGTGTTGTATTTTGTATTGTAACTTAGTTTTATATGCTATTTTGTATCCTGTTTTTTGAAATTTTATTTGTTGATTTGTTTATGTGTGGTAATATGATGTATTTGTTTTCCTGTAGTGTTAAATTTAGTGTTTGTTTTTTGTATATTGTGCCATAGTTTGTCTATTATTATGGTGTTGTATCCATTCGTGTATGCTAAATATTTAATTGTGTCTAGTTCTTTTTTTTATGTTTTCCAAATTCATACGCACTTCTGAACTTCCACTTAATTCTACGATTCAGGGTGTGTTAGTAATTTACTGTATAGGCCTATAGCTCCTTTAAAATATTAAGAACCTATCTTCGCTCGCAACTGGCAAATATAACTTTTATTACAACGATAAAAGTTTTTGCGTAAGTGTAATTTAATTACGATTGCTCTACCCTACGACAGTTACTTCATATTCTCAACTTATAACAAATTTCAGCCTAAATTTTAAATTTTTAGGGTGTGATTAGTATACCAACACATCACGCAATAGCTATTTTTTTACTAGAGAACCAATATAGGCTCTTGTTTTTTTTAATTACTCAAATTTCTTCAGGCTATTGTTCTAGTTAGTAATAGTAATTAAAACTACTTTCACTGATCTACAAAGGGCTGTCTGTTTCTCTTACGACACACGTGCATGTGCATATTTTACGGGATAGTAGACACTACAGAGTAGTGGGAGGTGACAAGAAAACAAATATTTCTGTTAACATATATACTCACTGTATTTTTGAAATTTTCTATTTCCTATTATTTAAAATTAACAAACAAAATTGAAATATGTACAATTTTAATTTTAGTGGTTAAATTAATACAGATTAATAAACTTCCAGGTATAGGTTTAAGTTTTAGACAGACTATTTATTATTTTTATTAGTACTTCAGTTTAAAAAGACACTATTATTAAATCATAGTTATAAAAATACTTTCCATTATTTTACAGAATTTTCTTATTTAAAAATTAAATTGTGATTATGTGAAATATTTTCCATTTCCTTCTCACAATACATATCAGATTAAAGTACATGAATTAATGTACATATAAAGAAAACATTTCTAAAATACAAAATTTCATTTATTATTAGATGAATTACTACTTTTACATACGTTTACATTCTGATAATGAACGATGTATATTCAAGCGGGATACTAACCTTTCCACTATTATATTTAAACCTTTAAATGGATGTCCAGGACAAGGTTAGATTAGGTATTGTTTCTCTTGTTTATCCACTGATTGTCTAAATATTTTTAAATTTTGTTACAAAAGAATGTTTTACAGTCAAACATAAACAAATTTGTTTTCAAATAGTAGGCTACATATTTATGTAAATTATTAATTGTTATAACTGCAATCAAAGTGAAAATGGGCGGTATTACGGTTGAAAAGAAACTCAGTGAATTGAAAAATTGTGTCCTAGATGTATAACGAACGACAGTAAGGCACTTGTAAGTAACTAAATAACTGACATAAATACATTAGGTAACAGATGACTAACTTTAAATCTAGATTTGTATATATATATATATATATATATATATATATATATATATATATATGTGTGTGTGTGTGTGTGTGTGTGTGTGTGTGTGTGTGTATTATTTATTTAAAATAAGTTTTTCCTTTAGGTTATATTTGTTTAATTACCTTATATATATACACACACACATATATATATATATATATATATATATATATATATACCTATATATATATATATATATATATATATATATATATATATATATATATATATATATATATATATATTGTATTATTTCGTTAGAGCGTATGACGGGAAGAAAATCCACAAGCTCTAAATATTGATAGTGCTGTGATACTACATAAACGAAGGACAGTAGGTGAATTGAAATATGATATCATTGTTTTAACAAAATAATTTCTCTATGTAAGTAATAAAACACGTAAATTTTGTATTAAATTAAAATCTCAGAACGGGCACTTCTGCATGTTTTAGTCAGTCACGATTTCCTAGCATTCTATAAATAGAATATATTCTATAAATAATATGAAAATTATAAAAAGAAATAAATAAAGGGTTAAAAATGAACGTATGTGAAGTTTTTGAAATTTATAAGCATAATATTGATAACTAATTGATAGATGAACAAATTCAAATACGTTCTAAATTCCATACTATATTCAATGTGTATAATGTTGTGGCAGCAGTGGAATAGGTTTGGCAATATTGTAATAGATTTGGCAACTGTGTAATGCTTTATCTAGTAACTTCATATTTGTCAGTTCTACAGTTCTTATGTCATTCTTAGTAATTCCTGAGGATGTTGGTAATGTCAACCAACGAAAAGCTTTGAGTGTATTGTTCAATAAGTTATTCCTGTAATTAGTGTATATTATTTAATCTTGAAAATAATTCTAACAGGAAAACCTATTTGATTCTAAACACACACACACACACACACACACACACACACACACACACACACACATATATATATATATATATATATATATATATATATATATATATATATGTATATATATATATATATATAAACAACCTAAAACATTTTACATATGCACAGGTTTAATCTAATTAATTATTATATTTTTAACGTAGCTATTATAATTTTATTATTAATATACAGTAATATGCATAAATAAACAGTTGGCCCAGACAAATATACTGTGATATATAAATTGTCTATATTTTACAGTACATAATAAATGCTGTAAAATATTGAATTAGAGTATTTACTGTTATACTATATTTACAGTAAAATATAAAGTTTTATTTTTCATTTAATTGTAATTTTAAAAACCATTAATAAATATAAATAACAATTTAAAAAAACAAAAATAAAACTCAATAATAAATAAAATATTTAAAATTAAAAATAATTAAATTTTTACAATTAAAAATTTTATTTTATCATATTTTTAACAGAAGATGAGGGTATGAATAATATTTACTAAATGTAACATAACTCCTCATTATCTCAAATAGATTTTTTTTTATTTCAAAAAAGTCTTTTAAATATTTTATGCAGATTTTGAATATTTAAAGTAAAGTAATAGATTTTAATTCTTCATTTTGTCAGTCAGACATGGAATCTGGAAAGAAATCGCATTTTGTTCGGTATTTTCCAGCAATACAAAATTGTCCCAGAGGATTTGGATGAGGATGGACTGTGCGACCCATCCTGACAACGCGGGCCAAGTGTTGAAAGTTATGCGCTTCGTCCTAGAACCATTAACATAAAATAGCCATCGATGAGTCCGTCTACTCGCCTCAACCTCTAATTGATACAAATGCATAAACTTTTATATGATTTTAGATCAAAATAAGGATTCTATCGTTTAATAATCTCAACAATAATGTTACCCATTTGAGTCTTTAAAACGTTTTGAAAAGTTGAATCAAATTGATGAAATGTGTGTTTTATTGACTGACTTTGTACGGTAGTTCCCGGTGAAGGATTGATAACGGGACTTTGACTGACCAAAACGTGTTTAATAAAATATGTTAAACACTAAGTCATATTCGCAGAGAGAGACAGCGAATTCGCCACTGTTCTACCGGTCCACACTCATCCAAACATTTAATACAAGAGATTACACGAAGAAAGTCGTACAAAAAGCCACATTTATACAAAAATAATAATGACAATTAAAAGAGTAGACAGTGAGGTTAGAACTGAAACCCGTCTTAAAGTGAAAGGTCAACAGTGCTTGATCAATTAAAATATGACAGGAAAGCTGCAGCGGAACATCTTAACGTTAACCTCTGCAAAGCTGAAACGAATATGACAGGAAAGCTGCAGCGGGACATCTTAACGTTAACCTCTGCAAAGCTGAAACGAATATGACAGGAAAGCTGCAGCGAGACATCTTAACTTTGACCTCTGCTAAGCTGAAACGAATATAACAGGAAAGTTGCATTGGGACATCTTAACGTTAACCTCTGCAAAGCTGAAACGAATATGACAGGAAAGCTGCAGCGAGACATCTTAACTTTGACCTCTGCTAAGCTGAAACGAATATGACAGGGAAGTTGCAGCGGGACATCTTAACGTTGACCTCTGCAAAGCTGAAACGAATATGACAGGAAAGCTGCAGCGGGACATCTTAACGTTGACCTCAGCAAAGCTGAAACGAATATGACAGGAAAGTTGCAGCGGGACATCTTAACGTTGACCTCTGCAAAGCTGAAACGAATATGACAGGAAAGCTGCAGCGGGTCATCTTAACGTTGACCTCTGCAAAGCTGAAACGAATATGACAGGAAAGCTGCAGCGGGACATCTTAACGTTGATCTCTGCAAAGCTGAAACGAAAGTGACAGGAAAGCTGCAGCGGGACATCTTAACGTTGACCTCTGCAAAGCGGAAACGAATATGGTACCCAGTGAAGAGTTTATGAAAAATAGTAAATTCAAAACACAAAGTAAAATCTTCTAATTCTATTTTCTGAAGCTGATGCAGTTTTAGAAAACCTGAAATTTCAGGCTTATGAAATACCTGTAAAATATGAATAAGTATGTACAACCAATCACTGCAATGCATTTGCATTGACAATGATGGCAGAGGAACACTGAAAAAGAGAAATAAATAGCTTCTGAAAACAAGGGAACGAGTTTACCAAACTTCTTGAATCAAATAATGAGGATAAAATTAGTTCACCTGGAGAAAATGTGTTTTCTTGTTTTTTAAAAATGGATACTTTATAAGAATCAAAATGTGATACGACAAACCAACAACAAAATTGTATAAGTTTAGTGAAAGATTGTAACATATCTCTAGTACCCAGGACTAATCGAATTACCTATAAAAATCAGAACCTTCTAACAGAGATAAGCAAAGGTAGACTGAATGGCGGCTTTAGGTCACTTGGTTCCTCTGTAGAATGTAAAACACTGAACCAAAGCTTTCGTAAGGTCCTTAACTGTCGTTCACTGTTGCTTACCACTAACTACAGTAAAACATGTTAGACAAGCAAAACAAGTGACGTTTTTCTCAAAAGAGTACAACTTCCTGAAAACATATTTACCGATTAGGATATTGGAATACTGAAAAGTGAATATCGTACTTATGGAACGTCTAAGATACTTTGGGGTGATTTAGGAGCAGGTCTTTAAAGAGAAATCCGTCATGCTCTCTTTTGCATTGATGTAACTTACAGCCCAATGCTATCCAAATATACTCTAATATTATCCAGGTATACGGCATTTTTAACCGTCTGTAACTTAATGTTAGTTAACAATACGCATTGTTAGTTAAAAGTCAATTAGGTATTTTAAAAAGCTAAAATGTTTTTAAGAAGTATATAAACGTCCCCCACTTACATCTCTATAACTAATATTCTAGGGCCATGGTTTTTCTTTCTCACTGAGAATTACCTTGAAGAATTTCGAAAGCCAAACATCAATGTACGTTAACAATAAAAGCTAATTTATTCTTCAGTAGAAGGTTGTTTAAAGGTTATGTTTAAACAATTTTTAAGTGTAATTTTATATATACCTATTCAGAAGTATTTTATATTTAATAATTTGATTAAATTATGTGATGGCTTACAACATTTGTACTTATTACTGGTAGGTTATGTTAATCTCTGTATTGTAAGTGAAATTATGTGTTGTATGTCACATTAGCAGTAAGTTAAATTGTACTAATCCCTAATACGTTGAAAGTAAATACATTCATGTGACATACGTGTTGATACTTGAAACAAGTAAATCCTGCCTCGAGTGCACCTTCTGAACTATTTACACGTGTTTACAAGAGGATTACAATGGGATTTACAAGGGGATCGTTTTGCCACAACGGTATCAACTGAACAACCACCTCTCCAGCGCCGAATGCTAAGTACAGTTGGCGGGTTTACGCTCGATGGAATTAGTTTCACGGCCTGTATGTTAGCCATTGTGTCGCTCAGGCGTTGCTATTCGTGTTCCTTGCCTTTCACAACGTATTCAAGATGTTAGAGGGTTTCGGATGGAGTTATTCGCTTAAAACCAAATGAAACAAGACTAGCTTCATCAGACAAGTTTATTTAAATAGTTTTGCGTAAGTTGAGGCTTAAAGTTTTGTAAACTCATTGAAAAAACTCCTACTTTCTTGTTCGAAAATTTTCACGAGTTCCTCAAGCTATACACGCTATAGGTCTGCACTTTATTAAAGTTCTACGCTTAAATAGAATATTATCAATAAATAAATATTAAATAAAAAATTAAAATTACGAATTAAAATTACAAAAGTATTTTCCAATTCTTTCTAATAATTCACACCCTCCTGGTATATATTTTGTACAAATTTTCAATCTTTCATAAAATACGTTTTAAATCATCTAATCAAGTTCAAATATATTCTTTTAAACCTATATTGGATGACAATTGATCTTAATAGAGTATTTTCAAATATTTATTCAATAATTGAATTATAAAATTTGGAGGGTTTAGGTCGGATTCAATCTGAGTATCTTCATGTTCGAAGTATAGCGCTTTGGCATTGACCATACTTTCTTATAGCTAGAAATGTACTTCTCAAAGATGAATATGAATTTTTCTTTTGCCCCCATACGGTTGTCGTTAAAACCTCCATGCACAAGCTTAGATTGTTGTCATGGTTACCACACAATATCATAAGTAATGCTCTATGTTTAAAAGTGAATGGAAAAAATAAAATAAACAACCAAACTGGATTAACGGTATCGAACCTTGCTTCACAAACGGACAATGCGAGAGGAAAGTGGAAATAAACTACAACACAATTCAAGCGACGAAAAAATGGTATAAATACTAGCAAAAATAATAGTCGAACACAATGCATAGAAAAGAAAATGGAAAATGCAAGAAAATTCGCTAACTATTTTCCCACCTAATATTGTTATTCTAACATATGCATATACATAATTTTATTAAGTGTAATCATAAAATAAAAATAAAATATAATTAAATTTTTCATTCTTGATTTAAGTAGAAATTGACTTTTAAAAAATTGTTATATTACTTATCACTGTGGCTAAAGTCGAATAGTATTTGGAGATTTATAATACTCTCCACAACTGGTGTTCTCCGTGACGCGATTGATTGGTTACAATTTTCCTATATTTCATCATACCTTGAGTAGTTTTTGTTTCTGTCTTCATCTTCAGCGAAGGAAGTGAACAGAGACTTTTTACTGTAAAATTGGCAACGTCGCACTAAACTGTCCTCTTACTCTGGGGTCTTCCAAATGCTTTCCTAAGTTGAATTTATTTATTGTACTTTAGACTTAATTAAAGGAATACATAATAAAATACAATAATTAAAATTATTTTATTGATTGCTGGAACGCCGTAAGAGGCACATGAACAACACTTTATGATGTTACTTGAGAATCTAGGACCGATTGATTTTCTAGGAGATGATTTTGCTTACACTTTTTTGTCTTCGTTGTTTTTCTATGGATTATTTTTTGTGTGTTTTATAATTTATCGTTTTTGTGGACTTTCTCTTTTCCTTCTACCGCATTATGCATTAAAAGTTCCGTTCCGAAAAGAATATTATCTAGTGTATGTAAAAATAGACCTGATTTTATTTGTTAATGAATAACTGCATTAAGATAAAATAAAACTGACATTTCTTAATTTCTTAAATATGGTTATATTGAACAAAGAGAAAATCTCAAAACGATGAAAAAATCAAAATACAATTGGCCTTATATTAAGATAAATATAATGTCTTGCAAGAAATAGTTGGAATGAATGGCAGATAGACTGACAATTTCATATCTTGTTAATTTAGTAACCTAATCGGGTTTTAAGCCTTTGAAAGTCGATTACCACAACTTATGACAACTTTCAAAACTAAAATATATTACTATTGCAAAAGATTTACTAATGTTTATTTTATGGTTAATATCTATATTTGTAGTAGCTACTACACATCGCAACTTCGTTCGAAATAATATTATATAGGTAATAAAATTTATAGTAGATTTTCAAATTAGGATTTTTTTAATTTCAATTTAATAAATGCCTATTTACAATATTACGACTTGTCTATGTCTATGGAACAGGTACTCAACATATAACTGTCCGTAGGTCACATTAAAAATTATGTTAACACTTATAACATATATTTAATTATCTTTTGAATCCATTAGAATTACTCGTATTTTGAGAGTAAAAACAAGTAATATAAAAAATATTTCAAGTCAATTCCTACTGAGGTCAACAAAGAAAAACTATATTTTCATTACTCTTTAATTATTACGTAATTTAAAATTTTAAAAGTTTTAATTTATAATGACAATTAATACAAATATGTATGTACATAAGACAAAATCTTATATGGAGATGTTGGACTATGGACTACTGTTTAGTATGGTATTTTTGTTTGTTACTATTTATTCATTTTTTTCGTTTCTAATTTATGAAGCTGATGGTGATCTATAGTTTCTCATTCTACTGATCTCTTGTAATGCTTCATTATTGCAAGAAACCTTTCTCTTATAATTTCATATACATCTTTAAGTAACTGATTTCTACTCATGGGATAGTTAGCTCAGTGTCAAAGTGGTGGATTTCAAACATGGGGTCATTCACTTTGAATCCGACCGAGACATATAAAATTTAATCATTGAATAAATTTGGAAAAACTGTATTAACATCAATTGTCATTCACCAAAGCTTAAACAAAATTGTATTGGAACTTGATTGGACGAATAAATATTTTATTAATGACTGAAAATTAGTACAATATATATAACTTTCACTTTACATACTTGAACAAGAATCTTACTTGTTTAAGTACGTATAGTAAAAATGACAAGGGAATACAAGAAAACATATATAGGAATTTCCTTATATATATATATATATAAGGAAAGTGTAGTAAGAGCTTATAGGAAGAATTAAATAATAATATTTTTAGTAAATGATAAATAATAAGAGTTTTCCTTAATAAAATAAATTATATAATGCCCTTCTATTTCATTTTTCTAAAGGTTTTTTAGTAACCAAATATTTAAAAAATCTCAAAAATCCATTATACGTACATTTAACAGTAAACGTTTAATAGAAAATTACATATTTCAATACGAAGAAGTGAATTCATGAACTTTGATCATCTACTTAATGGTAAATAATTATTGCTACTGCCCAATATTTAAATTAAATCATCAGCATCTAGGTTATAAATTATTATATTTAATATTATATAAATTAAAGATATTTTCAGTCCAATAATGTTTAACTTTAATAATGTACAATAAATACAGTAATATAAATTACTCATTTACGTGTTATGCAATCTAACCTAAATACAAACACACACACACACACACACACACACACACACACACACACACACACACACACACACACACACACACACACACATACACACAAACACACACACACACACACACACACACACACACACACACACACACACATATATATATATATATATATATATATATATAAATTTAAAACAACATAGGTTATTCAAATACAAGAATATTTATTAATTTATATTTAAAGCTTTTCGTTGGTATCGTTGGTAAACAGTACCAACATCATCAGGAATGAAAAATACAATAATGCAAGCTATAGGCCTAAAACATATGTTAAATTAGAAATAGAATTGTTGCTAAATTTATACAAATTGCCAAGTTTATTTTGTTGCTGTAACATTATAGACATTGAATATAGTAATAAATTTAGAATGTATTTGTATTTGTTCTTTTATTAATTGGTTATTATGATTGTATTTATATATTTCGAATGCTTCATATATATATTCATTCTTAATCTTTTATTAATTTCTTTTATAAGTTTCATATTTATGTTGTTTTAAAACATAATTTATATATATATATATATATATATATATCTTGTACGAATTTTCAATCTTTAATAAAATACGTTGTTATTCATCTGATCAAGTGCAAATATATTTTTTTTAATCTGTAGTGGATTAAACTGATGTTAATACAGGTTTTTTCAAATAATTAATATAATTAATAAAATAAAAGATGGATAAAAGGAGAAATTACAAATTACCAACAGCTTCATAAATTTTAAACGAAAAGCGAATACATATGTAGCAACAAACAAAAATAATAGTCCAACACCATATACTGTATAAAGAGGAAAATGGAAAATAAAATACAAATCGCATTCGATTTTGGCACTTAATATTGTGACGTATATAAAAAGTAAATAAAATAAAATAATCTTTGTTGACCTTAGTATTAATTCACTTGTTTTTTTTACTTTTTTATAATTAAATTTATGTGACTAAATGTTCGGTTAAAAAATTAGTAGTAGCCTATAAAATATAAGCCTATTAATAATAATTTTGCTATAACTAATAACAAGTATTGGAATTTTTCAATCAGGTAAGTCTTGTGTCAATCTTTGGTAGCCAAACCGTCTTTATACCAAATTTTGCATCAAGTGGCCCAGTAGTTAGCGTATATTAAATAACAAACACACGCGCAAACTTTCAGAATGTTTATATTAATTTCATAATAATATGTTACAGCCTTGTTAACGTCATTATTAGGCTATACATGGTCGACTGTAATATTAAACTCAATTGTTATTTTGTGCAGTTCGTCAGAGTTTTTATTATTTAGAGGCCTAACAAAAAGAGCAACTTTAACTATCATTTTATTTTAAGTGTTTACAATTTAATTTATAACTATTTTTAGAATCAGATTTCGATTAAACTCCTTTACCTTTCATTCTACCGCGTTTAACCTTTTGCAACCAATATTTTTTGCAATGTAGGCCTATATTGTTGCGTTCTTACAGAGGTCCAATAAATTATTAGGAAATTCTAGACCAAATAACTATTTTATAATTCAGATACTTTTATGGGGAATATTATTTACTCCCTGGCATTTTTAAAAACTTTCAAACACTGTTTTAATTAGGTCTAATAGCTACTGAGTTCGTCAATAGTCTATTTACGCTTTACACACACTGTCAATGTCTGTCATTCTGTCACTAAAGCTGTATTCTCTTCATTACATTGTAAACACTGATCTGTTTTCTCGCTTCGTCTTCTACATAACCTGTGTTCTAGAACCTTTACATTCCGACACACAGATCCTAGGTGCATCTAGTAATTTCTATCCGCTTTACTTCTACGAGCTCCCAGTCCTTTCTACGAGAAAAGTCGGGCTGTTGCATCCGCTCAAGCGTAAAATGACTGTGAATTTTCAAAGTGAAGGGGTTTTGCCTGTTAACGTATCATTATATAGCCTAACCAGTATCCTGTCTACTAATATTAATATTACTGTTTCAGACTATTTTAAAAATTATGGATACTCTGGGGATGCAAATGAAATGCTTATAGGGCTAATAAAAATAATTGTGAATAAAACGGGCTTTAATTTAGTAATTATCTTTTTTTTACAACAGATGCTTTTCTTTTTTGTACTAAAGAAATAGATTAAACATGTGACTGTGTTTTTCCTTAGGTTTCTATATATTTTATATTTATCTATTTTGGTGAATAAACTAATCAACTAGAATACAAATTGGTTTTGAAAATTATTTGTATTTTGCCTATTATTATACTTTAGCTATTATATTTTCCTTCCTCAAAGCCATCCTACAGATCTGCCTGTACCATTTTGCCTCATCGGTCTAGGCCAGAGAGTATTCCATGAATCATACGACAACGGTAAGGTTTTTGTTTTAAAAACTATCGTCTTAATCATGTTTTAAAAGTAATATGTTAAAATTACAATAAATAGATATATTTTTGGAAAATTTTCCCTTCCAGACATATCCAAAGAAAAAAATAATTTTTTTACATTTTAAAAAAATGTTTGACATTGTAATACGTATTTGCCGCCATATTTACATAGTAGTTGTTTTGTCTTCTTTTAAAAATGAACTATCCTTGTATCATTTTAAAAATCATGAATAAAATAACTTTTCTCAAATATTCTAACACTCTTTGGAACGGTAAAAATCTGCATAAGATTACAAGATAAAAATTGGAAAATCTATAGGAAAATAATTTCTTGACTACATAAATATTGATAGAATTACCGAGTAATTAATATAATTTTTTCATTCCTAAACCTATACCATTAAATATTTTTCAAAACTTTGAATAAACTTAAATACCGTGATAAAACAAAAATCGTTCCAAAAGACTTACTTCATTTATTCATCCAACGTAAAATTAAGATTGTTTAATTCTGTCCTCTTTTAAATTATCACAAAATAATCCAAAATTTAAAAAAATAAAATAGGTCCACACAACTATGTTTACTATAATGTTTTCCGTCAGATATTATTTTATGATTTGTTCCAATTAAAGAGAAATCGTGTGTAGAAGATAATTTTTAAAATATATTCAAGACATTTCAAAAATATATTGTCGAAAACCATTCAAAAAACATCAAATATTAAAAAAAATTTAAATTAGTTCCTACCGAGGTCAGCAAAAAGTAAAATTTAATTTTAGTTAATTTTTTATTATAATTACAATTATTATAAATATGTATATACACATGGCAGAATTACAATATTAAGTGGTAAAATAGATAGCGAATTTTGTCGTACTTTTCCATCTTTCTCTCTATACAGTAATTGGACTATTATTTATGTTTATTACAATTTTTTCGCGTTTTTATTTTTTTGTTTTTAATTTATAAAGCTGGTGATGAACTATAATTTTTAATTCTATCCAACTCTTGTAATGCTTAATTATTACAAGGATACTTTCTCTTATAATTTCATATACATCTTTAAATGACTGATTTCTGGTATGGGAAGGTTGGCTCAGTGTCAGAGTGTTAAATTTCAAACGCGTAGTTATTCAGTTCGATTCCCATCAGGGCACCAAGATTTTTAAATTTAATTAATGAATAAATATTTGAAAAAACTGTATTAATATCCATTACAGGTTTAAAAGAATGTATTTAAACTTGATTGGATGAATAAAAACGTATTTTATTAACGATTGAAAATTTGTACAAGATATAGTCTATGTAAGGAGAGTATGAGCCTAATAGCAGGAATTGAAAAATAAAATTGGAAATTTTCAGACTATAAGAGGTAAAGTATGTTTATAATAGTCAAGTGAGGTAACCAACTAATCCGACATGGAGGATGCTTTTAATAAGGAAACTCGCCACTCAGACATACCTTCCGCGGGTAATAAAAATGTTTCAGATCGATCTAGAAAACGGTTACTCCGTTATAAAACTGTTTCATTCCATTATTACAGCACCTGCCCGATTCCTTGCTCTTGGGCAGATGCATCAAATAATAATTTTATTGTGCTCTACTTTTTACTTTCATTTACATTGCTGAATACCAAAAAGCAATAAAACTATCCCTAATTAACGGCTCCAAGGCTGATTAAAAGTTAATAAACTGTGGACTATAAAACCTCTTAATGAGTCGTGTGTTAATTTCATTTCACTCTGTAAATATGTCCACAGAATTATAATTAATTGCTCATCAGTGTAATTCCCATATCGCAGGTGTTTAGAATATGGAGAATGAAGTTAAACGCAGTCCAAAATTTATATAATGGTTGCCGCTCTTATAAGTGAGATGTGCCAGGTTCGATTCCAGAAGAGGGTGGAGAATTTAACAGATATTTATAGTCCCAAAGCCTTTGCTTTTCATTTTCATACAATTTTATTTTAAAGGTGAAAGAAACCTGTAAAATTATTTTTTCTTAACTTCATCTAATCAGAATTTCTGTATGTGTGTGTGCGCGTGCGCACTTGTATGCAGATTTTATTCTGTGATTTAGAAATTTAATGGAGTAGGCTACTAGTTTTTAATAATTTTGAGTGATTTCTATAAATTTTTAATTCCCAAAATTTTAAAATATCTAATATTTATTAAATCTCTAAAAGCTTTATTTATATTGTTATTAAAATAAAACTGTAGCTACGCTAAAACTAAGTTGTTATGTCGCTTGTGCACAGCGAGCCATAACAAGGAAGTTTGCACTAGAATGAGTCGCGCTAAGCCAACAGTGCGACAATGGTAGCATAGGGTGCGCTAGTGAAGACATTACCCGCCGCTCACTCAGTTGTTGCCCATTTGAAAAACCCGATTCCGATAAACCGCGTGATTTATACCCAGGCTCTGTGATATTGCCTGCCCTTGGTATCTTGTCCTCAACAACTACTACCTAAGCCGAAAACATCTTGAACTGGAAATGCAATACTAATTTACATGGCAGAAAACTTGATGCTTTTATTATTCTCATTCCACACTCTACCACATATATTTGCTGTTATATAATCTTAAAAGGGATTACATGTTTATAATCACGTTAAAAATAAAATATTTGTCTGTCTCTGACTTATTGTAGAAATCTTTCCTCCAATATTGTATTATCTCTCTGACATTCGGTCATTGTTGTGAGATTGTAGTTGACATTATAATGTGACACTAATTAAATACCTTTATCACATCAACTCGTAATTTAAATTAACCACACTATTTAAATACTTTTCTGGAATAATTATGTCATCTTGTCACTGTTACTTTTATAGTACATCAACACCTGAAATTGAGTTTTTTGTCATTAAAATTTTACCAAGTAACACTGCACTATTTAAATACCCTTCTGACATTGTATCAATATTTCAGTTTTGCCACTTCTATAGTAATATCACACTATAAAAAGGCAATATACATGTGAGGGATACACCATTAAAAGGCACCCGTATTGTCTTTGTACTTTTATTCTTTAATTACCGTACGTTTTTCCAAAAAAAATAATGGAACAAAATAATATAACAATTGAATGGAAAAAAATAAGAAAATTTGCCTGGAAAGAGTAAATAGTTACGTTAAAAAAATTGTGTATGAACCACTTGTATACCAACTACAAGCCACTTTGATTCAGAGCGGACCCGTCCAAGTAACAAGCGTTTCTCCCTTGTTAAATACTTAAATACTCCCTCTACCTTAGTTTATGCTTGAGGAATAAAATCACAAAAATTCTTGAGTTATAAATCTTGCGAAAATTGTATCCTTTAATAGGGTATCATTTTATGGAAGTATAACCGAAAATAAGAGAAAAATGTTATTATATACACTTATCTTATTTTACTACATTATATGATAGCCTATAAATGCTGATACTTATTCTTTCAGGGATGAAAATATATGGTGACTAGGTAATACTCGGAGTATTTCTGTTCATTTTGTAGTGTATAAATCGAAGTTCCAACGTTTCGCTAGAATCTTATCTACTATTGACGAGGTGAATCCAACAACAAGTGAAATGCGAATGAAGAAAGCAGACAATTCCCCTCCCCCCTTATATATAGAGTAAAGAAACCTCGCCCATTGATTTCAATTCGCGCATCCTTAACCTAAACAACGGTTTGCATTCTTTTACATTTGCTTTCTGCCGATAAAATCTATCGATGACACATTTCAACACTGTGGTTACATTTAATGTATAATCGCGTTTGTTAAGACAGACCCTTGCTTCTCTATTTCGACAGGCTCACGTATAACTCTAGTCCTGTAGTTTTCCATTTGAACAATCTTTCGGCAAGACTGAAAATCTGTTGTGTGATTCGTTTCGCTGTGGTGCTTGTATAGAGCAGACGTTTTCTGCTTGTTTTAAGGCTCCTCAGTCCTAGCTGATACGTCTGTTCGTTTGGCTATGTAC